>JAKELL010000016.1:0-627178 GCA_021524915.1 Lactarius akahatsu | reverse complement strand
TACCCCTTTTTCCGCAGTGAGGTCAAGGACCGCTGCAACTCAATCGTTTTGGCCGAGTATACGTCCAAGGTGCCGGCGGACATTATTCGATCTGTTGATTGGCAACTCTCGGGTTATAATTATGTGCACCCGAAGGGACCAAAGGTAAACGACTCATATTTGATTATATCGATCTAACTTTTAGTCAGGGTCTTGGTTCAAATAGGCTCATAATGCGCTCACAACCGTATCGCAATTCGCGGATAATCCTTGTCATCCATGACTTATTTTTCACTGGAGGAAATGGATCGTTTAGAGCACGATATGATCATTTGTTTCCTGGCAACACTGGCAATGATGGGCAAGTGGTGCGTGAGGTGCCAATTCCAATGGTCGCCTTGGTTGCAACAGCGGTGAGTGCTCTATTTTCCTATGCACATGAACATACTAACCAAAATCTTCAGCTATATGCATCATTACGCGAGTGGCGTACTGGTGATCTGCAAACCACAGAATTTTCAACAACTACTTACTTTGACGTCTATCGAAATCATATTTCCACGCTTGAAGTCATTCTGAATGACCGGGAAAGTGCATTCCACAAAATGATGGCAGCTATATATGCTCAGGCAAGGTGCGTCAGCAATTACCAACTTGAACATCATGGTATTGACTGTCTTGATGGTTGGGGTGGCAGCGTGGTTGGCAATGGAGCTGCAGGTACCCCGATGGCGCAGCTCGATCTTGACATCCTTGAATGATAAGGCCTTCAACAAACTCATGAGCCAACTGTACGTTCTTTGCACATCCCAATGGACATATATTGACAGTCGGCAGAACTGGCTCACTATACCCGGAATGTGTCAGCAACAAGATTTTCTTCATGCCCTTACCATACTTAGTCATTGACAACCGATGAATCGAAATCGATGACCAACAATCATTTTAATTAGCACATAATTTTGTGTCGCTTAGCCAAAAATTATCACTCTCTGTTCGTGAATTGTTCGTGAATTATTGTGAATTATATTTCCACTATTGAGCAAATTAGCCATAATTTATGGGTGAAGCTAATATAATATAATACGTGATAATCCAGTTTATCGATAAATCTTCACTATTTTATCAATATTATATAGGGGGGTTAAGCAAATATAATATAATTTGTGATAATGAGGATTATCACTAATTTTTCACTAATTTATACGGTCTTACCTCTCGCTAGCGTGGGAGGTTTTTCCTGATGGGGGCGTTAAGTATGACGTGTACTTCAGCAAGTCAACGGGATCGGCAAGGCGTGAACCAGTTAAGGTTCAGTTCGATGGTGAACAAGTATCACTTGGTCTCCCAGGGACACAAGGATAATAGCGGAAAGTCGAGGCTCAAGCGAAAAGGCAAGCTGAAGGAGGACTCAAACGCAATGGCAAGTCAAAGTCGTTCGTGAGGCAGAGACAATTGTGGTATTACACAAGAAGTCAAGTCTACCGTACAAGCTAGGTAGGGTATGACTTATATACTAATACAGGGTGTTTGTAAAGTACAAACACATGGCGCAATCCTGAGGTACTGGCCTCAGCGAGCTAATAAGGAAGTATGAAGGGGAAGTGCATAAGAAGTACAAGGGAATCCCACAGGGCACGCAGGGCTCAAATGATGTCAGCGGGTCCTAGGAGTCATAAGTCTGGCTTCCCTACGGTCATGGGGTTGGTGTGAGATAAGAGTCGGAGAATGAACCGGAACGGGTCATGGGTAAAAGTACACACGAACACGAGGCGAGGTGAGAAGGAGAGCAGAACACGTTGTACAGTAGGGTGAAACTTGTAACACTCCAAGTCCGGGTACCCTTTCCATTTCATGAGGTATTGCAGTTTCTTGCTCCGGCCGAATCGTCTGGAGTCTAGAATGCACTCCACCTCATACTCCTCTTCTCCGTCTACCAAATCCGGTGGTGGGCGCTGGAAGTTTTCCCCATGCATGGGCGTTTCTCGGTAAGGCGTGAGTAGATCGATATGAAACACGGGGTGAATACTCCACTGTGTGGGAAGTTCAAGTTGGTAGTTGACCGGTGATAGGACTCGTGTGATCCGGAATGGGCCGTGCCGTCTTGCCGTAAGTTTGGTCATCGGTTGATTGGTTCGGAGATGACGCCCTTCTAGCCATACTTGGTCTCCCACCCAATACTTGGGCGTATTGCGGTGTTTGATCCATAGAGATTGCGCCTTTTGGATAGGGTTCTGGGCTTCTTTTCGTGCGTCTCGGAATTGTTGGAGTCGCATGAGCACCTGTGGGATGGGTGATGGCTTATCAATCCAATCAGCGCGAGGGTCATATCCCATCATGAGTGAAAATGGGGACTTCCTTGTTGCCTCATGTGGCCAATTGTTGTGCGCGAATTCTGCCATGGGTAGGAATTGCGCCCAGTTATTTTGACGCTCGTTGGTCCAGAACCGGAGGTATTGTTCTAGCCATTGGTTAGTGCGCTCGGATTGTCCGTCTGTTCAGGGGTGGTATGCCGTGGAGATATTTTGATAGATGCCAAGGATTCGGCATAGCTCTCGTGTGAACTTCGATGCGAAGCGTGGGTCGCGGTCGCTGATGATCTTTGCCGGTAATCCAAATCTCCGAAACATGTGGGTGACGTACAGGGCTGCGGTTTCTTCCGCTGATATTTCCTCGTTACAGGGAATGAAGACTGATGCTTTGGTGCAGTCGTGGTTGGTTACGGTGAGGATGGAGTCGTATCCCTGTGACTCTGGTAGTTTAGTGATAAAGTCGAGTGCAATAGTTTCGAATGGCTTAGCGTCGGCTGTTGGTGTGATGGGTACCAGTGGGGCTTTTGTCGGGCAGTTGTTGACTTTGTGTCGTTGGCATTCTGCGCAACCTTGGACGTACTCAGTCACGTGTTTCAGCATGTTTGGCCACCAGTAGCCTCGTTCAATGATTTTTGCTGTTCGTTTGATCCCTGGATGGCCATAGACGGGGGGGTCATGGTGATTCGCGATAATGGTGCAGATTTCTTCCAGTTTCCCCGTGATTACCCGTGCCCCTTGACGATACCAGATTCCTTCGACTTTCTTGAGTTTGTGTGGGTTTACCCAAGGGCGTATGACTTGCTCATCTTGATTGTGTGTCTCTGGGCTTTGCGTGGTGAGATTTCGCACGAATACCTTCTCTGGTAGGACTATGACTCCTTCGTTATCCTTTTCTCCTCTGTCGTAGTCTGGTCTCCTTGATAGTGCGTCTGCGCGGCCGTTGTTTGCTCCCTTGATGTGGTGGATCTCAAAGTCGTATTCCATAAGTTCTAGGACTTCTCAGGCTACGCGACGACTTATCTTTTGTGGTGACTTCCAGTGCGTGAGATTGAGGTGGTCGGAGAAGATTTTGATTTTATGTGGCAATCCTGCCAGGAAATGCCTCCAGTGTCGTAGCACTTTGATGATGGCTAGGAGTTCTAGGTCGTAAATGTCATAGTTGCGTTCTGCTTCATTTAGGGTGGCCAAGAAGTATCCAATGGGATGGCGTTTCCCGTCTTGTTTCTTTTGGAGGAGAACTGCACCTACTGTGTATCCGGATGCGTCCACTTCAAGTTCAAATTGATCCATCAGTGTGGGGTGAGCTAGTACCGGTTCACTGGTGACTAGATTTTTGAGGGTTTGGAAAGCCATTTCTTCCTCTTTGCCCCATGTCCATTCAGTGTCTTTGCGTGTAAGTCTGTTGAGGGCTCGTGCGTGTGTGGCGAAACCGCAAATGAAGAGGCAGTAAAAATTGCAGAAGCCTAGGAAGGATCGTACATCACGTACTTTTGTTGGTGTGGGCCAGTCGCGTATGCCTGCAATTTTTACGGGGTCCATGCAAGTTACCCCCTTTTCAAGGATTACCCCCAGGTAATCCATTCGCGGTTGGTGAAATGTGCATTTGGACGGTTTGAAGTAGAGGTCGTGATCCATTGCGACTTGGAGTACTGCACATATGGCCTTTATGTGTGCTTGGAGTCCTGCGTGTTCTAGTGTCGCTATTCCAATGTCGTCCATATATACACGGATGATGGTCCCCATGGCTGCAAAGATGTGGATGGTGTCGCCTAGTATGTCGTTCATCATATTCTGGAATGTGGCCGGTGAGTTTGTGAGTCCGAAGTACATGACGAGTGGTTCGAATAGCCCGTATTTCATTTTGAATGCCGCCTTATGTTCGTCGCCTTCTTTGATGCGTATGTTGTTGTACCCCCAACAGATGTCCAGTTTGGTGAAGATACACCCATTTCCGAGGTCGTTGATGAGTTCTGACATAAGGGGTAACGGGTATTGGTTATGCACTGTGCAGGCATTGATTCATCTGTAGTCTTGTACCGGCCTTAGTTTTCCATCTTTCTTCTTGATGAAGAAGAACGACAAGGCATAAGGTGACTTTGATGGTTGTATATAACCCATCTTGAGTTGTTCCTTTAGCCAGTCGCGTAATTGTCTGTCTTCGTCTTGCGACATTGGGTAGACCTTACAATCGATGCTGAGGGGGGTGCCGGGCTTGAAGTTGATCGCATGGTCCCACGGTCTTGATGGTGGGAATTGGTGGGACGCTTCCTCGCTGAAGATTTTTGCGAAGCGTTGGTACGGCTCAGGGATGGCTGTGACCACAGCATCGTTCTGGTGGGCGGCAATGGCGAGTTCGGTGGCTGTGGTCCATATCTGGCATTCCTCTTCAAGTTCCCGGACGATTTCTTCGGCTTCGTCTTGGGTTACTGCGCCGGCGATGGTAGTTTTAGTTTCCGTGGGGTTGATTGATCAGAGTACCACCGGGAGGGTGTCTTCGTGGATTGTAGCGTGCGCCCAGCTGATGGTGGGTTCGTAGGTTGCTAGCCAGGGGTATCCGAGGACGAGGTCTTCATTTCCTATGTCCATGACTAAGAACCTCATGACCTTATTTGTTTTGTTGGTTTGAACGTTTAAGTCTACGAAGTGAGTAATGGACCCAGCTTTGTTTTCCGTGTTGTCTATGTTCCATATCTTCTTTGGTTTTTCGAGGGCTTGTAGCCCAAGGCCCATTTGTTTCGCGAAGGTGGGTCTTATGAAGTTGTCGGTGGCTCCGGAATCTACGAGCCCTTTTACGTCGGCCATGGAGTAACTGGTGTGAATTGAGACTGGAATTCGAAGCGAACGGTAGCGAGTCATGATTACAGAGTTACAATTAACTGCCCTCACCCAGGCCAATGGGTTTAGGCATCCTGAAAACCCTCTTGGGTCCAGAGGTCTTTGAATATGAGGTCCTTCACCTCGTCGCTGGCTCCCCTTAGCGTCTCCATCCACCCTTTGGCTTGTTCTTCTGGTGTAGCTTCTGCGCGGTGCACTATTGATGGTTCTTGACTGTAGTAGTCGGTGTCTGCACTTCGACTTATGCTTGCGCGTGGTTGGATCGGCTGTCTTGGCTTCCTGGGGCGTGTACATTCTCGTGAGAAGTGACCCGGGTTGTTACAATTGTAGCATATCACTTCCCTCATGTCACGACGTTGTCCTCCCCCTCGATTTTGCCCTGATCCTCCTCTTGATGGGAATGGGGTTCATTGGTAGCTTCCCCGATTTGGGTCTCCTACCTCAGCAAGGCGCGCACGGGTGCGATCTGCTGACGTGTCCATGGCGTTTGGGTCGTATTGAGGTGGTGGGAATCTGGGTGGTGCCCATTGCGGAGCGTAGCCTCGGTTTTGCTGGAGTTTTGGTATTGGGGTGGTGCGTGGTGCAGTGTTGATTCCCAGGTGAGCCCGTAGGTGGATATATTGTTTTTGCCTTCGGAGGGCGGCTTCCTTCCATTCGTTGAAGGTCTGGGGGTCGTCCAGCTCATATATTTTAGTGAACAGGGCTCTTGGTAGCCCCGCTGTGAATCGGTCCAGCGTTTGGCGGTCGTTGAGGCGGTAGTCAGCCTTCTGTGCCAGCTGCTCGAAGTTGGTGACGTACGAGTCAATGTTGTCTCCGACCATTTTAAATCCTTTTGCCAACGTGGCTTGCGCTTGTTCTTGTTCTAGTACGTTGGAGAATCGATCCGAAAATCCCGCTGTGAGGGTGTCCCATAGGAAGGGATCATATCGGCTTCTCCCCCGGTGTAGTTCGTTATTGAGCCATTGGAGGAAACCAAGGGTCCAGTTCGATACTTGCGGTCCCTTGATGAAGCCTAAGAATAGTAGGCATCGCCGGTAGACGTTGGTCATGATCGGCGCTTCTGAATTCTGTCCCCAGTATATGTGCCACTGTGTAACGTTCCACCGGACGTTCCTTCTTGTACTGCGGACAAGGCTATCGGGACGACCCAACGATCACCGGGATATGTCGAAGTCACGTGCTCGATCTTGTACTAGCTCGATAACGAGGCGTAGTAGAGTAGTCCAAAGGATGCAGAGGGCAGTGAAGAGAGCAAGTCGAAGTTGATATGAATGAATGGTCGGCAAGACAGCACAACCAAAGGAGAATGGTGCAGCACGTTCCTTGAACGGCAGGAGTAGAGCGGAAAGGAAAGGATAGGGGCCTTACGGTGATCCCTCAGCTAAGGACGATTCAACAGATGTATATGCACCAAAGGTAGCCAACAGCGCACAACTGGCAAGACAGCGCAGGAGTGGCACTACAGTGGGTGGTATAATCCAAGAAGTCAAGCTTAGGTCTTCGGCGACCATAAGCCCCAGTCTATATACATGTCCAAGGAGGTTTGAACCCCAGCTTGGAACTCCGAAACCCTAATATCCGGATCCTAGGAATAAGTCACAAACGAGTCAGAGATAACAATCCACCAATGGCAGTAAGGCGCAAAGGTATGAGTCAGAGATAAGCATCCGCAGCTGTATGAGCGCTGCTCCCATCCAATCAGAACGCAAACGTGTACAATTCATCAGAATCAAGGCACAATCGATCAGGCACATACGAGTCATCACAAACACGAGGCAGTCGAGACCGGTCCAGGCACAAGCTCATCTGGGCCCTTCTGGTGCGAGTCTAGCCAGGTCACGTGCCAGGGTCACGTGACGGGCGTTTGACGTAAGATCACGTGATCTACTCCCAGTATTCTTGAGCGAATCCATGGTAGTCGGGAAAGTCACGTGACTTAGCTAGTTGTTGGGTAGTCCATGCCCCATATCCCATAACTACAACCTCTTCTTCGGCTTCTTCAGCACGTGATTGCTTCACGGCAGTGTTCCGAGGTCGTGCAGGGGTGTTCGGGGGAACAGTTACGGGCGAAACCGTAACACAGCCCTTTGGGATCATTTAATCCCTCAGGAATTGATATTGACCTTCCAAACACCCCGTCTCTGAGTGTATCTAGTGTTCACAGCAGGTCAACCTGCTGATTTTGTGTGTCTTTTTGTATTTAGCTTGTAGATCTTGAAGGTGTGATCCAGGGGAATTTGTTTTGGTGTCAATTGGTGCAGAAATGGCATAGCTATGACCTCTGCAAGCATCAGGAAAACCCATGTTTTACTTATTTGTACTTTCTGTTCTTTTTGCTCTTTTAGCAAGGGAAAAAAGGACCCTTTCAGAAAAGTATGAACTACTTAAAAAAAGAAATCCCCTCTTCTTTTTCTTTACTTTCCTACTTTTTAGGCATATTTCTGAGGAAATTTTAAATTTTGGTCTGATTTTGGTCTGATTTTTTTTGAAATTTTGGTCCAATTTATTACCATATATGGAAATTTTCGGACCAAAAAAATAAAGTTTGGTCCAATATTTCCATTTTGGGACATTTTATTTTGTTAATTTTTGGTCATTTGGTACTCTACTTATCCTGTACTTTTTTTTGGCAGCTCAGCAAGTAAAAAAAAAAAGAAAGAGGGATGTCTTTTTCTTACTTTTTCTACTTGTTTTCTGAAAAGAATGAAAAAGTATGGAAAAGTATGAATAAGTAAATACATGGTTTTCCTGATGCACAAGATCAGGCAACCTGAACTGCCTCTCCTTGTGTGCCATTTCATTTTTGGGATCTTAAAACCCAACTCACCAACTCCAGTTGCAGAGGTGCCCATTGACAACTTGCCACTCATCACGGAGAATATATATGTCTATAATTTCGCATGTGTGGTCTTTTATGCACCTAGTGACATGTCTAGCCTCAAGGGGATGTACCATGAGCAAATCTGGTCAGCGCAGTCCTGGTATGTGTAGTGGTATGACACCTCGCTATGTTGAGTCCAAGTGTGAGGGAATGGATGAACCGTCAGGAGAGCACACTCAACCTGAACGCGGAGATAAATCACGCGCTAAACATGCAGTCAATGCGGAGGGGACTAAAGCTCAGATCCTTTATACAAGGATACGAATAGTCAGTGATCACGCAGTGGCACACTGAGTGGAGAACCAAGGGGACAAGTTAGATTGGTAAGGAGTAAGGAATACAAGGGAATGCGCACCTGAGTGGAGAACCAAGAGGACAAGTTGGTTCCACTCAGGATGCTACAGGAGAGTTTATATACGCTACTGTGGCTGAGCTTGAATTGAGTCTGAACACTGTTACTAAGTGTATAGTAAGACTCCATGACTCAGGAGCTGACGCGTCATGTCTAATAATAGCGCTATCTATTGTGCTGACTGATGCACTTGTCATAGCGCTGATGTGATGCCTTATCTTGCTGAGTAAAACCTCATACAGCGAGTAAGCGTAAACTACTAAGCGAGTTCTAGAGCTATCTAGAATGTTCCTTCCTTATCTACCAATCACGAGAGTCCGTACGTAAATGGAATGTGACCGGATTAGGTTGTCCCGTTAAGGGTGTAACTGTCCCAGGGTCACATGCTTATAGGTGCACATGGTGGCAACATGTGACTAACGATGTCTCGTACTTTGGCCCTTTATCTTTCCTCTAAATAATTCTGTAAAAATACAGAAAAATAGGGAAACAAATATATGCATCCATGACAGTATGGTGGTTGCCCCCAACACGATTGTGTCTTCATCAGTAATGCCAATTCACCAGATGTGTTACATTTTGCCCTCTGGTGCCCTCGCACGTGATCGTGGGAACAATGGAGATTGCCACTTATCAGAGAAAGCCAATAACTTGCTCGCAAGTTATCAGTGCTAACTCTCAGAATCTGCCAATCAGAGTTTGTGGTTGGCCGTCATGTGACCTGGCACATGACCTGCTCTAGAATGTTCCAGAAGAGCCCAGATGAGCATGTGCCTGGGTTGGCTTGTGATTATGGAACCGGTATGTGTATAGCCAGTGGACTTTCACATGGGACACCTCATGATCCCTTATCTATGACTTGACCTACCCCATGACCACCTCATGCCAAGTGCACCTTATTGCCATTGGCTGGTTATATTTAGATGTGGCACGGTATTAGGGTTAGTGACTCAACCTTAGGATTCAGGCTGAGCTCAAAAGCTCCCTGGAGTAGTATAACTAGAGGATGCTGTTGGTCCTTAGATGACAGCTTTGAGATTTTGATCAATACCTTCCCCCCTCCTGTATTACCCTCAGTTACTACCTCTTCACAATGTAGTCCCAGTTATCCATTGTCTCCTCAGTGTGCCCTCAGAGCCTGTCCCACCACTGCGACCCCTTCCTCATCTCTATCACCGTCAATGCTTCTTCCAACTATGGTTGTGCCTATAAGCTGACTCTGTCTATCATTTATCTTTCGACCTTCCCCAATGTATGACTCAGTGATCAACAGTGATCCAGTGAAGATCCCAAGTCAGGAACAACACGAACATCCGGAAGGAACGTTACAAGATGCACCTGGATTCAAGGGGCTTCTTGTGGCATGCATGTTTCTTTTAGATACGATGGTGTAGCGGTATGACACCTCGCTACGCTAAGCTCAAGTGAAAAGGTTTGAAGTGAACTGTCAGGTCTTCAGGACTCAAGCCTAGCGCGGAGATAAATCACGCGCCGAACTTACAGTCACTGTGGAGCACGCAGGGTCAGAGGTGATCCTTGTACAGGAGCACGACTCGCAATGTCACACAGTGGTAAGCTGAGTAGAAACCAAGAGGACAAGTTAGATTGGAGAGAGTAAGGAATACAGTGTAAGACGCACCTGAGTAGAAACCAAGAGGACAAGTTGGTTCTACTCAGGACGCTACAGGAGGGTTTATATACGCTACTGGAGCTGAGCTTAAACTGAGTCTAAACACTATTACTAAGTGTACAGTAAGACTCCATGACTCAGGAGCTGACGCGTCGTGTCTAATAATAGCGCTATCTATTGTGCTGACTGATGCACTTGTCATAGCGCTGACGCGATGCCTTATCTTGCTGAGTAAATCCTAGTACAGCGAGTAAGCGTAAACTACTAAGCGATGTCTAGAACTATCTAGAACGCTCCATCCTTATCTACCAATCATATGAGTCCGTACGTAAATGGAATGTGACCGGGTTGGGTTGTCCCGTTAAGGGTGCAACTATCCCATGGTCACGTGCTTAGGGGTGCACATGATGGCAGCATGTGACTAACGAATTCTCGTACTTTGGCCCTTTATCTTTCCTCTAAATAATTCTGTAAAAATACAGAAAAATAGGGAAATAAATATACGCGTCCATGACAGATGGCATTGACTATCCCTGTGCGCTGGTGCACTGGTTCTCCACTGTTGGCGATACCCTGGATGACGAAACAGGACTGTGGGTTGTTAAACCAGACTATCTCCCTCATCAAAGATGCTTCCTCAAAGTTATTCACCTTGATAGCATACTTCACAGGGCCCATTTTAATCCCTAAGAAATACTCCTCAGCGTCTGAACACAAGACGAACTCTATTGGGTTACAAACTAAGAAATAATGCAGAGGGCGGGGTCAGGGACAGCCATGTATGCAGAAGTAGGGTAGCGCTTACCTCCTCAGCGTCTGAACACAAGACGAACTGAGGAGGCAGAAATGTATCGTATGACTTATTATACTGGGCAGCGTGTTTATGAATACCAAAGCCCAAACAGTCCAAGGAGGGCAATAGGTTCATGTATGGTAATAGTCCGTCTCGAAGTAGTCAGTCCTCACACTCCCCCTCAGCGCAGACCTCAGTCTCGCGCTGACGCAATCCTAGACATCCTCTCATGCTGACGAATTGTGGCCCGGGCAAGGCTTTGGTCAGAATATCTGCGATGTTGCCGCTGGAAGGAATCCAACCAACGACGATCTCCTCCCGTTCCACACGTTCCCGAATCCAGTGGTATTTTACGTCGAGATGCTTTACTCGGTTGTGGAAGGCTTGGTCAGCGCACAGCAGAATGGCGGCTGAGTTGTCACATAGGAGTGGAGTCGCAGTGGATGGGTAATAACCGATCTCTGTCAACAGCGTTCGCAGCCAGACAAGTTCCCGACCAGCCTCCGACGCAGCCATGTATTCCGCAGCGCAGGTTGAGTCCGCCACGGTCTTCTGTTTCTTAGATGACCATGAGACAGCACCGCTTCCGAGCATGAAGCAGTAGCCTGCCACCGAACGTCAACCTTCTGGTCCAGGATCGTTGGCGTAGTTGGAATCACAGTATCCCAGCAGCGTCGGTGTACTGGACAGTCCTCCAAGCTGTAAAGACATTTTTTGAGTGCCTTTCAGGTAGCGAACCACCCTGATCGCCGCTTGCCAGTGGAGTTCGCGGTAGCAGTCGAGGAAATGGGATAGCTTGCTGACCGCGAACATGATGTCTGGTCTGGTTCCGCTAGCGACGTACATGAGTGAACCTATGAGCAACCGGTAGGGTATGCCTGCCAAGCGTTCGCGTTCTTCGTCGCTCAAGGGTGACTGTGGGTCTGGTCTGGTAAGCTGAGCACCGTGCGCCATTGGGGTGCTGGCTGTCGCAGCGGCATTTTGCCC
Source organism: Lactarius akahatsu (assembly GCA_021524915.1). Taxonomy (NCBI): domain Eukaryota; kingdom Fungi; phylum Basidiomycota; class Agaricomycetes; order Russulales; family Russulaceae; genus Lactarius; species Lactarius akahatsu. Next base: position 615,409 of record JAKELL010000016.1, on the reverse strand, counting down.
ATAGGTGGTTACAATCTTGTCGATGAGGGCGGTTTGGCTGAGCTCGATTGTTCTGGTGACTCTGTTGCGGCGCAACGCGATGCCCACTACAAGTTTGGCCTCCCCCAGCGCGCTGATCTGATAGCTTGACTCAAGTTCAGTTCGGAATAGCCTGGCTTCAGTTTCGCATGAGGAGACTGCAAGCATGTTGTCCACGTGCACGACAACGATTGATACTGTGCCTGCATCCGAACGGCGCGCGTATACACACCATTCGCATTCCGAACGAGTGAACCCCCAGCTTAGGAAAGAGGCATGTAAGGCGCGATTCCAGATCCACGAGGACTGTCGCATCCTGTAAAGACCGCGCAAGAGTTGCCAGACATGAGACTGTTGGGTTTCCTCAGCAAAGCCAGGTGGTTGTTCCATGTACTGGACTTCGTTATCCGGCAAGACACCGTTAAGGAAGGCAGTCTTCACATCGTATTGCTCTATGCACCAATCATTCGAGGCGGCGATGTGTAAAACGGCACGGAGGGATTCCAGGCGAGCAGTGGGGGAGGTAGTTTTACTCAAGTCCCTCCCCCATACCTGTTGGAATCCTTTCGCAACCCATCGCACTTTGTGTCGGACTGGGTCGCCGTTTTCGTCGCGCTTCAGGTGACAGACGAACTTGCCGCGTAAGACGCTGTGGTTGGAGGGGACTGCAGACCGGGGGACCAGTTTGAACACGCCCATATCCCATAGGCTGTCAAGTTCGGCTCGGGCGCCCTCTAGCCATTGGTTGCGCTCGGCTGACTGTAGTGCGTCGGTCCAGCTGGGTGCGTCTGGGTCCTCAACGTCTACGAGGAGAGCCACCTCCTCCACTGCGTCGTTATCCGTCGACACATCATTCACCACGGGAAGCGGGTCTGAAGTGTCTTTGGATTCCGCAGAGGGAGGTTGCTTGTCAGCGGCTTTTGCGGCGGCGCACCGGGAAGCGGCCTCACGGACTTGCTCAAGGGCCTGTGTGGTTGCTCTCCCGTGAATGAGACCGTCATCGGTTTCTTCCCGGGAGGGAGCAGGTGCTCGTTCCCGGGTTGATCGCCTGGGTGCATTCACCTCCGTTTCGGAGGGCGGTTCGGCGTGGTCCTCAGTCGCTTGTGGTGGCGATGATTCGCACTCCTCTGCATTCGAGGGGGCCACGCCGATGCCGGGCCTTAGCGTTCTGGGTTGGTTGTGGAGGTGTTCAACAAATGTGACATGGTACGAGTCAACGATTCGGCCACTCTCCTGGTGCCAGCATCTGTACGCCTTGGCATTGGGTGCATACCCCACCAATGTGCATTCTACGGATTTGGTGGCAATTTTCGGGTTGTTCGCACTGATTAGGACGTATGCGCGACAGCCGATCTCGCGAAGGTGAGAGAGTGAGGGGCGAGTGCCGAACCATAATTCGTAAGGAGTGCAGTTGTTAGCCAATTTCGACGCGGTTAATGTGGAGAGGTATGATGCGGTTAGGATGAATACATCCCACATGTGAAGGGGGGCATTACAGGACAGGCGCATCACTCGCGCTTTGTTCATCAGTGTGCGGTGCAGTCTCTCAACGCGGCCATTTTGTGCGGAGGTATAAGGAGCAGTGAACTGTTGGGTGATTCCTTTTTCTGCACACCAGCGAGTCATTTCATTGGAGTGCAGTTCTCCGTTGTCAGTGACTAGATAGCAAAGCTTTTCGCCTGATTGTGTTTCCGCTGCTGAAAGCCACTCGCGTAAGACTGGCGATGCGTCCGATTTAGCTTTGAGAAGTCGTGTCCAGTGGTAGCCCGAGAAATCATCAATGATATTCATGATGTATAAACAACCAGAGCGTGAGCTAACGGACTGCAGTCCAGTAAGGTCTACATGGATGCGGCCAAGCCGTCTGTCCACCTTCCTACCCTCACGCGTTTTAGGCACTGGCTGGTGAGTCTGTTTGCCACGAATGCATGCGTCACAGGCTTGTGGGGCTAGTGAAAGATCGACTGGCATACCTGCAGCGACGCCATTTTGTGCCATGTCCAGTACGGTTCGAAAATTCGTGTGTCCGAGGCATCAGTGCCACGTCTCAAGATTGGGTGTTACGGTGAGGCTAGGAAGGGCGACCGCAAGGCTGGGAAGGGCGACCTCGGCAGCGGTGGCGGGGGGTTGAACAGAACCGGGAAGGACGTAGAGGTTAGAGGGGTTTCGCGTGCATACAGCTAGTTTGTCGCCGGAGGAACGGTCGAAGAGGGAGCAGGTTCCCTGGTCAAAGCTCAAGCGGTAACCAGAGTCATCCAGATGGCTTATAGAGATGAGACAGACACCTGCTGTCAGCACATACAGTACATTGCGGAGCGTGAGACAGGTGCGAGTTTCAGGAAGAAGGATGGTAACAGTGCCCATTCCAGTGGCCGATACCGCCGAGTTGCCAACTCCCGTGATCGTCCGAGGTTCTATGGGTACAAGCTCGGAGAAGTCAGACTGGACGCAGGAGATGTGAGTGGAAGCCCCAGAGTCCAGATACAGCGGAAGATCCTCTGGTCTATGGGCCAGAAGCGCAGTGTCAGTTGCGGCTAAAAGCATTGTCGCCGTATCAATCAAAGACTCCCCCTCGCCCCAGTCGGGGTTATTGTTTCCGAGCACCCAGTCAACGTACTCGCCCTTGTCAGCGGCAGTCATTGCCAAGTCTACTTCTGCTATCGCAGCATGCGTTGTGTCTGGCTTTGGTTGGTACTTAACGCCATTGATCCACACGGTGCCGTCGGTGTCAATTTTGAGCAGTGGGTTGGAGTTAGCGCTGGGTTGTGCTCGATTGTGCAAGCCATCACAGATGGCACGTTGTCGTGTGATAGTGTCAATGGCAGAATGTCCTTCCATTTTGCCACCAGGGGAGATGCAGAATTCAATAGAATGCCCAGGCCGTTTACAGTTGGGGCAAATGTTAGCGCGAGGTGGTATTGAGGCAGGTAGCGCGAACGAAGACGGGGTCGTTGCCGTGGCAAGCAGCGTGACGTTGGGCATCATCACGGGAAAGATCAGCTGATCTGTGTTCTGCGTCGCCTGTAGTTCATAAAAGAAATTCAGGCGGCTCTCCAAAGCCTCCAGAGTAATGGTGCCATCCATCAATGTGGGGGCGAGGGCTTCATGTACCGATGGATGTGTTGTTCTGATGTTCATCATAGCGAAGAGAAGGGCCAGTCTCGTAATGTCAACCTGGCCGATCCGTTCTGCGCGGTATATGAGGTCCTGGAGGTGTGCCATGGTCGTGTCAAAGTTCGCTGGAGTGGTTTCGAACCAGATTTGCATCATGTGTTGGATCAGTTGAATCTGAGTCAGTCCGCTGCGTTTTTCGTGACGCTTGCACAGCATTTCGAAAGCTTCCGCGGACGTGATGCAATTGGTGATGTACTGCAATTTGGAGGAGAACATGTGGGACCTCATGTAGCCGAGGACCATGCGATCATTACCGCTCCAGACGCTGTAACCTGACCGGTCGATGCGGTAGTCCGGACAGCGGAGAAGGCCACGTGGATATACGTCTAGCTGTGCCATCTCAAGCAATGTCAGGATTTGCTGTGACCATTCCAGCCAATTGTTGGCATTCATGGAGAGTCGTAGATCGGCGGGCCAGGGGGGTACACCAGCCATTGTCTCCTTTTTGATGATCTGCCTGTCGTCGGCATCTGTGTACAGGTTTTGAGACCTACGGATGGAGTGACGCAGTGGGAATGGCGGCAAAGGGTCATATGGTGATGGGTTGTCTTCATCTTCGTCGCGTTGTGAGGGATGCAGATGGGGTGGCACATCGTAGAATGGGGGACGTCGCGGTGGAGCTCTGGTCGGTGGTGTGAGGAAGGGGTTTCTGCTGCCCGCCGCTGATCTTACGGCGATCAAGGATCTGTGATCCTGGGAGTTTGTTAAGGTTGGGAGCGTACCACCGAAGGGACCATCAGACATTTTGATGTTGCAAGAAAATGGGGATGGTTAATGACAGGTGGGACGACGGTCCACAATTCGAATGATACACACGGATGGGGCGACGGCCCAGAGACAGATAAGATGAGGGTCGGACGATGGTCAACGACAACAAGAAGGACGACGATGAATACGACAGGAACAGCAGAGGAAGGGTACAGAGACAGATGTGTCACGAAGAAAGAACAATGATGAGGGACGCAGTGAGTTCGATGTACAGCGCAGGAGGGCAGGGTTAGGCAGGGTGTTGAGACGCGACTGATTCAAGTCACATGTCTCGTGGGATATGATTGAGTCATCCCATTTACTAAATACGGTATCTGTCCCTTATGGACTGATTTGGACTCAGCCGGACTCTTACGGACCGCTTTTGTTTATCTTTATTGTTAGAGTCATACATGGCTCTTATTGTTCTCTATTGTTAAGATACCGGTATTGTCTGCTTTAGGCAGCTATTGTTCTCTGCCCTCCAATGGCATTTCTCCCTCTGGTGCACAGACCACCTGTATTGTGTTTGGATCACCTGTGCGCACAGACCATTCTTAGCTAAGCGTCCTGTATATAAGGACTGCTGTTTTCGCCTCTACACTTCAGAGTTCCTTCTACCTCTGAAGTGTAAGTTCCCTCTTTTACTCTGCACTACCTTTTACTCATAGACGTTCCATAGAACTTGTCTGTCTAGGTGTGTAGTAGTGCTAATAGAGTTCCTTCTACCTCTGAAGTAACTTGTCTGTCTAGCTCATTGCTATTAACACCTCGCTCGTTAGTTCTGCGCTTCAACAGGTTATGGGCCCTGACGCCTAATAACTAACTTGCGTTATACCTACAGATCTACTCTTGTGTCACCTTGCTCTCTCAGCCGACCACATTTTTTTGTCGTCCTCTACATCTTCAGTGAGCATCCTCTATCCCCTATATCTCGACACATCCTTTCTCGTCCACCATGACTCTGTCATGTGCCATTCTGGCTAGCCTCTTAAGGAGGTTCTCGTGAAAGGTCTTTATGACCTTAAACTCCTCTGTGCACACTATCCTAGTGTATTTTCTATACCCGGTCTTCGTCCGGAAGTGCTTTCATAGGCCAATAGGGGAAGACCCTTGCGGCTATAGGCCTTTCCAATGGTTGGGTGATACTCGGTTAATACCTGGGTCACTTTAAGGGGTGTGAAGGCCTGGTTAATAGTCAAACCCAGAAGTCCTTCCCTCTGACACAACTAGGAAACGCTACTATACTATAATGGTATTTACACAGTAGCTATGACTAGACCTCTGCCAGGAGAAGTATTCGCTCCCTTTGTGCAGGATTCGCTGCATGGCATGTATCACTAGTCTAGCTACTTAGTACCAAGACCCTTAATGGTCTGTTCTAGAGACTCCACAGACGACAGTCACAATTGTTATGGGAGTTGATCCCTATCATTGTCTCTGGAATTCGCTGTAGGCTCCTCTCTAGGGTACTACCCTTTACTGTGCATCTTAGTCGCCCCAGTCTACTTGGCCCTAAAGGTTAGAGATGGCCTTGAAGCGTCCTTCGCCGGACAATGCTCCTATGAGCCCTTCTTGCTAGACCCTGATAAAGCTGTATGATATGACCACTCGCCCTCCTAGGGTCTCAGAAGATCACAGTACAAGGCAGCCATCATAAAAATGATTCCACTACTATAAAACTTCCAAGTCGCACAAACTTGAGGCATGACACTCTACTGTGTTATGGAGTTATAGCGCTCTTATGGCTGGACTTCTACTTTCCCTAACAAGATCTGGGCTGGTTCTGACTGCTCCTTGGAACTAGATATACAAACATCTCAAATGGCTTCGCCCTCTTTCCACCTCTCTTTCCCACCAACCCTCGTCCTTTCAAAGCTGGATGGAACAAACTGGCAGACATGGGGAGCGACGTTCACGTCGCTTATGCTGATGAATGGAGTAAGGAGGCATCTCACCCACTCCAATCCAGCCCATGTCCCCCAACATCCCACTCCAGCTGCAGGAGTCGTTGGTGCCCCTGTTGGGCCCACAGACGAAGGACTGGCCATTTTGGCCCTATGGGAAAAACAGGAGGAGGTCATCACAGGCCTCCTATATCTCTCAGTCACCGCGGAGGTCCTCTCCGGCATAGTATCAGAGGCGCTGTTCCCAAGCGTCCATGATAAGTTCATGCATCTAGATCACCTCTATGGACAGGTCGGCTCCATGGCCACCTTTAATCTATGGGTGGGCTTGGCCAATACCAAGCTTCAGGAAGGTAGCCCCTTCCAACCTCAACTCCAGAAAATGCTGGACGCGAGGAACACCCTTGTGGAGCAAGGGATGCCCGTCTCGGACATGCAAATGTCCTTCATACTGTTAGACGCGCTACCCCCCTCCTACAGCACCATAGCAGGCACCATCCTCGCCTCTGGCCCCCCTGCCAACCTACAACCTCAGGACCTAATTAACAGGTTCATTAATGAGGAATCACGTATCGCTGGTCCCCCGGCATCTTATAATAAGATAGCCCCCGTCAAGAAAAATTCGCCTCCGCACGATCATGCGTCGCAGGCATCGGGCAGCTCTGTGTCCCCAGACATAATCTGCCACTACTGCAAAAAGCCTGGCCATAAAAAGCCAGACTGCTACAAACTCAAATGGGACCAGGAGAACGCAAAGAAAGGAAGGGCTGGGCAGCGAGGGAAAGCTACCCAAAACACAATGACTGAGGCCCCGGACTCACTTCCGGGAAATAGGTTTGCTGCGGCCAATAGCATACCTGTACCAAAGAGTCGACTATTTACTATAGTTAACGGCTCTGGCAAAATAGAAGAGGTACATGAGGTACCTCAGGTCTCCCTTTACATGATGAGTGTAAACCACTCTCAAATAGCATCAAGATGGATGATGGATAGTGGAGCATCAGCACATTTTACCCCACACCTTGAAGACTATGACTCCTACACACCCCATGAAGGAGTAGAAGTGCTTCTAGGTGACAACTCTCTACTCAAGAGCGTTGGCACTGGTACGGTTACAATCCGCACCAACAGAGGCTACGACCTCAAAATATCAAATGTGCTACACCTCCCCAACACACACTCACGCATACTATCCACGCCTGCACTAACACAAAAAGGCGCCATCATCAGCTTTGACTCAACATCTTTTGCTATAAGATTCAATGGAGAGACCATAGCGGAAGGACACAAGGCCTCAGGCCTATATTGGCTTGACGGACAACATATGAACTCAGTCCGAGCACCTGCATCTGCTAGCCTTGATGTCTGGCATCAGTGCATGGGACATATGTCCAAAGACGCGCTTAAAAGATATGCTCAGGAGTCTGTAAAAGGACTCCATATAAATAACTCACCAGTAGATGATAAGTTGTGCCATGGCTGTGAAACTGGCAAATCAACGCGTCTACCCTTTCCACCTTCCTCAAAACGCGCACAAGAACCTCTTGAAGTCATCCACAGTGACCTTGTTGGCCCCATGCAGAGCCAATCAATACAAGGAAACAAGTACTTCGCCACGTTCATAGATGACTACTCTAAAGCAGCAGTCGTCGTCTTTATGAAATCAAAAGACCAGTTTAAGGATGCCTTCATACACTACAAGGCATGGGCTGAAAAACAACTAAATAAGCCCATCAAAACCTTACACTCGGATCGTGGTGGCGAATATGTCAATAATGACTTAAAGCGCATACTTTTGGAAGTGGGAATTGAGCATACTCTTACAATGCCTCATTCTCCACAACAGAATGGGAGAGCTGAGCGTTTTAACCGTATGGTTATGGAAAAAGGCACTAGCATGCTTCATCATGCAGGCCTTAGCCTTGGCTTTTGGGAACAAGCAGTACAGACTGCTGTGCAAATATATAACCGCACTCCCACTCGTTCTAACCAGTGGAAAACTCCGCTAGAGCTCTGGGATGGTACAGTCCCAGATGTCTCTTACTTTAGAGTATTCGGCTGCAAAGCCTACTATCATGTACCTGAACACAACCGGCGCAAACTAGATCCTAAAGCAAAGGAAGCCGTGTTTGTGGGCTATGAACCCTTATCAAAGGGTTACAAACTCTGGGATAGACATAGCCGGTGCTTCGTCTCTTCACGAGATGTTACATTTGACGAAAGCACTTTCCCATCCCTGAGTGACCTGGCTCGTCACTCTCAAATCCCTTCCCCTCCCATGTCTGGTGAACTTGAAAGAGGCGCTGCCGGCGGTGAGATCTTCTTTGTAGTGCCTAGCCCGCCTACACCAGCTGTTGCCCCTGCGGCACCTACACCAGTCTTTGTACTCCCACCTATTCAGGTGCCCGCAGAACCCCAACAACAGCCTAGCACACCCCCCAACACCTCACCTGCTGCGGCAGACCAGACAATATATCACACTCCCCCTTCCCAAGCCCCCCCTCCTACAAACACTGCACCCACCCGCATTCGCACTCGCTCCACAAGGCGTGCTGCAGTAGTCGCTCCTATACCGGCCCCTAACTTCAATAGGGAAGTATCTCCTCCCAGATCTACTCCCAGATCTCCAAGGAATACTCAGCCGGTTTCGCCTAACCGACCAAGGCGGAGCACCAGGGTACGATTCACGAATCCTCGCTATCTCCAAGAGGATGATGAATTCGTGCAAGGAAGCAGTAGGCTGGGAATGATGGACCTACTTAATGCGGCAGAGGTACCTGGCTATAGGGACCCTCAGACCTTTAAGCAGGCTATGGAGTCTGAACAAGCTGTCGATTGGCTTGAAGCATGCCAGTATGAACTGGATGCTCTCAACAAGCTCGATGTCTGGAGATTAGAACCCCTCCCTGTTGGAAGGAAGGTGGTTAAATGCAAATGGGTGTTTAAGAAGAAAGCAGATGGACGCTTTCGTGCTAGGCTAGTGGCAAAAGGGTTCACCCAACTAGAGGGGGTGGACTTTGACGAAACTTTCTCCCCAGTTGCCCGCTTTGAGTCTTTACGACTCCTTCTTGCGTTGGCTACGCTTGAAGACTGGCATATTCACCAGATGGATGTCAAATCGGCATTCCTTCATGGGGAACTGGAGGAAGAAATCTATATGGAGCAACCTGTCGGTTTCGTCACAGCTGGCTCCGAGCACCTTGTGTGCCGGTTACAGAAGGCCCTTTATGGCCTGAAACAAGCCTCCTGCGCATGGAACGTGCAATTCCATGGGGTCCTTTGTGACCTAGGCTTTACGCGGACGTACTCTGATGCAGGAGTATATGTGTATCATCTTCAAGAGGGGGGTGACACATTATTTGTGATCTTATATGTAGATGACATCACTATACTCGGGAGCTCTCTGTCAAAGATCAATGATCTGAAAGTCTCTCTATCAGACCGATATGAGATGACTGATCTTGGTGAAATCCAATCTTATCTCGGTGTCAACATCACCAGAGATCGTGCAAACCGCACTATGGAAATCAACCAATCAGATTACATCCGCGATGTGATTGAGCGCTTTGGAATGTTAGATTCCAACCCAGTATATACCCCTCTTCCCTCTGGCGCTGAGGCACACTTGATCAAATTTGAAGATCAGGCCTCTACTTCTGAAATTAAGAAGTATCAACAGATAATTGGGTCTCTGCTGTATGCGCAGATAGGAAGCAGACCTGATATATCCTTCGCTGTTGCGCGCCTTAGTCAATTTGCTTCCAATCCCTCACCTCAGCATTTACGCCTATCCAAGTATGTCCTAGCCTACCTAAACACAACAAAGGACTACAGGATACGCTATGCTGGAGGGACTGACTCTGATGGAGCTGGCCTTCATGGCTACTGCGACTCTTCCTGGGGAGATCAGGAAGAAAAGCACTCCACCTCTGGCTACGTCTTCTTGCTTGCTAATGGAGCCATTTCATGGTGTACCAGAAAACAGAAGACCATAGCCCAGTCTACCACAGAAGCAGAGTACATGAGCCTCGCTGAGGCCTCTAACCAAGCTCAGTGGTACACCACTTTCCTAGGGGAACTAGGGTATGAGGTCGCCTCCCCCATTCCCCTACACTGTGACAACAAGGGTGCTGTAGACTTAGCATTAAACCCTGTCACTGGAAGGCGGTCCAAACATATCCTGATCAAACACCATGTAGTCAGGGAGTACGTAGAAAATAAGGTCATAGACCTGATTCGTACTCCTACAGGGGAAATGGTTGCAGATGGACTTACTAAGTCACTGCCCAAAGAACCCTTTGACAAAATGGTCACTGATCTAGGAATGGTGTAAGAAGGGTTAAAAGGAAAACTTGTACACAGTCAATGGTCGTCGATCCTTGGTTTATCAACAAGGACGTCACATTGTTCTGTAATCTAGTACAAAACACATCATGTTCTCTAATCCATGAGAGCTATGAAAAACCCTTCTTAGAACTCTGAAGGAGTTGGACCTTGTTCCAACTCAGTACAGAAGATAGTCCTTTATCACAGGACTACCACGAAGTGGGTGTAAAAACCGCTTCGGATTGAACATTATCTGCACAAAGATTCCAACCTCAATCCCGAACTTCTGTACGACTCTGGGTTCTATATAAAACACCTATACCTACAAAATGGACTGCCTCTATCATGGAGGGATGTTGAGACGCGACTGATTCAAGTCACATGTCTCGTGGGATATGATTGAGTCATCCCATTTACTAAATACGGTATCTGTCCCTTACGGACTGATTTGGACTCAGCCAGACTCTTACGGACCGCTTTTGTTTATCTTTATTGTTAGAGTCATACATGGCTCTTATTGTTCTCTATTGTTAAGATACCGGTATTGTCTGCTTTAGGCAGCTATTGTTCTCTGCCCTCCAATGGCATTTCTCCCTCTGGCGCACAGACCACCTGTATTGTGTTTGGATCACCTGTGCGCACAGACCATTCTTAGCTAAGCGTCCTGTATATAAGGACTGCTGTTTTCGCCTCTACACTTCAGAGTTCCTTCTACCTCTGAAGTGTAAGTTCCCTCTTTTACTCTGCACTACCTTTTACTCATAGACGTTCCATAGAACTTGTCTGTCTAGGTGTGTAGTAGTGCTAATAGAGTTCCTTCTACCTCTGAAGTAACTTGTCTGTCTAGCTCATTGCTATTAACACCTCGCTCGTTAGTTCTGCGCTTCAACACAGGGCCCATAACCTTTTAATCCCTAAGAAATACTCCTCAGCGTCTGAACACAAGATGAACTCTATTGGGTTACAAACCTAAGAAATACTGCAGAGGGCAGGGTCAGGGACAGCCATGTATGCGGAAGTAGGGTAGCGCTTACCTCCTCAGCGTCTGAACACAAGACGAACTGAGGAGGCAGAAATGTATCGTACGACTTATTATACTGGGCAGCGTGTTTATGAATACCAAAGCCCAAACAGTCCAAGGAGGGCAATAGGTTCATGTATGGTAATAGTCCGTCTCGAAGTAGTCAGTCCTCACAGCCCACTTGATTGGAGTAGCTGGGCCCCATTTCCTTCCTTTGAGCCCAAAAGTCGATTATTTGACATTGTTAGATTCTTTCAAATGTTTTCTTGTGAATAAATATGCAGATCACCATGCACACAAGATCACGTTTTAATTTACAACCCTCTAATATAGCATAAAATCTGAGAAGCTCGGGAAGCACTAAAAGGTCCAATGGTGATCTGAAAGGCCCAAAGAAGGTGTAGTAGAAGTACTTAGAAGGGGCGGAAAAGAGGAAGCGCGTTGAAGGGGAAGGGGAAGGGGGTGTGATTTTACTGATGCTATCACTCACCCACTTCCAGTTTGGTTGCGCTCTGCCGAAGCTTGCAGCCTGGTGCTGTGAGCTTGAGCAGTTGTGTGACCTTAGGTAGTGCCTCGCCGAGGCTCACAGTTTTGATACTGTGTGCTTGAGCGTGTGTGCTCCTGGTTGTGTAGTATTCCTCACCCTTCGCCACGCATTCGCGCCCACGATCGAACTCGCGTCCAACCCTCTCTGGAGATTCGATCACCCATGGCGACACCCACCCACTCCTACCCACGCGGGCACGCTCGCCACTCGAACACCTGCGCCGCCTGGGGGCTAGTTTTCAGCACCTGACAACTTGAATGTGAAGTAGCTACGACGTGTTGTTGAAGCCACAGAAAATGAAATGTCGATTTTTTCATAGGTACGACCAAACTAGTATCGGCCGGCAGGCGTAAATGGCCATTTTGCCAACTTCACATCCTTGTTAACATATTTTAACAAACGAACAAAAAATGTCAGAGTATGTTGAGAAGTCATGCAAGACATCGTTGTCTCTACGAGACACGCTCTGGATTGTGTACCTGATCGATGAGACACCCTACAGTTCACGCCATCTGACCTGTCCACTATCGCCCAGTCCCTAGATTCTCTCGAACAGCGTGTTGACCAGGGACGCGTTGGACGGGAGAACGCGAACATGGACGATACTGGTGTGTACATCCCGCTATAGGTAGGTAATCCCACAAATACTGCGTTTCGGTCTTCCTTAGCTAATGTCTTTCACTTATCCTTATCAGACGGAGGAGTGAGGTGACGCAACCTCATCACAGCCAACCGCAGTATGTATATATTGTCGTGATTCAATCCCGTTGACGACTGGTACCTCTCATAGAAATCAGCGCGCTTTTATTTTGAACTACGATCAACATTGGTTCACCCTTCAGTTTGGTAGTTCAGAAACTACTGTTCAATCTTAATGCTTTTCTCGACCGACCTGAATGGATCGGTGAGACGTATCTCGGAATGGTATTGCAACAGGCAGAGGCGGAAGGTAAAACAATATTCCGTCCATGATAACGAAGCTCAGAATTGATTACATAGGATACTCTACTTTTGTCGTGATGCCCACCGACTCGGTGGTCAGGATCGGATTCTGACCACCCGCTCTGACCACCCGCTACCGCAGACCGATGGCGACGTCATTGCCACCACCCTTCCACCACCGGCTTCTTCCGGGTCTCAGCATCTGTCCCACAGTTCGCACACCTCAGCCTCCGGCTGGACTCGAGGACGAAGACCTACAATTGCAAGCCGCGCTTCAGGCCTCCCTAGGAGAAGGAGGAGAAGGAGATGTTTCGTGGAAGCGGACGGGGTCCTCTGTGACGACTGGTGGCGTCGATACACTGACCCCTAGCGCCAACATGGGTTTCCCATCTTCCTCCCTGCTACTGTCACCCCCATCAATTCCGCTGCCTTCTACGCGCCCCGAAGTCGCCGATTTAGAGGACGATCGGCCCCACAGGTCTTCTCTCGGGGCGCGGAACACTGTTGAAGACGAAGATGAGCAACTGAGACGCGCCATAGCGGAAAGTGCAGAGATGGCGCGTGAGCAAGGATTCACCGATACGGACGACGGGTCCGTAAATGTAGGGGTCGACCCAGAACCTGCCTACACTGGTGAAAGTACCCAGGGACGGTCACGCAGCGATCGTGTGTATGACGATGAAGACCCGGAACTGCAAGCCGCACTGCAAGCATCTCTTGGAGAAGGACCACCTGAGTTCTCCTCTCCTGATTCTTCCTCCGAATCTTCCCCGTTCGCGGCTGCATCTATGTCTAGCGCGAGCGCTGAATTATCAACGGGGGTGTACGGTGACGATGACGGCGAAGGCGATGCTGCCACTGAAGAGACCGGTTCGGACACCGGCGAACGACCACAACCTCTGGGCGAGAATATCAGCATCGAGGAGATGAGGCGGCGACGATTGGAGCGATTCGGTGGGTGACAGACATGGCGGCGTACCCCCCTCAGTTGGACACTTTCAATTTCTCACCCATTTCTAGCTCAATCGTTACCAAATTAAATATATGATTCTAGGAGCAGTAATCAGTAACAATGGTACTCAACGCTGGTTCTGGGACACCCGCGACAGGGAGTTCAGTGCATGTTGTGCGCAAAGCATAGATCCAGACTCCTGCTTCTCATGATATGTGATTCGTGAGATCTTCAAGCCCGGCCCATGGTCGTTGGAGTCGCTGATTGAGAGTGGCTGTCTCAGACCACGTTACCAGTCCCTGACTACTCCCTGACTCCACTGCACACAATCAGATACATCATCAACTTGATACAAAATGCAACGAGCTTCTAAGATATTCAAAAAAGCAGCAAAAAAATTAGAGAAGAAAAAGGCACCTGAGTCTGGGGTGCAGGTGCCGGTGCAACCAGTCCCCACAACCTCTCCCCCAACAGGCCCTTTTGTCTGCATCCGCGTTCGGATGGTAGACCTCAATTCTGCATTCATCCCTTATGGCCAACAGGGCCATTTATACCTTATTGGGGGTACACCGGATGAGATAGCTCGATTTGCAGGATCCACAGTAGATTGGGTCATCAAAATGGCCCATCTACTGTGTGACCCACTCGGAAATGGACGCATTTACACTCATCCCACTGGCACCCCACAAGACTGGTGGAACACCGATAGGGACACCAGCTGGGAAGAAGTCTCTCATGGTGATCCACTTCACCCCAAAATTTATGAATTCGCACCAGTCAATTCTGTTATCACACTTTCCAGGATTTGTCCTCGGCAAACTCGTTCAGTCACCACCCAGGGAACGCGATCTCATGCTGCCAGATTCCGCAACCAACTCCTACAACGTGATGGTGGATGTGTGGTCACTGGCACTCAAAGTAATACAGTGATCACTGCATCACATCTCATCCCAAGGCGCGTTGGTGATGAAGGTGCCCAAGAAATTGTGGGGCAGTTTGTTGGCACAGCTGAAGCCACCCGAATCAATTCGTACCACCCCAGCATTGGAATTATGCTTCTTAGTTCAGTGGGTCGCTTAGTGGACGTTTTTCAAGCCGGATTCTATCATAATGACGTGAGTTGCACCAATATAATTGTATTTATTATCTTACTCAATACTGGGGTAGAATAACACTTACACGGTCCACAATTTCAGCGAATACCCGGAGGCATCAGTTATGGGTTCCGATTCCAATACTGCTTTTCAAATCCCTCTACTTCATGGCTTCTCAGTGACGCTCTCAGTCCATACTGGAGCCCATCCTTTGCCTCCCCCAGGTGTCTTCAATTGGCACTATCTTCAGTGTGTCGTCAATCGGTTTGGCATGTACAGTGGATTTCCTGATATTTGCTTTTTCATATACCGATTCAGGACTTCTTCTGACTCTTCAGATGTTGGTGACTTTGATGCTGATCCCCCTTATCCATCCTATCCTATTGAGTCTGCTTTGGCACATCAAATGGAGAGCCATCAGGCCATGGAGCGCGAGAAAGAAATCTTGCAATGGGCTTCTGGTGTTCCATGTGCCAGTGGTGTTTCCGAATAGCTTTTTTTTTTTTTTTTTTGGTATTCCTTGTATACTATTCAATACAACAGAAGTGACTATAAATTATAACGTCTCATGTGGGCAGCCACACCATCATTTGGTCATTCATACCCTAGTCTTGATCCGCACTTTCATGAGACTCCTCCGACGAAGTGAGCCAGGTGTTGTTGAAAACCAGCCCCCACGTGGCACGGGTGTTCGACCGAGGAGCGTGCACTCGTGGGTAAGAGCAGAGGCGGGTGTCACCATGGATGATCGGATCGAGTTCGATCGTGTACGCGAATGTCTGCGAACGCGCAGGCGTTGCGGCCCATGCACCGGGGGGGCGAGATGCCCTTGCAGTGGTTTGGTCGAGGTTGAGCAGACCGCCGTCGCAAACGAATTGTCTCCTGTATCGTCCTCTGGGGGTGGTCCCGGAAGTTCGGGAAGGCCCTCCGGTGGAGACAGTGCAATACGAGAGGTGCTGACGGAGGGGTGAGGGTAGAGAGTGTGAGGCAGGGTGAGGTTGGAAGGGAGGAGGCGTCAAAAGAAGGGTTCGATCGGCGCTCAGCCTGCGCAAGCAAGCTTTCTGCCGGAGGGGGTGATTGCAACTTCTCCGAGTCGGGTGGTGGAACCTCAATCGGACGTGCTATAGGTGCCAATACGTCTTGCGCGCTGCTCTCATCGCTCTCTTAAAATACCCAATATGAGCTTTCTACGACGATACGGAGGTCTTAGACGACAGACCTTGGGGTGATTTGACACGAGATTCTCAAGTTCCGAATTTGAAGTAGACTCCAGCTCTGGTCCAGGCGAGGGCTGAATGCATACTGTCGGAGGGATAGCCCCACTGGCCTCTGCGAACTCTGTCGTCGCATGTCTATGGCCATCCGTAAATTCCTTCTCATCGCCATTCTTGATCTTCGGCACTCGGCCCGGTGAGCGCACAGGAATGTGGCTCGGTTGTGCAGGACCAGCATTGCGAATGGACGATTGATGCATGGGGGGCGGAGAGTGCTCAGGCGAGGTTATATTAGGCTCGAAATCTGGAAGTCGGGAGCGGATACGTGGGAACTGCCAGTTAATTCGAGGAACTAGCGCTGGTGGAGTACCACTCGGATCAGTAGGGGAAGACGGGCGTGACGAGCCTCAGAAGTCAGTGAAGAGACTGGGGCTACATCGGACGTATTGGCTCTGCGCTTGGGCAGTATGGATCTCCGAGCCATTAGGTTTCAACTGTGTGCTTTGAGTCCGCACTCGTGAGAGAGATGGGCCAGGAAGTGGTGAAGCGGGACACTGCTGATGATTCCGCGCCAACCGAAGGGATACACCCTCGGAACTCTCTTCCGCTTCTTCGGTTGTGCGGCTACGGACCGATTCCCTTGGTGAAGAAGGTCGCGAATGTTCACGCGAAGTCCTCTACCTGGCGTAAACCTTGGCTGGTCTAAGCCAGGACGGGCCAGGTGACCAGTGGTGCCAGTGTTTGAGGTAGTTCGAGAGCGTGCTGAAAGAGGCATGTTCCACGCTCGCTCACATTCATGTTGGCGCTCCTTCCCGGTATCTTTCATTCGATCCTGGATTTCAGAAATGGTCAGGTCACGTAACCGGCGGTATAGTATCACTTACAATCTGCCGAGGAAGAGTTTGACCCAGTCCTGGAGGACGACCTGCTACTCTGTGCGGGCGAATTCCTCTGACGCGGAAATTCTTGAGGTGGAGATCCCGTTAAGGAATGGGAGGCACGATGGTGATGATGGCTATCACGACGTTCCCGAGGAGGGGTGCTAGGAACGCTTGGCACTGCCGGTGATGAAACTTAGCGCATAGACAAGTGTCTCAGGATAAAACTCACCAGAGACCGTGCATTGGAGGTTGGGATGGGAGGCCCGTTCGTGAGTTTTGATGGCCGCTTGACAGAGTCGTATCTATCTCTCTGGGTTTAAGTCCCTCTGATTGACGCAGTACATTTGTAGTCAGTTTGGTTGAAGTGCTACCAAAACTATCACCTACACCGCAACCCATGGCGTGTTCCATCTTGGAATCCTAGTCAAGGAGGTCTGATAGCGGAGATATTAGTAGTGGGGACAGCATTCGCATGAAGCACCTACTCGACTAGCTCCGGAATTGAGTAGAAAGGTGCACGGTTTGTAGAGACTCGTTTGATATTCCAGGCGTTGGAGCAGTGCGGCAATGCATCAATGCAGCATTGTCGGTGCTGGAGTCGGAAGCAACTGACATTGACGCTGCCGAATTCGGTTGTACGTTGCATTCGGATAGATGATATGGCCAATGCTCACCGTCTGACTGGGATGCATGGGTGCCCAAGATCTGAGAGCTTCCAGGTTAGCAGCATGCGACGCTAGCATGGGCGTGTTCCTTTCTGACGAATGGGCGTTCGAGGTCGGAATGAGTGAGGATGACAGCGACAAAACAAACTTGATGATGTTTCCAACTCCTCATCGCTGAACTCGCCCTCTTGCCTTTATTCCTCGAGTGCTCCTAGATGACCCAGTCAATTCTTGGGCTGTCCTCGACCTCACTCGAATCAATGCTATTCCTGCGCACGTCTTTGCGCGGGGTGTCTCCAGGGTCGCAGAGGGCGTGGGTGAACAAGCTCCTGAGGTTTTCACGAGCAGAGCTTGTCGTCGACGAGTTGGCCAATTTGGGGGTGGATCATAGTCGGAATCGTGATCTGAAGGGAGTGGAGGTGGAAGAGTTGCGTGCGCGAGGCGGATGACGTGGTTGGCACCTGGGCAGGCAGGGCACGCAGTCGAGCAGCAGGAGTGTCCTCCACGGCGGCATAGATGGATGGGAGAGAAGGAACTGACGGGGAGACGTGGCGTGGAGTCGGTGTCCTCATTGTCCCCATGAAGCGCGTGAAGACGGGACGAAACGGTCGTGGGAGTGCATCGTCGTCTAGTGGGGAAAGGGAAAGCTGAGAGTGACGCGTGATGCGCAAACGAGGAACAGTGTCCATGAGCACCGCTAATGAGAAGATTGAGAAGATACAGCGTATGCCGACTGCTCGGGTCTCGCCCGTATTACATAAAGGAAGTCACTCATCTGCGTGACATCATCCTTCTTCGACTGCCCTTTGGGAACCTGGAACCCAGTACAGTTATGGCAAGTTCGAGGGTAGTCCGGGCCTCCATTCACTCGCCCACTTCCAATTTGGTTGCGCTCTGCCGAAGCTTGCAGCCTGGTGCTGTGTGCTTGAGCAGTTGTGTGACCTTAGTAATGCCTCGCCGAGGCTCACAGTTTTGATACTGTGTGCTTGAGCGTGTGTGCTCCTGGTTGTGTAGTATTCCTCACCCTTCGCCACGCATTCGCGCCCACCATCGAACTCGCGTCCAACCTTCTCTGGAGATTCGATCACCCAGGCGACACCCACCCACTCCTACCCACGCGGGCACGCTCGCCACTCGAACACCTGCGCCGCCTGGGGACTAGTTTTCAGCACCTGACAATGTGAAGTAGCTACGACGTGTCGTTGAAGCTACAGAAAATGAAATGTCGATTTTTCATAGGTACGACCAAACTCGTATCGGCCGGCAGGCGTGAATGGCCATTTTGCCAACTTCACATCCTTGTTAACATATTTTAACAAACGAACAAAAAATGTCAGAGTTGAGAAGTCATGCAAGACATCATATATTTAATTTGGTAACGATTGAGCTAGGAATGGGTGAGAAATTGAAAGTGTCCAACTGAGGGGGGTGACATAGTAGTCTAAACACGGGTACGCCGCCATGTCTGTCACCCACCGAATCGCTCCAATCGTCGCCGCCTCATCTCCTCGATGCTGATATTCTCGCCCAGAGGTTGTGGTCGTTCGCCGGTGTCCGAACCGGTCTCTTCAGTGGCAGCATCGCCTTCGCCGTCATCGTCACCGTACACCCCCGTTGATAATTCAGCGTTCGCGCTAGACATAGATGCAGCCGCGAACGGGGAAGATTCGGAGGAAGAATCAGGAGAGAAGAACTCAGGTGGTCCTTCTCCAAGAGACGCTTGCAGTGCGGCTTGCAGTTCCGGGTCTTCATCGTCATACACACGATCGCTGCGTGACCGTCCCTGGGTACTTTCACCAGTGTAGGCAGGTTCTGGGTCGACCCCTACATCTACGGACCCGTCGTCCGTTTCGGTGAGTCCTTGCTCACGCGCCATCTCTGCACTTTCCGCTATGGCGCGTCTCAGTTGCTCATCTTCGTCTTCAACAGTGTTCCGCGCCCCGAGAGAAGACCTGTGGGGCCGATCGTCCTCTAAATCGGTGACTTCGTCGTGGTAGTGTTCGCGCAGTGCGGCTTCCTGTTCCCGGCGCATCCGCTCAAGAAGGGCTTGGTTTCGGGCCATCGATGTAACAACAGGGTTTCCCGTTGACTGCTCTGCGGGGCGCGTAGAAAGCGGCGGAATTGGTGGGGGTGACAATAGCAGGGAGGAAGATGGGAAACCCATGTTGGCGCTAGGGGTCAGTGTATCGACGCCACCAGTCGTCACGGAGGACCCCGTCCGCTTCCACGAAACATCTCCTTCTCCTCCTTCTCCTAGGGAGGCCTGAAGCGCGGCTTGCAATTGTAGGTCTTCGTCCTCGAGTCCAGCCGGAGGCTGAGGTGTGCGAACTGTGGACAGATGCTGAGACCCGGAAGAAGCCGGTGGTGGAAGGGTGGTGGCAATGATGTCGCCATCGGTCTGCGGTAGCGGGTGGTCAGGATCGGTGGGCATCACGACAAAAGTAGAGTATCCTATGTAAGCAATTCTGAGCTTCGTTATCATGGATGGAATATTGTTTTACCTTCCGCCTCTGCCTGTTGCAATACCATTCCGAGATACGTCTCACCGATCCATTCAGGTCGGTCGAGAAAAGAATTAAGATTGAACCAGTAGCCAGCACCTTCTGAACTACCAAACTGTCGAAGGGTGAACCAATGTTGATCGTAGTTCAAAATAAAAGCGCGTTGATTTCTATGAGAGGTACCAGTCGTCAACGAGATTGAATCACGACAATATATACATACTGCGGTTGGTTGTGATAAGGTTGCATCACTTCACTCCTCCATCTGATAAGGCTAAGTGAAAGACATTAGCTAAGGAAGACCGAAACGCAGTATTTGTGGGATTACCTTTGGCCCCAAACATTAAGTGCATTTTCTAATACTTGCACAGAGAAGAACCCTACGCTTTATGTTCACATACCTATAGCGAAAAAAACGAGGATGTGCACACCAGTATCGTCCATGTTCGCGCTCTCCCGTCCAACGCGGCCTTGGTCGACACGCTGTTCGAGAGAATCTAGGGACTGGGCGATAGTGGACAGGTCAGATGGCGTGAACTGTAGGGTGTCTCATCGATCAGGTACACAATCCAGAGCGTGTCTCGTAGAGACAACGAACGTAGCTTCCTTCTAGGAGCAGTAATCAGTAACAATGGTACTCAACGCTGGTTCTGGGACACACGCAACAGGGAGTTCAGTGCATGTTGGGCGCAAAGCATAGACCCAGACTCCTGCTTCTCATGATATACGTGATTCGTGAGATCTTCAAGCCCGGCCATGGTCGTTGTAGTCACTGATTGAGAGCGGCTGTCTCGGACCGCGTTACCACCCTGACTCCGCTGCTCCGTTTGGGCCACTGCGACTCGCAGTTCATTTCTCTTCTTACAGTGATACTCATCGAGTTTTTTATACAGTTCCACGGTGTCCGGGGTTACTCTAATTCAGTACTTTCGGCAATATCGACAAGAAGAACCCTTCCTTTTGCCACTGTTGGCAACTCACGTCAGCCACCCACGCGACCGCCAGCCCTCCGCCCTCTAAATGATTATCAGACACAGAGGAATATCATTACTCTGGCTGCTGACACTCCCATTTACTGGAACAAGTGCTCAGCCCGACTCTGACTGTCATAAAATCATCGGGGACAACAAGTATGACTTCAGCGCGCTTTCCGGCGACCGTACTGTCTCGCGTACCCGCTTATCACCGCCGACAAATATGACAGACACGCTTCGTTTCAATGTCTGCAAGGAGCTTAGTCTTCTTGAAGGTGTAGATGCCGGAGAACAGGTGTGTGATCGTGGCCGCCTCCGAACCTTCTTTTCTGACGATCCGCGTAGTGTTCGAGTGGGACGTGGGCATGTCTGAGCAAGGTTAACACTAAGCAAGGAGAATCGGATCGGGTTGTAGCTGTTATCCCCATGGCACAGGAGTCGGAATTGCGTGCGGAGTACGCCGCGCTGTCTTGTACGTTCAGCCCCACCATCGTCCAGAAACGGCATTGACCAAGCTTTTGCGTCAGCCCCTCGAGGCGTCAAAATGACGCTCCATGGCCCACCATACCCTTCGTCCATTACGCTAGAACCTACTCCGCAAACCTTTATTCTCAACCTGCTATGTAACACGGAGGCGTCCGATCCTGAGTTCAAATCATACGACGGCGCTCAAGCCATTGTTGAATGGAGTGCCCCTTCAGGGTGCAACTTTCGTGATGCTCCTGCGGAGGGTGGCGACGACAAACCAGAGAGGGAGGTGGAAGCAGTGGGTAGCGGGATTGGATGGTTCTTCCTCTTGTTCGTACTTCCTTCTCCGTCTGAAAATGAATAGCTGATCCCCCCCTCAGACTCTTCGTTGTGTTTACGGGTTATTTCGCCCTTGGCGCGTACTACAACTATACAACATACGGTGCGACAGGTGTAGATCTCATTCCGTATGTCACCTCTCGTTATTTGGTGCAAGTGCCAATCCGCTGATCATCGGCTACAGACATAGAGATTTCTGGCGCGAAGTACCGTACATGTTACGAGACGTTGTTTCACATCTTTGCAGTTCTTTCCAATCACGGCACAGCTCGAGCCGGGGAGGATACATTTCGGTATAATTTACAGTTCCCCGCTAGCTTCTTTCTTCGGATTATGTATTCAGGGTTGTGTGAACCAGGAATATAGTACGACAGTAGGCCAAGCGTTGAGTCACGTGTGCTGAGGCCATTTAAAGACGCTATTTTCAAAGACGCACAGGTCGTTTGATCGCTGGGTCGGGGATAAAATATACTTGTGCGGAACGCGCACAAAAGACCGACATATCAGCGACCCTAGCTTCTGAGGCGGCGGAGACGACATAGTCTCTGAGTCATTCAACGTCGTACGAAATATTCGCCGGATGCAAATGCCAGTAGATCACTGGCAACTGACTGCCCTTACCTTTCTCTGCATTTCTTTCGAAGCGATAGGTGGGTATCGTCGGCTCGCTCGAAGCTGGCAACAAATCAACTGGTTGACTTCAAGCCGTGAGAAAGCGGGTTGAGTAGAATCTGATGCAACGCTCTTTCCGCACTGGCAGGAGTCTATGAAACTATCTTTGAGTGAGAAGAATCTACGAAAGGCAACCTCCTGTCCTCCTGTCAGAACATATCGAACGAGCAAGGTTCGATCAACAATGGCAATGGCGATCGACGTAGTACCCCAAGGTGACTAACCATCTGTTGCAAAAAAACTTGATTGACGACCCCATCATGGCGTCTCGTTGATCAGAAGCTTGGACATCTCTCGGCTACGGCTATGTCCGGTGCTGTGAAAACGGCACGACATGAAGCGCCTCCGAGTCTCAGGCCTAGTCTCACGCAGTCTTCTTCTGCTGCACCCTGGTCAAGTCCGCTGTGGTCAGCGCAGATAGTTCCATGGTGAAGTACTACTACACGGTAATAGTTGGTACCCAGCCTGGAGTATATGACGACTGGTATCTCTTGGCTGGCTGATTTGTTTTATGTGAGCTGATAGCCTAACTATTCCAGGGCTCAGGCTGGTCCGACTGTCACCGGAATTTCTGGAGCAATTCACAGGAAATATAACACAGAAAGGGAAGCATGGGAAGCTTTCGATATCGCAGTGTGTGACGGTAAGGTACGGATGATAACAACAGACCCCGGAACTCCGCGTCGACGGGTACGTCGGTCTTCTCAGCAAGATCGCACCGCCAACTCCACAACGAACGATGTCACCTGGCCAACACACAGAGATCCCGAAAATGCATCGAGAAATACGAGCTCTCCAGTTTCTGCAGTCGATCTTGTTACCAGCATCGGCGTGGGCCCGCTAAGGCGCACTACGTCCGAGTATCATGGTAACTCTGGGCAACCATTACGTACTATGACAAGCTCAGGAAGTTGCCACTCTCTGTCATCGCCGTCGAGTTCAGTCGGTCCCAGTCGAGTGTATGAGCACGCCGGTTTTCCGAGGAGAGGGTTCAGTACTGGCCGGCCCGGCGAAAATCGTCGGATCAGCGAGCAAGGTACTGCGGGTTCACCTGGGGCTAGTAACACAGTCACCCAGCACGGAGAGGCAGGAGCCGTGGGCACATTGACAGAGATAGGACAAAGAACACGGGAAAGCCCCAGTCCAGCGCTGTTACGATTGTTGCAAACTGGCCATTTGATACACGAAGTCCCAGGCGGGTCACAGGTTGAAGACATCTCCGACACTGCTGCTCGGTACAGACAAAATTTGGACCGTTTCCTAGCGCCGGGTGCACAAGCAACGATCGGGTCCGACCACTCTCCGATACCAAGCACCCTGGGCGACCAACTCGTTGACCATGACGAAGGTCAAGGGGGCCGAAGCAGGGTTTGGGACTTCGTGTTGGGACGAGCCCGGAACCAAGGTGACGATCATGATAGGAGAGCAAGCCTCCGAAGCGTGGACACATCTTTGGATTCTCCCGATATTATGCAGAGGGTTCATAATAGCCACGCCCAAGTGCAGAGCAGGACAGAGTCGCCTAACTCTCTGGGCGCTCCAAATTTATCACCTCTGTCCTCGTCGTCTCCTCGAGGAACGTGGCCCAATTCTTCGCCATCCCATTTCAGCTTCGAGGTATCTCCTTCCACGGCCAGCGGTTTGGGACTGCTAACAGGTGTTGCGTCTCCGCATCGTCATTCCCTGCCACAGTCTCCTGAGGCGCAGGATTTCCCTGAAAGCCTTGTCGGCCGGTCAGTGAGAAGTATTGACGCACATAGCCCAACAAGGGACACCGAGTCCTCCCGCGACGCACCTCAGCAAGACCAGGCGTCGTCACCGCACCTGACCGCTGCCACCCCAGAGGACACGCAGAACATTAGGACGGGGTCAATCGATCGCGGCTCCCTGTCTCATCATAATATCCCACTCCCGCAGTCACCTGTTTCGTCCGCTTCCGACTCGTATCCCCGATTGCAGGCCCAGCCGGCTCACAGGCGCAGTCCCCGAATGCCTATGTACCCTTCCCTACCAGGCCAAGACCCAGAGCTCCTGAGCCTGTCCGGTCTTGATATTGGCTTTGGGCTGCCAACGCCAAGACTGTCCCCTACGCAGGCGCAGGCGGTTGTTCGGCCGCCTTTCATGGACCCTCGTTCTCCAGTTCCCACGCGGATGCGAATTCCCGGTGATATCATGGAGTACTATTTTTCTCCATTCTGGCCACAGCCTCAGCTCATGCATCCTTTTCTTTTTCAGACCCGTCTTTTTTGGCCGTCCTACCCCTCCTCCAAGTACTACGCGAACGTTTCCCTGATAGCCAGCGCACATGTTGATTCGGCCGACAGAGCGCCGGCATGTGGTGTTCATTATGTCGCTTGTTCTTGTTTTTGGCGAATTGTTGATTGATCGTCGATCGTGCTGCGTCTGAAAATGCTTGTGACTGCATTGTTGCAGCTCGTTGAGTTGTTTCAGCACAAGTTGGGCACAAGAGCTTCATATGTAAGATTGACGAAATATAATACATCGTAGAGGGGTCGTAGTTACCTTGTAAGTGGGAACGAGCGGGTGTCACACAATGATCAGTCTGAGTCGCAGGATTGGTAGCTAACTACCCGCAGACGTGAATTGCGCGCGAACTAGTATGATGTCGTTTCCCCGGGTGCCACGTGACTCACTGACAATTAGGGGGCCTTCCCAGCGGTCCCATGTCCCAGCTGGGGCGATCCTGCGAGGCGTTTGCATCACGCTCCGGTCCCTAACCAGGTTGTCTCGTCTATCGGGTTATTTTTGACTCGTTTCCAAGCTCATTTCGGCACAAGAACCCCCATCACTTGATTTCAACGAAGATTCGATTGCTCCTTTTGGAACTATGCAATACCGTGGATGCATATGCTACAACCATTCTAGAGATCGTAACAAACTAGGAACGGGGAACGGGCGGACATCAAAGGATGTAACGACTGAGTTGCAAGGTTGGTATCCAACTCCTCGCAGAAACGTGAATCGCGCCAATAACTATGATGTCGTTCCGTCGGATGCCACATGGCCCGATCTCCCACATCTTGCGCCTGTCGTCGGTACACCCAGGGTCCGGCTCATAAGCCTGGTGTGAGAGGAAACAAACTCAGCACAGTTGTCGTCCTTAGTAGGCCAGAAGACCTGACCTTGAGAGATGCATCCACAGATCGTCCAATATGATGGGCAAATCTAGAAATGGATATCGGGCTGTGCTTGCTCGTCTCGTCACGAATTTGAACCTGGCGCTCGAAATCTTTGTAGCCGGGCCACTGAATAGAGTACGAGCGAATCTTACTATACCACGAAAAACGACACTAACGGCAATGCGGATATGTGTTGTCGAGTTTTGCCTGAGTGGAACGACTTGCTGTGCGTTGCGAAGACCGTGGCATCGATCAGCAGCCGAGGCTTCCAGGGAGAGACCGAGTCGCCCATCCACGCCCTCGAAGAAAATGGATATCTGCAAGACCGCCTCTTCGACGTGTTGCTTCTTATCGATGATGGCGTGCGGAGCCCACATTGTCTGGGGGCCCGCAGTGCCTCTGTCTACGACAGTGCGGTCAAGAAGTAGAGATGGCGTAGGTTGCTCTAAGACTTGTCGACCAACAAGGAAGAAATGGCCTTCTCCGTCGGGGTAAAATACAATTTCAACCGGTGGGATGTATTTGCTCTTCCCCAAGTCGAGGAAGTATTGCTCGGCTTGACGGGGTTGAAAAGTCTGGGAAATGTAGCCATCGACGAGAAGAGACTAAGGGAGTGAGGTCAGGTCAAGAAAGTAAATCCAAAGCCGAGTTCCTCACTTTAGTATCCACCGTGTCGTATAAGATTTCGATGACGACTGGAGTCGGGAACCGAGGGGGCACGACTGTATATATGCGTGTCCTACATGGTACCTGGGCACGATGTTAGTATACCACGAATGTACCGTTTCCAGCCCTACTTGGGGCCATACACATGAGAACCGGACAATGACAGTAACACTTTTGATCACCAGGGAAAACGTTGATTCCGCCGAAGAAGCGCCAGCATATGGTATTCGTCTTGTCGCTTTGTTATTTTTTGCGTATCATAATGAATTGTTACTGTAGTTTCAAAAGCATCACGTGAAACTAGTCTAACGACAATCCAATTACCCCTTTCGGAACTACGTACTATACTGTACAACCTACTCTAGCGTAACTAACTTGTACATGTAATTAGGAATGGGGAACGTGGGAGGTATAATATCAGAGTACGTAACGATTGAGCTGCAAGATCGGCATCCAACTCCCCGCAGAGACGTGAATTGCGCCAATAACGATGATATCGCTCCGCTGGATGCCATATGGCCCGATTACCCACAGCTCGCGCCTGTCATCAGTAGAACCAGGGTCCGCCTCGCAAGCCTGGCGTGAGAGGAAACGAGTCAACACTGGGATCGTACTTAGTAGGTCAGAAGGCCTGACCTTGAGAAATGCATCCACAGATCGCCCAATATGATGAGCAAATCGGGAAGTAGTTATCGGATTGTGCTCGCTTGTCTCATCACGGATCTGAACCTGACGCTTGAAATCTTTGTAGCCGGGCCACTGAATAGAGAACAGGTTCAGCGGACGACGCGTATTAGACCACGAGAAACAACACTGACGAGAATGCGAATATGTGTTGTTGACTTGTGCCCGAGGGGTGCAAATTCTTGTGCGTTGCGAAGACCGTGGCATCGACCAGCAGCCGCGGCGTCTAGAGAAAGACCGAGTTGCCCATCCAGGCTCTCGAAGAAAATGGGCATCTGCAACACTGCCTCTTCGACATGCTGCTTCTTATCGGTGATGGTGTGCGGAGCCCACATTCTCTGGGGGACCACGGTGCCTTTGTCTACGACACCGCGGTCAAGGAGAGAAGGTGTATCGAAAGGACCAACAAGGAAGAAATGGCCTTCCCTGCCGGGGTATGACAAATTTTTAATCAATGGGATGGATTTGGTCTTCAGCAAATCGAGGAAGTATTGCTCGGCTCGACGACTCAGAAAGGTACGGGAAACGTGGCCATCGACGAGAAGAGACTAAGGGAGAAAGGTTAGGTCGAGAGAGTGAGTCTAAAGTCGGGTTCCTCACTTCCATCTTGTCGTATAAGACTTTGACGACGACTGCAGTTGGGAATCGAGGAAAGCACGGCAGTATATATATGTGTCCTTCATGGCACCCGGGCACGACGTTATGCCAGGATTGATCCATTCCCAGCCCCACTCCAGGAAATTGTTCCCCAATACGCCAGTGAAACTTTCTTACCACTCATCTTACATCCCGACAGTCCATTATGTGAGGCGAGGGCCTAATTGACGGTCTATGAATAAGTTCATGCAAACCGTAAAGGCAAAGGCCCATCCAGTGGCGGTACCATCGGTGTCATGCATAAGCTCCCGGAACCCTCGACAAGGGCAATGAGTATGAGTCTAAATGGGAAATGGCACTTAGGTGGCACAGCATTGTGCGTGTCACGATCGTTCCGAATGATGGGACCCAAGGCCATGAGGTGAGGTAGCCATAAATTTAAAAATTCCTGGGAACAACTGGCGATGAAGAGGACCGCTGTCATGAGAGGGAAGTGCAAACAGAAATTGTGGAACGAGAACAGAACTTGTATCGCAACAGGAAGGGCGAGAGAAGGGCGAGAGGAATAGTGAAGTGGAGCACGTGCCGGTGTGCCGGTGTGATGTCACAATCACAACATCACGAGGATTTGGTGCCATTGATGTAAAAAATTTCTCACTGGCGAGTGGCGCTGTGTTGGGCATTTCGGGGAGCACCATTTCCGAGGGCTAAATGAGTTTTTAAAAATGACTATGAAATACAACAACATACGCCCTTGGCCCTGCGGACGACGTATCAAGTTCTGTACAGGACGGCTATCGTAAATACCTCATTTAGTCTGTATGGGACGAGGTGTGTTAGCGTGTCAAGGTCATTGGTTAAGGTTATAGATCTCCTAGGTCATTGGCGCGGAGCAAGCGAGCGCCTCAATACAGTAGTCGCGCAGATGGTGGTACAGCAGAACAGAATCACGCCGACTCACACAAGAACGTTGCTTCCAAGTTCGATGAGAAGGGTTAAAAGCCGGAGCGAAAGCTCCCGGAAGTATGAACCTGTCCCATACAACTGAGGACCAAGGGCTACATCTACTTTTTTTCTTGTCGTTCCAATTTCCGGTTCGTTGAAGTGGCGGAATAGTTAGCTAGTGTAGTTGCCCTCTGCGCCTAGAGCCCAGGAGCGTCCGATCATCGACAAAGAAAACTCCTGGCGAACGTAGAGCTGTAGTAAGCTCCGGATGCGAGGTTCCGAAAAACCCCTACACACTCAAGAGAATGGAAGGGATACATACGTACTCTACTTCCATCTGGAATCGACTAAAAGCTAGAACAACTGAACAGGAGTCCTTCTCTCGGAATGTTCATCGCTTCCCCTTCTTACGACTCGGTCGCGCGTTCTTCGCCTTCCGTCTATCCACAACCTTCCGGGTCTTGCGAATTTGTTCTACTGATTTGATTTCGCTCCGTACACGCCCCACTGACTTTCCGTGATATCGGTTTTTGGGCTCCTTCGCGCCGTGACGTGCCTTCCTGGCAGACTCTCCTCCTCCAGCATCAGCGCTACCTGCCTCCGCTTTTTTATGGACACGGGCCTTTCGTTCGTAGTCCGTCGCGAGTTTATCAAGGGGCTTGGCGGTCGTGATCGAGTTGTGCTTGAATCGCTTGTGATTGGGGACGCGACGCTCAGGCTCTGCCTCGCCTACACGAGGAAGGCTCATGCGGGCTTTGGCGGACCATTCATCGAAGCGTCCGCTACGGTACGTCGCGGGCAATTTAACACCGCTCTCTGCCGTGACCATCTTAACGTTATTGTCGCCTGTGCCATCGCCGCGTACGAACTTCTTCTTCCGCTTGTCCCATGTCATTTTCGAACGGGCGCGTTTTTGAGCAGCGATGCCCTCGTCCCCTGCGAGATCGAAAGTTGCGTGCTTAGCCTGCTCAGCAAATGTTTCCCCGTCACGCATAGAATACCTAGGTTTTATGAGCCTATGAGCAATGACGCCGGGCTAGACTCACCCTTTTTCTGTGCTAGTTTCCGCCTGATGGTAGGACATATAAAACTCGGAGTCTCGAAAAGTTCTTTTCGAATCTTTCGAATGGAGTGCTCCGAATACAGCCTAAAAAACGAATTAGGGTGACGTTTACATGAAATAAGCGTCAAACACACGTAAATTTCCTCTTGGTCTGCCATCTCTATACCTTCGCCCGGCGATATACCCCCATTCTTCGGTTCTGTTGCAGAGTCCCCGCCACTGGATATTTGGGCTAGCCCTCTTCGTTCCACCGCTCTTGTGAGCGCCTTCCTCCGCTCCTTCATGAGAGCGGCATTGCCATTCTTCCCGCGCGAGCCAATTTCCAGTGCCGTCTCGCTGGGTCGAAACGAATCTACAGCAGTAAGCAATGCGCGGCGACTTGTGTCAGTGTCTGGGTCCGCAGAGCTTGTAATCGTGGTCGATCCTTTGATCCGCAGCACAGGATGCACACCCCCAGCTACACCGGCAGTGGCAAGACCCCAGCGCGCGGGGTCCTGCGACATCTCCTTTGCGCGAGTGTGGCTCGCAGGACTGGCGTGTCCGCGGGAACGCTCATACATTCCCTGCCCTTTGCGCATGACATTGCGCAACGTCGGTAATGCGTGATTTTCGGCCTCCAGATTACGGATGTAGGCGACCTCGTCGTCAAGAGTCTCGCGTGGGAACGCTCCGAGCACGAGACTCTCTGTATACGAAGCTTCGTCACCACTCGGCACATCGCGCACCAGTGGACGTCCGAGGAAAAGCTGCAGCTCGACGAGATATGGAAGTTCGGTTGGGCCCACAAACGACCATGCCCAACCAGGCCGCCCAGCGCGCGCCGTACGTCCCACTCGATGCACAAACACGCGCGCACCTTGAGGGAAGTCATAATTGACTACGTTCGCCAAGATGGGAATATCGATCCCCCGCGCAGCAACATCCGTCACGACGAGTACGTTCGTGTGGCCACGCCGAAACTGTTCCATTTGCCGAGAACGTGCCACCTGGTCGAGGGAGCCGTATATGTGGGAGACTGCATAGCCCGTGGCGGTGAGGAGAGTGGTGAGGTACTCGACGTGGTGTTTCGTGGCCGCGAACACAAGGGTTTGGTGAGGTGCGGTAAAATGCTGTGCATCGCTACTTTGTTGATCGTCCGCTTCGTTTGTGCCTAAAGGGACTCCAACGATGTCGCGTAGCAGCACGAGTAAGCACGCATCCTTCTCATCCTGCTTGACGGAGAAGAAGGCCATTCGGAGGTCTGTGCTGATTTTACTCTCTGCATCCAGGCGTACTAACTTCGGATTTTGCAGGCCAGCTTTAGCAAACTCCACAAGCGACTTGGGCAGCGTTGCGGAGAATAACAGCGTCTGCCGACGCGTAGGAAGTCGATGAATAATTTCGGTGAGTGCAGTTTCGAAACCCATCTCGAAAAGGCGGTCCGCCTCGTCGAAAACGACATACTGCACAGAGCTGAGATCGAGGTTCATTTCCACCGCAAGGTGGAGGAGTCGACCAGGGGTGGCGATAATCCTGATAGAACAACGATCGTCAGATCGGACGCGCGTGCGCAAGAGGGAGCAACGTGCACGTCAGGATTACTTGAGATCATCTGGAACTGGTCATCCAAGCCCTCCCCACCCACAATTAACCCCCAGCGCAGACCTTGACTCCGCTTCCCGCTTTCGGGGTCGTCTCCGCTCTTGTCACCAGCATGCCCACCTTCCCGATCTCGCCAGCCACGTGCAAGCTCCTTCCCCACCTTCAAGATCTGAAGGGCAAGTTCTCGAGTCGGTAACAAGATGAGGGCACGGGCGCCGAATGTTGAAGAATGTCGTCCACCCAAGCGCTGGATAAGAGGGACGAGGAAGGCAAGACTCTTGCCCGATCCTGTGCGTGCCATCCCCACCAAGTCACGAGGAGGGTCGGAAAGAAGGACGGGGATGGAAAGTCGCTGGATAGGTGTAGGCGTACGGAAACCTTGGAGTGTAAGTGCGCGTAAAATCCAAGGGAAAAGCCCTAGAATACGGTGTGTAATAGAAAATCTGTATGATATTCTAGGTAGACGTACCCATGCTCTGGAAACTCCCACCTCCTACCTCTCCCTTCGTTAGCCTCTTCTTGCCCTTCGTATTCTTCAGAAGCTCGGTTCCGTCTTTGATATTGCGTCTGGTTATTGAACGTCTTATCATCTCTTCGAGCTCTGTATCATCGCCTGCGTCATCGTCTCGAGGGATGAGGGGCCCCTTTCCTTTCTTTGATGCAGTTTTCTGCCGCGTGAGCGTAGAGGATATGTCGAACGAGTGATCAGATCTATCAGAATCCGACATCCCCTCGTCTGATCCAGGGGACGAGTTGGACACTTCTATGTCCATGCGCCGACGTTGCAGCATCCTCACCGTGAAAAACTAGGCAATTTACGAGTCACGTGAACGCTAGATGTTTCTGACTCGGAGCGAAGCGAGCGTTACAGTACGGGCTGTATGGCGAACAATGACTCTGTCCTCCTCTCTTCTACATTGACTCCCACGAGGGGGTTTCACACGTCTTCAACAACACGCCTCGTTCTACGTGGTTCACATCTACATTCATGCACGCTACACCTCTACTTTCAGCTCCCCGCGCAGCTCTTCGCGGACCCATATGAACTGGACCATCGGCGTAGGTCGTACACGTTCGAGCGTTTTGGCGGGGGAAACCTAGAGGCTCCCGTGTTCGCGCCTGGTGCTGGTGGGCCATCCGGACTATTGCTGGATGTGACTGTTCCGGGAAGTGGTGGGGGGGATGACGATATTCTCAGCATTGAGGTACCCTTGCATGCACGATACGGAGTCCCGAAAAGGGATGGCGAACAAATAGACGAGATTGCACTGCCACCTCCAGAAGCATTCTGGGCGTGCCATCAGGAACGTGCGGACAGTGGTGGTGATGGTGGAGGTGCGTTTGAAAAAAAAAAATTGCATGGGAGTGAACTCACTGTCACATTGGTGCTTCGTGAATGACGGCTACACCGGCTGTGTACATATCCGCAGAACGCATGCAAGTACCTGATGCCTTGCACAAAGTCGTCAAACTCGCGCCTGTGTTGGAGCGTGCATCCAAGCTCGTTTTAATACCGCATGCGGAGGCAGTACATGCACAGGTGCTCCGCGTGCCCGTGGGGAACGCAGGAGACGTGGCGCTGGTGGAAACTGGTACGGTCGTGGTTGTTCTACTCACATTTGTATATCTCCTCCGCACGATAGTTCGAGCATCCCGCGCGCAAGACGTGGCTGTGAAGACTAGTGTGGCAAAGAAGGTCACTTGATGATAGTCAGGCATTCGATTTCTGTACACGGTTTTTGTGATTTTACATAACCGCGGATCCCGACCACCGTCTGTGATTGACTGAGACGATTGTGGGCTACAGCGTTCTCAGTCGACAGCCACCATCATGGCTCACATCCGGCTCATGTTATCTGCACTATTGGTCCTATTGCTCGGTCCCAGAACGGTACGACTTGACAATGGGACGTTAATGTTGATTCACGGCAAATGTATTAAGTGAAGCGCTACATGGGACATCTGCCCTCAGGCGCACAATAATGTATTCAAAAAGAAACCGTACGATTTACGTTGGCAGCTCCAGGATCGCAATTTCTACCTCGAAGAGCAAAGTGACCGGGCCACTCTCTTGTCTTGACTGACGTCGTTTCGAGGCTAAGTGGTCGTATCTCTGCTTCCATTCGGGTCGTGTCAGTCAATGGGTTCCAATTAATCACCCACTCGGCTATTATAGATCGCCTCTTGGACAACTTCTCCATCGATGAAGACGGAGCACTGTGGGCGGCCGCGGTTCCTTCTGCTCTACGCTCGCTCTCCGCCTCGAGGACCCGGCGAAAGTGGCCCCTTCGTCCGCCCTGCGGATTACTAAAGACTTGGGGGAAACGCGTTCTTTGGAGAAAAGCCGAAAGCCGAGAAGGTATGGATTATCACCTATCACTAAAGCGACGCCATGTCGTTCATTTCGCATATAGGTATTCGAAAATGATGGAACAATGGACAAGGTCCGTGGTGCACGATGCGAGCATAATTCCCTGTTCTTTATCTATGGTACCCATCGGACTGACTGCAAAACTCTCTGAAAGTCATGGTTTTTGTCCTCCTGGTACAGCATACTTGGTTTGATATTACCAAAGACGAACACTTTTATAACAGCTCAGTTACCATCTATACTAGCATTGGAGGGACCCTCAGAAGGACACTTGGGTTCTACATGGCTCGGAATTACTTGAATAAATTAGCCGTACTTTGCCTTACCACCTGGTACAGTGGTCGCTGATTTACAGCTGTCTGCATGAATTGGAACTCCGTGGTCTTGTCGGCCAAAGTATGGAAAGTACAACGGAAACCGGAGGGATCATGATACTGTAACGCAATGAACTTTTCCCTGGCCAAGATCGAGCACTGGCACTGGTCTGGCAGTTTGGTGTGCTTGCTATTTTTGGAGATCGATAAGGACATGAACGAATGTCGCCCACGATAAGACAATATCACAACCTCATCACAGGAGGCTCAAATGTTCGAAACACGTCGACTAGTCCTTCGGGCTTTCCGACCAAATGATGCAGACATTATGCTCGGGTTCATAAATGACGCAGAAATTCAGGCGCATACGACTTTAGACGCGGTCGTCCCAAGGACTGAAAAGTGGAAAGAGAACCCTCAGACCTGGGCAGAAAAACCTGGACTCTTTGTGGTCGTGGAGCTGTAAGAGACAGGAGAAATGATTGGCCACCTGTCTCTGAACACGGCGGTTCCCAAGAACAGGGACGCGACGCTTGGGATATCGTTGGGGAGGAGGTTTATGGGAAAGGGGTATGGGACAGAGGCGATGAGATGGGCAATTGGATATGGTTTCAAGGAACTTGGGCTTCACAGGGTGCAACTCACCGTCAATGAGACGAACGAGAGCGCACTCGAGGCGTATAGACATGCGTGAGTGACATGCTATCAGAGCCGCAAGTGTATTGACGAGAATGAAAACAGTGGATTTGTCGAAGAGGGCAGGTTGCGCAAGGCACTATGGAAAGGAGGGAAATTCGTCGACATTATCTTGATGAGCATTCTTGACGATGAATGATCCTCTTGAGGCCTCCTCGTAAATGCTACAGTATCTGGAAAGATGGTGTTTGTGCGTAGGGATTAGAACACGGCGTTGAACGTTCAGCCTGAGACTGTGATGTCCTGCCTGTCCCCATAAATGGGTGTCGATCCTCCCCGCTGCGATTTCATTATGGTGACGCATGAAGATTCCAAAAATTACAGAGATAACGTATAAATCGAATACCACTGATGGTTACACCAGGACCGGACTACCTTGCACAAGGAATCCTTCCTTTTTCGGTTTCTTATATGTGTGATGATTGTGATGTCAAATTTGGTAATTCTATCCACTTAATCGGGACTTGTCTGAAGACAGCTTGACCAGTCGAGGCCGACCCTTGACTCAGGCAGATTCGATTCCAACCCGGAAGTTCAACGTTAACGTTAAACGTTTAGCCCGAAGTACCTCAAGATACCAGATCTATCAGATCGCAACATTCAAGAAACCGTTCCAACGTTCAACGTTCAACTCCGACCTATGGCCTGGACATTCCTCGATGTGCGTATTCCAGACTTGGCGCTAGACTGTTGTGGGCAATTTCACACATCAACAGACTTCGCGCGCTAGTGTGGCGTATACCCTCCTGGGGGGCTT
This sequence comes from Lactarius akahatsu, assembly GCA_021524915.1. Taxonomy (NCBI): domain Eukaryota; kingdom Fungi; phylum Basidiomycota; class Agaricomycetes; order Russulales; family Russulaceae; genus Lactarius; species Lactarius akahatsu. Next base: position 580,153 of record JAKELL010000016.1, on the reverse strand, counting down.
TGTTGCTGTCGTGAGTGCCCTACCCCCTCCATGTCGCCTAGACACATCTGATAGTATTGAAGTACAACTTAGCATCCTTGGTCATGATAGAGAGGGTGAGATACACACCACGGTGAACTTTTAATTGCTCCATCTTCCACTAATAGTTGCAGTCAGCTGTATATGAATGAAGTTGTCCTTGGAACGGGCTTTGGCGTCCTCCTGGGACCTCACGTCCTCAACATCTTCGATCCACGTTCTTGGACGGGCATCACAGATACACTCACACAAGAGGTTATGCGTATCGTGCTTACAGTCGGTCTCTTTGCCATAGGCGTCGAGTTGCCAAAGAGGTATATGGCCGAGCATGCGAAGAGCCTCCTCATTATGGGTGGTGTCGACTATGACATTTGGATGGGTTGTATCCGCCAGTAAGTATACCGGCATCCGTACAAGATTGGAACGCTGATTGAACACCCCATCTGTCCGACACTTTCGATTCAAGCCTTCATCCATATCCTTTTCCCAAAATTAGACTTTGTGTCGTCACTCGTCATTTCTGCGTGCTTGACGCCTACAGATCCCATCGTCAGTGCCGCTGTCATCGGTCAGTTGCCAGTCAATATTACTGCGTCGATCTTGATCGTTCATCCGGTTCTGTAGGTGGAAATTTTGCTGTGACAAACGTGCCCCTCCCCATTCGACAGCTACTTACCGCGGAGTCCGCGTCCAATGATGGACTCGAGTACCCTTTCCTCAGCATCTCAATATACCTCACAACAGAAGCTTCACGTGCAACGGCCTTCGAAAAATGGATTATTATTAGTTGGTTATGTGTGCTAAAGTTCTACCGCTATTTGTTTTAGTGCAGTTCTGATTGTTTGTGATGTTTAGATCAAGTGATACTCGGGACCACTCTTAGTGCTATTATTGGTAAGGAACCCGTCGGGGCATGGACGCTTTGAGACTTAATAATACTCCAGGTCACCTATTTTCTCGAATATTGAGATTCTTGCAGGAGACAGGGTTCATTAAGCGAGAGTCATACGTCGCCCAGTACATCTCCCTTGCGTTGTTCACCGCCGGCGCCACAAATTCGCTCGGGAACGATGACCTCCTTGCCGCCTTTGCTGCTGGTTTGCTTAACGTCCACAATGACTCGGTGTTGCCGCTTATCCTTGTGTACAGGCTGTGCGATCTCCTGGGACGGCCATTTCGACCAACAGACCGAACATGATTCATTCTCCGCTGTCCTCGATCTCTTGCTCAACTGCGTTTCCTTTATCTACATCAGGGCGTGGCTACCGTTTGATAAATTTCATATCTCTGAAATTGGTGTTACTCCTTGGCGGCTTGTTTTCCTCGTGCTGATCATACTTGTTTTACGCCGGATTCCCTCGCTGTTGCTGCTGTACAAGCTGATACCCGAGGTCGCGGATTGGCGTGAGGCAATGTTCTGGACATTTTGGTCCCGTCAGTGTCCTCAAGTGTAGTTGGTACAACCTATGTCCATTTCTTACTCGGCCCTCCATTCCTTTTTCCAGATCGGGGTAGGCGCCGTCTTCATTTCAACGCTCGCGCAGAGCCGTCTCGAAGCGCCGCAAACCCAAGAGGATCTTCTGGCCATTGTTCTCCAGCCTATGGTCGCATTTGTTGTTCTTGGTTCTATACTCACACGTACGTTTGTCTCCCGATAACGTTTGTTCGTGTTTCTTTACGTTCACACTATTTCACAGACGGGTTGTCCATTCCATTCTTTGCTGTTGGCCGCCACTCCTTGACTATCTCTCGTTCGGTACTCGACACACCCAAATGGCCTCTGTGGGTACGCCGTGCACCACCCCAGGTGGATGCGGGCCACCCCGACGCCCCCGAAGGCGCAGACTCAGACGACACGACCATCCTCAGGGAAGGCCCTCATCAGAATGGACAGAAACGCGTTGAATTTCCAGACCTGCTAGATCAAACAGAACCAGTACCCGAAGATGTCAATATCCCAGGCAGAGTCGCGAAAATTGACGGGGTTATACTCTGCGGTTTATCCATAATGCATGTCGTCTTTCTGATACACATATGTTTTTCTAGGAAGGTCCCTCGGCCACCACCGAGCGAACTGTCATTACCATAGAAGAGCGCGTTCAAATAGGGCTTTGAGACTGGCCCCCGTGTTTCGACCCAATTTAGCCCTCACGCACGACTATCTTGCATCTAGACCTACGGTTGACGTATGGTAGCCATGACACCCAACATAGGATGGAACCTACATCTTTCCGCCTAGAGGTTTAGTTACTCTCTTCATTCACCCATCGAACGTTACTCTGAGAAAAGAAAACGCAAAAGTTCCGATTGTCGCATACTGGCACATTTATCGTTGTATCTGTCGTATGATCTATCATGAGTTCCACCCTGGTGGTCACCGGTCACCATTTACTAGAGCCCTGAGGTTTCGGGAGGGCAGGAGCCCTCCATATCGTGTCTTTCAACTAACAATGGGTACTTTCCAGTCCGTTGCAGCTTATTCCACATGTCCTCCAATTTTGTTTGAAAACAATTGCAAAATAAAAATGCCTTTTACCACAGAATATGTTAATGTAAAGGTTTGCAAGTGCGAAAAGGATCCAGTGATTAGTTTGTCGAGTTTGAATAACACGTAAGCTTCACTGCTCAATAGCGCTCAAAAGTATGAATAAATGTCGCTCGAAGTCAAGCGTCCTGAGACCCGTAACCTACGGGGCCCAGAGTCAATCAACATGAATGTGAACAAGTCTGGCGGAACCCACAGGACCCCATCCAGCGATGGTGGGGAAAAGTGTCGATGTTATCGTAGACATCAATTATCACAACGAAGCTCGTGCTCTCGCCGATAGTGCCCAAGTACAACGGGCACGACCCGTACCTGAACGCGAGCACGACAGTGACCGTCGACGGGCTCGACGCGCGTTCCGTTCGCGCGACGGTCCTGCATGGAGCCGCAGCGTACGTGCAGAACAATAACGCCACGCAGGTGCCAAATTGACTTTTATGACACGTTCCGCGCTGGCGCGGACGTCGTCATCACGGTCATCACGGTCACGGCGGACAGCTGCGGTGCATCGGTGCCACAGTCCATCTCGACTGGGGGCCTCGCGAGGACAAGATGATGATGACGAGCGTCTTCGTTACACCGGCCCCCTGTACTAGGAGCTGCCGTTCGTATTCGTAGCATCACAGATACATATCCAGGGGTGAGGTGACACAAACACGATGGGAAAAGTAAGGAATAAGGGTGGGACCAAAAAAAAAAAAAAATCAAGATGTGGTCGTACATTCGGATGGTCGAACGAGTAGCAGCATCTAGTACAAGTAGAACCCGGATAAAATATGGCAACGGCACGTCGAGACAAACCAGAAGTCGGGCGTCATACGATATGTGCAAGATCACGAGACAGGCAGCTTGATATTGATGACGCCTGGGTTAATTGGATCCACCTCTGCCTCTATCTTATGTCTTTATTATTTCGTGAGTGAGCTATTCGACTTTGACGCGCGAATGGACGACGTACTGTTCCATCGCACCGATCAGCGCGAGTTTCAGCACAGGAATACCACCCTTTGAATGATTCCCACGCCCACAGATAACGCGAAGGCGTGTGGCACCCGCTACGAGCGCATCACGGATCGCAATCTCTGTTTTCCGAGTGGCCTCAGTCGGTTTGAGACGATGCACGTCGATCGTATGCTCATCTTCTAGTTGGAGGTTATGCGCTGTTGTTGTTCCACGTCCACATGAGAAAAAAAAAACGTCAAGTCGAACACATAGAGAGAAACGCACCCTTGAAATATCGTTCCGCCGCCCGTCTGTGTAGACTCGTCACGCGTTCGCTGGCCTCATCCTGCTCGACCTTGAACTTGACGGCGTCCGCATACCGTTTCTCACTCAACGCCTTCTTCTGCTCCGCGCGCAGTCGATCGCGCTCCCTCTCCTCTGCCTTTGCCTGCTCTCTGAGCAAGTCCGCGCGGTCGATGATCGAGTTGCGGCTGACGCCCGAGATGATGCTCGCTCGCGGGCTGTCCTCGTCCGGGTTGCGCACCGAAAGCTTCTCCCAGGCCCTGGCATGCGGCTGGAAGCTCGTCGGCTCCGGTCGCTCGACGAACGGCGGTGGCGGGTCTGGGTCGCCGTCGTCGTCGCGCGGGTCGACGATCTCCGGCAGCGAGTCGATGTTGGCGGGGGGGAATCGTGGAGGAGGCGGGGTCCCCGCTCGCGGTGCGGCTGAGGTCCGGCACGGGCATGACGATAGGCGGGGGCACGGGTTTGGGCGTGCGTGCGCCCGAGCCGGGATGCACGAAAAGGTCGTCGTCGTCTAGGGGGGGTATCTCGGAGGCGGGTGGGATGACCTCGAAGCTGACGGAGGAGGAGGAAGAGGGCTTGGAGCGGGATATGGAGCGGAGCGCGCTGGGCGGGAGGGAAGTGGCCGGGATGGGACGGCGGACGGTGAAGGTCGGGGGACTGGAGGCATCGGTGGAAGAGGAATAGCCGGGGAAGTTCCCGGGCACACTTGGCCTGCGTGGGGCTGGCGCGGAAGGCGCTGAGGCAGAGACAGAGGCGGAGGAGGCCGAAGGGCCGAAGGATGGAATGTCGTAGAAGCGTACACGGGAGATGGCGCTGGAGGGCAATGGGATCTTGAGGGAGTTCCAATCGAAGTGGCGGATGAAGCGGCGGGTGCGACGGTAAAACCTGTGGAGGTTCTTATCATACCAAAATGCAGGGGTAACGTCGGAGATGATGAATCCGAGGCCAGTCCAGAGGAGAACGATGGCGAGACGGTGAATGCTCTCGGTAAGGAGGAAGTCGACGAATAGACGGAACCCTAAGCCGACATAGGGATCGACGGAAGTGGGCCATTTTTCGAGAAAATGATAGAGGACGGCGCCCTCCCAAAGGCCAACTAAGGAACCGCCAATGCGACTGTTATTGTGAGAGGTAGCATCCACGACGAGGCGCAAAGCAACACCTAGGGTAATGGCGAAAATGCTGTCCATTTCATCTGTCGTGGCGAGGAGGCGACGATACAGCAAGAGAGTTGTACACAACACACGTGGGATATAATTACATAATTTTCCAGGGCAATTAAGCGAAATCCAAAATCTGAACTCTGCCATCTCGACAGCCGATCGCAATCCGCCCGACCGTATCTTCAATCGAAGAGGTCAATATCCTATACTTCCGTTCGTGAACTTCTCCGGGTCCAACTCGCGCTTTGTACATTCCATTCTCCCGGACCACCAAGTCATTCTGCCACCGAGCAGGCTGTTGGTCCTGAGCGGGAACGAGTCGGCTCGTCGTATCGAAACCTACAAAGCTTCGGACCGGGAAAGTGCTGTGACCACACGTCAAGTTCTGGGTCTCCATCCAAAATCCCTTCCCGTTTCGCCCGACCACGAGATTGCTGCATGAAGGTGGGACCTGTATTGTCTGGGCAGGTCGCGCTGGAAGGGTACAGGGACTGTCCGTCGGCCTGAGACGTCCATGTCGTGTGGTGTTCTGTTGTTCTTCAACTATTTCGTTCTCCGCCGCTGGCTCAGCAGAGGTAACCGGTCTGGGAAGGAGATCATATTTCCGGATGGTGTGACCCTCGTCGGTCGTGACTCGCATGAGAATGGTGACTGGGTTGAATTGCCAAGCCTCCCGTTCCTCTTCGGTCATTTCGTGAACAATGACGACCGCTTCCCTTGCCGGATCTTGAACATGTAGAAAGGCTCCAAAGGTGCTCGCGCCCTGGACCGGACGACCAAACTGATCGAATTGTGGGGTCGGTAATAATTGGATGTGCGACTGACGGACGACGAGTAAGTGATTCCGAACAAGCCGAACCGCCAGAACACTATCGGGCTAGAGTTAGAATGGTTCGGTTTCAGTAAAGTTCCGCACAAATCCAAATGGAGGTATTCACCGTGGGAGACTGATGGATATTTCCCGAGCTCATGGTGAAGAATGGACCCTTCCGCTTCCAGTTCCAAAGCACGACTGGGTCCCCAAGCAGGGCCAAGTTACCACATAAACGTGCAACGGGGGACATGCGTCGCTGGACGTTCCGTGCCAAGACTTGAGAGCGGAGCGTTGTGAAGGAACCGTGGAATTTATCCAATGACCAGACTTCAGCCTTGATCTCATAGAGGGGAAGTCTTTAAAAAAAGCAAGGATGGTTACGGGGGAAGCTCGAAGCCGAGAGAAAAGGAAAACTCACGTTCCAACGATTCGGGAGTACATGACAATAAGCATGCCCTCATTATCAGAGTCGTCGTTGACGACTAGCCCGTCGATAACACAATCGGGGAGACAGCGTTCTGCGACAAGGAAGGCCTCTGAGCCTTCAAAGGGAATCTCCCAACAGGCGACGCGACATTGTTCGACCGTAATAAGGAGCTCCCCATTGCAACCCGCCGGAAAGAGGACCTGGGAGATAGGATGGGGATGGGCATCGGCGAGCTGAAGGGAAGAAACCTCCTCGGCTGTCGGTTCCCTTGCACGAAACTCTACACTTCGTCTCGAGTGGGGATGGGATGATGACCAGTTTCTGTGGAACCTGGAGGCATGTATTGCACGAGCTTCCAGCTCCTTGGCGGACAGAGACTTAAGATCCGCTGATGAGAGCCGGTACAGGTAATCTCCTGTTGATGACTTGATGTTTGAGCACATCCGACCACACCCAGCGTTGCTTGGTGACTGATGAAAACCGTTTTGATGTCTACGAACGAGTCAGAGATCTGGGGCCGATTGAGCCGAGTCAAGACCGTGGGCGCATACCATTCTAAGTGCGAGGATATCCTCCACACCAACGAGACTAATTACCAGAAGTAAGACGTCATCCGGAAGCGACGTCAATCCGGGACTAGGACGGCAGGATATGATCGACGAGGTAGAAATGGAGTCAGGGACGAGGCTTTTCATGTTTGGAAGGGTTGGAAAGGGAACGCCAAAGTCGAAGTGGCAAAAATCTGACAAAAGTCTGGACATTGGGAGAGTGATGGGCGAGATAAAACGAAGGGACCGACAAAGTGTCGGGAGAGAAGTAATATAACGAAGGGCGCGCCCCCCAAGGGCCCCGAGAGTGCACAAGGAAACAAGCACTCGTCCGAAAACGGATATATCGAATATCAAGTCTTCCCACGACGTCGCACGTGTTCATCATCAACAACCAGCCGCCGCAAATCGCAACTGCAACTGCAACTACAACTACGACCACAACAACAACTATCATTTTTATAATGTATACCCACCTAGTCGCTCTCTCAGCCTTCCTTATCCTCACCTCAGGCTTGGTTACTGCTCGCCCCCTTCAACCTTCTCCCGTCTACCAGTACCGCCGTGAGGCTGCCATGACTCCCGCGCCCGCCCACGTTCAGCCCTATCATCCAGGCCTCGCCGTCGTTGGACGCTCGCCTTCCCTGGACTAAATTGCCTGTTGCTCCACACCAACAAGCCAATCAGGCCCCGTGCCATCTCGAGGCGGTTCATCAAAGATGCTGACTACGCTTCTGGTTCCAGCCCTTCTGTATTCTTTGATAAATCGCTCCACAAGCGAGCAAAGGACCTCCCTGGTACTGGCAGCACTACCTTTCGAGTCAATCACTTCGCTGCGAAGGTCCCGTCCAAGTTGTCTCCAGGTGCCACGCCTGCTCAACAAACTCGCTGAGATCCACCTCCGTCCCTCTGTATATCCTCGACTTGTATCCTTCGGTCTGTCTGAGGTGGCGTTTGCCCCATTCTGCGTTCTTTCTACCTTTGTATCCAGTATGACGACACCATCATGAGATAAATTTATTTCTCCTTACATTACTCGCGTTATGTGAACAATTCATGTAGTATCAGTCTATGAATTCATCTCACCAATGTAATGTGTCAACAATGAGGTACCACAGTCAAGTCATGCTACATGGGTTTGTATTGAACCAACCAATGAGAGCATATGATTCGCGACTGTAAACCTGTCCAGACCATTGAGAATACATGCTTCGTCGAAAATAAAAGATGAAACGCGTACCCGACTACCGTGAATTGAAGCCAACGATCCTTGCCGCCGAGACGATCGCCAGTGACCCTGTGCACCCAGTGACCGCGCTGATCGGCGGCTTGTACGTCGTCCCCGTGTGCATCTGTGGTGATGTCGACGTCCATTACATCATCCGCGCCTCTGAATTCGGGATTGTCTTCCACAGGGCCATACTCGAATTCCCACTGATCGGTGGGGATATGGTGCCGGGGGATGGACACGTTGAATGTACGGTGTACGAGTAACGATATGTGATCCGGGGAGGAGAGCGTGACACGCCCGTCTAATGCCATCGCCGTTGTAGGAAGAAGTCACTTCAGTGGGGAACTGGTTGAGGAAAACAGAACGCAACACACACAGTGACATGCCGCGCTGGGGACTCCAGACAAGCGCCTCGAACTCTACACGACAAATTGCGAATGGGCTATCACCCTGGAGTTGCGCGACGGGATCGAGGAAGTGTACATCCGAGTGTGCAAGCACAACACCATTCAGCGTGGGTTCGTATCTACAAGTAGTCGGTCAGATTAGTACAGGGCAGCTGCATGAGTCACCATGCAGACCTCATGGTCATGGTGTCGAGCATCTCCTCGACCCCGTCCCGCAGCCGGTTTGCAAAGACGGGAGGCACGGCGAGCACAACGGACGCCTTGACCGAGCGAAACTCGCCATCTGCGTTTTCCTTTCCCTTTCCTCTGTGCTTAGGCGCTCTCTCAGATGAACCCTCTGTGTTCATGGGGGCACGCCGCCAAGGGAGGGCTTCCTCCTCGGCTGACCGGACCGGAGAAGTTTTTGAGATCCCGGCGTATGCCGTGGCTACGGACCGCTTACTTCTTGCTGGACTGGCTACCCCCGTCATCAACTCTTCGTGTCGTTTCGGTACAGTATGGTACGTGTCACGCCTTTCACATGGCATGACTGAAACAAACCCTTTCGTTCTATCAGTCGGCCCCCAAAATTATCATCCAAATCCTTATCACGGGAACGCAAATATTCGGGAAAGCACTGTTAGAGGCCTCACGACAAGCTGCCAAAAGTACGTCCGCGCGTGGAGCTCAACGATTGGGTTAACGGCGTTTCTATTTCACGCAGATGCAAAACATCGCCCACAAGGCGCCATGGGCTCGGATGTTGCGGGAGTCGGGAACGCTACTACAGGTTCTATGACGGACAAGCTGACTCGCGAGCATCGGATGACGGTGGACGAAGCACACCTCATTTTGAACGCGAAGCGTGGAGACAACCTAGAACATATCCTGCAGGTATGTCCGTTATTGTGCGGGAGTCGAATGTGCGATTTCTGACGACATTTTTATTGCACGTTAGAATTACGAGCACCTATTCAAGGCAAATGCGTCACCAGAAGCGCCGCCGAAAACCGGATCAGGTGCTCGGGGTATGGCAACACCTCGGCATTCGCATTACTTGCAGTCAAAGGTAGTGCGCGCGCGCGAACGAATCGAAGCGGAATTGAAGATTGAAGCCGAGGAGCCACCGAGTCCTCCACCTCCGACGTCTGAGCCAACCGCAGGGGGAAGTTAGCCAACACATATATTTGCATTAGAGCATTATTAATTAATTACATCGCACGATTTTTGATAAATATTGGGGATTAGTCAGCAGCCGGGGTTTGTCCGAGTGTTTTCTTTTCTTTTCTTTTTGTTTTTTTGTTTTTTTTTTTTTCCCGAATTTCGCGAGAGAGACGGAGGACAGGGAGAGTGGAACGTTCTGGTCGAGTCACTGCCTCGAACGCAAGCAACAGGGACGACGCAGTGTCGCGTACGTCCCCTTCTACCACGACGTCGGCAATTGATCAATACGATCAGAAACGAGGCGGGCACCCCTTACTCAAATTCTTTCTGTCCCTTGCTTTTGGTATCATGCTAGCGACTACACCCCTTTCCTCTCAATGGTCATTCACTCTCCTCGACACCCGCATAGAGTTTAGGTCCATGTTCGTTGCCACCCTCTTTCTGTTCATCTTTCTCTGCCTTGGTCAGTATTCCCTTTCGCCTCCTCTCTGATCACTCCTTTTCCTTTTCCGTGTCATTGTTTCCCTCACTCCATGCATCGGCCACAAGGCTAAGCGGCCTTCCCCATTGTCGTTCTTCTCACTTCATGTCTGCTCTCTACGTCCTCACTCACCGCGTACACCTCTTTCTAGCTTACCTCTCAAACCCATCCGAAACCTCCTTCCGCTCTTATCTCACGGAGCAATCTTTTCGCCATCACCTCTCCCGCCTTGACGATCCCGCAGACTTTGACTCCTCCGACCGTGATGATCCAAATCGCTCGTCTTCATCGTCCCAATCGTCCTCGACCTTCGGTTCACTCGAATCAGGGACATCTACTTTTCATTTCTCCAACCGCGCTGCCGTGGCGCTCCGTACTCCGCGACATGCGTTTCACAGTTTCGGCCTCTTCACTATCGCTGCCGTCATCCCTAGTCACAAAACTCTCCCTTTGTCTCGTGACACTCCTTCCGTCGTCTCGTCTGCGCGGAACAGTACAGGCACCCCGGATCCTGATCTTTTTCCACTCAAAGAGACCTGGTTCGTCGGCGCATTCGGTAAATGGTGGAGAGGTGGCGTGGTCGACCCTGTCTGGCCGCCTCGTCACCCTCCTCAATTAAAGTGCTCCGAGGGAGGATGGAGTTCGGGTATATTGAACATTAAAGCCCTCGACAGACTCGAGGACTACAACGGTAAGCCTTACGATGGCGATAAGATAGAAGATCTTCTCACTCATACTTTCTTTTTTCGACTCTGTCCGTGCACTAGGCCTTCCCTTCCCCACCACCACCCATAGTCCTCGCTCGATACAACGCTCAGCTCCTCCGAAGTTGCGTTCTCGTGATCGGTCAGCATCGTGCCTCCGCCGTAGCCCTACGCCACCTCCGCTTCCGCAATCCGCCGTCTTACCCCTCCACGCACCCAAACACAGCCAGTCTCTGACTGTACCCCAACCTCCTCAACGGCCTTCTCCCGCGCACGATCCTCCGTCTTCTGCAAACGGCCCCACTGCCAATGGACCTTCGAATTTTGATTCTACCCCTGCTGTGGCGGAGCTTACACAAAAAATTAATCAAACCCGTGCACTTAACCTCGAATTGCGCAATCAATTGTCAGAACACACTGACGCAGCAACTGCAGCGGATGCCGCCCTCAGTGCTGAGTTGAGTGGCATTCGCGAAGCGAAGCGTGTCGAGGACGTTTCCCGCGGTGAACTCAAGGCGCGCACAAAAACTCTTGAGGATAGCAAGCGGGCAGCCGAAGCGGGCAAGCGCGATGCCGAACGTCGTCTCCGTGCCACTCAGAAAGCCAAGATAGACGCAGGCACACGTATTGAGAAACTTGCCGAAGAAATTCGTGCGCTGGAGGCGCAGGTACAGGAAGACCAGACGGCGGTCGAGGCGGCTGGCGAGGCGGCGGCTCAAGAGGAGTTGGAAATCCGTGCCCTAGTTAAGCGTCACAAGCGGGAGGTTAGGGTGGCAGAAGAGGTGGTAACCGCACTTAATGTGCGTGTACGCGAGCTCGAGGAGTCCGTCGAACACGAGCGCATCGCGTTGGCTACAGCCCGGGAGAATGCCGAAGTGCTGCAGCGCGAACAGCAAAATCATAAGTACAACCTCATCCTCAAGAAACCTCAAGACACTTGGGAGGGAATCCTTACCTCCAAGCCCAGCCCAGCGACCTCTGTACCAGATTCCGGAATCGGTTGCGAGTCCCTGGACCCGTTCCCGACTCCCCTAGAAAAGGGATCAGACCGCGATCGCGACCGTAGAAGTTCTGGGACATTGTCCTCTCACAGCTCACCGCATCTCCACTCTCCCGGCGTCATTCTACCTGTCAGCGTTGGTTTTGGCGCGGCTTCGCAATTACCTGTCGGAACCCCCGAGGCGCTCGCACGGCGCGCGAAGGGGTATTCTATCTTCGACGAGGACCTTGCCACGCTGCCCAACCCCGCTCTCAGCTCCAAGTTCCTTCCTTTTAGAGACTCGAATGCTGACGCAAATGTGAACCACGCGCTTACCCTCCTCCCGAACGGCCTTATCAAATCCCTGATGGCGTACCTGCATCTGCTACCAGTTAGGGAGACAGGGACAACGGACGAACTTCTTTCCAAAAGCTTCCAGTCAGACAATGATGCCTTCCTTGAGCGCGACTGGTGCCGTCGACTTTCCGTCCCTGAGTCTACCTCCGCCGTTGGCTCCAGCGGTCTCGGTCACGTCTTCCCACATTTTGGTGATGAGTCATCAGAAACGTTCGACCTATACGGGATGCGCCCGCCTCGCCATCGACTGACTTCCGATCCTATGGACGCGCAGCGCGTGTGGCCTTCACGCACCAACCCAGAACTACACACCTCGCCGATTAATGTTGTACCCCCACCCGAAGCGCGGACCCGATGGTGGTGGCCAGGCGCGGACAAGGAACGACGCTCGACAACCGACGGAACCGAGCAGCGCAAGGGCCTCAACCCCGATGCTAAAGTCTTCAACTTTTCACGCAAGCCATTGTTAGGCGTCCCTCCTGTGGCGCCTCTCGACAGCCTCAACCCCTCAGCGTCTAGCCGTCAAGTATCGGCAGGCGCGAATAGCAATGGTGATGGCGCCGGCGCCACCGCTACAGCAGCCGGCGGGAGTGCGTCGGGCTTCCTCTCGGGGCTCGCGATGCGCGCGTTTGTACCGTCACCAGAGGAGCGGGAAGCACTACAGCGTGCGCTGGGTGGATCGAGCAATGCTAGCCTCGAGCGGCTGCCAAGCCTGAGTGAGGTCGGCAACATACCGAATTCTCCCGTTCCCAACCACGAGCAGACCCACGCAGCTGTACCGAGTAACCCACTTGGCTTGCCCTGGATCGACGTCAATCCTGGTGCCAATACAAGACGCAGTTGGCTGCGGGACCTGGGTGTTTCCGTGCCTCGCCCGGGTAAGATCAGGTTTAGCCCGTGGGGCGACGGGGACGGGGAGGGGATAGAGGCAGACAAGTGAACCCTTGTCCACATGTAGGAGTCTGTATTCCATATCTTGTGTTCTGCAACGGAGGGGGTGCAAAGGTATCGTCCCGGGGTGTGGAGTGGGAAAGGATAAGAAGAGGGACGATATATACTAACATCGATCTTGCACTTATATACTTGTCAAAAAAAAAATGGCTCGAATGAAGAACTGGGGGAGAATAGGTTTTTATTTTTATTCTGAAGGCGTTCCAAGTAAGTTACGTGCATTGATCCGGTCCTGTCCTCCAAGGGGTCCCATGTTCCCTTGCCGGCGCCCTGTGGCGGTGTGCCGTGCTGGGGCATGTGGGGCCCCGTCTTTACAAAGGAGGGAATGGATGACGGTTTGGGTTGCGGAAAGACTATGCACGCGTATACGCATGATTATGCCAAAGTGGCGTCTTGCCCCTTGCGTCGCCCCCGTGGAACTAAAACTACATGAACACAAATGAAGATTTCCCGATTATTATTGCGGTGGCAACACTGGCACCAATCGCGGCGCACGCCTTACCCTGCTGGCAAACGGGCACTCGGCACTGGCGCGGGCGCCGAAGAAGAGCTCTGGACACGGGGACGCAGCTCCCAAGGCAGTTCCTGTGAAGCCAGCCAGGCCCGGGCCGCTCGCTGCATGCACGCATGCAGTGCGGACTTGCGGACTCCACTGGCACTTGCCCCTTGTCAGGGCTCGGAAACTTCACGTCGGTGGGAAATTTTTTATTGCAACCCTGGGGCCTGAGCGTCCACGGGCTGCACGCGACGGCTACGGCCCTCTGCTCGCATCGAACATGCGGCTTCGAAACAGCTCCGAAATCTCAATGAGGTTGAGTTACGGCAGAGGCACCTGATGCTCGAACGTTTCTCTCTGCGGTTCTAGATATGCGTTGCGCCCATCAGCAGAGTGGTTTGACCCTAAACCCTAAGTACCCGCAGCAACCAGGCCGGCACAAGGGCACTCATTTTTTTGCACCCACCTTCGGTGTCAATGTGGTAGTACTGTAGCGCGGAACCGGAGGAAAAGACACCGAGTCAAAGGTTATCATGGTCATTACTAAGAACATCTTTGCAGCCACCGGAACGGTCTGTGGGGATTTACTCTAGTCTAGAGTACGCGGTACTGTAAACCAACAACATACATAATCCAAGCTAGGCGACACATATGGGCGAAATGGGATAGCACCTTCGCGCTGACTGCACAAAACGAATGCAGTCAATAGGGTATATATATAACGCGCCGGCGATAGGTTAACCAAAGGCCTATCGACACCTACCACCTACGGTCCATTTAAATATCCAAGAGAGTGAGAAAAGATGGGGGAGGACATTTTGATGAAAGATGTACACGCAATAGAAGCACACCACGAAGGTAACTCAGAGTGACAACACGGGAGAGATATATGATGGCAATTCGAAAAACGTGAATCAGTGCGTCGTCGAGAATGGCGGGAATATTGTAGGTGCGTTTTCGACGAGCCATTCGATGGTCAGCGCCTTGCCGGCCATATCACTGAACTCGGCACTAGGGTTGCGGGAGCGCATCAACGTAGCTGTAGTGTAGTCGTAGGTTGTGAGCGAAATAGAAAATCTCGTAAAATCGACACATACGCCCGAATACGACACCAAGGTTGCGTGCCGTCATCAAATTCTGCTTGTGGTGTTCTTGAACCCTACGAGACGGAATTATGTCAGAGACGGTGAGACAAATGGTACGTGGAGGGATGAACCGATGTAGGTGCAACATAAGCATGCGCAGGGTATAATAGTGTTCTGTTGGTAGTTGTTTGACCAGGTCGGCATATTTGCTGGACTTATGGACAGGGTCTTGCAGGGAGGATGCGAAAATGAACTCGTCGTGAAGGACGAAGGTCAGTAGCGGGTTAGGTAGAGTGCGGAAGTACGATTTGAGAACAGAGGTGACGCTGCCGATGTCGTTAAACCGCTCCGTGTCAAGGAGGTCAAACGACGAATAGTCGCCTCGTTCAAACAGCTGCGTGATCAGCTTTGACTGGCCAGCGCCTCCAGTCTTGCGGTAAATCCCCTCGTAATCCAAGGCTATACAGAAAGAAGTCAAAAACTCAGAGTCGGGTGCTCTGAAAGTGGCGCACCGGTGGTTTCTACGGCCGCAATACACTTCTCAACGAGCAGAGGCGCCATCTTGTCAGTGATCCTGGAGTCTGCACGCACTTGCTCCGTGAGTTCACGACCGAACATTGACGGCTCTGATGAGCGGCAATTCAGATCAGTGCTTCTTCCAAAAGAAGATAGACGCACGCAAAGAAGCTACTGCAACCCCTTCATCTCGGCGGGAACTCTGCGGTGAACAGATAACCTGCACGTGTTGTTGGCAACGAGGGTGTATGGACAGGTGGCAAGCTAGAGGACGTTGTAGGCGTCTACACACGAACATCGGCAAGGTTCGTACCTGGGCAACGGAGTTGCGAGCCCCAAAGTTTGTCACCGCAGTGGTCGCACTTTGTGAGACGTAGCACGTTAGCATGCTGGAATGTATGCTTAAGCCAACTCTTCTCGTTAGCACTATCCGGCCCTGTAGACGCCATGGTGGCAGCCTCTTTGGCGTTGCCACGCCACTTGAACACGCGCATCGGCGCATCGCCGGCGGGAGGCTTCTGGACCCTCGGGTACTTGGTTGAGTCGGCACTCTCGTCCGAAAAAGTCCCAAATGAACTGTTGGCGGTGTGGGAAGGTTGGAGGACCACGGCTGAGCGTTGATGCTCAAGCGACGGTTTCTCGCGTGCGAGCCGGAGAGGTTCAGATGAAGCTACTTCAATACGCCGCATATAATGAGCGTTGAGCTGGGCAAGTTCCTCGTTGCGCTCATTGAGCATCGTCGTCTCCTCAAGGAAAACGTCTCGTGCTGATCTTAGCTCGGCGATCTCGCGTAACAGCGATTCACGCTCGTCAGTAAGCGACACCAATTCGCCTTGGTATTGGGCCTTGAGATCGTCCAGACGGGTCGATAGTGAGGAACTGATGCTGACGTCTTCCCTGTCGGCGAGAGTCGCCAAACTTCCGTATTCCCACATCAGCAACAGACGAATTTTACGTAGAACGATGCTACGCACCTTCTGGTCGAGGCAATTTCCTCCATCTCTACAAGTGCCAAGTCACGCTCAACCTTGAGTTTAGACACGTCCTGCTCGAGGACGCTCAGACTGTCGCTCAACTCGCGTGTAAGTTGCTTATGTAGCTCGTCCTTGCGACCTTCGCCTGCAAGCGCAGTGATCCTTGCTGCTTGTCCAGATAACAGAACGCGCAAACGAGTGACTTCAGCCTCCGCCTCACGACGAGCTTTCAGCTCCGACTCGTACTCTTCATGCGCCACAGTTAGCCCATCCATGGCGTGCTTGCTAGCCCTCTACCAAAGGCAATCACCATGGTAAAATTTCTTGGCACATGCAAAGATATACAGCGTACCTTGATATGATCCAGCTTTCCTTTCATCTGTGCATATTCATCCCTCCTCTGGTCGATCGTCACGATGATGGCCTGAACGAACTCCGGATCCAGTGTTATCTGCGTCGTACTACGTCGTGCAGCCTCTTGTAGAGTTTCTCGAAGCCTCTTTGTCACCGTGTATGAGGGGTCGGACTTCGCTGAGCGCAGGACAGAGGAATCTGGCGCAGTGATCGTGATGTGCGCGCCGTTTTTGAGCTCATTTGTATCGGTGTAGCGGGAGGCAGTTGAATCAAGGCGCACACGCTGATCACCACTGGCAAGTTGCTCGGGGAATACGTCTGATGGGTGCTCGTTGCTTGATGTTGGGAGCGCGTCGTGGACGGCGAGTTGCCGTGGAGGTGAGTCAGATACGACGCTGTTGGGCTTCTCGTGTTGACCCGTTACCATGAAGTTGTCACCGTGACCGTGGCTGCTGGGAGAGATGGTTGTCATCGAAGCGTTATCCGCGATCGATGAGCCAAGAGTCGTTGGTGTCGTAGCACTCGCTGGGGAATTCGAACGCCGCCCTTCGCTCTGGGCTACATTACTGTCTAAGTTCAACGAAGGTGAACTCCGGCTGGAATCAAGGCGCGCTGCAGCATCCTGGTTTAACTTCACTAGCTCCTCGATAGACTGCAACGAAGAGCGATTGCGAGGATCGACCAATGACAGCAGCTCCTGGAACCCATTCGCGCTTATGGAGACACGGATCGGCGGGTGCGCGGGCGCGATGAACGTCGAGCGCGACACACGTTCGACTGGGGAAGATTCCTCTTCGGAGTCGGCGTCTCCACCTGCACTGCTAAGGAATGACCTGTCTCCTGACTCGTCTTGCGAGGCGGTCCGCCTCACGTCGAGATCAAGTTGCATTGGACGTGGACGTGACTTTGTCTCCTTCTTGTTGGGGGGCAACGGTTGTATGTTCTGTTCATCAGCGCCGGGCTCGCGTTCCCCATCAGACGTATCTGTCCCGCTTTCGATACCGCGTGGGACATCTACTTTGTGTGCGGGCGATGTCGCTTTGTGCGCCGGGGACATTGGCCTCTTGCCGTAACCTGCCCGCGATTTCTCGACGTCAATGCTGAGCGAGGAACCATGTTTGAACTTGTCCTTCTCATCAAATGATGCCCTTCCGGATGTGCCGTTCTTCACAGATGCCACGGGCGGTAGGCGCCGAGATATGCCTTGGAGGTCTTGACTGGTCGTATTCAGGCTGTGTGTACGAGGTGGAATGCGTTCGAGCATCATGTTTTGACGCAGAGGCGGTCGCACAGAATCAATACTGGTGGTAGGCTTCGGAGAGGACTCCGCCCGGCTGCGTGAGCGGTTATCCGTCGCAGAGGGTGCAGTAGCAGGAGTGTCTGCACGAGCTTTTCGTGTTGGTTGCGATGAGGGCTCCACAGCGGCCTGTTCGTTTGAGGGCAATGGGCGGGTGTCTGTCTGAATCGTGGCTCGACCTGTGTCCGACATTGGCGGTACATTGGACAAAGGTGAGTCCGGCGCCGACGTTGGTTTGTATTCCGCTGCCATGGCCTCATAGTTGAACGTGGTGGCGGGATTTATCGAATTACGTTTGCTAGCACGATCCGACAGCCTAAGTGACTGGTTCAAATTTGGCGGAGCATCATTCTTGAATAGTATGTTGAGCGGCCGCGTTCCATCATCGTAGCTCTTTCGCCGCTCTATAGCTGCGGGGACATCGGGTGACAGAAATGACGAGTGCGCACCGCCCTCGTTGGAAGGCTCGCGTTGAAGGTGTGACATGGAAACTGGAGGGCCAGCCTCTGGTGCTTCTGCTGGTACAACAATCGCAGGAGATGTCGGGTCCGTGGAGTGCCTTGAGGGAGCACTAGGTTCAGTATGAGCAGGAGAAAGGGATGGTGATGTGGGTGAAGGTAGGGCATTCCGAGAAGTGCGTTGGGAAGATGGTGCAGACACTGTGGGTGTATGCGGTGCACTTCGGCGCCCATCACGTTCCAACTGCACTGACGGTCGTCCATTCAGTGATGATCGGGCTTGCGACTGGTAGTTATCCCCACTCTCACTGAAGCCCGGGGGCATGGGTCGAGTAGGAGATGCTTGCGAAGCCAATGAGATAGCGGACATGGGCAGTGAGCTCAGCGCCGAATCTGGGGTAAAGGGTCCGACTGGGGTGTTCTGGGAATGATGGATAAGCTATGGCAGGGTCGATGTCGAGGTAAAGGGACATACCGCAGACAATCCCGACTGTTCCTTGGTGAGACGACCATGAGACTTTGAGGGCCCACCCGCAGTGGCTGCGTATTCTCGCTCTTTCTGTTTCTGCGCGTGTCGTCGGCTACGAGCGACGCGTTGGTGATGACACTTCATACAGTATATACCATGACTGGTTTTGGCAAACATGAGTTCGTCGATGCGATTGTGGCAAGAACGACACTTGAAACAATGTGCATGGTATGAGTCGTCGCCAGTCATGATAGCTTCGTCGAGGATAGGTTCGTGGCAGACGCTGCAACTGTATGAGCAGTTTGAGCAGACGGGCTGGCCGTCGGAGAGGAGAAGGAGGTTGGTGTCAGCGGTGACCCTGTCATGGCACTTGGCGCACTTAAAACAATCAATGTGAAAGAACGATTGTCTGTGCAATACAATGGATGGTAAGGACGGGGGTTACCCGAAATGGCCTAGAAATAGTCCATCGAGACAAAGGGAGGATACTCACCCGAATGCGATGACGACGCCACCGTTCTCGTCCATAACCGTCAAGTGACATCCAGGACAGATCTTGTTCTCCACAGGAGAACCAGAATCAAGTAGAGAGGGGCCTGAAGTTGGTGAATGAGCGTAAGGGATAGGTGGAGGCATGTTGTGAGCCGAGGGAGAGATGGCGGCCAGCATCTGGAACGAAGGGGGAAGCGAATTACGCGAGTACTGCGGAGAGAGGTCCTGGTGGTAGCTGTGTGTGGGGGAGGTCCTGCCGGAGGGGGGGCTGGTCGCTTTGGGTAGGGATGATGCAGTAATTTGCGATTAATGAAAAAAAGAAAATGAATGCCGCCGGCTTCGGGGGAAAACGTATCGGCGCTGTTTATTGTAGTACAACAGCGGTGAGACCGAAAATCGAGACAGCGAAGATGTGAATGTGCCAGCGACTGTTCGCTCGATTGCTCGCACGCAATCTCCCCCAGCTTCAGGCGACGGTGGTGGCGGGCGGCGTGGCGAGGTTCCGCATATATAAGTCCCGTGACAGCGCGGTGACATCTCGTCGCCACTTGCCACACCTGATATAGAGTGTTCGTCCGGCGCACCTATACACTACATGCACATTTGTAACCAACTATATGCGCCCATTGTTACTACAGTGCGAGTCCATAGACCCTCATTCTCTGTTTCGTTTACACCGATCTCCGACCGTTCACCGCTCATCTTCCGCCATCTTCTTTGCGGTCCACGTCTTCCCTTTCCCCATCGAGTGCAGTGACACGTGCGATTCTCCGCGGACGTGCCTCTAGTTCAACCATCATTTAGTGTTTTGATATTCGTCCATAACATAAAGCGGTTACGATGGAAGATAAAATTGAGGAAATTCTCCTGCCCAAGTGAGGGGTTAACAAGGGTTTTACAGTAAAAGAGTAAATATCATATCATCCCGGCATGTTGCCCATGTCGCCCGAGTCAAGGGTTGTGTGCGTTGTAGTTCTGAATGCGGTCGTCTTTCCTCGCTCATGGCCCTGGTCACATTCTCTGGCTACCCTTGCTCAGGAAAGACACGCCGAGCTACCCAGCTCAAGGATCATCTGGAATGCCGTCTAGCTGACCCGTCATACAAGGGCCCATCGCTCAAGGTAATCGTTCTGTCAGATGACACCCTTAACGTCGACCGTACTTCCTACGATGGTTTTGTATTCATTCAGCTCGCTTCCTTACTTTTGCCCCTGACGATGTCATAGACAGTCGCTCGGAAAAACCTGCCCGCGCTGTGCTCTTTACCGCGGTGCAGAGACAAATGGGTCGAGACACCATCCTCATCATCGATGCCTTGAACTATATAAAGGGGTTCCGCTACCAATTGTACTGTGCTGCTCGAGAGTTCAAGCTTCGGGTCTGCACCGTGCGTGTCTTCTCTTCTCGGAGACTTTAGAATGACTGATACCGTGGGAGTAGGTTTATGTCGTTACCACACCAGAACTATGCAAGCGCTGGAATGGGGAGAGGCCCGATGGCCATAGGTACGCCCCCGAGACGTAGGTGGTCTCATTCATCGTAGGAAGGCCTTAGTTAAAAAAACGTGTAGGCTCGATAATCTAATCGCGCGGTACGAGGAACCGTCGTCGATGGTCCGCTGGGACTCGCCGCTGTTCACTGTGCCCTGGTCAGATAGCGATATTCCTATCGAGCTGATGTGGAGTGCTATCACGGAAGGTAACGTTAAGCCTCCAAATGCCGGTACACAAGCAGTGGGTGATGCTCTGATATCATCATTCGTACCTCACTCGTTTTGGCATAGGTACAGAAGGCGCCGTCTGATGCCCTCCATACGCTGGAACATGTTTCGACTTCACTTGTCAGTGCCATTATGGCTGAGCAAGTGGCGCGTGGTGTTCCTGGTGGGCGTGTTACGCTAAGCCTGTCTGAGACGCTTAAGCCGCGACTGACGTTGCCAGCGCGGAGTTTAACGTTATCGGAGCTGCAACGGATGAAGCGTCAGTTTGTTACGGTGCACAAGAAGGCGATTACTCTTGGGACAGTCGAGAAGGGTACGGTTGATTGGAGCGAAGAGAGTGTGGCAGATAAATTTGTGGATTATCTCGAGGAATATTTGAAGGCATAATTACCGTAACTTTGATGTAAGCGCTCTGTGGGTCCAGGCGCACAACACAACAACCGGTCACCGGTCCTGCTCACCCTCACCGCTCTTTGTACTTTTATCTCTTTCTTGCTTTTACGATTTCTCCTTTATGCCTCTCCCCGTCGCCGTCAATGGCACAATCTCTCTCCAGGGTTCTGCTCGTCAGGGAGACGCTCCCCAGCCTTTGACAAAGCGCGCCATGATTATTCGCATGTCTGAAGAAACCCTGGAGGCACTTACTGCCTATCCCGCTCACCCCTCCCTCCAATTCGAGTTCGGTGACACCCTCGTACGCACCCCCACTGCTCCCTTGTTCTCCTTGTACCCAACTCATGCACTTGACTATCCCCCTCGCCCCCCCAGGGTATCCACATCGGCTCCACCTTCTTCCCCATGCAGGGAGTACAGGAATCCACTCCGCATGAACTTTACCTTCGCTCCGCTCTAGCTTCGAAGATCAATGCACCACTCAAACTATATGCCGATATAGCCGGAAAATTTATCGTTGGGCGGGAATTAAATGGAAGGGCTGAATCAAAAGTCCACCAGTCGACCGCCGACGCTCAAAAGTCCAAGTCAGGTGGCCGTATTGTCGTCCTCGATGCTCCCCCAAACCTCGCCGCATCCGCCACCAAAGCCAAGCCGAAGCGCAAACCCCCAGTATCCGCTCCCATAGCCGCGACTGTCAGACGCGTGCCACATGTTGTTCGGGCCAAGAATGAAGGCTCGTCCGCCGCGCGGGGGCAATCTCCCCCGCCTCCACTCCCTGCATCTCAATCCAGCCCTGTCTCCCCAGCGATGCGTGCTCAGATGATTCACCTCCTCGCCAAGAGCTCTCGTACCAAGGAGGATGTATTAACTCAAGTCGGAGGCTCTCAGGCTTCCGAGGCCTTGCGTGTACAATTAAATGAACTACTCGTAACGGTCCGTACTCTTTCCGGTCCACCTCCCCCTTTCCCCTTGACTTGAAGACAATTATCAGATCGCCGAGAGAGAAAGGCCAAAGACAGTGGTTCCTGGACAGCCTCCCTCGTATGCACTCCTTCCCATATACTGGAAAGAAGTACGCCCGTATGAATTTCCTGGCCTGACCGACGAGGAGCGCCGCAAGATGTGGCTCCAGGCGCGACAAGTTCTTCACACTCTTGGTATCCCCGAAAGTGACGCCGCCTGGGATCACGTCCGTACGCGGCCTGGTTCAACAGTGACCGCTACCTCAAAGGTAGGGGTTGGGACTAAGCGCGCTGCCGGGGCCATCGGTGCAGATCGTAAGAAAAATGCCGCAAGCACGTCCAAGGCCCCCGTAGAAGCAAAGGATGAAGGTGTTCGTCCTCTGCAAACAGCCAGAGTACGTGAAGAAGCGGTCCCGGTTTCACGACCCGCGAAGACCAACCCCAAGCGTGAGGAGGATGACGCAGCTACTGTCTCTCGTCGCCTTCCTGGCGCATCCGGTCCGCGGAATGCAGCGCGGGAACCAGCACCGTCGCAGCTACCGGCGCAAGGCCCATCTAAGAAGGCCGGCCTAACAGATGCACGGCTAAAGCGCGATGAAATCTCAAAGACGAGTGGACGTCCAGGTGCCATCACACCCCTTCAATCATCGTCGTCTCGAGAGCGAGAACAGGAACGAGAGAAACCTACAATCATCGTTAAGAAACAACGAGAGAATGACAGCGACTTCGACCGCGAGAAAGTGAAAACTGGCCCCACCCACAAAGTGAAGAAGCGCAAAGATATCGCGAGTGATATGGAGAGCTTACGAGACCGGGACGCTACCGATACCGGGAAGGCAGGCTTAAAACGGAAGAAATTGCGGGAAGACTACGATGATAAAGATAGAGTCAATGGCACTAGCCACATCGTCAAGCGGAGAAAAGTCGCCGACGAGGACGGTCCATATAAGCCTGGGAGTAGCGGTAGCGGAATTTCGAAAGCGCGCGAACGAGATCGGGACAGGGAATCAGACCGTGGGCACGACAAAGCCGGTGATCGCGAATTTCTTCCGACGTCGAAACGACCGCGTGGTAGCGACCGAGGTAGTCTCGAACCTTTACCTCTGCCGCGGAAACTTGCTGTTCGCGATCGCGACTCTCGGCAGCGAGAACGCGAGCCAGATCGGAGTGTATCACCCCCGAGGCGTGTCAAACGCGAGCCATCACCAACTCCCCACAGTTCTCTGCAGCGGGAGAATTCACCACTACCTCGTCCACCAGTCAAGCGCACGGACTCCCCATTACGAGATATCAAACGCGAAGCCGCCTCACCCCTACCGCGCGGACTTCCCAAACGCGACGATTCGCCACTCTCAGTACGAAATTCCAAGCGAGCAGCTTCGCCTCCCCTTCCTCCACCGCGGAAACGGGACCGGGACCGAGATCGCGAATCGTCCGTGAACGGGGTATCGACGGCGCGACGACGGCGTAGTCCAATATACACATCTTCGGAGGACGAGCCTGGAAGCGTACCGGTACGTCGAAATGCGCCGTCTTCAGTCACGAGTAGCTCTTCGTCGCGGGACGTCGTGCGCACTCCTGCCTTTGCGCCACACCCGCAGCCGCCCACAGCGCCGTACCCGAAGGACCGTGAGGCGCTCCAGGCGCGCTACCGTAAAGGCTACCGGAACTACATCGCGGTGTACCACCAATGGTCGGAAGAGCGCGCGAAGATCGAAGATGCGCTCGCGGATCTTGGGCGCGAGGGGAGTGTGTATAGTGATGGGGATGCTGAGATGATGGACGAGGAGGGCCTGCGCGAGCTGGCGGACCGTTATACGGCGTGGACGAGGGAGCTAGAGGGGATCAGGAACGCGTACTCGGCGGTGGCGGAGCGGATGGACATGGCGACTTGACGTGTGGTTTTCGGATGCAGCGCGGGATGTTTCTAGCGAGTGTGGTGGACAACTCGCTCTTGGACGATAACTATAATTTAATTTACAGGGATAAGTCACGCTTAGACGGTCACGGCGAGTTGCGGTGCAGACACACAATAGTAGCCGAGTCCAGGAATAAAAGAAAGGCATACCACATGCATTGTATTCTGTTCCGCGGCCACGCCAACAACCGCCTACAAAAGGGCCAAAGCCTTGCTCCTAGTCGCTAACTACCAGACCCTTTACTCTCCCCTCACTCTCCGCCAACGAGCTTCGCTTATTCACCGCCGTACACACAACCATGTTCTCTTCAGTCGCTCGCGTCTTCCGTCGTTCCTTTTTCGCTGCGCCACCGCGCAAGAGCCGACATGAGCTGGTCTCGGAAGCATACATTGCGTACATGGAGGCGCATCAGCGGAGCATGCAAGCGCAACGGCAGCCGCGCCAAGCCGCATCCCTCTCACCATCCGCCTCCACCTCATCATTGTCAACACATTCATCCTCTTCCTCGTCGTCATCCTGCGCGGAGGACGGCGTCGACACCAGCTCCGAAGAGTCGCCGTTCGAGAGCTTGTGTCATGAGCTGCAGAGAGTGGAAGAGCTCACGCACCGCCGCTGCCTCGTTGCTCACGATAAATACTATTGCTGAACCCCCTACCCTCCCCACTGACGGACGAACCCCCCCACGCGTGCATGCGATTCCCCTGGAACTGAACAGAACTATGGCAGTGGTCGGTAGATGCAGAGGAACTTTGGACATTGCCTCAACTGAGGTCAAGACGCTACTACTACAAATACTATAAACACCCGTCACTCGTTATAACTAAGTTACCGTACCGTACAATCATGAATCCTGTTAGGTTTTTTTTGAATATACGCAATCCCATTGACTATTGATATATCAGTTGGTGAATTCTTCTCAACGGATACACTGAACACTAACTTGAATCATTTATCCACTCTCCCTGGCCTTGAATCGAAGAAACGACACGAATTCACACGCTGTACTGTAGTGCGGAAAAGGTTCCGCGGAGGAAGGGCGGTCATTTGCCCGTATGCACCTGTAGGTCCTGAAAAAGTCCACGGCGGGCGAAGGCGGCAAGCTGTTTCCGAAAGTCGAACACTTCTCGAACCCCGTTTCACACTTGGGTAGAGGCTGGTGCCTTTGTAAGTCTATTTATAGGTGCAGCCGCACACGATGCGCAAGTTGGCAAAAGGCTGGAACTGGCTAGTGGACCCGGCGTGACTTCATCCGTGGACCATGGTAGCAGCAAATGCAAATTCGAGAAAGTTCTTTCTATTTTTGCCGCTATAGTTAAACTTACCGTCATAGGGGGGAAAGTGAGGTTGTGGTTTATCGTTATGCACGTATCTTTTCCTGACAACGTGTTACTCGCTTCTTCTGTTGTCCAACAGGCTTCGGGACAGGGATGTTTCTTATTAGTTGGCAGTTGGTAGATGACCCAGTTATGTCCATTACCCCCAAACCTGAAGAATTTAGCCATATAGAACAAGTTTGCGCCGTGGCGTTGCACGGGCATAAACACCGTGGGCTAAATCTTATGTGGCGTTGAACCCCGTTCGCTTGCAATTGAAATCAGCCCCAGAACGGGGTGCCTCCATTCATTCGTCAGTGGGGTGAAGGTCCTGGGAATCGAGTATAGCACCGACGCAAGATCCTCGAGGTGATTATTACAGTATCAGTGGTTGCAGTCAAACCCTAAACGTTTTAAGGAAGGATCGATCCCTCCCCGCATGGCACTTTCCGGACTTTTTTGAATCGTGGTAGTTTATTGCTTTCATCAGGCTTGAAATCGCCATCCTGGAAGTACAACGTGAGGGGAAAGGAAAGTATAGGATGCTTACTTACGCTTGATTGGGGACGTCGCCTCCTTGGAACGTGTAGAATGACCCATTGACAGCATCCAAGTAGTAGTTATCATAGCAAGCTCCCAGCGAGAGCCCGGGCCAGGCTCACCATTGCGTGACTGACCTTCGGCGACATTCCCAGTTGGAGTAAACAGGCCATAGCAAGAGCGACTTGGAGTACTCTGATGTTCACACGCCCAGACCCGATTGGGACGAACTCGATCATCTGACCCTCAGGCTGCATCTACAGGATGTCTTATGGTCGCCTACGATCGAAAGGTCGACATGGCGATTGAATCCCGTCCGCTCTGAGGCGGCGGTCGTTCATTGTTGTGGACACCCAGGCTGTGGTTGGTGGTCGGAAAACAGAACAATACGGCGCTTTGCTTTGTGGCTAGTATCGCTTAGACCTTGCAGCCACAATCCGACACCACACTCTGGGGTCACAAACAGGCCAGCTGGTCCCTATAAAAACCTGGGTAAGGACTGTCTCGGGAGCGCCACTTCTTACATCCAGCCCACTATTCGACACCCAGCATTTTCTGTGACCCCGCTCATATTTGACGACTATGTCTGCTTCCGAAGCACCACTAAACGCTGAGCAGCTGCACGAGATGAGTGATTCGGTCGCAGCGATGGTGGCCTGCATCCTGCAGGAGCAACTTGCGCCCATCCTGGAAACTATTCGCGAGCACTCGAGACTCCTCGATTGGCACTCGGCCCTCCTGAACCACAGTACCGTCATGAACCGTTACAACGTCGGGAAGCTCGATGATCTGCGCGATCTTCAAACCAACGTAAAGTGAGTGCTTGTGGACTTTCGGGCGAGCGACGCTCTGAGCCTCGTTATAGTTATAAATTACAATTCCACATCGACCCGGAGGAGAGAAAACGTCCGACCTATCGCGGCCCGCAACCTACCTCTGCTCTCCAAAGTACAGCAATCGCTACGAGCACTGGGTCTTCTCCCCAGAAGGACGCCTTCCCTCTCTCGCAGGGCTCACCCGCCGACAGCTCCTCGCGAGGTTGCACGGATTCACCCATCGGCACCTCATCTGCAACGAGCGCGCCTGATCCCCCAGCACGTCAGCTCACGCCAACCTTTGGACCTCCTGCAAGCAACTCTCCAAATCCCCCGAAGGTCACAACAGGTGGATGTGGCGCACCGACTACCAAGCGGGGTCTACGGCGTGAACGTGCCCACGACGAGACGCCAGATCCGATGTGGAACTCGTCACGCGAGATCGACCTGTCCGAACCCGTTCCGGCTCCCGTGCCCCCGCCTCCATACGTCCTGCCGCCAGCCTACGCAAATGGGGCAACCGGGAGCCGCTCTGAGACAAAAGAGGGGGACACGCCTGCTGCTGCGCAGCCGAGCAAAAAGGCTGCTGGGAAGAAACGTAAGCGCGACGATGACGACAGCGGCGAAGCGCGTCTCGACCCTCCTGATGAATGTGGCGGACCCGAGCGAAAACGCAAGAAGGACACGACGATTTCGACGGAACGCATACCCATTCCAGAAAGCTTCCTCAGACTGGCACGCTTGAACATCTTCGGGGAGCCATCTTTTGAAGAACGTCGGTGTGAGGTTGAGCAGATGAGATACATGAAGAACCTCTTCCGGGGTGGCGCTACCTAGCTTCCCTGAGGATCGACATCATTTGGTAGTTTTATTTATTTTCGGTTTTTTTGGCCTGCGTTTGTATGGACCATTGTCTCTTTTTATAACGTCATTTGATATTACTTACACTCTATGATGTTGTATACATCAGAAAAGGTCTCTGTAGCATACAGACTCTTTCATTACCTCTCATTTTGATGCAGATGGCGTCTGAAGATTGTATGAACTGTGGCTAGAACCCCAATATATTTCTCTTGTATATGCCCGTAAGGGTGGTGCAACAATTACGCTGTGCAGCGGCGACAGTAGGAATCCATAGAGATTGTAAGTTATTCTTGGGAGCGTTCCCTCGCCGATAAGACTAGGTAGGTATTCTCTAAGCGCTAACAGGTACACTTACAGCCTGTCCAGCCCCTGCACTGAGGGCAATCGCCGTTTCCTGATATAAATCACGGGCCTGCACAGACACGGGGTCTACAACGTTCCGCAACGCCGCGAGTACGGCACTGGCGGTCATCTGCAAGCTCCATAGGCTGACCGTCTTGACACGGTGATTAAAGTTGACCTGCGTGACGTGATATGCGAATGTGTCGTAGACCTTGAGAGCAATGTCGTCCATAAGGCCAGCTAGTACGAAAAAATTACGGTCAATCTCGAGTCATGGATATGACTGCGTGGGGCAGGGAACTCACTTTCCCACATCTAAATGGAATTGGCGTAAGGCAGTGTCTGGACCTTAGCAATGAGAGACGTACCGTCCAAGAGCCGTCGAAGTGCTCAAGGCCTTTGACCACCCGACAACGGACAGGGATCAGCGTACGGTTGGCACTATTACAGGGGGTCAGCAATCGCGAACACGGGTCGCAGAGTATGATATAGATCACTTCATGAAGGCCACGATGGGCCGAATGAGTGCATTCGAACTGTAACTGAGTTCGTTGGTCCAAATGGGCACCGCGGCCTTTAAATCACGGAATCGCAGGTCGATATCGATCACGACTTTGTCTTGTCCTTGCCCCTCGCCTTCGCTGTGCTTTTGTGGTACAGTCAAGGGTGGTTTGGCAAGCTCACGTTGTCCTGGAATACGTTCTCTGACAGCTGCAACGGCTGTAGTGGCCAGTGCGTCTATGAGCACGTTCAACGAGTCGGCGTCAGGGTCCCGCGGGAACTTGATGTCGAGTACTGCGTCTAATTTTCCGGAAGTGATCCAGGAGATGGGGCCTTCCTCCGTGGTCATTGCTTGGAGATGGTCTATGTTGACGCCGTCGATTCGGAATCGAGACTGAATCTGTTGCAATCACCGGATGCGAATAGAAAGGCAGGAGGATGCTTACCATCGTAGACCAACCACCATCCCTAGCATCTTGTTCGTTCGTTCTCCCAATACTCTGCGGACGATGCAAACTAAATAGGCAGTTGTCGAATTGTCCTACGATACCTTCCGCCTTCAAAAAGTCATAGAACAGCCACTGCTTGCGCAGCGTGCCAAGATCTGCGCGGAATATGGAAAATGTATAGGGCCGGAATCCACCCGGTTGATATACGGTGACGAGAACATCTTCTAATGTGAGTGATTCAAGTTCAAAGTCGCCTTGCTGGGCGATGTGACGAAACGAGGCAGGATCAAGGTCAGGAGACCACCGAACCGAGCGACGATCTAGAGCAGGATTAAGTAGAGTAGTTCGAAATGCCAGATGAAACGGGCGTACCAAGAACACCGCGCACACCCTTGATTACAGCATCCTTCACGAGACCCTTGCCATCAAGCCACTGCCACAGACTGAGCGTGACATCGATGCTATCAACATTAAGGTCAAACATGGACCACTTGATGTCTTCGTCTGAATTACGGTGCTTATCGCTAGAATCCTCTTCATCGTCGATGGTGTGGTTAGCAGGATGGTTGCTGACGTCATAGCCTAATGTGGCAGCATGAATAGCCCTGTTACTTTCGTCTATCCTGTTGGCGTCGATGTTGGGTCGTCTTATAATATACACATTCTTGAAAGAAATGCGAGAGTCCTTCCATTTAGGCACAATGGCAGATTCGAAAATAATAGTGACGCCTGTCTCGGAAGTGAGATAATCGCTAATTGCACGG
Source organism: Lactarius akahatsu (assembly GCA_021524915.1). Classification (NCBI taxonomy): domain Eukaryota; kingdom Fungi; phylum Basidiomycota; class Agaricomycetes; order Russulales; family Russulaceae; genus Lactarius; species Lactarius akahatsu. Next base: position 550,414 of record JAKELL010000016.1, on the reverse strand, counting down.
GCGACGTAGACTATGCCCTTCGTCAGCAGTGCATATTGATGTGAAGAGTGAGTACAAATACCTTGGAGGCGAAGGCTATTCGCTACAGCGAACACAACGGAAAAGAATGTCGTTCTGAAAAACGGTAAGTACTTAGAGTGGAGTGATGCCACATACTTAATACTCACGTTCCAATCAGGATCCAGAGGCCGTGACCAACCAAGAACCAAGTGACAAAAGCTGAGATATCGTCCGCGTTGAACTTGCGGAAATTTCGAATGAAAAACCAGCGAACACGAACGCGCATGCGCTGGACAAAACCGTTTGCGGCATTAAGGAAGTCATCCCGAGAAGGTCTAGAAACGTGGGGGAGTGACTGGGCGAGTCTACGAAAGAAGCGGGGATAGTTGTTGTCATAAACGTTATGAGGGGTGCTATCAGGATTTGAACTATTTTGGTGGGATGTGGCCGTAGAATGCTGTGGAGATTGTTGCGGTTCTAGGCTGTGGGGGGTAGCGCGCGTAGAAAATGGCTTGTAGTGCGAAGGGGACGATGAATAGTAGAAAGTACGATGGAGGGTAGATTTTGGAGTAAATGAAGTCGGCCGAGTAGATATGGAGCGAATAAGGGGAGATGGTGGTCGAGGTTGAGTGAAGAAAGAGTGTATGAGGGAATACCGGTCAGCGTGGGCAAGACGACGAGCGAGAGTACGCGACGCGGGATACATCGACAATTGTTGCAGGAACACGGAACACGGCTGACTTGGACGACAAACCGGCGACCACCGTGGGAATATTATACCGCTCTCCGCGGGCCGGTTATGTTAGCTTAGCTCACAAGAGCTCAGCGCTATACCTGCAACCATCATCATGAGTCAATATCCCATCCCACCACCCTCTTACGGTTCTACTTCCCCATCCCCTAAGTCTCCCAATGCTCCGCTACGTGCTGGGCTTAGGTACCAGGATGAGCCTGGTCCTAGTGCCGGGATCTACAACCAACCTGCCCCTGGAGATCTTCCTGACGATTTCAAGGTTGGCTCGTTGTATCCACTTACCTCTCACCTTTTCTGACCTGCCTTCCAGTACGGCGTTACCGTCATGGAGAGCTCTGTTGAGATCCGCAATGCATTTGTCCGAAAAGTGTATACTATCCTTTGTGCGTCTCCCTCCATTACTCTCCTTGACGGGGCTGATATTCCTGTTCTCTGTTGCAGTTGCTCAAGTCGTGAGTATTTCCGAATGTTCATCTGTCTTGATTTGACCTTATGCCTACCTTCTCAGTTGGCCACCACTATTGTAGGCGGTCTCCTATCTCAGTCTCAGTCGACCATATTTTGGGTTCAGACTCAGTGAGTGCCCCCCAATCCCCACACTACGTACATTAACAACAATTTCCAGCGTCTGGTCATTCTATGTCCCCCTCTTTGGGACTCTCATCGTCCTAGGACTGCTGTACTGGAAGCGCCACAGCCACCCTCTGAACATTGGTCTCCTGGCACTCTTTACCCTTATGGAGGCATTCACCCTCGGCGTGGTCACTGCTTTTTATGACAACGTGATCGTCCTTCAGGCTCTGCTCATTACAACTGGTATATTTCTTGGTCTCACACTCTTCACATTGCAGAGCAAGGTAGGTTATCGATCCAGTGCATTCCGATGCATGTCCGATAATGTACCTTTTAGTATGACTTCTCGGGTATGGGTCCGTGGCTATTCGGTGGCCTTCTCGCCTTGGGTAAGTTTTTGACCTATGCTACCCTGGACCCTCGATCTCATCGTGCGCAGTGATGACCGGCTTCGTCGGAGTCTTTATCCCATTCAGTTCGACTATGAATCTCATATACGCTCTCGTGGGCACACTCCTGTTCAGCGGATACATCGTCTACGACACGTATCTCATCAACAGCCGCCTCTCCCCCGACGAATACATCATGGGGGCAATTAGTCTCTACCTCGATTTCATCAATCTCTTCCTTAATATCCTCCGTCTCCTGAGCAACATGCAAGATCGTTGAACGGAATTGATTGGACTTGAGTTGGTCTTTATTGTTTCCTTTATGTGTTACCAATCGTTTGGAATATTTGTAAAGTGACTCAAATACATTCTTGCGTGCTTGATGCAGATCGGTCAGTACAGTGATAATCTCCAACCTCGCGTGCATTTTGCCAAAAAAAAGTGTGACAATAGCATCCCGTCAAATATCTACGACAGTAAGTAACGCCTCCTCTCACGAGAAGGGCCCTTCCCTCTTGGATTCCAAGTCACTGCTCCGTCTGTCCACGTCGTCCCACCCGTCGAGTATAACATTACGCACTTAGGATCGGCGATGTACCACTTCAGCTTGGCTCGGTATGGCAAACGAAGATACGTACCTGTGATGCGGGCAGGATCACTGGCAGGTAGTGGACATAGGTTGCACAGATATGGGGGAGGGGGCATGCGGCTCCGAAGAAGAAAAACACGAACATACATTTCGGGGCCCGGAGGGTGCCCCACGGCGCGTGCACAGACTTTGGGCGAGCACTGGCGGTTTGTACTGAATTGCTCCGCCGACTTGTGTAACAATATAAAGAGCGTGGCCGCGCTCGGTGGTGCCAAGGGTGTCATCAACGGCGACATAGAGGGTATCTTATGACAATGCAACGTGAGGAGGCAGACTGACATCAATGTTGTGGCCAAGGGTAACTATATATAGACCCGTTCCTGCTCCCGTGCTCCAGGCTACACAAACGGAACAGCTACGAGCAGCTCCGAGATAATAGGACACACCTTCTGCACACAAGTGTAGCCGGGAAGAAACGAAAGCGCAAGGTCGACGACGGTGCTTCTTTGCGCGGCGGTGACGTGCTTGTCGACCCTTCCCGGTTCCGAATGTGGTGAACCCGAGCGAAAACTCAAGGACACGACGATTTCGACGGAACGCATACCCATTCCAGAAAGCATCCTCAGACTGGCCGCTGGCACGCTTGAACATCTTCGGGAGCCATCTTTTGAAGAACATGAAGAACCTCTTCTGGGGCAGCGCTATTTAGCTTCCCTGAGGATTGACATAATGTAGTATTCCTCTGAGTGTTGACAGGTGCGCTTACCCTCTCTAGCCCCTGCGCTGAAAGGCAATCGCCGTTTCCTGATATAAATCACGTCTGTACGGACACGGGGTCCTCGCAACGCCGCAAGTACGGCACTGGCGGTCATCTGTTCCATACCAGCCGTCTTGACAGCGGACAAGGGTCGTTGTGGTTCTAGGCTGTGGGGGGTAGCGCACGTGGAAACCGGCTGGTAGTATGAAGGGTATGACGAATAGTAGAAAGCACGGAACAGGGTAGTAAATGAAGCTGAACGAGTAGACGAGCGGGGAGGACAAGACAAGCAGTGAGACCACGCAAGATACTACAGATAGTTTCACCGACACCATAGACTTACCACCAATGTCGTCATCACAGTTTGAGTGATTGGCGGCTGACTTGTTTCAGAGTGACATGCAAGTGATACAGACCGTGTGGAAGGGGGATTGAATATATATTTGTCGATACTGGTATTTGTGCTAACGGTCAGCCATGTGAAAGAAAGCAGAGGAGGCCGAGCGATCGCAGCAGTTGCTATCAGTGTGATCACCGCTCGGCACCATGATCAGCGTGTGTCCACTCTCTTTGCTCCCCATCCACCCATGTGGTCAGCGGCTGACCGTGTGCAAATGACCATATATTCACATTTCAACTAAATATTGCTGATCGCTGTCAGCCAGACACCAGCATGCATCAGCAAGACAAAAAGTGACTAGCAGAACTAGTTCTAGTTCCACTAGCCCTCTAGTTCAACCTAGGGCCAGGAAGGTCTGGCTGGCACCAGGTCAATGTCCATAGATCTAGTCACCTCAATTAGCAACCTAGATCATACTAGACCTAGGAAAAAATATACAATTTCACTTGTAGTACTTATCAGATGACATAATATCACATGTATTTGTGCCTTTGGTTACTTGTCACCTATCTTATTTATTATCTTATTTATTATTTATATTATTTATAATCATTAATTACTTCATCTGATTGGTCATTAATATAAAGCATTGTCTGGGATTTGAACCAAGGACATCAGCTGACATATTTTCCAAGTTGAGCATTTAACCACTACTCCAACAAGTCTTTTACTACTCACCCTACTATATTTTATTTATATAGCAAGCCCTGCTAGAAAATCTTGTAGAAGTAGAAATCTGAATGGTACTAGTGTTAATAGTAGAGTCATAGAAATTAGTAGAAATCAATAGAAATTTGAACACTGTTACTAGGTCTACCTAGTGCTAGGCCATTCTATTGGTGTGACTAGATTAGCTAGGATGTTGTCTAGAATTCCAATAATAAAACTAGAAGTTCTGGCACAACTAGAATGTAACTAGCACTAGTCTAGCCAGTCATACTAGTCACACCAGGCATTTCTAGCTGATTTGGTCTTGCTGATGCTGGCTGATCCCCCACTTGGATTCTTCCACCCGTTGTCGACACATTATTTGCCCTTCCACAATGTGACTACATGTAACAGAATACAGACGACTGTACTGTATATAAAGTGCCCATCTTTGCTCTGGGGTTGACAGATTACAGTACTACCTTTCTCCCACTCTACGCTGTCCACTCTTTTCCTCATACATACCTCAGTAGTGCACTTGTATCAATGGCTCAGCAGCCTCAGCCCCAGGTTCCGACTTATGGTGTCAACATCCCCACCATAGAGCTCCCTTGTAACGTCTACCACGGACGTTTGCCTGACTTAGGCTTCTTGACGGGTGGCGATCCTTGAGGGTCGGAAGTTACAGTTAGCAAAGGTCTGAGGATAGAATGCGGGGTGAGGTTGTAAACTCTCGTCTCTCCCGAAGTAAGCGTGGAGGTCCTCTAGTTGGATGACACCTGGAGGGATTGCGTCGATATACTTGGCGTTGGCCCACGAAGTGCTGTCAATGATGAAGAAGGAGTGGTACGGAGATGCCACACGATCGTTGCGATAGAGGTGCACTTGATAAGCTGTGATGTCTTCGGGGAAGTCCACTGATCCGCGAAGGGACAGGCGAAGATAAGTCACGGGGATCCCTGGTCTAAGGGGATATGCCGGACGACTCACTTAAGAGGGGGAAGCCTCTTAGTAAAGACGAGTAGACAGTGGTGGTATTGGAAGAAGACCAAGATGCCGTTCTTGGTCTTCGCACTACTCTACTTATACAGATACGCGCGGGCTTTGAAGCGCCGCTTGAATGTTACTAGCCAATAGCGTAAGTATCGCGAACCCTAGTACAGCTATCCTAGTATGAGTCACTACGAGTCATCCTAAGATCCGGTCCGTTATCGTACAATCACATGTGCCGGAGCTTACCCGGCTGACTGATCTCATAAGTCCATGACGATATACTGCTGACGGTGATGTCATAGCCGATGCGTCAGTGTTCACTTCCTGGCCCGAGGCGCCAATCAATCCCGAACGTAACATCCCTGAAGTCCTTGGAAATGTAAACCTCAACCACCCCATTCATGCCAATGATCCCATCAACCCTCAAGACAGAGCCCATGCCAAGTCAGTTGCAACAGCACTGAGGGCAACACATGGTAGGTTTATTTCATTCAACCCATGATTGTTTGATTTAACTCTACACAGATTTTGGACTAGATGCCAGGGTCACTGCTGCAGTGGTGGAATATGCTGAGTTAAGGGCATTTGCTGTGGAAAGTGCATGTATGTAAACACTCATTTTCTACTCTGCTTCTCTTCTAACCATCCTATTTCTCAAGGTGCAATGGCAACATTCACACCAATCAACACAGCACAAGTGCTTCAGGAAATTCTTGGCCAACTTGTTCATGTCAAATGAACAACTTGGAGACATTGGAGGAGAACTTGGAGTAATCAGTGCAAGATCTGAAAACATCAGAATTTTGGTGCGCAACTGCCACAATGCTATCCCCCAGTGCCTTTGAACCACTGTTGAAGACAGTAAGTTTAGAATCTTTGCACTTGGGTCTTCTCCTGACCTTTTATTATCTAGCATGCTGGTGATGGTGTCCAACTTGCAGTTGACATCCTTTGGGCACATCCAAAATGTGCAACACCTCCTTGTACCACCTGCACAAGCAGCCCATCATTGGAAGACAACCTCAGGCTCCAGTTTTTCACACAAATTTCCACCTGTACCAAAGGGCTGATATTATCAACCTCATCATCTTCTACAATGAGGCATTTGGCATTAATGCAGGTGACAGTCTTCAAGTCTGCATTACAAAGTTTCAAACTTTTTTAGTAGCACTGTAAATTATTATCATCTATGGTAGCACAGTACATGACTCAACTATGTTAGACTATAATTTGTAAGGATCATTATGTCCCACTGCCACATCACTGTCATCATTGGAGTGCTGATTGTGCTGGTGGAGTCCCCCCCACTATTGTCATGGAGTCGAGTGCCCGACCTCCAGTTCGTTTCGATATGCCATTGTTATATTTTATCCAGGTGCTACTTGTACTGGATGTTGCTACTCATCCCGGCCAGCCGACCATCGTGACTCCGAAAGTACGACCACATCTAGATTGTTTTTGTCCCACCCTTATTCCTTACTTTTTCTATCGTCGTCAGCTCCTGCCAGTGCAGGGGGCCAGGGCAATGAGGACGCTCGACATCATCATCTTGTCGTCGCGAAGCCCCCAGTCGAGATGGACTGTGGTACTGATGCACCGCAGCTGTCCGCCGCAGCCCTGTCCGCCGTGACCGTGATGACGATGTCTGCACCGGCGCGGAACGTATCGTAAAAGTCAAAATGGCAGGGCGACGCCTGCGTGACGTTGTTGATCCGCACACTCTGCACGTACGCCGCGGCTCCAAGCGGGACCGTCGCGCGAACGGAACCTGCATCGAACCCGTCGACGGTCACGGTCGTGCTCACGTTCAGGTACGGGTTGTGCACGGTATACTTGGGCACCATCGGCGAGAGCACGAGAAGTTCGCTCGTGCCGGGGACTGCCAAAACCCCAGACAGAACGGTCATTCGGCGTGAAGGAAAAATAAATAAATAACAGACCAGGGTACAGCCCGAGGAGATGCCAGGTGAGTAGCGTAGCCATTGCTGCTTGGTCGTCATTCCCGGGTAACCCGGCGGGCGCTAAACCAACCAACAAAAGACATGATCTATCGCGAGCCGCGAGATAGTGTGCACGTGGACAGGACGTACTGATGTCAAAGTTTGTAAATACAGCTTTTCGCACGGCGTCGACGGAGCTTGCAGGCGTGTTTGCGTAGTGATACGATATTGGCGTCTGTATTTGTCACCATACCGGCACTTAGAACACGGATCCGGGCGAACACTCGAGGAGAACGTGCCTGGAAAGATGGCTCGTTCCCGGCCAAGTAGTATCCGGCATTGAAAAAGTGGTCTAGTCGCTTGATAAAGGTGGACTGTTAGGAGTTCAGTGAACGGGACGTTCGTTTTCGTGGGTGACGTCTAGTAGGCTCACGTTTCCTCCCATCATAGTGATCAAGTACGCCATATCGTGCGGCACGAACCAGCTGTACTCCCAGGACGACGATTCGTAGAAGCCGATGGTGTTGTCGCTTTGCAACGAGCATTCTCGGTTCGGTCGAGGGTCATTGGGCGAGCAGGCTACGGGGTCCACCACCGCGAAAGTTCCATTTGGAAAGCGTTTCTGCATGAAACCTGACAAGATGATCTTGGTGAGGGATGCACACACAGAGCGTGGGACTCCTCACCGCGAAAACCGTCGCTTTCCACAGTGGGATCCCAGATGTTCCTATAGCTCTGGTGCGAGACATTATGCGCATGCCTATGTGTAAAAGCGTGGACCCACCAGGGAGCGGTTAGCGTACTTTGCTTCGTCATCTGCTTTGTTCAAGAGGAGGGCGACTTGGCGAATCGCAAAGTCCTCGAAAGCATACTGCGAGACAGCTCGGCTCGATCATCGGGCACGTACGAGTCACATTGCACGTACCTCGAGGGTTCTGCTCCCTTCGCGCGTGGTGCGCCCTATGCTGGAAGTGTCAAGTGCACCGTAAGGCACGTAGCCATAATAACTAGAGGCACGGCAAACGTTTAGAGCGCATGAAAAGTAGGAAACCTAGGTGCGGTGAAACTGACTTGTATACATTGGACTGCCGGCCCTGGATGTTCCACTCTGGTGGGTTGACTTCGGCGTCTGCGAGTTGCGCGGCGTAGAGCTCTGTGAGGTCGACTCCCAGCGCCTTCGCTTCGTTGTGATAGTGGATGGCAAAATGTCCCACAATGACGTCGCCGCTCGAGCATGTAGAGTCGCCTCAAATGAGCAAGCGTCAAGGGGAAGCAGAGGAACAGTTAACCAACCTCCTTGCGTCCAGCCGGGAATGTTGTTCGCACGACACTCTGGCATCCAGCCTCTCTTGCGGTACCCGTCGATGTAACTGTCGACGATCTGTGCGAACACTTCAGGGGAGTGAAGGGACATGAGGGGATAGAACGTTCGGAACTACGGGGCCTCCGGTTGACAAGGGGACTGCGAGTTCGAAGATTTAACCTGCTTACCGTGTCCCAGCTGAAAATCGAGAAATCAGTGATAGATTCGAGAGCCAATAGGGTGAAAGAACAGACCTGCAATACAATGAGTCGAAGTAAAAGGCAGTCGTATCAGCAAAGTCTCCTTGCGCCTCGCCCGTGGCATTATTCTTAATGAGAATATGTGAGGCCAAGTCAGCACTCTCAACTGAACTTGGTTCCCGAAAGTGAGAGGCGCTCACCGGTGTCAACGACGCACGATACAGAGATGAGTATAGTAGTTCCGTGACATTCGGTGGCGTATGAGGGACGTCAATCTCTATCCGACTCAACCTCTCGTTCCACAGTGCCTTGCTTCTGGCGACGATTTCTTCGAAGGCGGCGGTACCGATCTCGGATTCTGCATTTGCGCACGCTTGTGCCTCAGAGAGGAAGGAGACACCGACGCGAATGGTCACTTGGGTGGGGTACCCCGAAAACGAGAAGAGCGCCCCAGCCTCGATCGCACCTTGTATGAGACTGACCGGGAAGTTGAGGCTCGTTTCGCCGAGACCTCGAGCGACGACGCCGTTTCTAACAGACGAGACAAAGGGGGGGGGGGGGTCAGAGGTGTGATGAGACAAGTAGGACATACAGACAGGTCACCGGTCCAGACCCCGAACTGATCCAATTTCTGCGCGCCGTTGTTGAGGAGGTCGTAACACGCAAATGCCTGATACTTGGTCGACCCCGGCCCAAAACTGTCGCCTCGCGTAAGAAATAAGAGAGTAAGAAGGCGTTTGTCAGCTTGCCTCGAACCCCAGAAACCGCCAATTGTGATTCGCCCTGCGTTGGGATCTATGTTCAGATTCCCCCCCTGGAAAGATCCAGGCAGGTCATTTGCAAGGTCGAGCGTGAAAAAGGGCGTGTTGCCCTTCGGAAAGGTGAACCGCTCAAGACCCGCACGTCGCGTCGAGGTTGCTTCCATCTGGATGCTATTGTCGAGGGTGAGAGAGAAATACCCGGGGGTGGCATCTTCGGAGGATATGAGACACGTTTGCCCAGTAGGGGCACGTTGGGCTAAATACCGTCGATGTTGTTCTTCCTCAGGCGCTCACGACCACCCCGAAGGTTAGGTGCGCACGAGTCGAATCCGCCAGGGCAAATTAAAGGCATGATTTCGAAGTTCCCATAAGTCCCTAGCCATCGCGATGTCAGTGTTGGAGTTAGAACCTGTCTCGCCGCCAAACCTAAAGAAGATCCTGTCCCACTGTCATGCAACGGACTAAGGCCTCGGACGAATTGAGTGGCGTCAGCGACGTAGCCTGTTGATCACGATGTATCTAGCCTCGGTAACAGAGGTAATCTATCCTACCAGCAGGGGCGTAACCTGTCATGTCCGTGACAAACTTCACCTAGTTCAACGTTTTGTGAGACAACGTTGGCTGCTTAGTAACGCGACAGAGTGGGACGTACCATCCCAAATGGAACTGAAGCTCCAGGGCTGCATCATACGTAGTTGCTCAGACATTCGAAGGTCCACTGAGCACTCACCATACATCTCCAAAATTATCTAGCGCATGTTCATGTATATCAAGCCTGAGATGAAAATACGAATTTGGTCACTTGCGGCTACGTACCAGTGCCAATGAAAGGGTTAACGAAGGCAGTATAATCAACGGTCGACGCATCGACGGCTGCCTTGATGGCTGCCGTGATCCTGCGCTGAACTTCAGGAGAAGGCTGCGCACGCACACTGCTGCCGCCAGCTACGACCAAGGCTGTGAGAACTCTGACGATGAATAAAATGGCCATGGGGGTTGAAGAAAGGAGCCCCGGTAAACGGAAAACATTTATACTAGCCTCTTGGAAGTTGGAACCGGCACTCGACAAATGACTTTTCGGCTAGTGGAGGTTGCAGGGTGGAGCTTCGAGAATGCTGCTAGCCGAGTCACTAGTCACTTGAGAACGAGACACTGCCAAACGTACAATACCAGAACCCTGTTTGAGGGTCCGTTGCGGGCCCAGTTTAGCCTTATTTGAAGGTATTTCTTTTTTTTCGCTGCCATCTAAGGGTCACTCCTCTCGACCAGCACGCGAATGAGCCTAGACTGGGGCCACAGTGAGACTACACGAACCCTCAAACAGGGTTCTGGTGGAGACGACGCGAAATGAGTTGAACTTCTGAGTCCGAAAACCGGCTGGTCCGAGCCTATACCAGCACAGGCAACGCCCGCGCAAGTTACTGTATTCTCTTCGAGTCTTCGAGAGCACGTAAAATGCGGAAGAATGGAAAAGATGGTATTCATTAGCCATGGTTACAAGGGTAGGGTGCTCCGCGGAGCTAGCGATAGTGGTCGGCATCGACCACGCGCCATGATCGCGTGGTACGCTGTTTCGACATGCAGATTCGCCAGGGCACTCCTCTGTCTTGTACCACCGATGAAGTGGGCCCTTACAAGTTACAAGCCCGCGGGTAGTTCGATACGTATAGTATTTCATCATTTGCCAATAGCCGAAGAAAATATAGATGCTGTGTGGCAGAAGACCCACATATAAAGCTTATACACATGACGGCAAGTGTCGTCCTGTAGTGGGCTATTGAGCAGGCCGGTCAATCTGGAGAGCTATTCTCAGGATGTGTTCCCAAACAAGATCGAGGCCCGGGCCGTCAGGGGCCCAAAACTGGCGTTCATGATTAGGGAGTCTCGTGAGGACATAACCCGCAACATCAGATTCCGGTCTCCCGATGCCCAAACGAAGGCGGTGGAATTCTTTAGTACCGAGGGCCGAAATGAGACTACGAACACCATTATGGCCGTTGGCTGACCCGCCGAATTTTGGCGATAAGACTGTCGGCTTGTGCTCCAATGAGTCATGGATGACGACGAGGGAGTAAGGCGCACGGGTCGTCTTCCTGAGGGCCATGGAAACTGGGGGCCCAGAAATGTTCATAGCAGCCACTTTGTTACGATGGGAGGGTAAGCAGCGAACCGAATAACATTGCCAATGTACGTACTGGTCTTGTAAAGCGCGATGTTGAGAGGTCTCCCGTCAATGTCGACATTGGTCTCTGCGCTATAACCTCCCTTTAACTTGTCTGCAGAGAGGTGAACTCCAAGCCGTGTAGCGAGAGAATCCAAGGCAAGCTGTCCAATGCTTTATGAAGGGTAGGTTTTGAGACACGTCAAGGTAAGAGTGTGAGAACTCACCTATGCCGGGTAAATGGATGAGAAAGGTTTCCGAGGCCGACGACGAGGATGCGAGTGGCCATGAATGAATCCGTGCTAACCCGTCTGCTGACCAATCACTTGATTCCTGGACGGAATCAATTTCCGTTCCGAACCACCCAACAGGGCAGGCCTCGGGCCCCTCTCTGTCTCAGTCCCTTGCTCAATCCCGTCCATGACCCCTACAACGGCAACAGCGACAGCGACGTCACCGAGGACAAAGTCACCCGTTGCTCGCATCAAGAGGCGCCAGTCTCTCATTCACTCGGCTCTCGCTCCTTGTATGACATGTCAGCCACCAACTCACTCTCTCGATACTCTTGACATTTCGTCTGCCTCCGCGACTGCTGCATTCGCTTCCCTTCACTTTCATGTCCTTTCATGTCTCGCAGATATAGAGGCCTCCCTTTCCCAACTAGAATCCCCACTTCCCGACTTTGACTTTGGTCAAGCTATCTCCCGAGGTGAACTCAAGGTTGAGGAGGTTCGAGCCTGGGCTAAAGATGGGCTTGAAATGCTCAGACAAATCAAAGGAGAGCTTCGCTCTCACCTACCCGATTTTACCCTCGACTCGACTTCCGTAGAGAGCTATGTCTCGTCCCGTCTTCATGACTTGTCAGACGTCTCAACGCTCAAACGAATGACCTCACGCTTCCCCGATTTTCCCCGCCTTCCTCGACCCGAACAATATTTATTGACATTGTCAAACCATTTAAAATCGCTTCATTCTCACCTTTCTTCCTCCGACACCCTTTCTCATGTCGCATTTCCGTCCTTCCCATCGACAGTTAAGCTTTCCGAGCTCATAGACGCGATGATTTCCTCCGATCGGGTTCCTGCCGTGCTACGGCCGCGTTCTCTGAGCCAAACAGAGGACGCACTGGGAAAAGCCACTGCAGAGGTCGCGCGCGCTGTCGAACGCTCCGTGCACGGTGCCAAGCTCATCACTTATGGTGACCTCCCGACCGAATGGCGGAACAATCCCTTTGTTACCCATGGTTATCGGTTCGTATCCTCCAGGATACAGTCCTGGATCGTTACTCACACGCGCGTACCCTGTCAGCTTCATCCCTCTTAGTAAATGGCCTCTCATCATCGCATCGGTTTTTGCGCTGCATAACGAGACGCGTATGTGTCACTTTCTATACTTGATGTCATCTTGACTGACAAATCGTGAACTGTGTCAAGTCAACATTCACACCCACCTTGTTCCCCTTTTGTTGTGGACTGGCAACGTAATCCTTACATTCCTCGGTTCCTCACTATCCTCCGCCTCGGCGGCCGTCGTAGACACCCCCATACTCGCTTTCACTATTTTTGCGCTCTTCACTCTCTTTAGCAGTGTTGTGTGGCACACTATGGCCGGGTGTGCGCACCATAAAGGCATGGTCTTATGTGCCAAAATTGATTATGTGGGAATCGCCTGGTATGTCTGCGTTCGTTTCTCGTCTCCGGGTCAGCGTTTGAACCGACATGATTACGTGATAGGCTAATCAGCGGAAGCGTGGGCACTATCGTTTACTACGGCTTCCAGTGCAATACCAATATGCGCCGTATATTCCTTCTTATTTGCTTAATCAACGGACTGGTGGGCACCGTAATCCCTTTCTGGGATTGGTTTAACAGGAGTGAGAACAAGGTTCGTAATCTTTGTCATTATGAACGCTGCCTAACGTTTGCTCTGTAGAAATGGCGCATCATCACTTTCCTCTCTATGACTATCCTAATCACACTTGGTCCACTCACCCAGCTCGCTTTGCTTCATTCTGTCCAAGAGACTGCTGCTTTCATACGTGAGCTTTTTATTTTCCCTTCATGCCTTGCTCTCTACGCTGTCTGACTATAATGCCAACAAAGGACCTGTAGTCCCGTCTCTCACCTCCTACGTCGCTGGCCTCCTCTTCTATGCCACTCGCTTTCCGGAATGTGCGCTCCCCGTTGATTCGCCACGCTTGGCCTTGGCTAGGCGGTGGGTCCCACGCGCTGTGGCACATATTCATTGTCCGGGCAATATCGTTGCATCGCGATGCTCTCCCTGTCTTAAAGGATGGTGTCCTAGGTGCCACTACCGGTGTCTGCCCCCTTCTCCCCAGTTAGGACTGCGTTTCATATCTTAAGTACTACTGCACACAGTTTTTCTCCCGCTTCTTGAGAATTTTACTCTTCTTGGGCTGTGAAAGTTTTGTTTTCAGATAGACCATTTAAATTGCATGGCCGTGCACATACAAATATACCATCATGCTTTCTTGCTTTCGACTTGTGTATGTAGGTAGAATTATGGTCCGTAATTATCATACATATTTGATTACACGTAAGATATACGGAAAGCAATGCGATAAACAGAAGCAGCAGGTTTCTACACATGAGCTTGGCCTCTCGCTGGCCTGTGCCCGCTCGCGGTGCAGCTTAAGTCTGACACAGGAACGGTAAAAGGCGAGGGCACGGGTTTGAGTGCGTGTGCCCGAGCCAGCGTGCGCAAACAGGTCGTCATCTAGGGTGGTCTAGGGGTATCTCGGAGGCGGGCGGGACGACTCCGAAGCTGAAGGAGGGGGAAGAGGGTTCGGAGTGGGACATGGGGCCAGCCTCCTCCACGCTCCCCAGGCCGATATCAACTCGCTGCCGGAGATCATCAACTCGCGCGACGACGACCCGGACCCGCCACCGCCGTTCGTCGAGCCTTATGAGCTTCTAGCCGCAGGCATGGACCCAAAGAAGCTCTCGATGCATAATCTGGACGAGAATCAGCCCGCGCGCGAGAATCGTCTCGGGCGGCAGCCGCAACTCGATCATCGTTCGCGCGGACTCGCTCAGGGAGCAAGCAAAGGCAGAGGAGAAGGAGCGCGATCGAGTACGCGCCAAGCAGAAGGCGTTGAGCGAGGAAACGGTATGCGGACTCCGTCGAGTACATGGTCGACCTCGAGCAGGAGGTAGAGGATGTGAGCATGTTCGCTTACCTTACGTCTAAGAGTTGTCATGTATCGTCTTCTGTTGTTGCTTCAATTTCACTGGTATTTCCGGAGCTACCTTGAGTCATGATTGATTTCTAGCCACGTGTGAGCTTCTGGGTTTTTCTCGCCTGCCTTTGCGCAGGCGCACTTGACAGACATATTTGGTACCATGGATCACGTCTGGAGCCAAGGAACTCATACTGACGGTAGGCAACAGTGTTTATTTATTCGATAGAGATACATAGTTCTGGCAGACCCGGGTCATCGCAAGAATGAGTATCGAGGGTGGGGGGATAACGCAGAGGAGACAGACAGTAATCAAGGTGTGTGATAAACAAATGAACAAGGAAAAACAGAACACTATTTGTATTCCTCGTATATACTATTCGATACAATATAAACACTAAGCAAAAACAGGGTATGAGGAGTATGAAGTGACGGAAGGTATCGCGAGGGTAGAGATAGAAGCTATTTAGCGTCTCACGTGGGTGGCCACGCCGTCACTTGATCATTGATACTTGCGCCCCAAGAATCCCAAATATAGCGCTGTACCTGTACAACGAGATCTACAATGTTGCGCTTGAGTTGGTACATCGGACCGTCCACACCCAAACGTTCGAGCAGAGATGGCTCCATCGAGGCCCGACGGAGAAATGAAAATAAGTTGGTGTCGTAGATGAACTCGGGTTTAGTGGGATGCAGGTGGAGGTCAGCGTAGAACGGGTCGAAGTATGTGGTAAGGAACTGGTGTCTCGCGTATATTTTTGACAGGCTGATGACAAAAATGGTCAATGTTTGTCGTGCGAACCAATCAGACTGACTCACCGGTACATAACCAAGAAGACGACGAATTGAAGTGAAAAGAGGCCCCAGAATAACCAATGATTCCAGGGTATCGCTCTCGACTCCGGTAAGAAGTTAGGCTAGGTCAACGTGGATCAGTACGACGGCCGCGAGATTTTTAAGCGCGTCTCACCAAGAATCTACTCTTCCGCATGCTTTCTTTCAAGGACCCGTATTTATGACGGATCTGTGCGCTTTGTGCTTGCTCCAGTGACGAGGCGAGCTTGCTTCGCATGTCCCGCGCCGCCTTCGACAGATCATACAGTTCGCCCAGCCGCGGGTCGTCCAAAGATCCGTTACCCGAGCTGTGGTGAGTCACAACGCAGTTAGTCGTACAAAATATTCGGGCTGTGGAATAAAAAGGCTCACATGTCCACGCTGTTGAGGCCTTCCCGCAAGTCTGCGACGGCCTTCTTCATTCGATCTAGGGCCTCTTGGCGCGTGTAGCGGGCCTCGGTCACAGTATCCTCACTGTCGTTCTGTTCAGATGGCTCCTCGAGTTCATGCCCCATCGCATCGAGTATTCGCACGCTGGCGTTGCGCGGGGTTTTGAGCGGGCCGCCTCCAGGCATACGCATGGATGCTGAGTGATCTCTGACGTCTTTTCGCGATGGTGTGCTCGGGAAGTCCTCCTTCGCCCGCCCGTACTCGTCTACCAACCGTACGCTAGGAGTTCGTCGCAGCTTGCGGCGCGACGGGGAACCCGCAGCCGCACCATCGATGGGGTCTGCGGGAGAGTTCACAACCGGGCCGTCCTCATTCTGGCCATCGCCACTCGCGGACGTGGATAGCGCTAGCACGGGAGACGACGACTCGACGTTGTTGAAGGACGGTTCTGAGATGGACTCTGAAGTACCATGGGTCGGTCCTAGGGGCGGGGTTATATCCCAGCTCGCTTCGGGTAAGGAAGCTCCGACCCCCTTGTCGTCCTTCGCAGTCGCGTCTGCGTCTGCGTCTGACACGGCGCTACCTGAAGGTGTAGTCTCGAACCGCACTTTCATGAGACTCCTCCGACGAAGCGAGCCAGGTGTCGAAAACCAGCCCCCAGGCGGCGCGGGTGTTCGACCGGGGAGCGTGCCCGCGTGGGTAAGAGCAGAGGCGGGTGTCGCCATGGATGATCGGATCTCCGTAAAAGAGGGCTGCGGAAGCGAGTTCGATCGTGTGCGCGAATGCCCGATCGACGACAATATGGGCTGGGGAGTCTGCGAACGCGCAGGCGCAGGCGTTGCGGCCCATGCACCGGGGGCGCGGGGTGTCCTTGCAGTGGTTAGGTTGAGGTTGAGCAGACCGCTGTTGTTACGGGTCGCAAACGAATTGTCTCCTGTATCGTCCTCTGAGGGTGGTCCCGGAAGTTCGGGAAGGCCCTCCGGTGGAGACGGCGCACGGAACCCAATACGAGAGGTGCTGACGGAGGGGGGATGGGGGGGAGTAGAGAGTGCGAGGCGGGGTGAAGTTGGAAGGGAGGAAGCGTCAGAAGAAGGGTTCGATTGACGCTCGGCCTGCGGAAGCAAGATTTCTGCCGGAGGGGGTGATTGCAACTTCTCCGAGTCGGGTGGTAGAACCTCAATCGGACGCGCTATAGGTGTCAATACGTCTTGCGTGCTGCTCTCATCGCTCTCTGAGAATACCCAATATAAGCTTTCTACGGCGATACGGAGGTCTTAGACGACAGACCTTGGGGTGATTTGACACCGAGATTTTCAAGTTTAGAAGCAGACTCCAACTCCGGTCCAGGCAAGGGCTGAATGCGTACCCTCGGAGGGATAGCCCCGTTGGCCTCCGCGAACTCCGTCGTCGCACGTTTATGGCCCTTCGTGAATTCCTTCGCATCGCCATTCTGCTTTAGCTTGATCTTCGGCACTCGGCCCGGTGAGCGCACAGGAATGTGGCTCAATTTTGTAGAACCAGCGTTGCGAACTGGCGATTGATGCATGGGGGGAGGGGAGTGCTCAGGCGAGGTTATATTAGGCTCGAAATCTGGAAGTCGGGAGCGGTTACGTGGGAACTGCCAGTTAATTCGAGGAACTAGCGCTGGTGGAGTACCATTTGGTTCAGCAGGGGAAGACGGGCGTGACGAGCCCTCAGAAGTCAGTGAAGAATGACTGGGGTTACGTCGGACGTGTCGGCTCTGCGCTTGCGTGGCAGTATGGATCTCCGAGCTGTTCGGTTTCGACTGTGTGCTTTGAGTCCGCACTCGTGAGAGAATTGGACCAGGAAGCGGTGAAGCGGGACGTCGGTGTTGCTGCTGATGATTCCGTATCGAATGAGGGGACACCCACTTATGTTCGCGCTCGGAATTCTCTTCCGCTTCTTCGGTTGTGCGGCTGCGGACCGATTCGCTTGGTGAGGATGGTCGTGAATGTTCACGCGAGCGAAGTCCTCTATCTGGCGTAAACCTTGGCTGTTCTAAGCCAGAACGGGCCGGGTGACCAGTTGTACCCGTGTTCGAGGTGGTTCGAGAGCGTGCTGAAAGAGGCATGTTCCACGCTCGCTCACGTTCATGTTGGCGCTCCTTCTCGGTATCTTTCATTCGATCCCGGACTTCACAAATCGTCAGGTCATCAGGTCGTCACGTAACTGGCGGTATGGTACCACTTACAATCTGCCAATGAGGAGGCTGACCCAGTCCGGGAGGATGACCTGCTACCCCCACTTTGTGCAGGCGAACTCCTCTGATGCGGAAATTCTTGAGGTAGTGGAGATCCCGTTAAGGAATGCGAGGTACGATGGTGATGATAGCTATCACGACGTTCCCGAGGAGGGGTGCTAGGAACACTTGGCACTACAGGTGACGTAGCTTAGCATATAGACAAGGGTCTCGGGATAAAACTCACCAGTTCCCACGACAGAACCTGCATTAGAGGCCGCGACGGGAGGTCCAACTACCCCGTTCGCGAGCTTAGATGGCCGCTCAACAGAGTCGTATCTATCTCTCTGGGCTTGAGTCCCTTCTGATTGACGCAACACGTTTGTAGTCAGTTTGGTCTCGGTCAACGATCCAGCGCGCACGAGGGAGGAACGTGATCGTGCAGGTAGGGAGGGCTCTGCTATTTGGGGAACTGGGGGGGCAACACGTTGAATTATTAGTGTACGTGAGGAGAATGAGGAACCTCACAGGAAGGCGCTTGGTTGGTCGAAGTGCTACCGAAACTATCACCTACACCCATAGCACGTTGCATCTCAGAATCCTGGTCAAGGAGGTCTGATAGCGGAGATATTAGAAGTGGGGACAAAATTCGCATGAAGGGCCTACTTGACTGGCTCTGGAATTGGGTAGAAAGATGCACGGTTTGTAGAGACGTGCTTGATATTCCAGGCGCTGGAACAGTGCGACCATGCATCTCGCGAATCAATGCAGCATTGTCGGTGCTGGAGTCGGAAGCAACTGACATTGATGCTGCCGAATTCGGTCGTACATTGCATTCTGATAGATGATACGGCGAGTGCTCACCGTCTGATTGGGATGCATGGGCACCCAAGATGCGACTTCTTAGAACTTCCATGTTAGCAGCATGTGACGCTGGAATGGGCGTGTTCCTTTCTGGCGAATGGGGGGCAGTTTGAGGTCGGAATGAGTGAGAACAACAGCGACAAAACGAACTTGATGATGTTTCCAACTCCTCGTCGCTGAAACTTGTCCTCTTGCCCTTATTCCTCGAGCGCTCCTGGATGACCCTGTCGATTCTCGGGCTGTCCTCGACCTCGCTCGAATCGATGCTATTCCTGCGCGCATCTTTGCGCGGAGTGTCTCCGGGGTCACGGAGGGCGTGGGTGAACAAGCTCCTGAGGTTTTCACGAGCAGAGCTCGCCGTCGACGAGTTGGCCCATTTTGGGGGTGGATCGAAGTCGGAATCGCGATCTGAAGGGAGTGGAGGCGGAGGCTCGTGGAGGAGCTGTGTGCGCGAGGCGGATGACGTGTTTGGCACCTGGGCAAGCAGTGCACGCAGTCGAGCAGCAGGAGTGTCCTCCACGGCGGCATAAATGGATGGGAGAGAGGAGCTGACGAGGAGACGTGGTGTGGAGTCAGTGTCCTCATTGTCCCCATGAAGCGCGCGAAGACGGGACGGACCGGCCGTGGGAGTGCGGGATGAATCGTCGTCAAGTGGGGAAAGGGAAAGCTGAGAGTGACGCGTGATGCGCAAACGAGGAACCTGTAGAAGGGAAGGCGAGGTGTCCATAAGCACCGTTAATGAAATGATACAACTTTGACCTGGCCACAAGGCGGGTGGTCCCTGTCGCCCGCCCACCGCGTGTTGTTCTTTCCGTCTGTATTACATAAGGAAGCATCTCATCATTCTTCGAAGTTAACTCTTGCGAGCCTCGCTCGCGGCCTCTCCAACCTATACTCCAACGACTGCCCTTTGGGAACCTGTATGGTCATGGCGACATCGTCGAGTTCGAAGGTATTCTGTAAGAGACTATCAAGTGTTTTGCCACAAGGTATGTGTGGGAAAGCACACGTGATTAAAATCAGCATCGACAGTGGGGACTTAGGGGAACTTTGGGAACTTTGAGATCTTTGATTTGCCTTCAAGCTGGTGTATTCAACTCGTGTGTACTACCTAACCCTAACCTTCGATGTCGTGAGCGTTTGAGGAAGAACAACACCGACGATAATCAGCCTAATGTGCTCCTACGGGGCACACATATCTCATATACCCTACGAAGGCGCATCGTCCGGGTATTTCTCTACCCCTCAACAATAGTAATAGCACCCAGATGGACGTAACCTCGACGTGACGTGCTGGTCACGAGCAGTTCACCGTTCCGAAGCGCAACATGCCCTTCTTCATACTCGACCTTGCAAATAACTGGATCTTTCTAGGGGGGGTGGGGGGGTCTGAACATAGGTCCCAAGGCAAGGCGAACCACAATCAGGCGGCTTCTGGGGCCCGGGGCATGTTGACAAAAACCTTCTTTCTCTCCTGTTTCTTATGCGCTAATGACGAGCCGACAGTCTTGGGGCGGGGCCGATCAAGCACCAGGCGTTCACGTGCTACGACCTTCTCGACAATGGCAAGCATGAATTGCAGAAATTGGATTAATTCGAGGTCTGGACTGGTGACCGGTGACCTGTCTGTATGTCCTACTCATTCGAGTTGCAGCGTTGATTTTTGCGCTACCAACTCAGTTCCCCAATGGAGCTTCGGGGCAATGCGGAGGTCTTCCTTTGACAGAACCGGCGGTGTGAGTGTCCTTTTTTGTTGCGTCACGAAAACCAATCTTCTGTGTCTTCACAATTTCGTATGTGTCCCCTCCGACATACCCTATTTCCAGTCCCTACCAGGGACTAACATACCGCTCTCATCCCCCATACATCTGGCCGTCGGAACCCCCACAACTCCCCCGTCAAAGGCTGTCGGAAAACTCCCTGCTTTGGGGTGGGTACATTGTCGCGCTCATAACCGAGCACTCTGTTGACCACGTTTGCTCAATTGGAATACCTGGAATACATACCGTTGTGGTAACTTAGACAAAGACATCATCTCTACCCTTATCTATATCTAAGTCGATCGTGCAGATATATCTGAGGAGAAGATACTTGCTGCAGCTCGGTCGTTTGTCAGCTTGGGCCTGCGGGAAGCCGGCTACGAATACGTCAACATCGGCGCATGTCTTTTCTTGCCTTTATTCGGCCACGGTATATTGACATGGCACGACCACAGGATTGCTGGGCCCTGCTGGCTGCTGGAACGCGACCCCCCACACAAAAGAGCAAATCCCTGACCCAGTAAAGTTTTCCAATGGGATCAAAGCTGTGGTGGACGATGTACACTCTTTGGATCTAAAAATCGGCATTTATAGGCGAGTGTGCCCATTGATTGAGGTTTTCCGTCACTGAATGTCATATAGCGACGCCGGCACTGAAACATGCGCCAGGTATCCTGGCTCTTTAGGTTATGAAGCCATTGACGCCGCTACTTGGGCGTCTTGGGATATCGACTGTGCGTTCCCCGGTTCATGGCGTCTCTATGCGCTGTTCATATTCCCACCTGTACAGATCTGAAATACGGTAACACGACTCGTATGACTGATTACCGAACAACTACGAACGATCTTTCCCGTAATGATGATTGCGTATGCCCCAAATTTTTCCCAAGGCAAGTCCAATGTTGACGCTTGCGCTGTGCTGTAGGCACCTCTGGATGGCGATTGGTAGTGAGTTAGATTTACAACGCACGCCTAACGCACGTTCAGACACACCCATAGCAACTCGAATTCAGCCATTCGGTAGAATGGGGTGCGCTATCTTTCGTCACTGCATCTCCTCTTTTAGCTGATCTGGGGTTCCATTGCCAGTGCCGCCATTGCTGACAACGACCCACCGATGCAGTATGTTCTTTGCATCTGGAGAGATGCACGCGTGTGGACTTGGGGCGCTCGCGTTGTATGTGACCAAATCCATACTTTTTTTTCTGTTGCCATGCTGAGCTACGGGACAAAGGGCCATTCCTGGCGCATGGCAGGAGACTCGACGTGCGTTGCGCCATTTCCGGATTCTGACCTTTCTATTGATGACGCTTTAACGATACTAGCCCGACCTGGGAGTACATAAAATTGATCATGAGTATCAACGTCGCCCATCTATCCTCGGTCGATTTCTTCTCACACAATGGTATGGATATGATGGAAGTCGGAAACGGCAACTTGACTATCGAAGAGGAGCGCACCCACTTTGCGGTGTGGGCGTTCATGAAGAGTCTCGTCTTGCTTGGTACCGATGTGCGTAGATCTTTCTAAATTGCGCGGTACAAGCGTCGCTGAACAATAACATGTGCAGCTCGCAGCGATTAGCCCAGAGGAGGTCGAGATCGTCACGAACGCGGAGCTCATCGCCTTCCTTCAAGACACCACTGAGGCAAATCCCGCATCGCACAGTTCTATTCCGGCAGGTCGGCCCAGAGTATACACGTATTCATTGTGAACACCAATCGATGAGCCTACGACGTTCAAACTCGACTTGGTGGACGTTCCTGAGCTGAACTCGAATAGCGCGGGCGTTCACGATATGTGGACATTTACAAAAAAAAAACTAGAAATAGGTCTGTTCGAACGATAACGTCGGCCCCTACACAAGGTTTTTCCATTGTCTGTCACTCAATCAACTTCTTTAGGCGTCTACCTTTCTGCTTAGGTCATTGTCAAGAACTACCGCTTCATTTTGTACATACTTATGTTTTAAGAACAATTTGGCTTGTGCCTATTTCCGAGTAGCTCCCAGACCCTGGCTGTATTGAAATTGTGAAATAGCGATCAAGTTTCCCAAAGCCTGGGCGAGTTCAATCTGTGAAATAGCCATCAATAAATGAGCGGTTACACAACCATCGGTAGACCAACCTCCTTTGCATTGATTGTTCGCAACTCACCAGGAATGGGAACTTCTCCCTGTACGCCTTTGACTCTCTTGGACGCCACGAGAAATCCCACCGCTCTTAGCCAGCCAATAGCGAACCTCGTTTGGAACAACCTCGATCACGACCACGCGGGGATCATTTTCGTCACCTTTATGCGTCTCATCCACATCACCAAAATATCCAGAGATCCTTAAAACGTGCCGCGACGGAAACGACGTCAGTTCGATTTGAATATGCAAGACTGAATTCCATACCGTGTGTCCCAGTGCTCCTTTATGACAGACCTATCCTCGATAACCTTGGCAAACCCCGAGAAACTTGCCCAGCTTGTGGATGATTTATCAAAGAAGCTGACATTGACGTGAGCATCGTTTTGGAGCTCCTGGAACTTTGGCGATGCATTGTTTGCGATAAAGATGAGATTGACTCGACTTTCGGAGTATGCTGCGTGATGTTCGTCAATGAAATGTCTCCTAGAGAAACAAAGTTGAAACTCACAGCCAACGGGTGTCATGGCGCGTGCATGGAGACAACCGTCGGAAGCGCGAGTCGTTAGCATGCCTGTCTCCGCACCCCTTATGATTTCGTGGAAATCTACTAGAATATGAGCGCCGTACAGGTCTCGTGTAGAGGATACATACCCTTCATCTTCTGCGATGGAGATACGTTGGTATTCTCCGCGTTGGCGGTGTACGGGTCGAGCTGAACGTTATGAGACATGATGATGGTGCTGGTAGTAGAGTCGAAATTGTCATAACGCATAATGAGTTATAGCCATTTTCATACTGATGGGCTCCTTGGCGACTCGAAAACAGGCTCCAACTCATTATGCATTATTAGCCTCGTTGCGAGGTGTCGGAGCTTGAAGAAAGGGAAAGCTGAGAGTGACGCGTGATGCGCAATAAGGAACGGTGTCGATTAAAAGACTGGCAACAAGGCCCAGGTGTGCCCGCCTCACGTTACATAAGGGAGGTCTAATGACCGTGTCACTCATCTGCATCTCATCATTCTTCTTAGATCGATGTTGATATTGATAACTCTTGCGTATAAAGAGCCTCACTTGCGGCCTGGGGAGTGCCCCAACCTTGTGAACGTATACTCCAATGACTGCCTCTTGGGAACCTGGAACTCAGTACGGTTACGGCGACATCGTCGAGTTCGAAGGTAATCTGTGCCAATGCTGTTGTAATGGACAGGATACTCTCTCATCGTCGTCCTTTAGGTGCTCGATACAAGATCATTCAGCCACATAGATCTCAGGTGAGCCTATCATGTTCATCTTGGGTGAGCCGCCTTCCCTGATCATTTCCCCCAGAGTGACTGGGCTCCTTCCGTCACTCCTGCTCTGTGGGGCAAGATCCCTGATGACAAATGGAAGGATCACGAACCGTACAACCCTCCTCACGACAAAGGTAAAACTCGTTCCTCCGTACCACCGGCTTATCCCCATATTCTCGCAAGGGGACTACCACGGCCAAGATGTACAACAACCAAGTGACTACAACAACCACCCGGATCAGACCGTCGAGGTCCCTCACGAAGAGCAAAAGCAGAATTGGTGGGACCTCGATGATGACCGCAAGAAGAAACTCAAGGTGTGGGCTTCGTCTGGGGTCGTTGTTAGCATCTACTTATATTATCCCAGATCGGTGGCGGCATTGCGGCAGGCCTTGGCATCATCGGTGCGGGATACTACGCCTACCACAAGCACGAGGAACACAAAAAATCAGAAGAAGATGTAAGATTACTACTATCTTCTGCTTGATCCGCTACTTATCTATATATCACAAAAAAGAAAGATGCCCTCGCATGGGGTGTGCAGGGATGGGCAAAGGAATCTCAGGTAAAAACTGAAGAGTTCCGTAATCACGGCCCTCGTGCTCCCGCCACCTGGGTCCTCGTCGAGGGGCGCGATAACATTCCCCCGTCAGCGTTCGTAGTCGGAAACTGATAAAGATGGCAATAAAATATACTGTTGCTCGCGCGTACTTCGAGCATGGACTCCGTAAGCTCTATCGATCGTACTTCTTCCATCCCTTGATTCATCGTCCCTATATTCAGAGATCGGAAAAGCTTCCGCTAATTTCAGGCAAGGATCTGCCATTGGGTACGCAGGCAAAGTTATCGAGGTACCTCTCTCACACACATGCCGATACCTGTCCACATACTCATATCTGAATGAAGCTCCCCACGTTCGAGGTCCTCGTGGCTGATCCCAAAGGGGTCCGCTGGGTTCCATTTCAGCCTGCAGCTGAATGTTGAGGAACTCGGTGCCACGCCAGGTGGAAGGCGGTAAGGAAGCAAACGGCACGCTACTCTACGTCGCCCGTGTCAGATATAACGAGGGCCTCCACCCCGCCAAGATCGGAGAGCATCTCCCGGCGGCGCATCTCGCGTTCAACGGTACCGAAGTTCTCGTCGAGGTGCGTATCTTATCCTTATCAGCGACTCCTACGACCCTGATGGCCATGGCCACAGGATTACGAGGTGCTGTGCTACAACTGACAGGGACATGCTCGCGGGTACCCTTCTCAGGTTGTGTGACTGTCGTCTAGTTCTACTGTATGATTACGGATGGCGAAGCCAGTATCGAGTGTTGTCGACTAGATGGTGTGATATGCTACAGGACAGCGTGAAATTTCAGAGTTGTATCTGAATGTGACGCGCACTTTTACATCTCGTGTTTCACGCCGATTGCACGATAGCTCCGTCATAGCATCTGATGAGATTTGCACAAGACAAATGCATTCATTCAATATTCAGAGCAAATCCCAGCGATGCTGGTGCCTGGGGCTGAGCGATGAGCGCATTGTCATCGGTGTAGGGACACAATTGGCAGACAACCCGAGCCACATTACCCTCGGGTAGCAATTGTACTGCTGATCTGGCAGAACCCGGAGTTAACGAGAGGAGCACCGGAGCAGGTGTAGTTAGTAAATCATCGTTAGTACAAAGTATTAACAGCGTCATGGTGTAAAACTGGACAGACAACAAGTGAATGATCAAGCAAAATCTACTAAGGGTCCGTGGTGGTGATCTGATAGGTAACTTTTAGCAGCAGCGCTTCGGAGAGCTTACGGCAGGTTGCCATCCGCTCGGTCTTCGATGAGTTTTGCAACGTAGGGTCCATGGACCGGAATTTGCGGACCTTGAAAACCCTCGGGGTAGTTTGGCCACGTCCATTTAGGGTACGTTGTTGAGCTGGCACCGGATGGAATCAGCTCAATCGCCCGCTTCGACAGAAATAGGACCCGAACGTACGTGTCATTCCATACGGCAAAGTGCTTCATTCCCAGCGCTCGCGTCGTCCATTCATAATCGTGGGCATAACCCTCGGGATAAAAGAGCTCGATGACGGTCGAAATCGGGGTTATAGGCATCATGATCAGATGCGTCAGTCCATTCCCATGGACTCCGATAAGGAACTAGAGGAGAGAAAGCGATCGGTTAGGGAAAGAAGAGATATGATCAATCATCCGAAAAAGCCTTACCGTCGTTCGCGCTGCAACTGCGAGCTGCTCTTCCTTCGAGAGACGTTCCATATGCACGACGTTGAGCTCCCACCCGCGCCTCTCACACATCTCCTCGAGCGCACGCACGAGGCCCTCATGGTCCTCATTTACCAGATGTCTTCGTACACCCTGACGCGTGATGTACGTAACTACGACTTCTTCAACGCCGCCATTGTGGGACGATCCGCGCTCCACGCGCTTGAATGCGCGCGGACCGATATCCAGCGTGCGCGGAGATATGCCCGCAAAGCGCAGCACGCTGAGACGCACGGGATCCCACCAGCCACGCTCGAGGAAGCCCGTGCGACCGGCTCGCTCCACAACGCCCTTGATCGCCTCGGCCGCGGTGCGCTGCGTGCGTTCGCCACACTCGGGCCCGCGGAACGCAGCGCTGCGGTCCGAGAGGAGGACGGTGTCGAACCACCACGCGCGGCCGTTACGTTCGCCAGCTCGCAGGGACGTGGCCGACACGCGGTCAGACCAGTCGATCCGCGTCTCGACGGTGAGCGACGGCCAAGCGGACCGCAGGAAGAAAGAGTTCATCCCAGGCCCGTCTCGCCATTCCTCGCCGCTTGCGTGGGGAAAAATGGCACGCGTGAAGGGTGGAATTAAAGAACCAGAAGACGCGCCGCCAAATGTGCCATGCCAAAATGCCCAGGCACCAAAGAGAAGCTCCGCACAAAAGTGGTAGTAATG
Source organism: Lactarius akahatsu (assembly GCA_021524915.1). Lineage (NCBI taxonomy): Eukaryota > Fungi > Basidiomycota > Agaricomycetes > Russulales > Russulaceae > Lactarius > Lactarius akahatsu. The sequence continues at coordinate 523,347 of JAKELL010000016.1, read as the reverse complement.
ATTCAGGACTGGTCAAAACGTTGGTGCGATGGTGGGAAAAATAGAAGTTAATAAAACTCACATTGGCCAGGGTCGTTGAAAAGGAGCTGATAAACAATGAGCGGAGATCACGATGGAGGCGAACGGAGCTTACAGTAGAACCATCGATCGGGAAAATCCGGTTGAGCTCTCTCGTGGGGTGGTCTCTCCCCCAGCGTCGATGTGCCTCCTCAGGGCTGATGAAGGAAAGGTCGCGAGCAGTGGGCATCCGCTCAGCGATACTTTCTGGAGAGTTGAGGGCAGGCAGACCCGTCGAGGTCATGAACTTGATGTCCGGGAAGGATTCTGGGTTTGGCGTGAGGATGAACAGCGTGCCGTCGGCCATGTACAGGTTTCGAAAGATGGTCCAGCCTGGCGCATGGCTGATAAGTTCCGTGTGAGGCATCTCACTGCCAAGATTGGGTGTGGTCGAGGATGGGGATTGCCAGGTGTCTAGTAAGACTGGAGAGACGTTGGTCTGAGAATCTTGAGAGGGCAAACGGGTATCAAAAAGTATAGAAGAGGACGAATCATGGACGGGAGGAAATAAGAAAGAGAAGAGATGCATTGAGGCGGCGCCGAGAAGAATGAGGATGGCATCGCGGGGAGAGATTGCTCTGAAGGGTGCGCGTAACGTCCCCCGCATGGCGACTGGAGGGGGGGTTGTGTGAGACCAAAAAAGAGGTGCGACCGAGTTTTATTGCGCCTTCCTGAACTCGCTTAGCGGGTTGATCCACGCTTTCGGTACGCTCTTGGCATCGTGCTTCGTACCCGCAACCGCCCAGCAACCTCAATTCATTATTATATTCTCGTGTCTCTACACTGTACCCTCCACCCGATCGTGGCCAACTTGGTTGCTGCGTCGTCCCCTTTCCCTACCTATCGATCACAGTTCGTTCGCTGGCCACGTCAAAGGTTTGCAGCAACCCCGAAAAAGCCTGGTGGTGAGTAGAGACGTGACGTAAGGTTTGACAATTTGACACCCCAATGAGCGCCCGTACAGAAAGAGTTCAAACTGCCTATCGCAATTACTTTACTGTACGAGTATGACGAGCGAGTGACTATAGCTGCAGTAACCACTCAACACGGCACTCACATGTACTCACATCCGAGCCGTGCGAGGTCTTCGCCTTCAACCTCAGGTTCTCGTTTCAACCTATCATCCTGGTCTCATGTCCCCGCTTCTGATGGCATCTTTCATGGATCATTCCATATGCGGCTCTCCTGCGCCACATATATATGTGGCTCCTTCATGTGTCCATCTGCCATTGCAGTAGCTAGTGACCAATCTAACGGATCCTGACCCTCGGCGTCGGGTTGTACTGTAGTCCACGACATCACCCAGGCCGCAATTACTGTATCCCCTTAGTACAAGGGGGAGATACGGTACAGTAGATCCTCCAGTTGCATTATCTGGTATGATAGCATGGTCCAGGAACAGCTGGTGTCGAGTCCAGGTGCCCGTCTGAGTAGGACCCAGTCCACCACTTGCCAGTCCACGTTGCATGCATAACTTACACTACAGTAGGCACTGTGGATTGGTTTATCCCTCTAAATGCGCTTCTTCCGCCCTACGCCAGCTTCAAGTTTGCCCCTCGGTTTCGGAGGCCGCTGATCACCTTCTCCGATATTTAGAAGACGTACGATTTGCTCGGCCGAATGACTGGTTGCCAACTCGTGCCTGCGAGTTCTGAGAACGACGGTGCAGATAGTCTCTAGCTATCATATACTGTATCATAGGATACTAACGGTCCCTCTCATGTGCAAAAGGAGCTCTTTTTCTTTTTGCTTCTTGTCAACAGTGTCAACGACACAACAATCCAGCTTGTACATAGTAATTTGCCTATTTCATTTTCCCCTGAAAATGCTGAAAGCACAGAAGCTATCTCCACATTTGCGATTTTGGTCACGCAATTGCCTCTCTCAGCTCTCACATCACACCAGTCTTTTCGCACCGTTCTTACCCGGTCTGCTTTCAAGTTGGCCGTGTCTCTTCTACTGAAGGAGTTTGTGGTCCATTTCCGTGCGACTCAAGAAGCCACCCGGCCCAAGGCGACAACTTCACAACTTCCCATGCTAAAAGCACTCAGGCGCTTTTGAGACCGTGGGAGATACTCTCGGGATGTGATGTGTAATATCATTTGAACGTAACTATAAAGACCCCATGCAGGTTACGTCGATTAGCACGCTGAGCTGCAGATGCCCACCCGGACCTCTCTCGTCCTGTCTATTTTCTTTTTCAAACTTCCCGCGTATGCCCTCGTAGGCCTGGCTAGTGCGGCCTTTCTTGTGGTCCTGAGGCGTAGGCTCAGGCAACGAAGCCTCCGTAATATTTCAGGACCGTCGAACCCCTCATTTGTCTGGGGTAAGATCCAATGGCACGAGTTAGAGAGAACGGGCCGCATGCTGAAATGGATGAGAAGGTCACTGGCGTTACATGTTCAATCCCTATGCCTATATGTTCTACGAGGGACTATACAGGACACACGGAAAAGTAGCGCGCGTCTATGGTTTTTTTGGGGTAGGTCCAATTGGCAAAGATTTCCGACTAGGGTGAGGGGCTATAATTGACGTAATAATCGTCGTGAACAGGACATACAACTCGTGGTATCTGACCCGAAGGCATGCAACAACATTATTGTCAAGGATCAAGCCATTTTCGAGGAAACAGAGGTTTTCCGCTTGTACGATTTTTCCCCCCTTTGAAGTAAGAGCTGGCGCTGGTCTCTGATCCGAGAAGCTCATCTAGGCAGGCACTTGGGCCAGTACTCTTTTCTATGTTGGGCAAGCACTTCGTTTAAAATCCACCGTATCCACCCGCTAATTTTGTCGCCAATTCAAGGTGCCCACCACCGAAGGCAACGCAGATTGTTAAATCCCGTATTCAACGTCAATCATATGCGATACCTGACTCCAATTTTCTATGGGGTGACACGACAGGTACTCTCAGATCCGTGCATTCACGAACCAGCAGTCTCAATGCATCTCAGCTTCGGGATAAATTTAGGTTAATCGTGGAAAATGGACCACAGGAGATCAATGTCGCCGATTGGACAGGCAGGATTGGGCTTGAACTTATTGGACAAGCCGGCTTCGGTTATTCCTTCGGTACCCTCGAAAGCAGAAACGACGAATTCTGTAGAGTGCTCAAGGAATGGGTGTCAGTATAATGAATACTTGAAACGGCGGCGTCGGCCTGACTTTTCTTTCCAGCCCGGCTTTAGCCTCTCTTGGGGTGTATCGAAATTTGTTTCCTTACGTCTACAAGATCTTCCACCCCAAAATTCTGAAAATTGTGGGAAGAATGTTGCCGTGGCCGGGATTGAACCACCTAATGGACCTTGCGGGGGCCATGAACGCCCAAGCGAGGGGCGTTTACGAGACCAAGAAGAGACTGCTGGAGTCAGGTGATGATGCAACCGCCAAGCAAGTTGGAGAAGGCAAGGACCTCATCAGTCTCCTTAGTGCGTGCAACGCAACCGTACTTTTCGACGATGACCCTGATATGGTCGTTTACAGTGCGAGCTAGTGTAGCTGTATCCGAGGACGATCGACTAAGCGAAGAAGAAGTGATTGCACAGATAATGTACGCTACAGTGCATTCTTGGTTGGGTGCTACTGGAGCATTTTCAGGGGATTTCTTGTGGCGGGAACAGATACGACATCGTCCGCCCTTTCCTGCCTTCTGCACCAACTTGCTCTCCACCCCAACGTGCAGGATAAGCTCAGAAAGGAGCTAGAAGAGGCTTGCCAGGACAACGAGGAGCTTACACATGATCAACTCGTCTCTTTGCCCTTCTTAGAGGCGGTGTGTCGTGAAACTCTGCGCCTGTGAGTCGACCGCGTTGGCTCTCTGGACATATTTTCAAAGGTGCTACAGTTACCCACCTCTCCCCGGAGTAATGAGGACGTACGTGACATATTGTGGCGGTCTTGGAATTTTCGTACTCATTGACTGACAGGGCACGAAGTGATGCCATCCTCCCGCTTTCCGCTCCCATTCACGATGTCGACGGACAAAAAATCCACGAAGTATTCGTTCCGGCCAACACAGACGTGTTCGTCCAGATTCATCATTTGAACCGTGACCCTTCGATCTGGGGGCCTGATGGGGCCGAATGGAAACCGGAGCGTTGGCTAGCACCACTTCCTGAGAGCGTTACGAATGCAAATATTCAAGGTGTATACGCTAATACGTGAGTGAAATAGATCCTTACTAATGGCCCTCTATCGCTAACTAGATCCGTAAGTATGACGTTCATCGGGGGTGGGCGATCCTGCATGTGCGTATGACGACACCTTGACGAGGTAAACTGAGCTGATTCAGCTACGCATAGTGGATTTAAGTTTGCACAGCTAGAAATGAGTAAGAGAAAGCTGGTCCACGGCATCTCACCGATCTGACTACCTTTCTGTATTTAGAGGTCGTGTTGTCGCAGATCGTTCCTGCTTTCCGATTCGCGCCTATCAAAGCTGCGATAATTTGGAGATTTGGTGGAATTTCCAGTCCATCGGTGGAGGGATCGGTTCACTTACTCCCTCCTAAGCTTCCGATCATGATATCTCGGGTATAGGGGTTCGTCAGGGGTCGTATAATTTTGCCTCTTTCAGCCACGTGACAGAGAGTCCGCAGTCACGAACCAGAAAACAATACCGGATATAGTACTTTTTGTACCATATGCGGCCAGTCTCCCGGCTTCCGTCATCACTCTAAGTTAGATCGTCGGGAACGGATCTATGACGTTTGCATACCAAGCACTGCTGAAGTGTAATCTACGACGTCATTGGGAGCAGCGCATTGGAGCGTTCGCGCTATATAAGCCTACCCACGCCCCAAGGTAAATGGTCTCCACTTATTACCAGCACTATCATCATGTCTCATAACGTTCAGCTCGACCCGTACACCTGCCAACGCGGAGAATACCAACGTATCCCCGTCGCAGAAGATTAAGGGTATGTATCCACTACACGAGGCCTGTACGGCGCTCATACTCTAGTAGATCTCCACGAAGTCATAAGGGGTGCCGAGACAGGCATGCTAACGACTCGCGCTTCCGACGGTTGTCTCCATGCACGCGCCATGACACCCGTTGGCCGTGAGCTTCAACTTTGTTTCTTCAGGAGACACTTTACTGACGGACATCGCGTAGCGTACTCCGAAAGTCAAGTCAACCTTACCTTCATCGCAAACAATGCATCGCCGAAGTTTCAGGAGCTCCAAAACGATGCTCACGTCAATGTCAGCTTCTTTGATAAATCATCCACAAGCTGGGCAAGTTTCTCCGGGTTTGCCAAGGTTATCGAGGATAGGTCTGTGATAAAGAAGCACTGGAACACACGGTATGGATTCAGTCTTGCATATTCATATCGAACTGACGTCGTTTCCGTCGCGACACGTTTTAAGGATCTCTGGATATTTTGGTGATGTAGATGAGACGCATAAAGGTGACGAAAATGATCCTCGCGTGGTCGTGATCGAGGTTGTTCCAAACGAGGTTCGCTATTGGCTGTCTAAGAGCGGTGGGATTTCTCGTGGCGTCCAAGAAGTTGTCAAAGGCGTACGGGGAGAAGTTTCCATTCCTGGTGAGTTGCGAACGATCACCGCAGAGGAGGTTTGTCTACCAATGGTTGTGTAGCCGCTCATTTGTTGATGATTATTTCACAGATTCAACTCGTCCAAGGTCTGGGAACTACTCAGAAATAGGCATGAGTCAAATTTTACTTGAATCATAAGTATGTACAAAATGAAGCGGTTCTTGACAATGACCTAAGGAAGTCGATCGAGTGACAGACAATGGAAAACCTTGCGTGGCTTATCTTATCGTTTGAATAGACCTATTTCTGGGATACGGGTGTGACGAGTAATGCTGCGGTATCATGGGCCGCCAGGACGACATTAAAGCCAGTTGAAAAGATGCCCATGTTCGTAGACGTCCACATATCGTGAACGCCCGCGCTGCTCAAGTTCAGCCCAGGCACTTCCGCGAAGTCGAGTTCAAACGTGGTAGGCTCGTCGTTGGTGTTCACAATGAATACGTGTATACCCTTGGCCGACCTGCCGGAATAGAACTGTGGTGGATCCGTGGAAATGGAGTTGGGCGGTGTAAACGGCAAGGCGGGTTTGCCCTCGGTGGTGTCCTGAAGGAAGGCGATGAGCTCCGTGTTCGTGATGATTTCGACCTCCTCTGGGCTAAGCGCTGCGAGCTGCACATGTTATTGTTCAGCAACGTATTTACCGTGCAGTTTAGGAAGATCTACGCACATCGGTACCAAGCAATATGGGACTCTTCATGAATGCCCACACCGCAAAGTGGGTGCGCTCCTCTTCGATAGTCAAGTTGCCGTTTCCGATTTCCATCATATCCATATCATTGTGTGAGAAGAAATCGACCGAGGATAGGTGGGCGACGTTGATACTCATGATCGATTTTATGTACTCCCAGGTCGGGCTAGCATCGTTAAAGCGTCATTAATAGAGAATCCGGAAATGGCGCAACGCACGTCGAGTCTCCTGCCATGCGCCAGGAATGGCCCTTTGTCCCGTAGCTCAGCATGGCAACAAAAAAAAAGGATGGATTCGGTCACATACAACGCGAGCGCCCCAAGTCCACACGTGGGCATCTCCCCAGATGCAAAGATCATACTGCATCGGTGGGTCGTTGTCAGCAATGGCGGCACTGGCAATGGAACCCCAGATCAGCTAAGCGAAGAGATGCGGTGACGAAGGATAGCGCACCCCATTCTACGGAACCGGATGGCCGAATTCGAATTGCTATGGGTGTGTCTGAACGTGCGTTAGGCGTGTGTTGTAAATCTAACTCACTACCAATCGCCATCCGGAGGAGCCTACAGCGCAGCGCAAGCGTCAACATTGGACATGCTGAAAACAATTTGGTGCTTACGCGATCATCATTCCAATGATCCGGAACATTGCAGTTATCTACGGGAAAGATCGTTCGTAGTTGTTCGGTAATCAGTCATACGAGTCGTGTTACCGTATTTCAGATCTGTACAGGTGGGAATATGAACAGCGCATAGAGACGCCATGAACCGGGGAACTCACAGTCGATATCCCAAGACGCCCAAGTAGCGGCGTCAATGGCTTCATAACCTAAAGAGCCAGGATATCCGGCGCATGTTTCAGTGCCGGCATCGCTATATCGACATTCAGTGACGGAAAACCTCAATCAACGGGCTCACTCGCCCATAAATGCCGATTTTTAGATCCAAAGAGTGTATTTCGTCCGCCACAGCTTTGATCCCATTGGGAAATTTTATTGGGTCAGGGATTTGCTCTTTTGTGTGGGGGTCGCGTTCCAGCAGAGCCCAGCAATCCTGCGGTCGTGTCATGTCAATATACTGTGGCCGAATAAAGGCAAGAAAAGACATGCGTCGATGTTGACGTATTCGTAGCCGGCTTCCCGCAGGCCCAAGCTGACAAACGACCGAGCTGCAGCAAGTATCTTCTCCTCAGATATATCTGCACGATCGACTCAGATATAGGTGAGGGTAGAGATGATGTCTTTGTCTACCACAGCGGTATGCATTCCAGGTATTCCAACTGAGCAAACGTGGTCAACAGAGTGCTCGGTTATGAGCGCGACAATGTACCCACCCCAAAGCAGGGAGTTTTCCGACAGCCTTTGACGGGGGAGTTGTGGGGGTTCCGACGGCCAGATGTATGGGGGATGAAAGCGGTATGTTAGTCCCTGGTAGGGACTGGAAATAGGATATGTCGGAGGGGACGCATACGGAGCTGTAAAGACACGGAAGGTTGGTTTTCGTGACGCAACAAATAAGGACACTCACCCCTCAGGACATACCGCCGATTCTGTCAGAGGAAGACCTCCGCATTGCCCAGAAGCTCCATTTGGGTACAGAGCTGGTAGCGCAAAAATCAACGCTGCAAGGTAACTCCGGGATTTCACCATATAGCTTCTGTATTTTCACTGACAAAGGGTGTTACAAGGTGGTTCGGGAGGTGTGCGCGACGTGGCAACTTGAATTGAATGAGACCCGTGCCAGAACCATCGTCCTGCACGGGTGTCGTCAAGTTATAGGTCCGATTCCCACGGTTACTTAGTTCAATTACCGAGTTCAATTATACAGACTTCACGCGGCTTCACGGTCAATCTATGCCTTTAGCATTTCTGATATGGTTCGATCCAATATTCTCTATCACAATCTGGACGTACCAGTTTCCAGTCTTGACCCTCAGACGGGCCTGAGACTGGTGGCATAGATGCAGACAGTGTAGTCTCAGTGCTGACTGGTGTCGTCTCCAACATGGATAATGTCTCCGAGATCTCATTGTACTCCCACCCTACGTCCCGTGGAGCTACCCCCTCAGATGGGCCAACAGCCCAGACAAATGCTAATACCGTCTTCGTGGGATCGAGGATTATGCCTAACGACAAAGGGGGCTTGGTCCGGACTCGGATGCGTTCCTCGTCGTCGCGTTCTACCGCGTCCCGGTATGAAGACGAGATTATTGAGTCCTTTCCAAACCCGCCCGAGTTCCGTTCACCAGCAGGATTGCGGTCCAGAACCTTACGAAGAATACTTCTCCATCCCGGTGTCAAAAGATCGTCTTGGACAAGACGATGCACGCCGTCGCCGCTCTACTAAGGAGCTCATAAAGCGATTTGAATCAATTAGCGCTGATAATTCCCCGGTCTCTCTTCCGGGGAATGGGACGCGAAGCACACCTGGACGTATTCACAGGAGTACTCCTGGCTTGTTCACGCCCCCTGCAAAGGTCGAGAAGAAAACTTCCCCCTTGCGACAGTCTTTCCGGAATCTTCTATCCGTATTCAAGAAAGGGAAGCGGTTGGGGAAGGAGAAGATCGTGTCTAGTAGCACACCGAGCGAGTCAGAGCCACCCGTCGAGCGGCTATCATCAGATCCTCTCAAACGCGAGAATGAGCCAGATCCGTTCACATTTGACAGCGGTGGTCCCTCGTCTAGGATCTGTGCTTCCCCGACATATTCTCTCCACAGGGGCCCACTCCTCCATCTCAGCCCACCAGCCCCTGCGTCGTCGATTTTACCGGTGTGGATCACTTGCGATGCGGTACTCCACGGATCGCACATACTGTTGACATCAGCGACCACGCAAGGGATCGAAAGCACCATTGTTGTCTCGTTGCGCGCATGCACAGATATAAAGTCGCTGGCCCACGATGAGATTGTCGCGGAACATAAGGCGCTTCTACCCGCCATGGAAGACTCTACGGTTCCCAAGGTGTTCGAACTCTTTTTTGATGGAAAGGAAAGCCAACGCTTTGCCGCTCCGACTGTGAAGGACAGGGCAGCATGGGTCAGCGCCATCTGGTAAGATTCTCCAGGCGTCTCTTACATTTACAACAGGCTCATCTGTGGGTTTAAGGGATGCCGTCTTGCACAGACAAGAAAGGCGACTACTGGAGCGTACCAAAGCGGAAATCAAGAGGACCCTTCGAATAGACGTTGGTGTTATTTCTTCTCAACCGGCTCCTGCCACCTCCCCATTGTCTGATCTCATTAACGAGCAAGTCTTAACGACTCTGGACACTCCTTTCTCGGACTCTCGCATTTCCCGCGATCATGAGCTTCCCCCTCTTCCACAGGGCAACTCATCCACGCACTCCGTCAGCTCAGCACCTCCATTTCTCACGGGAAATCACTCACAACTGGGGCGGGGGAAGGTTCTCGCAGCCTCCGTGGTCTCAGTTGACCCAAGGAGTCTTAACGCACGCAAAGATTCGGAACTTGCATCTCCGATAAATGACCCGCCTTCGTTAGAACCCTCCTCTCGGTCCTTCGACGCCCGGTCACATAGCCCTTCTCTCGTTAACCTCGGGCGTCGTTCTGTTGTACGCAAGCGTCTCGTGGCAATGCAGAACGGCTCGACATCGACTCGGAGCGGCTCCACATCACGTGACTCTCGTTCGTCTTCACGACACTCAGTTGCAACGCCTCTGACACACGGACCAGTCGGTATGTTCGGAGGAATTCTAGAGTTGTCTGCGGTAGTCATATCGACGCTGATGGGCTGCTCCTTTTCCATAGAGAAACCGACAAGCGCCTCGTCTCGAGCTCCTTCCACTCTGAACGTCCCCGATAGCCGCCTGACCTCGCCCGTGTCAGCAGTCTCCGATTCTTCGACACTCTCGGTCTCGGTCAGGCCCAAGTCTGCCTTCCGTCTGCGTGATGAGATGCGCAGTCGCGACCCAATAGTCGCACACACTCATGGTGCGTCCGAAGGACCGTCCACTGGCACCGCTGTAGAAACAGCAACGATCCACCCACCCTCCGAACCGCCACCAACACCAGTTGGCTCCCTGTCTGAGGGGACTATCGACGCGCTCCTCGATATTATGGACGTACATGCGGAACGGCAGCTGATCAAAACGGGAGAACTCGATTATAGGCTGGAAGACGTTCAGAATGGCGTGCGGGACGTCGCGGCTAACTTGCGCGTCGCCATTTCGGGGCGCGAAAAGGATTCCCGGAACATCGCAGAATTACGTTCCGTCATTGGCGATGTACGGAGCGCATTGGCGTCCCTGAGCACGAAGACCAGCGACGCCGACGTTCCAGACCCGGAAGAGATCCAGACGGTCGTGAAAAACAGAGCCTTGGGTGAGATCGTCGATAGTGAGGCCAAGTTGGGCCTCGTGGGCAGCGAACTGTCCGAATTTTTGCGGGCCAACCACGGCACTGGGATAGAGCAAGCAGATATCTCAGACATTCAGAGGAAGCTCGACGTGTTACTGGAATTATCCACTCTTCAGAGAAACGTTGCACTTTCCGCTGCATCCAAGGCTCCACAGCTTGACGCCGTACAGGTACGATCGATGTTCAGGCCCTTTGGTCACCATAGATCTACTAAGCACGGAAGATTCTCTAAAGCTTTCCGAACCCGAGAGCCAGGTAGCCAACGGAGCGTCTGATCGGCCCGATGAGACGATCATGCGGGATGCCGGGCCCGGGGAGTGGACGGACAATACGCAGAAGCAAAATACTTTGCACGACGAAGGGAAGAGCACCCAGTTGATGGAGCAGCAAGCGGAGAGTGTGCGTTATCTAAACGAGCTCAACGCAGTGAGTGACGATTGTTCAATCGAGTTGTTAGACCCGCTCAGTCGAGATATATATAAAAGTGGCTCGAGGCATTCGTCAATGGCAGCACAGCACAAATAGGAGGAATGGCGGAAGACGTACAGAAGCTATGCAAAGCTTTGGGTGGCGTCGATGAGCTTCAGGATGGCCCAGATGATAACTCCGACCCGACAGCAGCGACAATGACGGTGCTACAAAGCGTGCAAAAGCTGATTGCGGACAACCAGCGACGAGATCGCGACTCGGCCCACCTGCTCACCACGATGAATGGCTTAGCGGCTGCCCTCAACGAGGACATGCGGAAGAATGCCGAAATGCGAAATGCGTATAGTACGTTCGACGCCATTTATTACGGGCACAGGTCTAATTGAGCATACCTTAGCCACAGAATCGGTGTTGGGGGTTATCGAACGTCAGCGACGAGACCAAGAGAGGATGCTACGTGCTCTCGCAAACGGTTCGAGCCCTTCCTACTATGTGGTAAGGAAGCAACGTGTTTATGCCGTATAGAGCTGTCAGATGATATCCGTGGCGAGCGGCTCAGATTCGTCGAGGCCATGAAAGAAGCCACCGCGATTAACGTGCAGAGTACGATTTCCAATTGTTCCCCGGTTGCAACCATCGAACTCACGCTTAAAGTATAGTACACGTCGAGGAGTTTAAGAAAGAGTTGACGCGAGAAGTGTTGATTTCCACGCAGGAAGTTGGTCGTCTGCAGCGAGAGCGACAACTACTGGAGCAACAGATCGCCGATCTGTTTGCGTTTTATTCGAAGCAGAAACAGACCGCGTTGGTGAGTGATCTTATGATTGAGTATGACGCGCGGACGCAAACTTCCCACTATTCCAAGGGAGACGCCGTTCCGCAATCCCAGCCATCGCAACCGAAATCACAACCCCCTGATCCTGGACCGGAACAGAAACGATCACCTTCGCGCGGTAGGGCATTACCACTCCCACCTCCTGATCAGAAACGAAGGTCGTAATTGTCTCTTCGCAAGGGTTCTGCTGCCCAATTTGATTACTGTATTATGTCTTTTGACTTGTGATACCACAAGTGTTTTAGATAATAAGCATGTCGTCGGAAGCATCTAGGAATGTCCATCGTTTTTAAGTCCGTTGTAATTCTCCGGTGAGATGGAGCGAGCCGTGGCAACTATCCGGAAATTTTTGGGAACGACCGCGTGTCTACCGACCACGAATGCTTAAGTACTGCGGTCGAACAGAAGGGAGGAGGGCTCACTCGTAATACTCTTGCACGCCGGCTCCGTCCATGACGAGAACATCACCCTGCAGAATCATGGTAAATCGTGCGATTCGAAATAATGACCGTGCCACCAACGTGTCTCAGGATAAGACTCATCGCGACCTTCCTATGACCGTCGGAAACGGTGTACTTTGAATGAAGCCGAAAGTGCATCTCGGCAACGCAACCTAGAGAAAGCGAAGCTACCACAGGCCCCAGACCACGTTCGCTGTCGCTGTGGAACTACAGTACTCATTAATCCGGTCAGAACACGTGGGAACTACTCACGGTCATCTTCTGTTTCTCCATGTAGGCGGCACTAAGGACTTCGTTGAAATCTTCGCGCATGCCCAAAGTCGTCTCGATGCGAAGTTTAATCAAGTCCAACGCCCTGGTCACGGCCTCCGCGCCATCTTTTAGCGGCGTCGTACGTTCGGCGCCTCCGATATACTGCCTGAAAGTCATATCGTGACTTACACAGGACACCATTGGCGACATACCTGATAGGGCGCGCCAGCTGTTGGGCATGCCAAAGTCAGAATTAGTGACTCCTCGAAGTGGAGAAAAGTCGATGTCATACTGTTCTGCGAAAAGTAGTTCGACAACAACTGTCCTCTGCCTGATAAGGGGATCATTGAGACCAGAAAGTACACCAACTCATCAAACTCTTACATTTGTGCTTTCATATGAAGATATGAACATGGGAAAAAATTACGACAGCAAATAACCGACAAACTCACGCTTCGCAGTGGCCAACGGCGAAATTGAATTGTGCCCTTAGCGGCTTGCTCTTGATACAGGCAGAATAAATCATTGGCCTCTCCGTTGATACTGGGATGGCCGGGAATGAGATGCACGCGTCCCCTAATAAACGCCGGAAATGTAGGGTATCTGCGACGAGGCTCTGGTAATCACTTACCTGTCAAAAGGCAGGACAAACGTTTGAACATAGGGGAGCGCCGAGCCTCTTCTTCTCGCTTGGAACTCCATCTCCCTGATCACGATTCCTATAAGCACTTCTTTAGCTCCTGCGTGGGTCCCGGTCGGAGATGCGCCTGACCGGAGTCCTCCGCAATACGGTGCTGGAAGAATTTCAAGGTTTGTTCTTGAAGCCAGAAATCCTTGTGACTGAAGCGAAATTTGGGTGCCTTGTAGATACGCTGTACACGGTAACGTAAGCCACTTATTAAGGGTTTTGATTGACCTACATGGCAGTGACTGCACTCCAAGTCCTCCCACTTGAACCTAGGTCCTGTTCGAAGAGTGAACAACGAGAGGCTTCAATTGGCACTTACCTCGTGGAGAGACGGCCGCAGTCCTGACAATGCAGCCCTTTAGCAAAGGGACGCGACGTGGAGACAATCCTGCTGTGTGATGATGGGAAGAAAGACGCAGCTGAGACTGGTACGTGGTTCGCGGGCTGAAGGCGTAGCAGTTCTGCGCTATATGACAGGCTAGATGGGGTTGATTCGCCTGCTACTACGGTGGCGGGGTCCTGCACGGAGAATTGTGGGCAGCTCGGTTGAAGACACATGGGTGTATCCTGGTATACCAATGGTGAGCTCATCCGACAACTCAGGCAATGATGGGCTGTAATTTCGGGTTGAAAGCTACGTTTGGATCAGAAAGGCTGGCCGGGACAACAAAGGGGAATACACACGGTTGAGAATTGACCTGGCCAACTTGTACAAATCAAAATTATGGCTCAAATATTATTATGGGAGACTCCTACCGAGCGGTAAGCCATTTGATTCGCCCTCGTGAACTGAATTTTGGCTGGCTTCTGCCTGTGTGTCGGCTGATACATGTCCCGTTTCCTGGGGCCACCACGGATCACCTTGCCCTTCGCACCATTGAAATGCGAACTTGTACCGGACGACACGGCGATTGCCGCTGACCTGTTGAAGTTCCGCTGAGACGGCTAAGGAGCAGCCCTACCACATATGCGACACGGGTGACCCACCCCAAGCATGTGTGATCCAGTAGAGTCCAAGTACGACGTACGTATATCCATCGGCGGTAAGGTCGAAAGGAAATAACCTGTAATTATCGTCCGCTAGAAGGACAAGAGGTCGTCCGCATTGATAATTGTTGAGAAGAGCACGGACGGATCGATCGTCCTCTAACTGGTCGCCTGGTCCCCGAACTTCTAGACAGCGATTCTTAGAATGTAGGGCCTCAGCTTTGCCGCCGCTAGGGACTTCCTGTCTCAGTAAACATTAGCATGAGAACGTAGAAACCTTTACCCATGCGAGATGATAAGCTTCCCGCTGTGGTAGAATAGATCACGGCTACCAATTCATCAGGTAAACCTGGCTGCGGGCCAACAGAGAACAAACCTGGAAGAGTGCCCGCCAAGAAGGTATCCTTTAACGATATCGTGTATATGATAAACGCCGCCTTGAAAGCTCCTGAAGGAGTCAAGGGACTCGCACACTTCCTGTCTTGACTGAAAACCGTATTACTGACATGATATGGGAAACCATATTCTACCCGCCCTACCTGTGCCCAAATGGGAGGCTGAACGGGAAGTAACTGCTTGGGGAAAACAGCGGCTTCTGGCTCCTCCGGTCCTACGTATACGTTGGCGGGATACTCGTTTGCCAGTGTAGCATCGTTTGGGTCGTCTTCGGGAATAGTCTCACCAGCATTGTCAAATGAATAGACAGGCGCGATGAGGCCACCGACATGGCGCTCCTGCGCCATAGCCCCAATGCGTGCCAGGCCTCGATCCAGCTCGGTGATGGACCTAGAACTAGCCAAATCTGAAGGAGTACGTGCCTTGGCAGATGAGTGTGGAGAAGGCCCATTGGGCGTGGAAGACCGCCACGCGACTCTCGTTCTCTTCGATCCACGCCCATTATCCTCCATAGAATGGGTTCTGCGCCGCGCTGGTACAGGACCGGAGACCGGATGCGATGGTAGCTCATGAACGGGAGCGGATGCGCTCCCTGCGTCTCGGTCTGAGGCAGCAACGAAGCGTTTATCTCGGGTGACTAGAAAAGCAACTGTACCACCGTTTGTGACCTTCGGCGGTAGAGCACCAGACTTCAGTCTGGTTCGAGTACTGTGCCTGGGTAACTGTGAAGGACGAGCACGAGCACCGCGTCTATTCTCATTCGCAGTGAAGTCACGATGATTCTTGACCCGCTGCAACCTGTCGAGCATTCGAATACTCTTCCTAGTTCCGGACCTGGGGAACAAGGTAGCTCCGGGCTTACTACCCCGAATGTTGACACCTACACCAACATAGGAATAACGAACGAGCCTCTACCAAAACACTCACCTTTAACCCTCGAACTCTTGTCATTGTCGGCCGCAAGAGTCGATCCTCCGGCGGTCGATCTTCCCTTAGGAACTAACTTGCGCTGTTTCTTAAAGCTGGTCCGAGCGGCCCCTTGACGTTTAGTGATGGACGTGGGCTTAGATACATTCTGCTTGCGCCTTAAAGCTGCAGATAATTTGAACTTGGTTGTAGTACTAGCACCAAACGGTTGAGTCGAAGTTGAGGCAGCCAATCCCTCAAAACCTGAAGCCTGGCCTCCGAGGGAAGATGATCGATCGAGCACAGCTGGAGCCGAAAACGCGGAGTCACCCCCGGGTTCCAGACGCGAACGAGCGTAGAGGCGCTGTGGCTCCATGCCCCTTCTCCGACGCGCCTCGCGAAGTAGTTCCCTTGCTTTGGCAACGTCGTTCGCATGCATGAGCCAGGAATGCTGAACGAACAACTTGTACGTTTCATCGTCCAGTGGTGGGACGAAATTGCAAAAATCTCGCTTGTCTGACGAAAAGTTATTCTCGAGCCAGTTTTTAACCACAGCAGTCTTTTACAGATGGGGAAGACGCGTCAATTAGACAATCACTATGACGCAGGGCGGACGTACAGCACGCTCGTCACGCTCGACGTCCTTGGCAATTCTTGAAACCCACACTTCTTCTTCCGTCTTGTTGAACCTGCGACCCCCAAGCTCACGCGCAAGGAACTCGTCGCGCAGGGGTTCGGGTTCCAAGGCCGAAAGGTCCATAGGTATGGACATCAGCTATGGTGAGGCGGATGTGGACAACAATAGACGCCGAAGGGTAAATGTAATGATAGAAGAGAGTGTACAATCGGTAGCAGTGACGATGTTTATAATTTTCTCGCTTATCGCCTCTAAACTAACTTAGTGTTGGTGGATACTGCGGGGAACTAACTTAACGGCACAGCCTGGAGCAGGTTCTGCTGGCACCTGGCGACGACGGCGGACAGTGTTCCTTCTGTCATGGTCTCCGTCATGGTTGACACGTTGATAAGCCTATTGGAAGCGACAGGCTGTCGCGCGGCCACGATGTAGCTAACGCAAACAAATACACCATCCCCTCTTGAATTTCTAAGCTAGTGTCAGAAAAGCCGCAGTCTATTTTATCCGTTTTCTGTAAAACACTAGGGCGACCAGAACGATCACAGACGGTTCTCCCAAGGGCACCAAAGTGAACACAATTAGGAGTTCGTCTAATTATTTTGTGCCCAACGCGTGTTGCAGAGATTCGTATACGTCTGCCTCGATGCGCGCCTCGGCCTTGTCCTCTTCTGGGCCGTTGCCACTAAGCACCTTCTGAGCCTCTTGCAGGTTTGCGCGGACGGCCTGAAGGCGAACGTGACTTGGCTTTGATTTACGCAGGGACGTGTAATGAGCGTACCTCGAGCGAGAAGTCCTCTAGTGGAGCTGCCTCAATGGCATTGATGGTGAGCTTGTTGTTGGGGTGAACGGTCGCAAAGCCTCCAGACACTGGGAAGTCACATCCAAACAAAAGTAAGAAGGCGGTACTAAATAGGAAGGATGTGTATATCTCACCGAACCACTTCTTCGACGAGCCAGCACCCTCGATCACCTCCACGAGGCCTGGACGGAGAGGCTCGATGGACGGGACATGGTTTGCGAGAATACCCATGTCACCAGTTGCCGCCGACAGGTTGACTTGCACGACATCTGTGGAGGTGAAGATTGCCTACAACGCATCGGAGTTATGGACAGCTCAGCAAAGTAATGGGGTATGACCACGCACCTGGTGTGGGAGAACAAGGGAAAGTTTGATCTTGTCGGCTGCTTCAGCATATCCACGGCGGCCTAAGGCAAGAGAACGCGGGGAACGTCGAGCTGCGGAAGAGACGAGACGGAGTACAGACATGGTTGGCCGGTTCGTCGCGGGTCGAAAAGCGGAAAAGGTAAGAACGTGAGACTGACCCCGGAAACCGCAGTTGACGGAGTGTATAGACCCCAGGAACTCCGGAGTGGCCAATACACTCATCGATGTACTCATCCTCCAGGAATGAATTTTTGGAATTACTGTGATCCCTTAAACTTGGTGGTCTCATTGCTTAATATTCTTCAACAATATACAATAGCTCGACGTGGCGTATTTCGAGAGTTACCAGGCGGAGAATCAATGTGAAGTCATCACTGTTTACCAGAAGCCGTATCACGACATCCTTGCTCTGTACCACTATGACATCTCTCATTATGCGTGCACACTTACGACAATCCCTCCGTCCTGCCGCCCGCCCACTGCTCCAACGTGGTTCCAACGCCCGACGCACGCTCATCACTCTTAAAGAGAGTCTTGTGCGCCTATTCTCATCGAATTCACTAGTCACGTTCCTTGACCAATATATGAGTACAGTACGAGGTCACCGCCACGTCCACGGGCGGGCGCGACGGCACCATTTCTTCGACGCCAACAGATGGCACGGCACCTCTCAACCTCAAATTCGCAGTCCCAAAGGCGATCGGAGGTCGCGGCGATGAGGGACACAACCCCGAGCAGCTATTTGCAGCAGGCTACTCTGGTGAGTTTGAATCTCCTGACGTCTGTATGCACCCTTTGACACCCCGGTATTCAGCGTGCTTCCTGGGCGCGATCCAAGCCGCTGCGGCGAAACAAGGCAAGAAAGAAGTTGGTGCGCAGGCTGTTGTGCACGCCGATGTCTCCCTGGGAAGGCCCACGGATCGCCTCGGATTCGGCCTGAAGGTCGTGTTACGCGTCGAAGGTGTCGAGGATCAATCCATCATAGATGCTGCACACGAGGTTCGTCAACAAATCTGCACACTGTACACATAATTGAAGATTGATGACTCTGCGCTGTCTAGATGTGTCCATACAGCCGCGCTTTGCGCGAAGCTATAGTGGTTGAGGTTCAAAAACAAAAAGCCTGAGATGTATAGCAAAGAAGCGTCAGGGTCTCTTGGTCGGAATCAGTGCTTGTTTGATACAGTAAAACGATGGATATAAAGGACATGCGTATGTGCAGCATAGAATCTGGCAAGAACTATTACAGTGCGCTACGTTGCCAACTTGGGGGGACCCCATCCGCGGCCGCAAGATACGGCATCAGGTCACTTGTTAAGAACTCGCTAGGCCACTGCCGGCGAACCTGTTCTTTCAGGTACTTGGCGACGATATGCAGGTGTTCGTCTCTAAGTGCGGGTACAGCCTTGCGAACCTCAGGAACAGCGGCATCAGTGAGTTTGGTAATGTAATCGGCAGTGATTGTTGCGCCAGTGTCGTCACGCACGCCATAGTGGACCCACTGCCAAAGTTGAACGCGTGCAATCTCCGCAGTCGCAGCGTCCTCCATAAGGTGGTTTAGAGGGATGCACCCATTGCCACCGAGCCAAGCACTTGCGTATGCGAGAACAGTCGAGACGTTTGAACGCACGCCCCTGGAAGTGACCTTGCCAGGCACTTTCGTGTTTAGCAGGTCGGCGGCGGCAACACGAACATCCTCGCGCCGGATGTGGTACTACGGAGCAAAGAAATCGATACCGACTGCGTACATGCACAAGCGAGGACACGTACCTGATTGGGACCCAGCATATGCTGATCGAAAATCTCGTGCGCAATCTTGTTGATCAGAGGATGGGCAATCCAGGTTCCGTCATGCCCATTGGTGACTTCTCGAAGCTTATCCGCGCGGACCTTGCTCATCGCGATTTCGTTTTCTCTTTCGTCGCCCTTGATGGGAATTTGAGCGGACATCCCACCAATGGCGGCAACCTTGCGTCTGTAAACTCAGTGTTGGGGCTTTATCCGATATCTCTGACCTTTGAAAGCTTACCTATGGCAGGTTTGAATAAGAAGCCGGACATAGGCATCCATGAAACCGACTTCCATAGTGACGTCCTTGCGATCCGGAAGAATAGCGCTCCTGTCAGCGCGGCGCTTCTTTATGAAGCTAAAGATGTAGTCCCACCTACGACGCGTGCAATGAACTCTGATGTTGCGATGAAGTAAACGTGATAAACTTACCGGCCGCAATTCAACCCAGAGGAATGGTTCCTCAACTCGAAGAGTATCTCCTCCATTTGGAAGGCGGCAGGGAGAGTTTCAATCAAAACGGTGGCTCTGATAGTATTATGCGGCATGCTGATGTAGGACTGGGCGAAAAGGAAAACGTCGTTCCACAGGCGGGCCTCGAGGTAGTGCTCCATCTTCGGGAGGTAAAAGTAAGGGCCGACGCCCCGCTTGACAAGTTCCTCGGCGTTGTGATAGAAGTAAAGACCAAAATCGAACAGGGAACCGGACATCGGTGCCTTGTCGATGGTGATGCGTGGTTCATCGAGGTGCCAGCCACGAGGTCGCACAATGAGGACAGCAGGGTTTGGCGAGAGTTTGTATTGCTTCCCGTTTGACTCAAAGTCGACCTGTCGGCGAATGGCATCGCGAAGGTTGATCTGGCCCTCAATCATCGCCTTGAAAGTCGGTGAAGAAGCATCTATATGAATACGGTATTGTCGGTCACATCGGGCAGGGATGTAAGACCCATACCCTCAAAATCTGCCATGAACGTCTTGGCACCGCTATTTAGAGCGTTGATTACCATCTTCCTATCGCTAGGGCCAGTAATTTCGACACGTCTGTCCTCCAAACCAGGAGCAGGTGGGGCGCAATGCCAGGAAGGCTCCGCACGGATGTGGGCGGTCTCGCTGGGGAAGTCAAAAGGTACCCCTGCATCGAAGCGTGCTTGAGCTGCTTCGCGAGCAGCAAGAAGACCTTGGCGTGTTGCATCAAATGTTCGGTGAAGGGCAGCCAGAAACCTAAGGACACCCTCAGTGAGGAGCTCTGTCTGTGCCTTTTGGGAATTTCGAGTGTGGATCTCTATGCCAACATCCATGTTTCCTTTTCGTGGTGGAGAAAGACAGGAGATCGAATAGATTGCTGGGCAACTGACATTTATACTGGAGGTGGCTCTCCGACGGCGTGCGAGTAGTTCCGTCACTTCCGTGTACCGGGACGACGTCATCTATCACATGCCCGATATTTCAACCAACAATACCCAGGCTTCGTGTATAGTATGCTCCGTGAAGGTATTCAAGTGCCGTCCCATCCATCCGATCTCGGATGGGGGAGCCCGTCGAGCGACCACTTGCCAACATGTGATACCTTTAGAATGGCAGAAGCAGAAAAGAAGGCAAGCGTGTCGTGGAACTAGCAGAACCACCGCAAAAAAGCGATGAATAGGCCAGGCTTCGATTCGTCGTGGGCTTATTCCAATGCGCCCTATGATGGTCAGATGAGGGAGTTTGTGTCCGGGTCGTGCATCATCACACCGGCCAGCATGAGCGGAGAAGTGAGTGGCGCCATGTCATTACGATAGACTTTAACATTGCTTGCGCCGAGTTTGAGGCTAGGTTCTCAGTAAAGGCTGTTCGACAGAATCAAAGGGCGATTGCTCAGTATAGCGCTCAATTTTCGCCCTCGACCTATCTGCGCCTTTTTGGGTGTCAGGCCGGACCAGACCCGGGCCGGACTACGGAGCTCCGAGGCAAATCAAAACAACCGGCGATTTTGTTTCGCTAAGCATGTCATTGCTCTTTCTCGAGTTAAGTCATCATAATAATCCACGCTGTCCGATTGCGAGTCTCTTCCCCAGGGAAATATAGCTACACGACAGAGACCAGGACAGCAATTCGGAATGCCTGTCATATACCGTGGGCTAACTCGGTACTCAAGGGAGTCCGAGGAACAAGGGCAAAAGTTTCTGGAAGTTGGGCGTACCAACACCTTTCCACGAGATGAGGAAACGATAAGCAATCGTAGTGAGAAAACAGCAAGCGCGACATACCGGTGACAGGATCCCAGCCCTTCACACTTCAAAGAGGTTTAGCAACCAAGAACGGATTACGGAAGCATATACGTACGCAGTAAAACCATCCGTTGCTTGAGAGACACGTTTGAGTATAACGAGTTCACCCCAAAATAAGGACACATACCGCAGCCTGGGTTGGTGCCAGTGGTAATATCGTTGAATGCGTGTGCAAACTTAGAGGAGTAAATCGCGGGATTGATGAAGCCTGCGGATCAAAAATGGGCGTTAAACCTTCGTACAGTTCGATGAATAAGTCGCGAAACTCGCCGACTGGTCCCTTTCTCTTGGCAATCCGCGCATCATTGATCATGGTAATCATCGACCCTACGACAGGCGACGACGCGGACGTGCCAAATACAAGTTCGAACTGACCGTTTATAGCAATAACATAGTTCGCCCTTCAAAGAATCAGTCAAATGTAGTATCCAGCGCATTGTCTCATGGGAGGCTCACCCATTAGCGGACAAATCGGGGAAGCCCCGTGCCTTTGAAGAAGAGAGGATTCACCAGTCGATCAACCACCGAATGAGATTAGTCACGTTACCTTTCCGGAGTTGTTGAATTGAGCTGCACTATAGGGCGGAGGGTGGACTTTCAAGAAGTTGGTGACTGCTGTCTTTTGGTATGACGGCATTGGGAAAATATCACTGAATCCTCCTCCACTGAAAATGACCCGTTCGCACGCGCTTTCTGGATCATTTACAGTCGCGCCAGAATTGATTTGCGTGGCTCCGACGGAAACTACGAACGAGCACGATCCAGGGAATCCAGGATTGAACCTGACTGCGTCGGGACTATCATCGTCCACGCCTGAAGATGTAAGCCCTGCGCTCGTGACCGGTTGTTCACTGGACGCACTCACCGCTTGAGTTCTGGCAAACGCCACCAAAACCAGCAACCCCATTATCCCCTGAGCTGTATAGAACGGTTGTCCCCAACAACCCGAGCTTTCCGTACTCGTTGCACTGGCGGGTGGCGTATCGATGGGTGGCTGTACCCTCGTCCTGCCCGTAAGAGACGGAGACAACGAAAGGTGGCTTGGCTATGCCACAAGATTCGGGCTCTAAAGTGGAAGGTTAGATTGATTTAAAAATGCGAAAGACCTCTACGAACGATTAAAGCCCCCAGGGAGTGTGTCAGGATAGATTCCGTCCTATACAGAGGCGAATTAGAGGTCTGCCTGCGCAGACAACATTACGCTGCACCAACCTGGTTAGGATCGTCTCCACCCTGGAACGTACAGAACGACGCGTCGACAGCGTCCAGCCAATTGTCGAAGCCGGCACCTGATGGACGTTAGTGAGGTTGGTCTCACAAGAAACTACCGCTTACCCTCTACGAGGTCACCAGTCTGCAGCAGAGTGATTGGCTGTGGATTGGTCAATACCATAGCATATTCCAGGTCCAAGTCACTCTCTCCGTTGAAGTTAAAGTTCTGAGCGATGGTTTGCACGACACCTGTCAGGTATCAGTCGCGTTTGAACACAAGTAAACGGGGGACTTGCCTCCATCGATAGAGACGAGTGTAGGTCTTTGCCCAATCTGCTTGGACGAGAAATTCCTAAAATGATCGTGGTTATGCATCAGCCTAACTCTGTGAGAAATGTCTGTGAGAAATGTCCGTACGTGAAGAATTGATCGAGATCAGGAGCAAGGAACGCTTGCGGCGTAAATTCAACTGAGGGACAATTCAGTGGGGCCTATCAAACGACCAGGTTGGAATTTCACCAATTCCATAGGAGTTCTTCGCTGTTGCCACAGGAGTATAGTGGAAATTGTACAGGGCACGTAGGCAATCAGGAGTGATAAATTGATCACAAGTTGCCAGCGAAAGTGCGGCGTCAATCTTCGCGCCATTTGTCTTCGGGCCTTGGCCGCTAAATGGCTGACCAAGATGATTTGGGTTGGCCCGTTTGCGTAGCCGCGTTGGATCTTCCGAAACACGGTGGTTGAAGTGCACCGTTGGCTTGATGATCTCGACGTGGTCACTGATATGTTCTGGTACAGAGTAAGAATGACACCCTTGATCCCAGCGAACCTGTTAGCCAACCCGCGAGTACCGTAACTTCGGAGTTGCGTACCAAGCTGCTTCGCGCCCGACGGGTGCTTGTAAACGTGGTATTCCGTATCCAATAAACGCTCGGCCGTAGCTACTGTCACGTTGACCTCGATCCACCCTTGTTGGGGGAAAGTCTGACTTTGTCTTCGGCAATGCCAGAATCACTGAGCCACGTTCGAATAGAGGATACAGTAGACTCGCTCGGTGCGAAGAAGTCGGCGACTCTTTCGGGAGTCCAGTGTTGGCCGTATGTTGGCGAATCGGGATGTGCGACATCCATCAGAAGGTCTTCGAGCATGTGAAGGTTCTGTTGCTTCATTCCAACGCGCATGGGAATGATATCATCTGCGTCTGCCCTGTGAGACTGAACCCATCCAATAGGCTCAATTGTGCGTCGTTCATGAACGACGTGGTTGCCACGTTCAAGTTGAGAGGGAGCAGCTAGTGCTACGGAGCAAATTGCCAAGACCTGAAGAATTCCACGCATGAGGGACGGGAATGGCCAGGGAAGAAGAGAGAATCCCTTCAAAGCTCACCTGTTATCAGGAGAAAGCCAACACCTTTTGTAGGCGGGGGGCGGGAACGGGTGATGAGCGGCGGTAAAGTCCCACTAGCAACCATGTGCACCACACGGGAAGAGACCTGAACCGGCCGAAGATATTCTCATGCTGTCCACGCGCGATAGAAACCATGCCAATCGAGCTTCCTCGATGTATGCCGGTGGGAAGCAGACTCCGAGAAGGATTCCACGACTTGGATAAAACGCGAGCGCATTACTCCTTCAGTTGTGTCGAGAACGTAGCGCTGCCCACAAAAACCCATAACCGTACAAGGGCTTTGAGCCCCAATCGGGCTAGCGAGTCACTTCCGCCGCCGACACCGCTCGAGAACCGAACATGTTAGGTAGAATGAGCAGAAGAAGAAGCACGGCTACTTGATTAATAAAAGAGATGCCATGGGCCTTCCGCGGCAGTTGTACGGATGCATAACTTGCTGTGAGTGTGGCGAATCCGGGAGTCGGCTGATATGGTGGGTTGTCCCATGAGTTGCGACGACGTGGAGAGCATATCGTCGTGCGTGGGTGCAAGTGTTATCTCCGCCAGTGGCAAGGCGCCGGTTGCAAACAAACAAGAAATGCGTGATGGTAATTGTATGCACAAGAGCTACTGCCGGTCCTCTACCTCCCGGCATCCCAAACCTACCTAACACAGAAAGCAAGGCAGTGACTCACCAAGAACGTAAATATACCACGCGAACTACTAGATGACACTTAGGTAATATATTCGTTCCACAATCCAATCATTCTGTCTGTTGCAATGAGGACTCGGAATTCAATTGAGTGGGCTAGAATCACCGTGATTATGACATACGTACCAATCATTACTCGGCTACGATCGGGTCAGCCTGTCATGCTTCTTCACGCTTTCCCCCATGCACCCTGCTTCCGAGTCATATACTCTGCCGTAATTCCTCTCGACGAAGAGCTGATGAAGAGCTGATGGCGGGTGGTTCCTAAGGCTGATGCTTGAGTTGAGAGCAGGGCTTCGTGGAGAAATAGGAGGTTCTTTCGCGAAACAAACTGCCTGCGCACACACCACAAGTCGACGTCTTGGTCGCTTTTTGTCCTAGCATCGATAAATTTCGCGATGGCTTGCTGGGTTTCTGGAGACACCGTTTCAAAAAAAAGGATTGACCGTTGTTTGCACTGGCGGTGTCAAAAGAATTATATTCGTTTCCAATTTCTGCCTCTTCGCAGGTGCAGCGTCTTTCAGAGTAATTTGGTCTTCCTCAATGCGGGCAAAAGGAAGACGGCATCTTCCATTTTTGCACGAGAACGCTTTTGATTACGGGAAAAAGCAACCGGTAATGCATTAGTCATGTCAGTCATTGTTAAACACGTCATGGACGCTGTGGTGTCGACGATACGACTGGGAAGGAACACACGGGAGACAGTGACACACCGAAGCGACCCCTATTTCTGAATTAGCACCGACAAAGAAGTTGTTATTTGATTTATTACTGTAATTCCCACCACTTGGTAGGACTGCTTCTGGGCGACGACAGGCCGAACCGACAGACCCGGGCCGGACTACGGAGCACAACACGCGTGTCATTTCTTTCTTGGCATAAGTCATCATAATCTACACTGCCCGATTGCGAGTCTCTCCCCCAGAGGAATATAGCTACACGACGGAGACAACGACAGCAAATCGGAATGCCTGTCATATACCGTTGGCTAACTCGGTACTCAAGGGAGTCCGAGGAACAAGGGTAATAGTTTCCCGAAGTTGGGCGTACCAACACCTTTCCACGAGAAGAGGAAACGATAAGGGATCGTAGTGAGAAAACAGCAAGCGCGACATACCGGTGACAGGATCCCAGCCATTCACACTTCATAAAGGTTTAGCGACCAAGAGCGGATTATGGGAACATATACGTACGCAGTAAAACCAACCGTTCCTTGGGAGACACGTTTGAGTTTAACGAGTTCACCCCAAAATAAGGACACATACCGCAGCCTTGGTTAGTACCAGTGGTGATATCGTTGAATGCTGGTGCAAAATTAGAGGAGTAAATCGCGGGATTGATGAAGCCTGCGGATCAAAATATGGGCGTTAAACCTTCGTGCAGTTGGTGAATGAGTCACGAAACTCACCGACTGGTCCCTTCCCCTGGGCAATCCGCGCATCATTGATCATGGTAATCATCGACCCTACGACAGGCGACGACGCGGACGTGCCAAATACAAGCTCGAACTGACCGTCTATGGCAACAACATAGTTCGCCCTTCAAAGAATCAGTCAAATAGTTATTCAGCGCATTGTCTCATAAGATGCTCACCCATTAGCGGACAAATCGGGGAAGCCCCGTGCCTTTGAAGAAGAGAGGATTCATCAGCCGATCAACCACAGAATTAGATTAGTCACGTTACCTTTCCGGAGTTGTTGAATTGAGCTGCACTATAGGGCGGAGGGTGGACAGCCAAGAAGTTGGTGACTGCTGTCGCTTGGTATGACGGCATTGAGAAAATGTCACTGAATCCTCCTCCACTAAAAATGACCTGTTCGCACGCGCTTTCTGGATCATTTACAGTCGCGCCAGGGTTAATTTGCGTGGCTCCGACGGAAACTACGAACGAGCACGATCCAGGGAATCCAGGATTGAACCTGATTGCTCTGGCACCCTGAGCGTCCACGCCTGAAGATGTAAGCCCTGCGCTCGTGACCGGTTGTTCGCCGAACGCACTCACCTTTTGAGTTCTCGCAAACGCCACCAAAACCAGCAACCCCATTATCCCCCGAGCTGTAAAGAACGGTTGTCCCCAACAACCCAAGCTTTCCGTACTCGTTGCACTGGCGGATGGCATATGGATGGGTGGCTGTACCCTCGTCCTGCCCGTAAGAGACGGAGACAACGAAAGGTGGCTTGACTATGCCACAAGATTCGGGCTCTAAAATGGAAGGTTAGATTAATTTAAAAATGCGAAAGAACTCCGCGAACGATTAAAGCCCCCAGGGAGTGTGTCAGGATAGATTCCGTCCTATACAGAGGCGAATCAGAGGTCTGCGTAGACAACATTACGCTGCACCAACCTGGTTAGGATCGTCTCCACCCTGGAACGTACAGAACGACGCGTCGACAGCATCCAGCCAATTGTCAAAGCCGGCACCTGATGGACGTTAGTGAGGTTGGTCTCACAAGAAATTACCGCTGACCCTCTACGAGATCACCAGTCTGCAACAGAGTGATTGGCTGTGGATTGGTCAACACCATAGCATATTCCAGGTCCAAGTCACTCTCTCCGTTGAAGTTGAAGCTCTGAGAGGTGGTTTGCACGACACCTGTCAGGTATCAGTCGCGTTTGAACACAAGTAAACGGGGGACTTGCCTCCGTCGATAGAGACGAGTGTAGGTCTTTGCCCAATCTGCGTGGACGAGAAATTTCTAAAACGATCGTGGTTATGCATCAGCCTGACGCTGAGAGAAACATCCGCACTGGAAGAACAGATCGAGATCAGGGGCAAGGAACGCTTGTGGCGTAAATTCAACTGAGGGACAATTCAGTGGGGCCTGTAGGGCAACGAGATTGAAGCTTCACCAATTCCATAGGAGTTCTTCGCTGTCGCCACAGGTGTATAGCTGAAATTGTACAGGGCGCGTAGGCACTCCGGGGTGATAAATTGATCACAATTTGCCAGCGAAAATGCGGCGTCAATCTTCGCGCCATTTGTCTTCGGGCCTTGGCCGCTAAATGGCTGACCAAGATGATTTGGGTTGGCCCGTTTGCGTAGCCGCGTTGGATCTTCCGAAACACGGTGGTTGAAGTGCACCGTTGGCTTGATGATCTCGACGTGATCACTGATATGTTCTGGTACAGAGTAAGAATGACACCCTTGATCCCAGCGAACCTGTTAGCCAACCCGCGAGTACCGTAACTTCGGAGTGGCGTACCAAGCTGCTTCGCACCCGACGGGTGCTTGTAAACGTGGTATTCCGTATCCAATAAACGCTCGGCCGTAGCTACTGTCACGTTGACCTCGATCCACCCCTTGTTGGGGGAAAGTCTGACTTTGTCTTCGGCAATGCCAGAATCACTGAGCCACGTTCGAATAGAGGATACAGTAGACTCGCTCGGTGCGAAGAAATCGGCGACTCTTTCGGGAGTCCAGTGTTGGCCGTATGTTGGCGAATCGGGATGTGCGACATCCATCAGAAGGTCTTCGAGCATGTGAAGGTTCTGTTGCTTCATTCCAACGCGTAGGGGAATGATATGGTCTGCGTCTGCCCTGTGAGACTGAACCCATCCGACAGGCGCAGCCGTGCGTCGTTCATGAACGACGTGGTTTGCACGTTCAAGTTGAGAGGGAGCAGCTAGTGCGACGGAGCAAATTGCCAAGACCTGAAGAATTCCACGCATGAGGGATGGGAATGGCCAGGGGGGAGAGAGAATCCCTTCAAAGCTCACCTGTTATCAGGAGAAAGCCAACACCTTTTGTAGGCGGGGGGCGGGAACGGGTGATGAGTGGCACCACCAACCATGTGCACCACACGGGAAGAGACCTGAACCGGCCGAAGATATTCTCATGCTCCCCATACGCGATAGAAACCATGCCAATCGGGGTTCCTCGATGTATGCCAGTGGGAAGCAGACTCCGAGAAGGACTCCATGACTCGGATAAAACGCGAGCGCATTACTCCTTCAGTTGTGTCGAGAACGTAGCGCTGCCCACAAAAATTCATGATCGTACAAGGACTTTGAGCCCCAATTGGGCTAGCGAGTCTCTTCAGCCGCTGACACTGCTCGAGAATGAGACGTGTGAGGTAGAATTAGCAGAAGAAGAAGCACCGTTGCTTGATTAGTAACAAAGATTACATGGACCTTCTGCGGCAGTCGCACGGGTTCATAACTTGCTGTGAGTATGGCGAATCCGGGAGTCGGCTAATATGGTGGGTCGTCCCTTGAGTGCGACGACGTGGAGAGCATATCTTCGTGCGTGGGTGCAAGTGTTATCTCCTCCAGTGGCAGGGCGGCGGTTGCAAACAAACAAGAAATGCGCGCATGGTAATTGTGGATCAGCGACCACCCGACTGCTACCGACGACTGCTACCGACGACTGGATGGCACTTACGGACCCAGTGACTGGGTCCGTGACAATAATGGACACGTTGGTGTTGAAGAGATAATGCCGTGCGCAAGTGCAGCGAGGTCGGGAACAGAAACGGTGGCTTGCTGGATTAGGTGGTTGCAAGTGGTCAGAAGCTGTCACGCACGCTTCTGCACGACATGAAACTTCGCCAAGGTGGCCGTCTGGATCGGAAACGCATTGAACTTGAGTTTATAAGGCCGCGCGTAAATGCAACACACTGGAAGCACAAGAAATGAGCGCTATGAGCCACATAGCCAATGGTGAGACAGTGAGATAAGGGCAGTGAGCGGATGAGGTGGCACGTGCTCATTCCTGCTGTCTGCGTATTTTCCTCAGGTTCGACATCCTTCAAATTGTTAAGAGAGCAATAATGTGACTCACGCATCCAACATGCTCCAGGAGGCCCACCCGTCGCACCCCCTCATTTTCGATCGCAGAAGCACTTCTTCGTGCTTCTGCCACTCTCTATGCTTTCCTCTCCCCTTCACTTTAATGTTCGCTATCATCGAGTACACCAAGGGACCAGTGTTTATTTAACACTCGCTACCTGTAGTACTGTACATCCATGGACTTTAGACTATCGACCACGCGTTTTTTCCACTTTGCTGCACACCATATTTTCTCTTCCCTCACTCCCAGTGTGGCACTGGTCCTCCCTACTTTTGGGGATGAAGTAACGACACCACAAAGATCTTGAGAAACATGACAATGATTGCCCATGACAAAGATGAAGTAGGGCGATAGAAAAAAAAAGACAAGCTGACGAAAAAAAAAAAGAAAAAAAAAACGCCTTCGATCAGATCTCAGACAATGGGTTATCCTTGATCCCCAGCCTGCTTCACTAGCTTTTCTCGATTTTGGCCTATCGATATGGAAACTGCTGTATATGTGGGCCAATCACCGACCTTGTCGCGTGTCTTCACTACAGCCGGTGGCCAGCGCTCTCCCCCCCAAGCGAGTTTCTCGGGCCCTCAGGGTAACGACTGGAAGTTCGCCCGCGCCAATGCTGGGCGAAAGTCCCAATTCCAAGGACACCTATCCAATCAGCCAAACGCTGAACCCAGCGAACCCAGGCCCCGTCTCATGGGCGGCTGCAGCCGCAGGGCGCCCAACGCTCACGGGTGGTCTGACCGCGGGCCGCATAGCTGGTGAGCGTTTTGTATCCCCCCTTTCTCGGCGAGGGGTTTTGTTGTTGACGATGTGACCTCGAGGTACCCCCTCGACGCTGAAGAACCCGAGTGACGAGACGCCCTCACGGCGTAAGTCGATGCCCGGCGACGCGAGTGTGCGCCGGTCGATCCAGGACCTTGTCCTCAGTATCGACCGGAGCGTGAAGATCGATCCCGAGGTCGAAGACGTTCGTCTATTTTGTCTTTTTTTTTGTTTGGCTTTTCCTTACACGCGCCACCTACCCTTTTTTTTTTTTTTTGTATTCGCGCCTCTGCTCTTGCGTGTATGCTCGTAGCTCCTATTGGACATCGCAGACGAATCCATCGATTCAGTCACCAACTTTGGCTGCCGTCTCGCGAAGCACCGCGTCGGCAAGATACTGGAAGTCAGGGACTTACAGCCCCACCTCGGTACGCACACTTCAATTCCGCACTTCACATCAGCCCCGGCCAGCTAGTACTATATGCTCTTCCCACCACAGAACGCAATCATAACATCCGCATCCCGGGTTTCGCATCGGACTTGACGCCGATCGCGCTTTCGCAGACGGGTATGGCACCCGCGCCCCAAGGCACACAAGGGACGAAGAAGGGCACGCAAGGCACACAAAAATCGCATCATGCCCACCGTCTGGCACAGGTGGCACAGGCCAAGCTTATGTAGACGCTCATTACAATCTTGCGTGTAAGTAAGAACGATCACGGCTTCTATCCGCATGAAACAAGACGAAAGCAAGCAAAGCGTAGTGGTATATCATGCCGCCATTCCCCTCAATAATCCCGCGCTCGCAAATACGGAAATGATCATTTATTGAAAAGGATACAATAATGCTGCTATTGTGGTCGACACCAGTTGGTCGCTGTATGGCACGAAAGGGTGCCTTGCTTGGACGGGGATGAGGGCTAACAAGCCTTCAAATTGATTTGGTGATTTTCTTCGCGTCGAACTCGCGTTGGTTATACACCTGTGAGGCAGATATGTCAACGTGTAATAAAAGAACGACTCGGACTTGCGCTGGCTGGCAGGCCCATGGCCTGTGTCACTGTATTGTCAATTGATGGGCACCGTCATGACAGGTACAACTCCCGTGACTCAGCGATCTTGCGTTTCGTTTGCCCATATGACAAGGTCACGGAGTCGGGAGAATAATCTCGAATCGCGGCACACGTGTTGTTGTAGATGAGCTCATGTTCGGGTTCATCTATGGTTGCCAAGAAGAGTTCGAGACATAGGCGTGATTCCCTGTTGATACTAAGAGATTCTGTGAGAAGAGACTGTTGCCCTTCACGAACGTCGGCAGAAATATGATCGTCTTCTGAGGTCGCGCGGCCAAGACACTTGTCGAAATCCACAGAGATGCGAGGCGCCTCGAGGCGAGGGACGATATTGTCCGTGCTCCAGTCATTTGGGCCACCAGGGAGGTCATCGCGCCCGTGGCATACGTTCTCATCCCCCTGTCGAGAGGCATCGTGACGGCCACGGTCTGGAGGAGAAGTGCCCCGGTCACCTTCGAGAGTCATGTGCTGGGATGGATGGGAAGTCGTGCAAGAGTCGGCCCGGGGCTCACCACCGAGGGGTTCTACGGCCCCGTCATCAGTCTGCTGATTTGGACCGCGTTTTTGGGTGGGACCAGTATCGTAAGCATAATGGCCTTCCTGTGCCTGCTCGTCGGCAAGCCGCTCAGGCTCCCTTGAAGTGCGATGACCAGAGTCCAATCGGGCCCGCTTTCCACACGGTGCAATATCAGACGAGTATAGTCCAGTACGTTGATGATTAGAAGAGCTTCCGCCTGAATGCAGAGCATGGCTGGCGTTGCCCCCCAGAGGCTGAGAGCTATACGCGTTGGCTCTGATCGGAAGTACTAGTGCACAATATCACGGGAATCGATCAGTGCGTGAGCACCAGCGAAAAGTGAGTGACTTACGTGAACCATAGCAATCCTCGTTTCTATACTTTCTATGTGCGTAAAAGGTTGCCCTCGAAACGTGCCGAAGACGCTTGCAGTACCTCGAGCAATCACACTGGTACCTTTTTACGCGCGAGTCCCGAGACGTCGACATTAGACACAGCTGAGCGTAGCACAATTGATCGAAAATAGTAGAGTAATAAAGAGAGATCAGAAGCCGTGCACAGTGAGACCGAGGGAGGGTCGCGTCTGTAGGCAGCTAAATGCGCTCTAAATGCGCTCGACGAAACGATGACGTCACTGGCAGAGCAACCGCGGTTTTGACATGGACAAATCAATACAGCCGGGATCGACAAAGTCCTTGTTCGGTTCGTGGTGCGCCTTTTCTATGTACTAGTAGGGTTTTTTTTTTTTATGTATGAGTCAAGAAAATGGTATATGTGGATGGTTGTTCAATTTTGATTTTACAGTAAGTTACGTGGTTCTAAGACGTCGGGAGGGTTCTTCTGGGGTTCTTCTGTGTGTGTATTGGCAGGTATGTGTATGGTACCCACCCTTACGCATGGGAAAACTTTCACCACACGAAGGTCCCTCGCGTCCGGTGGGTGTTGTTAGGTGGTGGTGAGACCGGTAGGCGCACCAGGTGCTGTGGTATTACTGGTCCGTACATTTTGTGTTGCCGTCTGAGCTCGGCGTCGGAAATTCGATTGGGGAAAAAATGCGGAACGATCGTATTCGTGAAGCTGGGAATAGTGCGGCCGAATACGGGTCGAGCATTGGGCCCGAAGATTACAGGCTAGTCCATACGTGCTACAACGGTCGAGTCGTCTATCTAGAGATCAAGTCATGTGAACCGTCGAGGAGGGAAATGTCGAGAAGAGAAGAGAAGAGAAGAATGAGTCAACCGTAATACATAACGCCGTCCAGTCTAGCACCGTCACAAGTCCAGCACCGCAGAGAATAGATTCATCTCAGCCAGCAACCCCTTCAAGTCATCGTCCTGCAGTTGATGAGAGCAGCAGATTTCCGAAACGCTGGGGGGAACGATCAACACAAAATGCCAGCCCGCCAAGGGTGGCAATGCTCCCGGGGCATTTTTAAAAAGAAAGGAACGATTCCTTTCATTATTGGATGGTCTGACCCAGTGGCGAATTGAAAAATGTAGAGCTTTCCCTAGGCAACAGTGAACGAATCGAACGCCACCTGATGTTGAGCTTCCGGTGCGTAGTAGACCCTATTTTTGATTGGGTGGTCCAGGCCAGACACCGGATATACGAACGTCTCCGCTGGCGTAAAGTCAATCGGTAGCACAAGCGACCAATTCGCGCCGTCTCGGTGATTGGAGTGCCATTGGGGGAACTTCTTTCCTCGGCCAGATCCGCTCGAGTCCTATTTAACAATGGGAACAAGCTTGAGCGCAATCTTCTCTTCTAGCATTTCTTGGGCCAACGATTCGTACACGACGCTGACAATGCGCCGTGTCACTTCAACGTTCTCCAAGCTATTGTAGAGTGTGATTTGCGCAGCTCGCGTTTCTTTTCGGAGTTGGGTCTGAAGCTTCAGCTTGATCATATGTGTGATGGGTTCCAAGCGACTGTAGGCAAATTTGTCTTCATCGTCGCCGTCCATCGGCAAGCGTGTCATGAGGATAAGGGTGTGAGATTCGCCATCATTGTCGAAATTCACTTCGTCGAAAACCATGTTACTGAACTTCCTTAACGAAAGCTTGCGGAGTGTGGATTCATAGCGAGCTTTATGCGCAGCAAAGATGGCCTCATTATGGACAAAGTTGAAGCAAATGCGGGGAGTGGGGCCATACTGATTATACATCTCGTCTATACATGGGTCATTGGCTTTGAGTCCATAAATGACAGCACTACACAGAACAAAATGGTCAGCCCAAACATAGATAGCGGAAGAGGAAGAGGAAGAGCTAACGCTTTGAATATCTCTTCTCTCGTCCACGGATCCATAATAGCGATGCTACATTCCGTGGTCTTACTTAAACATTTCCATTGAGCCGATTGAGGAGAGGAACATAATATAATGAGGTGTTTGGTTCTATGTGGGGCGAGATAATCCGGGATTCCATTCCTGCACTCGTCTGCGTCAATAAGCGTCCAAATACAGGCCTTGAAATCAGTGGAGGAGTGGTCCGGCGGGACCTTGAAGACGCCTTCCTCCACAAAGAGGTACTGCATGGAACGGAACCAGATGACTGGCTTCTTTTGGCGAGACGTCGGCACAAAGCATAAATAACCCAATAACTCTTCCCTTTCAGCCCGTATATTTCAGAAACGGTAAGATCACACAGTAAAATGCTTACCAATGCCAGGTTGTCCTGTGATGACCACTGAGGGGGGACTAGGGTCATCACGATGTGATCCCAGATACTTGTCGCAAAATTTATACAGCTGGATGTACTCTTTGCAAACCAAGAGCTCTGGCCATACATTTGGGATGCCAAGATTGAGGATGTAACAACCAGGACCGGTCTCATCGCCCTCGTCCTCATCTATGTTCATGGATTCATTTTCAGGCACATCCAGCAGACTCTGGAGCCAGAACTTGCGGTGCAGCTGTACGAGTGGATGAGAATAGTGAAGCAGGGTGACCTTGGCCGACTGGGGATGGTCCTGGTCAATGATGGCACTACGTGCAGAGGGAGAACACTGTTCTAAAAGGGGGGATGACATTCGGTATTGGGAAGAAGATTATGAGGTTGCAACTGCAACTATCATACTTTATAGTCGCAACCTCAGGCCAGTCACCGATAACCTAGTTACGTCACCAATGACGCCAGGCTCAGATTAGTCACGTGCTTTGTAGAGTCAACGTCTCAGCTGCTGCTATCGGTACTATATCACGGTGTTGTTCTTCGTTCATGGAAGCTAGCACGCGTAGTAACCAAGCTTAAGGTGACATACGACCGACGACTCGTAGGCTTCATAGCAAAGGTCAAGACAAAGGCATAGGTCAGGTGGTGAGACAATTCATGTCGTGGAGACTTTATTCGGTCGCGGGAAATGTGATCAGAGACTCGCTTCTCGTGGGAATGTCTTGTCTTGAAAGAAGGCGGCGACGCCGCGAAGTTGCAGAGGAAAACCATAAAGTCACGCGCGGAGTCAATCCGAAAGCGCCGGGATAAAACTAAATGTAGTTTGCACACCAAAAGGGATCTACAACAGTGTTGGCACAGCGGAATGCTACGTGCTCCGCATAAACTGGACATGCAAACGTGCCGGCACCG
This sequence comes from Lactarius akahatsu, assembly GCA_021524915.1. Taxonomy (NCBI): domain Eukaryota; kingdom Fungi; phylum Basidiomycota; class Agaricomycetes; order Russulales; family Russulaceae; genus Lactarius; species Lactarius akahatsu. Next base: position 487,821 of record JAKELL010000016.1, on the reverse strand, counting down.
CTGCACGCGTACAGCTATGACTTTGCACTTTTTGAATCGTTATCAGAGGAAGATGTGCTGTCAACTGTGGCTGGCTCAGAGTCCGAGGAATCTCGAAGGTGGCCGAGTTAGTCACGGTGAGTCTGCGGTTACAGGTGGTACCGACTCACCCGTCAATTCTTTCACGACGCGTTCACCTATTTTGATAACACGCCTACAAGCCATCTGCCAAACACCACAACTGACGGACCCTAGCATTTCGGAAGTCGCATAGAGCTAACAGTGTTGAAAACCGCGATTGTCTCACCTGCAGGTGCGAATGGGAACGATAGCCACCAGGTTATTGGTCCGAACCAAGCCGCTGGGAGGTAAAATACAGCAACACGGCTGTACCACCACCCTATCGCGAACTGAAGGCCAGTTGTCATTGTCCATAGGATGGTGTTGAACTTGAGCGAAAATGACATTTTTGAGGCATTGAGCTCAGCGTCTGTGTGCAGAATTAACACAAGCAGCTCAAATGTGTGATAGCAGACACGCAACTGAGCTTCTCCAGATCCGCCAAGCCTTTGTCGACACTCCGACGAAGTTTGGCCCACTTCGCAAATTGGTCCTGAGCACTGGTTTGAAGCAACTCGGCCTTTTTTAACAATATTTCCGACTTGAGCTGCCGCTGACGACTCGCGGCATTCCGGTTGAAGATGCTTTGGTACGCGGACCACGCCTGGAGGTGGGAGTTGAACTGGCGAACGAACCACTTGGACCAGGAGTAAAAAATGAGCGTACGAAATGCAGGAGAACCGACTTTCCAATCCAGGAAATGAGCTCCGTGACAAAAACCAGGGCGAATATGGTGAGGATGAGAGACATGGGGGGTGAGTAAACGTGTCCGGGTGAGTGAGTCGTTCTAGGAGGATGTACCCTAACCCTACGCTAAGATTAACTCGCCCTGTGCCTCAGGTTTGCGCGGCTTTAGATGCATTGAATCGCTTTCGTTATCGTCAGTCAAATGCTCCACACAGATCACAGGCAAACATTGAGCAAATTATCGACAGGGACAGTGCAAAGCCCGTCCGCTCCCTTGACGCCCATGAGGACCGTCCCACCCATGGGATCGGTCGCGGTCAAACGGATCACTCTCACTTCCAAGAAGAACTGGTGGATGGGTGCGCTGTCAGAACGCGGTACAGATTAGAACCGAATCAGACTGACGACTATATGCAGTGGAGCTTGACGAGGAAGAGAACAAGTTGAATGCCTCACAGACCTTCCCACCACCGTCTGCAGAACCCACCCTGAACGACTATGTTCCCGATCATCCACTTCCTACGACGAGTGTTCCCGCCTCCCCCATATACCATGCACCTCACAGAAACCCGGGCACCATCTTCTCCTTTCCCACACCCTCTATCTACGCGGCGCCGCACAATCCCACGGCGGCGCTACCACCCTTCGCCCAGGGCTCTGCGTCTGAGCTTTTCAAGTGCGTAGTGAAAAAGCCGGAAGTGATACAGCTAGAGATCAACGACGAGATGCAAAGCAACGCCTTGGATGTCGCTACCCAGTTCCTTGCCGAGTTACGCGTCTACACCCGTGTTGCACCGCATCGAAACATCCCCATCTTCCTGGGGTGTCTTGACGGCATTGGCATGGTCCTCGAATTTCTGGAGGGAGGGACACTTTACGACTACCTTAAACAGCACGCACCATTTTCGCGCATTCAGTTACGGGATTTTCACAACCAGCTGCTCGACGCGCTCACACACCTACACGCGTACGGGCTGTCCCACGGAGACCTTTCATTGCTCAACGTACAAGTACTCGAGAGGCGTGGAGACCTGACGCTGAAGCTAATCGACTTTGGTCGGTCGGTCTCAGCTGATTCTTCATATGCACCGCCAGACGGCGATCCAGTCGATCCATGGGGATACCTAAATCCCGAACGAAATGAACCGCGTGTGGAACAGATATTACCGGGAACGCGCCCTTTCTCGGCCCCGGAGATCTTGCGAGGGGAGTGTCAGGATGCCCAGCTGGCAGACGCATATAGTTTCGGAATGGTTCTGGTGTGCTTGGAGCGAGGACAACTAGTCGACGTCAAGCCCTGGAACCAGCGGAAAGACGTGCACCCAGCAGACCTCTTGGAGGGCTGTACGTTGTTTGAGGAAAGAATACGACAATATCTTAGGAGATGGAACGAACGAAGAAGACTCTCGCGGGAGGACATGATGGATGACGTAACAGACTAAGCTATACCATGTAAATAAGACCACACAACCTTGTATTCAGTCGATCGCTGCACTCCGTTCGTCAAACATGGCTTTCGTCCATCCTTCACGAATGGCTCAGGTGCCTCAACCCTCTCGCTTCGCACCCTCGCGTCCAGACAGAGGACGTGACCGAAGCCGTGACCGCGACCGAAGGGACGAATACCGACAACGACGAGACCGCGATCGCAGTGATCGTGACAGTGCTGAGCGAGACCATCCGTCTCCAGCCCCCCGGCCTACCTCTGGGCGCGAAAGTCCCCTGTATGACGACTACACTCGGCGCGACTCTTCCCCACCCCGCGACCGCAAATCTGCTGACTCCCGGCCTCGGTCAATCCCGCCGTCATTACCCTCTGGAGGCGAGTCCAGGCGGCCAGAGACAGCTCCCGAAAATGGCCATCCTTGGCGTCAACAAGAAAACATGTATAGAAGGGATGGGGGGTTCGACGGAGGTGGCGACTACTTTGAACGGTACGTAGCTTCCTTTCTACTTTTGAGCAGTCCTCATTGTCTTTCGTACAGGCGCCGGCAACAAGCGTATCAACAGCACTTTCAGCATTTGGCCCCCATCCCCTCATGCACCTACTCGGGAGCTGTATGTATCTTATATTGTTTCTAGGGCGTCTCGGCTCACCTCATGGGCTTAGGTCACCCGAGCGCGACACGGGCTCGCGAAGCAAGCACAAACGACGTCGCACTCCTTCCGTCGACGAGGAGACGGACAGCGAAGAGGAACGGAGGCGTCGCGAGAGAAAAGAACGCAAGCGGGAGCGGAAGGAAAAAGAGCGGCGAGAGCGGCACCACCACCGGCGGTCGCAAACTTACTCGAGTGACGAAGCACGCGAGCGTCATCGCGACGGCAAAACGAAACAGAGCAGGTCGTCGTCGGACCGCGATCGTCGTAGGACGAGAGTTCGCTCGCTCAGCCCACGTCGCGAACAGTCAGTCGACGAAGACGACTGGGTGGAGAAGCCCGCGCCTTCGGGTTCATTTGTCCCCGCTGTACCCAGTTCTGCCGCCCCTCCGAGCATTCCATCGCCATCTGCATCTCGCGCTATCCAGAGGAAGGCAAATGACGGTGACTCGTCCGACGAGGATGTAGGCCCGTTGCCAGCGGCCGTACCAACAGCACCGAAGAAAGTCGACGAACGCGCCTATGGCGGGGCCCTCCTACGAGGAGAAGGCAGTGCCATGGCCGCTTTCTTACAGGATGGCACGGACGTGCGCATTCCGCGCCGTGGAGAAATCGGTCTCACGTCGAACGAAATTGACAAGTTCGAGTCAGTGGGATATGTGATGAGTGGCTCGCGTCACCGTCGCATGAACGCGGTGCGTATGCGCAAGGAAAACCAGGTCATCAGTGCCGAGGAGAAGCGCGGAATATTGAAGTTGCAGCAGGAGGAGAAACAGAGGCGCGAGGCTATTCTCAGAGAGGAGTTCCAAGAACTCTTAACGGACAATCTCAAGGGAACTGAAGGGGGTAAAACTTCGGATAGATATTGAGGCGTCGTTATCATCTACTGGTGCAAAGTGTGTAACTACACATAACCATGTAATACACTCATAAGGAGTGTTGGTGCGGAACGGGAGTCGGTTACTTTAGAGTTCCTGATGAGTGGTTTTGCTAGTCAGACCGACGAGCTCGACGTCGAAGACCAAGGCCGAGTTGGCTGGAATAACGTTCCCAAACCCACGTTCGCCTACATATGCACGTCAATACAAAAGAAAGGTGAACAAACAGGAGAAACCACGAACCATAAGCCATGTGGGGAGGGATGGTTAGTGTACGCTTTTCGTTGACGCACATCCCGACGAGGCCTTCATCCCAGCCTTTGATGACCTGTCCGACGCCAACTAACAGGGAAGCGTAAGAACATCCACGACAAAAGAAGGACCGAAGGGCGCACGGGTCAAAGGCAATGGTTGACCGCGGTCGTGACTAAGATTATTTTTTCTACAGTCAACACGGTTGCAACACGGAAACAGTTCGGGAACGTACCTCGAGTCGAATTTATTGCCATTGGAAAATAACGTGCCGGTCTGCAGGGGAGGGGTGAGGGTTTAGATACGTCCAAGGTGAGGGTGCAGAATGCCAACAACGCACATAATGAACCTTGATCGCGTCGCCCTTCTTCGCTTTGACGCCGCAGTCAGGAGGGCTGAACGTCGTTTTGATGTCCAATTCCGTTGGGGCTTGCTGCTGCGCCAACGCGAGCAGTCCGAAAGACAGCGAGAGCCAGTGTAAGAGTTGCATGGTGTTTGAGTGACCCTCAGTCAGTTCCGTCCGCTTCAGCACTTCTCCGGAATTGGCCGGGGCTGCTTATTGTTCTTTGACTCTGGCTGAGCTACAAAACGTTATATGGCACGGTGCTTTGCTCGTCTGAGGCTTTGCTTTTCCGACAGGAATGACTTGGTTATCCGCAGTTTTCGCTCCCGTCTTCTGCTGGATCCAATTGCATCCCGTATCGACCTCTGTCTGCGTCATAGTCATCATTTATCATGTTCACGCCTGGCTCTACCCCGATCCTTTGATGAAGCTGCCATGTCCTCCAGGAGGACGTCTGTTTGGCGGACATGTATACAACATCATCAAGTGCGTATTCCCGGCCGTGAACAGTACAAGCTGTCGTCTGATTCACCTCAGTTCCGGACATTCCCCCATCCTTCACGAGAAATACGCCCGAGAGCTAGGTAGGAACGTGCGCCTGCGCGGTGTCCATCCGGTCCGTACCAGTGAGGTGTGAGTATGCACACGCTGACTCCATTTCCAGTGGGAAACGCGACTGCTCCCGCTGGACCCAGTCACGGTAGCCCACGTCGTGAAGAACCCGACGATATACGAGAAACCCGCGCCGTCTCGCAGGCTCATCGAAGGGCTCATCGGATGCGGCATGCTCGCCGCGGAGGGCCCCGTCCACAGACGCCAGCGCCGCGTCGCTACTCCCGCATTTTCGAACCAGAACCTGCGCGCGCTCGTCCCGCTCGTGTTCAACAAGGGGGAAGAACTGAAGGACAGGTGGATGGGCCTCATACAGGAACAGGCCGTCGACAGCTCAGAGAAGCCGAAGGGCATTCGTCTGGATGTCTGTCATTGGGTGAGCCGCGCAACGTTCGACGTGATAGGAATCGCTGGTGCGCCTCCCCCCTACGGGTTTCCTGTCTCGTCCACCAACCAACACTTCCTCGCCTAGGGTTTGACTACAATTTCAACGCTATTCAGAACGAAGAAAACGAGCTGTTCAGCGCGTATAAGGACATGTTCGAGACAGCCATTTCTCAGTCTCAGAACTTTCGACAGGTGCTTACGTTCTACTTCCCACTATACGAGCGTTTCCTCGTAAGGTTTTCTTTCCAAAGTAGTAAAACTTATCTTTGCTGATGCTGGTTTAGTCGGACGAAGTAACGCTCGCAGTGCGTCAGGGTCGGGAGACAATCAGTCGTGTAGCGAAGCAGCTCATCCAAGAGAAGAAACAGAAAATCCAGGAGGAAGAAGGAAGTGGTAAAACACACAGCGGGCGGGACCTATTATCTCTCCTTCGTATGTTTTTTTTTTCAGCCATACTCTTCGTGCATTCCTTCTGATCCTTCGACAGTCATATCTAATGCGGCAACCGATCTCCCACCTGAACAGCGGATATCAGACGACGACATCCTCCACAACATCAATACATTTATGTTTGCCGGCTCTGACACAACCTCGCTGGCTCTGACATGGACCCTGCTCCTTCTTGCGAAACACCGACCGATCCAGGACCAACTACGCGCAGAGCTGTGCAACATGCCCCGCCCGGATAACCTTGGCGACGAAGCGGTCTTGGCACACTATCAAGAACTGGCCGCCTTGCCGCTGCTAGAGAAGGTTTGCCGCGAGTCGCTCCGCATAGTGCCCCCCGTGCATTCGTCGATCCGCGTTGCGACGCAAGATGATGTGCTACCGGTGTCAAAGGGTGGTGGTGACGCTATCCACGTCTGGAAGGGCACGCTAGTGCACATACCCGTCGAGGGGATGAATCTGGACCGAGAGATCTGGGGAGCAAATGCATGGGAGTTTGTGTAAGCGAGCTTCAGCACTGAATCTATTGGATTGAAATATCGTTTACAATGCCGCTGCCCTAGGCCGGATCGTTGGGACAACCTGCCAGAGGCTGTCGCATCCCTACCCGGTCTCTACGCGAACACGATGACATTCTCCGCTGGTCCCCGTGTACGTCATTTTATCCCTAATTTGACGCACGCGGCTTTGAACTACCCAACTAACACCAAAAAAAACACTGCCAGTCGTGCATCGGCCAGCGCTTTTCGCTGATCGAGATGAAGACATTCCTGTACATCCTGATTACCAACTTTGTGTTCTCCGAGACAGAGGAGAAGGTCGTCAAGGCGAACGTGTACGTGTCTTTGCTTTGACAGAGGGATGACCTGCTGAAGGCCTGGGCTTGTCGCAGTGTACTCACAAGACCCTATCTATCACGCAAATTCAAGGAGGGGAGTCAGTGTCCGATGATAGTGACCCCCTACGTCCCTGATGAAACGATGTAATTTATCCTTTGTTGTACTTTATTTTCATCATTGGTAATGTGCGCGCTGACTGGAAACCCGCCTAAAGTCTTTGTGGTGGCAATTCTCCATGCGTGGATGGACCAATATCACTGACTACCTCAATGTTACCGACATCCTTAAACAGGTTTGTGATAGATTTACATTACGTCGTGGAATAAAGATCGAATGGGGAGGGTGGTATGCAATGTAAGTATCTACGATAAGTAAGCATTAAACCTTTGAAATCTACGATGTGCACGAATGCAAGCCAAAAAAAAAACGATAGATGTGCAGAGGACCCTGCCTCCTTCACCTATGACTTCTTCCTAATAAACAACAGGCCCCTTCTCTGGGGCTTTTCTTCAGTCTCGATGAACGACGTCTTAAAGTCCGGTTCCGACTTTCCCGCCGCACGCAGATGACCAGCGGGAGTCCCAGCTCGCTCCGACGGTCTCTGCACCTTCGACCAAATTTGCCAGCGAAACGACACGGGCGGCGCGGTTCTGACAACACGTGGGTCCAGTGGCACTGGCATAGCCGCGCCGTTGGAGTTGGACGCCTTGCGGGTGAGGGAGAGGCTCCTCAGCGGCTTCCTGAACACGGTATTAATGCCGCCTCCCTCCTCATCCGCACCACCAGTGGTGAGGATGCGCAGGCTGTTTTTCCGCCGCTGCCACGCCACAGGCGGGTGGCTTTTCTCTTGAGTACGAGGCGTAGGCATAGGTGCAGTAGGTGCAGGTCGCGGTGCCTCGAAGGCACCGTTGTCGATCGTCGAGAGTCCGATGCCGAGGGAGGAGGCGGAAGGAGGGCCGATATAGAATGACTGTCCCCGAGGCAAGTCGGGCGACGACCCCCCAGGCCGACGCGCATACGACGACTCGCGCGAAGGGTAGGGCGGCGAGTCGTCCCCACCAGAACGGGACGGCGCACGAGGACGTGGCCGGGCTGGCCTCGGCGAACTCTGAGAACTGTCGCTTTGAGGACTTGGGAAAGTGCTCTCGGTCTCGGGTGAGGAGATGAGGCGGTCGTCGGTGTCAGAGTCGCGCCCGGGAGAGGACCCCTGGGGTTGAGCGACGATGTCATCCGGGCCCCATGACGAAGGATCATAATCAAGGTCTGAAAACAGGGGAGTGCGCGGTACGTCTGGATGGTGGTACGCTCTGTCATCTAAGGTTCGGTACCGACTGAGGGGTGACAGTGACGGAGTAGGGGATGCGGCAGCAGAGGACGCACGCGGCCGTCGGGAACTGGACGAGACAGGCGGCCCCACATCCGATTCCGTTGGACGACCGAACCTTTTTCCCGGGACTGGGATGCGCGCGGAGTTGGCATCAGCGGATACAAGGGCTCCCCGTTTGAGATGTTGGGCATCGCCATTCCGTAAGTGCTGCACTCGCCTGTTGTAGTATGAGTCCCTTCGCCACAGGTCGCTGGGCTCTACTGCGCTCCGACTATACGCGTGCCCACCTTCATATCCTGCTACCGGGCCAGTACTGGCGTCATAGCCGCGACGTGCATGGCGTCTACTGGTCACGTCCGCGCGGAACGCCGCTGCAGCACGGGCTGGCAGTGCCTGGGTGGGGATACGGGGGGCATAGGCGAGCTCAGCCGCACTTTGCACCCTGCGTGGGACATGACGCGTAAATGATGTGGGTGATTCCGCGAGCACAGGGTCCGCTCTATCTCCCCTAAATCGCTTTGGATTGCGGCCGCCGGAAGGACCGGCCATTGCATCCTCCAGTACAACTACAGGGCTCTCATCACCCGGCAGGAAGCGCGAGACGTCTGCGAGAGGTGGTATCTCATGGGTCACTTGTTGTGGCTGTGGCGATTCGATGTCGGGGCTGAGGTCGAGGAAGTCGGGAAGGGAATCGTGCATCTCCTCTGAGTGAGAGTATTCGGCATCTGTTGGGCTGGAAACATTGGGAAGTCTGGCCCGTGAAATACTGCGATGGTGGAGATTAGCACTGGCATTAACCCTGATCGAGACTTTGGATGCGGACCTTGAAGGGTCACCTTCCGCAAGCGGCAGGGCGTTGTCAGGAGCAACGCGCTCACTCTCCACGCGAGTTACACTGAGCGCGCTCAACGGGTCCTGCTTAGACCTACTATCCGGAGACCCCACAGTCCCTAGAGTCAAACCTAGATAAGAATAACTGTGTGCATGGAAACCGGGGCAAACATTACCTCTCAAATCGCCATGCCCGTGGGAGCTTGAGTGGTATTGAACAGAGTCTCCATATTCTGCTAGGTCACTCGCGGCATCATCGCATAATAAGCTAACGAGATCATGAGAATGCTGGTCCAAATGGGGGAAGGTGGAGAAGTCCCGAGCGTCTAAGGGAGCATCGTCTGCGCGCCGGGTGAAGAATTGCCGGAATGCCAAGAGCTCGTCTGAAGACAAGAACTTGCCACCATGTGGTTGTGAGGCATCCGACAAGCGAGAGTCGCAAACAGAAACAAGACGAGAAGGCATTTCCCTCTACCCAGAGTACGCTGTCGTTGGTCGGTGTGGTGGGCGCGCTAACTGCTCAGCGACAGAAGAGCGCTTAAGGAAGCTGGTTGTAATGGAACAGTGAAGTTTTTTTTTAACAGAAAAAAAGTGACAGCAGGGGGGCGAGGCAATATGATCAGGTTAGGGTGAAGACCAAAGGATGGCAGCTCACTGGAATCGGAGGGTTCACTCGTTCCTCCAGTGAACGCTGAACGGGGGGAGTCTGGAGTTGGGAGCTCAGTACGCGACGTGAGCTGTCGGAAGCTGCGAGCGAATCGTAGCTTCTCACTAAGACGAAGTCACAGACTCGAAACTGCTAAGTGGACCAGCCAGTGGAAGATAAATACAGTTCTGGAAGGTAAGAATCTCGAAGTTTGATGGGTGAGGGAGTCCTTGCCTGCTGCCGCTGCTCGCTAGTAGACTCGGAGTAGCAGGAGAGAGGAGATGCAAGAAGTCGTCCCGTGGACGCCGAAGGGCCGCTATTTTAGTCGTTTGGGGGCTGGGGGTCATACACTCCATAACTGGCTGACTGTATATGGGCGTAGAGCAGATCCAATCAAGTCCTGATGTGCCTGTCAAAGGAGCGCGTAACTTACCTGCGTAAGCTTTAAAAAGCACGAGGAAACAGCCCTGTTCTCTTCTTCAGCCATGCCTTGGGTACCTTCGCTGCTGAAGCGCTGTCGATCGCATGGGAGCGGCCGCCTTTGTTCAAGATGCGCTCCTCATCTTTCTAGATGACGGGTAGAAAACTCCAATAGCATGAAGCGAACTTGAACTACCGCCAGGAACGTGAGGGAAATCGCGGTGGTTCGCACATACATGAAACTTCTGGAATAGGTCCATCAAATCTGGGTAAAGGGAACCGCCGTCAGACAAGTGTGCAACCCAATGGTTCGACGAAGAGGACTCACGGTAATGGATGTTGCGTCCTCGTTCTCACACCGCATGGTGTCGCGGATATGGCACAGATGTGCACAGGGAAGGAGGTGTGCGGCGCTGAAAATAGGTACTGCACGGGAAAGACTTTAAGAGCGAAGGCAAAAGAACGGATGGATGGTTACGTGATTAAGTCAACACCTGGAAGCACTGGCAAGTGGTTCTGCAAGTCAGAAACTTGAATCGTATAAGTTGACTTGGAAGTTGTTCGTCTGTGGACGAATGAATATCCCACAGATCCTGGGCATCTCTGGAGGCGACCAATGACGTTGACCATACAGCCTGAGTCAAAGTCCAAAAGCCGACGATCGCAATTCCGCCCTAAAATCAAAGTCTATAGCCTGAGGGGGGGGAAACGGCTTAGCATTGAGAATCAAGTTGAGAATGCCGCAAATTCTTCTACTGTATCATCGTCTAAGTACACATGGAGAACGCAAGAACACATGGAGATGGATTTTTGATTCAGCTTCACTGACACTGTAGCACTGCATTACAACTTAATGTCGGACGCCGCCGCCGGTTGCAACGCGGGTTCTGTCGCTTCAGGCAAGCAATTCAGTACACTACGGCAGCTTAAAAGTTTATACTTGACGGCGACCACCGCCAACAACCGCACTTTCCTCAAACGTACTAACAAGCGCAGGCAAACTCTCACGTGAGTTAATTAAGATTCACGGACTCAATTCGATACTCAATTTGATATACAGGATAAGATGCCGTCGCCACGCAATGGCGTACGGTGACAAGATCACTAAAGTAACTACTGCGCTGCGCGTTAGGCGAGAGAGCCCTGCAGGGATCACGTATAAGCGCGAGGATGGGAGACATAACCCTAAAAGCTCACCATAGGGTCCCAAGGTGGGAGAACAACCCTGTCGCCACTCTCAAACACCTTCACAAGATCTTTGGGGGCCAAAGTCTTGGGCACGACTACCTGATATACAAACCTGAAAAAAGACGTTCAGAACATAACGAAAGAACGAAATCCAAAAGAGACACACTCGTCGAACCACCGGTCGGTCATGACAAAGAAGCCCTTCTCTCCCCTATCCTCACCCCATGAATTCTCGACCTTATAACGTAGAGGCTTTCCAGTCTGAGGGTCAAGATGCACCCCAGAGATGACCATTGCATGGGTCATCGAAGACTCATTGGTGCGCAAACGATCGGCTTTTGAAAGCGAAAGCGAGATGTCGAACGCATTCTTGAAAACGAAAAGGATTTTTTCTTTCCAGAACGACAGCCAGGATAAAGTAGGGGCTTACCTCATACTCGAACAAATTCGTGTCCATGATGCCGGACTTGCTTTCCGAAAATTGACCAACGTCGCAGCCAAAGAACACTGGTTGACCAGCTTTAAGCATCTGATAGAAAAAGGATCAGACCTCTGGCGGCAGCAATGTAATAGTGGTGCATGATTTTACCTTTACTATAGCACTCTTCAAATTCTCAATTTCTGTGTTAACGTCTGCTTGATCGTTAGCCGGGATGACGATCGACAAAATAGTTTGACGAACAAAGGACGGGTCTTCCACCCCAGATATTGCCGAGTTTATCAACCGTGTAAAGCTTCGAGTAAGGGTTACGGGGATCATTGATTAAAGAGAACGAGTCGGAGGCAGGGTATTGCTTGTTTGTGAAAGACTAGACGGGAAAACAATAAGCAGGACGCTTGGAAATACGAACGTGTTCGACATACGTCATAAAATTGCTTCGCGGTGCCCTCCCATCGTCCGGCCTTCCCGTCTTTGTCATAGTAATCCCACACAAACTTATCCTTTGGCTGAGGGGGTGCGCCTAGAGTCGCACTCATCACACTGTAGATTTCGCCTAAAAGCTCTTCTTTCTTAGAACGAAGCGTAGCGATGATGTCACCCTCGGAGAGCTCTGTTCCGCGTAACGACGACGCAAGATTACGCAAGACGAGAGCATGCTCGCGGAGCTTGGTCTTGAGAAGCTTGTTCAATGGGCCGGACAGAGATGAGTGGGTAGATTCAGGGTAAAGAGTCTGGGGGACCACGCCATAGTTCTGCCAAAGACCTCTGTACGCGTAATCTTCGAACGATATGATAATGCGTTACCTCAAGCAAGTTGACAACCATGTCCCACTGACCACCATCGCTAATGAGGTCGCTTGATAGGTGGTTAATGAGGCGATCATCGAGTGGCCGGTCAGCTTCTTGAATTGACAGTTCAAGATAATAGTTAGATTTGTTGAGTTTGTCCCAGAAAAATAGGTACGACTATAGCGTTGTCAGTATTGTGAAGGCAACAATGGATATACAACATGCGCACCTGGGACAGCTGGAACTCCTTTAAATTGAGCTTCTTCATGATCTCAAACCGCAAGATATTAGTCGTGGCAAAAATCCAGCAGCGACCGCTACTCTTCTGATCAGTGATGGGGCCGGTCTTAAAGTCGAGCTCAGTGTTGAAGACATGTACATCCGCGATGTGTGCCTGGCGGCGAACGAGGGCGCTGCTGAGGTTTGAGTGGGAGAGGATTGCGCGCGCGAGCTGCGTCTTTGCGGAAGCTGCGGCGACGGCCTCCCAATTAGAAACGCTGTCCAAAGATAGCGATCCGTCGGCCGAAGCGGGAGCGGGAGCACAAGATGTTGGGACCGGAACGAGCTCGTCTCGTTTTTCATCGATTTCCATCTTAACAGGCTGGACTGGTTTCGACGGTGTGGAACCCATGGTGGTGTGAGGTGGCATGAAGAATGTCCTGTCCTAACTATTTGGTGCTCGCCAAATCCTTTTTTCAAATTCATTTCATCAGCCGATTAGGTAATCGTCGCCTCCATGGCTGAGTACACCGCATTAGGACGTCTTTCAAGTCCTGCCACTGCAAGGCTGCAACTCGAACTCCAGATTTGGACTTGAAGACAACCAAGGTGTAACCCGCCAGAGTTTGGAGGGGATTTGGTACACCAAGTCGTTATGGGAGGGCACCCATGTCTGGTCCTGCGCATGGGTGCAGCCAAGGATGCACCCACGTGGAACTGAGCGGACCCGTGAGATAAAGCCGCGCTGACACTCGGACTCAGATCTACTTATGGCTTGGACAGAACACACTCGCTACCCTATGATAGCCCAGATATTTTTTGTTTCGCGTCTCGCGCATGGATACAGACACGTGGAACCAAACGGACCAAGAGATAAGGCCGCGCTGACACTCGGACTCACTCCACTTATGGCTCAGACGAAACACTCGTCGCCTTGTGATCGCCCAGACATTCGCGACCCCTAGCTGAGCCTTTTCTCAGCAGTCGGCCAATGGTTACCCTTTGATTCGGTAGGTGAGTAAAGTGGGGGTGCCTAAGTGCGTGGGCCATTGCACGGATCCTTTTCAGTTGCTGCACCGGGTCCGAAATCGAACGTATCTCTCGCATCGGACAAGTATCGTGTGTTTCAGAGGAACGGAACAGTAACATAATTCTGGTCGACCGCGTAAGTGTTGTGTTCAAAAGAAGTGAGAGGTCCTGAACCGAGTTTCCAATGAGGAGTGCACCAGGCACCTCCACCTCGCTCTAGTCAACTACGTGTGAGCGACACGGCGGATCATTTCCCACCTGGTCTATATCCATTTTCGCATCTTTCTAACTGGGTGCTTCGCTCAGGTAATCGCTTTTGGTTTTAGCGACTTGGCTCATGACGTTCTCGGGACTACCTCGGTCTGCGTCCGAATAGCAGCTCTAAGCGATGTCTCAGTAACTAGTGGTGCACGGCGCTCCTGGCGCATGGGGCGGGATTGTCATTTGTTCACAACCGATGGGTAGATGGAGCGTATTGTCGGAGTCCCTTTCGATTACCGCCGAGTTGCAGCCAATCCGGCTCCGCGCTCGGGCTTTCTCCAAGTCCACTGCTTCGGGCACTTTATGCACTTTCTCATGCATCTTGGTTACAAGCATAGCTGCACTCCCATGTACGTCTACGATCTCCAGAATCGTGGCACGTGTCGATCGCTTATTCCTTCTACACGGAAAGAGCCCTTTCGCAGTCCTATTCAACTAGAGTTTCACCTCCGTATCCGTCGTGGTTTTCCGAAAGCAAGTTCTCGCGTTGTGTGGGAGACATCTGCAATGATACCGGGTCTGCCCCGGGTCGTTGTAAGACCAGCTCTCCTATTGGTCTCGGATACGTATCACCTTTCCCTACGTTCATCACCCCAATAGCTCTGCGTCGCCACCACTGTGGTATAAAAGCCCCTCGATTGTGTCTACATTCTGTAGGACTTTCGGGCATACTCCTGACGCAGTTCTATTCATTCTCTGGCTTGCGAACGATGCTCTTCAAATCCTTCGTTGCCTTGTCTGCCCTTGCTACCACGGCAAGCGGTTTGTGCCGTTCCCTTGCTCGCCGACAAGCCCAAAGCTAACGACTGTCCTAACAGCTGCTCTGACCCGTCGTGTCACCTGCCCCGACGGAAACATTGTTTCGAACCAAAAATGCTGTTTTCTCTTCCCCATTCTGGAGGACCTTCAAACCAACCTCTTCGAAGGTGCCGTGTGCGGTGAAGACGCTCATTCGGCCCTGCGGATCGCTTTCCATGACGCTATCGGTTTCTCTTTGAACAAAAATGTGTATGTCCCACTTTCTGACTTCTAGATTGATGATACGACATTTTTGAAACAGTGGAGGAGGCGCTGATGGTTCAATTCTCGTGTTTTCCGACACTGAGCTTGCCTTCCATGCTAACGGTGGCATCGATGACATTGTTGCGGCTCAAACTCCGTTCTTTCAAAAACATAATCTCAGCGCTGGCGACTTGTAAGTTCGGTTTTGATAATCGTAGAGTCGGCCTCTCACCGCGGGCTACATTCTACAGTATTCAGTTTGCTGCTGCTGTTGGCGTGGCCAATTGCCCCGGAGCCCCAAGGCTGAAGTTCCTCCTTGGTCGTCCCCCTCCTAAGGCCGCAGCCGCCGATTTGACCGTCCCAGAACCATTTGGTGAGCTTATTCACCACATATCGAGCTTTGATTCTTAATATCCTGTAGACAATGTCACGAGCATTCTAGCTCGCTTCAAGGATGCTGGCTTTGCACCTGTTGAGGCTGTTGCCTTGCTTGCGTCGTAAGTGTAATGTAGTATTGGATCATGAAAAAGTCTCATATTCCTCATTTAGTCACACGATCGCTGCAGCCGACGAGGTGGACCCAACCATTCCGGGGACGCCCTTCGACTCCACACCGGGTATCTTCGATTCTCAATTTTTCATCGAGACCTTGTTAGTGGGCTCCCAGTTCCCTGGTACTGGCCCGCACCAAGGCGAAGTGGCGTCCCCCATCCTCGGAGAGATGCGCCTCCAATCCGACTTCCTTCTTGCCAGAGGTGCGTCTGTGTTTCGGACATTGTTTCATCTTCCCTGTGAATGCTTATTTGCGTTAATGATAGACTCCCGCACTGCTTGCTTCTGGCAAGCTAACGTTAATAGTCCTACTTTCATGAGAGACGCCTTCGAGGTCGAGATGTTGAAGCTCTCCCTACTCGGCCAGGACATTTCCACCCTGACCGATTGCTCCGACGTCATTCCAGTGCCGGCGCCTGTCCAGGGCACTGCGCATCTTCCGGCCGGTTCTTCCCTCAATGATGTACAGGCATCTGTACGAATATTTTCTTCCAAGTTGAGGGCCAAGTTGCTGACTAATCGGAACACTTAGTGCTCCCTGCTCAAGTTCCCAACTCTGACGGCCGACCCCGGTGCTGCCACTAGCGTTGCTCCCGTCACCTCCTGAACACGGTCCTGCCATCAGCGTTGCTCCTGTAAGTCAACCATATATATTTGTCTCCAGACTAGAACTAACGACATTATTGTCAGCAGCACAAACTAATAAATATTCAGAGGCTGGTTTTCTCGAAAATTGGTTCGGTTCCGTAAACGTAGACAGGCAAGTAGACAGGCACGTCGCAAGCTCGTCGTGTCTCGTCGAACTCTTCTGTGTATGTGAAATGAAAGGGTGTATTCTTGTTAAAATTGAAATCGGAGACTTTTTGAAGTCAATCGAAATACTTCCCGTCTTGCGTCCAGCATACAGTCGTCTGTCCTCGGTGACGGCGCCGGGGCCATCTATAGGGGCCCCTCATGGGCATAGTAGTCAACGTATACGTCCTGCATTCATCTGCCAGCCGTCTAGTAACCCATGGCCTTGATTATGGCTCTCTAGGTACACCGACAACGAAATGGGCGCGCGGCATGCATCTAATTCGACTACTCTGACGCCAGCCCCACTTCTAGTAGTCGCTGGCTATGACTCACCCTGCCGTTCGTCCCCGGTTCTTAGAGGCGGTGTTCCAGTTCCACGCTCATATGTGAACCTTGCCGCCGTGAGTCAAGTCACCTGAGGCCGCACCTTCTCGGGTTACACTGAACCTACATGCTCGGGCTCTTCGGAGGGGCGAGAAACGTCATTTCTGACTCTGGTACCCATAGAGCGTCACTTCCGTGAAGTTCCGTCCAATCATCACGCGTACATTGGAGAGCTATGTGTGTGTGCAAATTCTTGGAAGGTTCTCTATTCATAGAAAGAACCTAAACGTGGATCCTATATTCTGACACCGGTTCCGCCTTGAATTCGAGTTCTCACGTTGGTTCTCACTGGCATGTGCACAGAAGCGGTACCGTGAAGACTCGGAGTTAATACTGCCCCTTGTACTGCCCGGTCCGACATCGACCCAGTAGACTACCGGTAGACACATAGATACCCGGCTATTCGGTGGCGTCATAGGCTACTTGTAGCTACTAATCCCGGCGGCTTGAATTTAGATCAAACCAAACTCGACTCGCAGTGTCGAATGGCGCCTCTGGATGAGGTGACGACGTCCCAAACTCATAGATATGTCAATTCATCCCTTCCCCTTCTTCTCTGCAGAGATATCAAACCGTGCTCATTGACAGAGCTTGGCTCGGAGGGTGACGCGGTGACGGTGCCCTTGACTTTGATTGATGGCATCCGTTGCAGGTCTTGACGTAAGTCTTGACTGTCCTCGCGTAGATTGATGCGGCGCACTGTAAGTTATGGGGGGCCGAATCAAGGAACCTGTTCCGAACCGTGACTGGGGCTGCCAAAATGCGGAAACACTGCCAGGACTACAGTAGTTCTCTTTTTGCATTGGCTACCAGGGTTCTGGGTTTGTGCTAGCCCCAGAACGTGCAGTCGAGAGCCTCTCATCCACCCCCTTTAATACGTCCACCCATCAAAACCACTATGTTGATTCCATGTGGTGCAGCCACAGCCAGACCGCATGGTTCATATGACCGCCGAAAGAGGAGAAGTCCGCCGAATACATGGTAGCCGAGAGCACTGCAGTGGTCTCCCACATATTCGCCCTTTCATTCCCACCTCACTTTTACTTTCTAATTCCTATTTCCTGATAAACACTCGGGGAAGGGCCGGCTATGTTGTCAAGAAATGTGTTTTGGACACAATCTGAAGTTGCTTGGCATTCATTTTTGGATTGGCCAAGTATTAGTGCTCTACTCTTTGGTGCGCGCGCCCTACGCCAGGACATTAAATGGCAAAGGGCCCGGTACCGTTGCCACTTACACAGCTATACAGTCACTCTGACGCCAACGTTTATGGTATTCCTCTTCCAGTTTATTGCCCTATTGTTCGACTTACAAATGAGGTCAAACTCCCATGGATATCGACGATCTGGTGCCAGTGTTCGACCTTTTGGGCTTCACATGCTCCGTTTCCCCTTTTGCGTGAAAGGAGCGCGTTTGCAGTCCTCTCCTCAACGAGTTGATGTCCCATCACCCCTCGCGGCTGTTCGGGTAATATGGGAGCCCTTAGAGGTGCCGTTGAATTATCGTAAGGCTGGCTCTCCCATTGGCCTGGAACCTGGGCAACCTGTTCACCCGCTGTTCACTCTGCTGACTCTGTATTGTCCCCGCTGCAGCATAAAAGGGCCCCAGGTATGCTTGTACTCTGCAGCACTGCACCCCCAGTTCCATATCCAATACACCTCTACACTCCATACCGCGTATGATATCTCTACAGTCTCTCACTGTCTTGCTCGGCCTTACTGCTGCCGCGAGTGGTTGGTTTTATTCCCTCACATAAGCGGATGGGACCGACGTTAATGACTGTCTTGGCAGCTACTCTGACCCGTCGTGTTACCTGTCCTGGCGGGAACGTCGTCAGGAACGGGGCCTGCTGCGCTCTCTTCCCTGTTCTTCAGGATATCCAGGCCAACCTCTTCGATGGTGGCATATGTGGCGAAGATGCACATTCGGCCCTGCGACTCGCTTTCCATGACGCTATCGGGTTCTCTCGGACTAGAAACGTGTACGTTCCGTTCCTTGTCTTCTAGATTAACGATACGACGTTTTGGGACCAGTGGAGGAGGTGCCGATGGCTCGATTGTAGTGTTCGCCGACACCGAGCTCGCCTTCCATGCTAATGCAGGTATCGACGACATTGTCAATACCCAATTGCCATTTATTGCAAAGCACAATCTCAGTGCGGGAGACTTGTAAGTTTCTCTCGTAATTGTGGATATTTCGACTCTTCACAGCGGGATTACCTTTTCTAGCATCCAGTTCGCCGCTGCCGTTGGCGTGAGCAACTGCGCTGGTGGGCCAAGGCTTAAATTCTCCCTCGGTCGCCCCCCGCCCGTAGCTGCAGCAGCAGATTTGACGGTCCCAGAGCCATTTGGTAAGGCCGCTCACTGTCATAAAATAACATTATAAATCCCTGATATCTCCCAGACAATGTCACGAGCATTCTAGCCCGTTTCCAGGATGCCGGCTTTTCGCCTCCCGAGGTTGTTGCTCTACTCGCGTCGTATGTCAATCGCAATGTCGATTGATGGGGATACTCACAGCCTTTCGCTTAGACACTCGATCGCGGCCGCCGACGAGGTTGACCCAACTATCCCAGGGACACCTTTCGACTCCACACCTGGCACCTTCGACACTCAAATCTTTGTCGAGATTTTGCTGAAGGGCACGTCGTTCCCTGGGTCTGTATTGCTCATGTGCATTGGCGATTGTACCTCACTCTTGTCGATGTAGTACTGGCCCCAACCCAGGCGAGGTCGAGTCGCCCCTTCGAGGCGAAATGCGTCTTCAATCCGACTTTGCAATCGCCAGGGGTATTCCTCCTATTGTTTTTCTATGTTTATGAAACTCACCGAGAATGGTGGTAGATCCTCGGACCGCTTGCCTCTGGCAGGCTAACGTCAACCAGGAGGGCCTCATGACTTCTGCCTTTGCGGCCGCGATGGCGAAGCTCTCTGTCCTTGGTCAGAACACGAAGAATCTAGTCGACTGTTCTGATGTGATCCCCATCCCCAAATCCTTCACCGGCAGCGCCCACCTTCCGGCAGGTTCCACGCTCAAAGATATCGAAGCATCTGTAGGAACAAAGACGCTTAATACTGCGAGATATGCTAACCAAGTAATTCCTAGTGCAAGCTCTTCCCGTTCCCAACTCTCAAAGCCGACCCCGGCCCTGCAACCAGCGTCGCTCCTGTGTAAGTGAGCCTGATTTGCTGCAAGGACACGATGACATACCGTCATAAATAGCCCCCCTTAAACTTGCCCTTAAACGTACCTGTTTGGAAACCGGCTTTTCATCGAGTGAAATTATTTATGCGTGATTTTGTACCCAGACAGATAGCGTTGTTATAAAGTTAATTTTCTGCCGAAAGTGGACCAGAAGTTGCGATGGCGCAGAGCGCTTAGGACAAAAAAATAACTTGAAAGACTTCCCGCATCGATATACTCGATTAGCACAACCGACCATGCCGGCAATACACTCTTCTGAAACGATGGGAAGGGACTCGAAGACTGCAAGCGCAAGCCAGCCAATAACCCTAATACGTCCAAGAGGATGCGACACTGGGCAGTAGACACCTTGAACGTGTACGTGTAGTGCTACATACGGTTCTATACCCCGTGGCCAGCACGCACACCGATGAATTCAAGAAAAAGAAAGAAAAACTAAGAAAGTTAGAAACGAGAGTCACGCAAGGGCCCGACTACAGAAAGTTGACAATCACATGGTGTTTAGATTTGCAACAACGCGTCAAACTCATGCTCGCCAACAGGGGGACGATTAGCACTCAAAGTTCAGACGGTCGCTCACTAGGGCGAGGGAAATGAAGCGCTCTGCTGGTCGCGACTCGCCAGTGACGGTGATACCATGCCAACTCGAATTACCCTTGAATTATGGCTATAGTTGTAGCGCGGGTGTGGGAGAATTGACCAGGTGACCCCCACGAGGTCGTCGATAGGTTATGATCACTATCTCCATCGTTCACCGGACTCCTATCTCTGGCTCCTTGCTTACCGCTTGGCAGCTCAAGGACAAACACACCTTGGTCATCGGAGGCGGCGAATTCGCATCTAGTCAAATTCAGTATGCCCAGCCTCTCCATGCTGCAGTCAGTCATTTCATTTCCACAAATTCTGAAGTTTATGCTGTTTGGGATATCGGATCAAGTCCAAGATCAAGTCCGGCGCCAAGGACAAGGACGTTCGAGCGTGTGCGTCTGTCAGTCCGGGTTTTGGTTTCGTTGCTGTGAGCAGGCTCCACAGCAAGGGGATCATTGGATCCCAAGTTGCCGGCAGGACGTCGGGAAAGAGGGATAATGCCAAACTGCTACTTCTGGAGCTATGCAAACGTGCATCAGACTCATTATCGACAGTCGTCCTTTGGAAGAGGTCGGAGGGGACTATGACCGAATGCAGGCCGCGAGGGACGTGGTCGAGTCATGTCTGTCTGAGTCATCACGGGAGAAACCACTGAGAAACTGCCACTTGAGCTTGAGCTTGAGCCCACAAAATTGGGTTGATCGTCAGCCTATGTAGTTGGAATGGCAACATGGCGTTGTTTATTTAACAAGGAAGAGTCGGTTTTATATACATGTGAGTCTGTAGCTACAGCAGAAAGGGTAAAGTAGGAGAGGTGACATAGGAATCAATCAGGGAATAATCAAGGGAAGCGAATGGGTACAAAGGAGAGGGCAAGGCGATGACAATGGTCAGCCGTGATGCCTGATGAAACGGGGAAGCATAGAAGGAGAACAGGAAATACAGAGACGGTGACGGAGAGGCGGGTACGAACGGAGGCGGGGATCGCTAATGCAGGCAGGAATATAAAGGTATGTTCGCTCGGTTTTCAGCAATCGGGATTTGTTTACAGTGAGTACTTCCACTTACCTCAGGCTCGCCGCCTTTGCTCCTGGGTGTGCTGCGTCCAGAATACGTTGCAGGCTGTCGAGTGACGACGCAGACTGACCCATCTTATCGCATGACTTCCTCTCGATAGGATTGATCAGTAGATGTGGTTCGATTATTACAATCTTCATATAGCTTCATAGCCCACAAAAATGAAATTATCTGAAGAATTGGAGACATGGTGGTGAGCAGCAATCTTACACATGCAAAAGCAACTCCGCCCAGAGGATCATAGTATATGACATTCAGACGAGCTGCTGTCATAGTCAACTCCGTCCGGCATTGCAGAAAGAGCACCACGGGCTCCACAAATACTGTACATATGTACTACGATTCGTCATGTACAGTATTCTGGGGGTGAATGTACGGAGTCTAATGTTAGTGACACGACGAGTGTGTATTTTCTGGCGACCTAGAGTCTGGGCTAGTCAAGAGTTCTACATCACGGCTTGCATCACGGCTCCGGTCAGATGGATTCCGAAAGCCAGTTCCATCCACCGAACGCCTGGAATTTTGCAAGACGTTGCTCGCAGTCCACTGGCGTGTAGCAGATATTTGATAAACAAACGCTCCGAGCGCCTGGTCATCCACTCAGTCACCGAGTCCGAGGTTGGTAGTCGAATGAGAGTGACGAACTACAAGGAGAGAGCCAAGAAGGACACCATCTTTCCACCGATCGTCCGCGGGACCAATTGGGTCTTGGCGGTGACGCTGCTTCGCCCTCCAGATGGCATGTAGGTCGAACCGGGGAGGAGTCGCATGAGGTGACTCGGAGTCAAGAGTGGGATGGTGTCCGCGCAAGACATCGTAGGACGCACTGATGGCATGGAACCGCGCCTCAGAGACCTCGGAAGGAAACGCGCGAGCGACAGGCGAGTCGGGATGATATATCCTCACGAGTTCAAAATCTGTAGCATCAGAGGTGGTGTCAACTTCGGACGGCCGGAGAGCGCTCGATGGGATGCGCACAACGCGCCTTCACTTCTTTCTGAGACGCGCTTAGTGGCAGGTGAAATATCTGATGGGGCGTGGGGTTCGAATTGAGCGGGTAAGGATATGGGTTGGCGCTTCTGGGAGCGGAGGAAACAATGTGTCTGATGCGATTGGCGATATGTGGGCTACGCCAGTAAATATTGGGCCTCGAAAGAACACGCATACGGCGTCTTGATGTCACCGGGTGTGAGTTCGTTCGTTTGGGGGCCGCCTTAATGAGGGACCGGGTACGAGGTTGAAGTTGCGGATGAAGCGACGCTCATTGGCAAGACGCGCCACGCCGTGCCAGCGCGGTTTAATCTCACATGCATACAGCCGCTACTTCAACATTTCTGGCCATGTCGTTCACTTCGTTTTACCTCCCCTCATCGTTATTTCTCCAATGCCGCCAAGGTGTCCTGCAAGTAGCCCAATTGCCATCTGTGAGACAGTGCCGCAATTACTGCCTTGCGTTCGCAATGCTCAGCGAATTGTCCTCACCGTCTTGTATTACTGTGATTCGTATGTGCATGTGTAGGCTTTAGTTCGGCACTTATCGTAGTCTCCTGCCCGGTGTCAGGAGGCTACTCATCTTCCAATAGAGTGTCCATTTGCGTATAGTCCGGGCACAACCAGCTACTATTGAGGCGGATGAGTTAGTTCAAGAACACGTACGAGTCACTGCTCAAGCTCAAGTGCCACAGCCGTCCTAGTGATTGCAGGCGTGATTTTCGTGACAAAAATACCAATAAGATACAGATACAAAGGTGGTAAAATGATACAGCCGAGACGACAGTTGTCCAGGTCCAAAGGGTAAATACGATGACATGCCCGGTTGAAAGGTTTTGGCCTTTGACAATCCCGTCAATCCCCAGACGGTACAGTCCAATCGACAATCGAGCCGTCGGTAAAAAAAGCGTACGAACGCCATTCTCGGACACATACACAACGAAGAAACGCACACGTTTTTGGTCAAGGGGAAGTCAGACAGTGTCTAAGAAAACGAGTCGCAGGACTGAATGAGCACCTTCACCACACTATGCCCTACCAAAGAGATTGGCTTGAGTATCAACTACCAACTCGCCGCAGCGATGAAGGCGAGAAAGACGGAGAGGTCTCGAAAGACTCTATTTGCGCTGTAGAGAGTGGTCTAACCGTCTTGGAGGTAGACCTGGTCCTTCAATGTACTGGTAACGAAGTCGATATCATGATGAACAGATTGTGAACATTCAGGCCGTTCAGGGCCTTGGGCTGCTTATCATGATGTTCCAGAATGAAACTTCGGTGGTGTCGTGATGACTCTCACCAAACGTGAGAAGTGAGAACATGGCACCGACATTAGCCTAGGTTACCGAGTTCCTGATTACCGGTATAGTATGGAGTTCGAGAAGGTCGTCATGAACGATGTCGTCGCTGATAATCGATAACCATTTGGTATGATTGTACTTCCGGAACCCAGATTTTTTTCAGGAGGTATTCAATCAGAGGCCAAGAGTTGCAAAGACCAATCCAAAAGTATGATGGGGGTCGTGCAGTAGCTCTGAGGTTGGCGACGACAAGTCCAAGTCATCAACCGCTCAACAGCGCTCGATCTCTACGACGATGAAGACCCCCGCATGAGTTAGTGCCCATAGCGACTGAGTGATTTCAGCCTATGCTCAATGCGTCGTTTTGAGGGCACGCTGAGCTCGGACTTGGAGATGAGCGTTCAAAGGAAGGTACCCGACGGAAAGAGGGTACGGGAAAGAATGTGTGGGAACATTTGTTGCATGCGTGTTACCCGCATGAGCGTCATAGCTACCCACGCCACTTCGGACCGTTGTTGTAGAAGCCGCGCCTGTTCGACCCGAAGAATAGAATCAATGAGGAGCGCTGTAGATAACGTATCAAAGAGCCAACCGCCGAATTGATTTTATCAAACCTGCGTCTGGACCGTGGACCGCATCAAAGGGACGTAGTATGTTTCTATTTGTAGACTGTCGTCGGGCCTGGCAAGGTTTTGATGATTGATCTTTCAGAAGGTGCCCGCGTTACAATTGAAATTTGAAGCTTGAAGGGTCGTCGGGGTTTGCGGGCACTATGGATTCTATCAATGTTACTACTGAAATGCTCTCGTTTCAGACGAGCAACGGTACAACAACAAGGGCAGTTCAACGATCATCCCGAAAAAATGCCGCAATCGTGGGGTGCGGGACGGGATCCAGAAAAACAGATTCATCTTACGCCTTACGCATCAAGGTTGCAAGATACGTCAATAGCCCCACTTGAGACACAAGAGATTGATGTGGGCCTGTACGAAAGCGATTTTTGAAGCTTAACGTTGGGAATTCGTCAAGGTCAGCTGCGGACTTACCGCGGGAGGTGCTAGCTTTGTTGGCCCATTGTTTGTAATATGTTCAGCCAGGGTCGATTTGGAATTGAATAGCACGTCCTGTCGTTCCTACGCCGCGGCGAAGCACTTCAACTTCTTATCGGTAAGTCACAATTCTCGATTCCATAAATTTGTCTAGGAGGGATGCGCGGGTTGTCTGGAGGTATATTCTCGAAATACGCATAGAAGAGTAGAAACCCTCTAGAGTAAGACCACTCGCGATATCTACACGAGCAAGTTCGTGCTTAAGGAGGAGCACGCGCCATTCGTACACTCCCTTTATGAGGGCTGAATCGCGCGAACGCATGACGTAGCCCGGGCCCAGTCAGAGATTGGTTTTTCAGACATCAGTCGGGAAGCATCAAACTTCACTCCCCTCAAGATTGGTACCCTAAGGTCTCGTCAAACAGACTGCGCAAGTGGTATAGAAATACAGCTCACCAGCTTCGGTAGTCGCAAATATACGTCAGTGCCTATGCGAAAATTGAGGTCAGCACGTGATATCTCGCTTAAACGAGGCGGTCGGCCTCACCCCATCCGTCTAGGGAGACGAGCTCCAAGGAACCCCCGAAGTACCTAAGACAGTCAGATGGCTGTATCATAATTAGAGACGGCTGTATATCACCTCGCGAATATGTTACACAGGGCAAGACCGATTCCAAGTCTGGGACGGTGGCCCACTCCAGATTTACGTTCGGGGTTGTTTTGCATATAGGACTCATCATCGGCCCGCGGCCAATCGTCCTTCCATCGTTGGACTAGTTCTTCTACAGTTGCACGCATCCCAGTAGGACTCGCACATACGGTTCTGAGGGGACCAAGACGGTCCTGTTCTAGTCGCGAGGCGTTGCGGACATGCGAGAAGGAGAAGAGATCGGACGGAGAACGAATATACGGGCTCAACAGACCACCGCCTGGTGCTATGAGTCGATATACTGTGTGGTAGTGTGATGGACTTTACCTTGGTCTGAAATCCGCATCCCTATGCAATCGGGCGCCGCAACCAATGTGACCAGAATAGCAGGAAGATCGGACTTCTTTCCGTATTTTGTTACTGTGGCTTGCATGGCCTATGCCAACTTAAGACCTAAACGTCGTAAAAAGAGGCGGAGAACGCACGTTCTTCAGCAACTCAAAGACTATGTACCTGAACAGAGATCAGCGATGCTCTGAAGAGAAGAAAAGGATGTTGACTCTAAGTGTTCTTTGATATAGGCGAACTGTGCATGAACGTGACCTTCAATAATCACCCCCGGCCATCCACTTGGCCAAGGATCTTCGGAGTCGTGGGTTAGTTGGTGTAACAGAGCGGTGCATCTTCGCACGCTCTTTTCCACGTTTAGGCCAGTGTAAATGATGCCAACGTGACCATCTTCCCCGCTTGTCACACGATTTCTACTTGAGACAGAGTCCGAAAGCGCGATATGGTGCTCCGCAAGGACGCGCCGCGAGATTCGGGAGACCAGCATGCGTCTCATAAACGCGTCAAGCTGGTCTGGGGGAAGATGTTGAGAAGTTAACGTGAGGCCAAGGGACAGGTTTGGGATCACGACGGCACTGTGAGGACGTGAGTAGAAAAAATGGGGTCCCAGCATACATACGCACTGTTCGTCCAGAAGGCCCTGTAAGAATGTACAGAAACGCTCGTTCTCCTCCAATGTTTCAATTCTCGGAAATCTGCGTAACCTGGTGAGAAGATTGGCCGACGTTAGATCACTGTTCATCGCAGAGGGGAGGTAAGTATACTTCTCGAATGCGGACCAGTATAGCTGAGGGATGTAGTAGTGTTGTCGCGAGCCCATTATCAAGAGATATAGCTCACCTCATACACCTTCGTTACACCTTCTTGCATAACCACGACATACGGAAGAGCTTGTAAGTCCCGTATTCTATGTGCTATGCGTACGGGAAGCTCTGTGCGGACATAATTTGCATTCTAGAAAGATGTTTATTGTAAGCAAGCAAAGTCAGAATGAAACAGACCTTAATGAGACGCTCTTCACTCATGCAGCGGCCATAGAAGACCTAAATGGGACATCTGTTCGTCTATCGCTCTCTAGTCGAGAATTGACCATGTACCAGCTGTCGCAAGCTCAGCCTCTGGGCCTCCTTCGCGGCATATGTCTCCAGTTGCCGATTTTGGTAGAAGTGCAGGCTGGTAGAATGGAATCTTGCCTGAGCCCGACAAAGGGCTAAACGTTGAGAGTGCGAAACCTTATATCTAAGAATCATTCCGAGGGGTCGTGGATCCAAGTGGTAGAGTGAGGTCTAAATGTATGCGTGCATGACTTGCAGAGTAGGGGTGTTTGGCCCAATCGGGCAGGTCTCTCGATTGCTGGCAATACATTACGTAAGAGTCGACAATTCCGACTCAGACTGGGATTAATCCATTGGGGCAGCTGGTGACCCCAAAATAGCTCTAATAAATGATTCGATTAGAGGAATAGGCCACCAGGAATTGAATCAAGCCTTGAACAGAACCCTTTGACAGAACTACCAAGTCTACTCCGGATGCACGGCCCGGATAACCTTATGCGCTGGTCAAGCACCTCTATCGACCCTTTCCCAAACCCTCCTCAACGGTGGATCGCACGACCACCCTGTTTCGTGTCTCTCATATAATTTTCTGCTGGATATACATAGATAGTACTTCTTCGGGCGTTTCTGCACGGTTTGTTACACGACAGTCTTCAGTTTCGTATACTGAAAGGAAATGTTCAGGGCTTCTCAAATTACCTCATCCGCTTTCTCGCCCTGGGCATGGATCCTGGTCCTTCCGCCTACGACTACACAGAAGGGGCCTCTGCAATTGATATTTCCGTGGCCGTTTCCAACTCTCGCCGCTCTCGCCGCGACTCTCAGCAAAGCCTTGCGTACGATGACCATCAAGGGACGATGTTCGACGGACCGGGGCACAGCGTAAATCCGAGCAGTGTTTCGAGAATGAGCCTTCATCGGCCGCGTAGCCGTCGGCACAGCGGAGTCAGCCAAGCCTCGCTCGCTCGCCGGAGCACAGATATGAGTCAACCACCGACGCAAAGTCCAGACGATGACGATTCAACGCCGGAAGAGGATGACATCTCCGGATTCTCACCACGCAGAGGAAGGAGGTCGCCTTCGCCTCGCAGGAGTGGCGTGTTCGGTGGTATCGCTCATCTTTTTGGACGCGACACAGGTGATACCTCCTCGCGGCGGCGGACATCAATCTCGCAGCATTCCCGCACGTCCTCTCTGCTATGGGGACGCCGCTCGGAAGAAGGATCTCAGGCGGGTAGTGGCGTGGAAAGCGAAGGCGACGATCGCTGGGGATACTCCTCCGGTGAAGAAGATGAACCCTCTGACGCTGAGGATATTGCCAAGTCTCCCGTGGTGATGGAACGAGCATTTGGCTCGTATCCTCCGTCCCCTGTACCTTCCGTTTCATTGCCACTACTCTTGGGGGATCAGTTATTCGGCAACGACACACGCGTCGATATCGACCTCGAATCACTGGACCCTCCACCGCCCGGAGCGCCAAGCAGACAGACAATTTATCTTGTGGATGAAGACGTTACACTACGGTTTGTCGGCTATGAGGTACTCAGATGGCATAGCTTGGCGTGGCGGTTAGCCTGCGTCCTCAGCCTGGGTGCGTTGAGCCTGCTCGGACATTGGTTTCCCAGGTTTTGGTTACGCTGGGTGACAAGAGAGAAAGCGTTTAAAGATCTGTTCAGCGGTTTCATTGTAATCGAGGTGCGTCGCAATCATCTCGACATCCGAGCAACGCGATCATGCTGCGTAAGACCACCTTTAGTGACATCTCGTTCTTCCCTGTACGGAGAATCCCTTATCCGTATCGTGCATCTACCGTTTTCACTAGCACTTCGGTGCCGACGAAGGCGAATGGTAACGGTAGCGGAGCGTCGTCGGTCAATTCTGAAGATTCTTTACTCGGGAGTTTACTCGTTATCGATTATCGCTACGCTAAGTTTGCCCTTGACCCGAACAATGGTCTATTCTCTGCCGTCAAGTGCGTCAGCCCATCATGGTGTTGGCCGACTCAATTCTGACGCCGCTGGATCAGGGATTGGCGCGACCATGGATGGACAGGTGTAGGTTCTGTAAAGAATGGGTTGGAAGGACCTCTGCGGCATCAAAGACTCACCTTGTTCGGGCCCAATGTCGTTGAAATTGAAGGAAAATCAATCATCTCATTGCTGTTAGATGAGGTTGGCCTCATTCCATGTGCCACCGCGAATTCAATAACGGACCTGAGATAGGTCATCCATCCATTCTACGTCTTCCAGATTGCCAGTATCATCCTCTGGTCTCTGGACGACTACTATTATTACGCCTTTTGCATCGCACTAATTTCAGCTGTGAGCATCATCACGACTCTTATCGACACGAGGAAGGCAAGAGATATCCGATTGCACTGCTTGACCAGTATGCTCATCACAAACACAGACTATCGCCCGGATGCGCGAATTGTCTCGCTTTACTTGTCCCGTAAGCGTCTTTGTTGACGGCCATTGTGAGTCCCTGTTTCGTTCTTGGCCGCTCTGTAGTCTAAGCCAACCCCAGGGCTCGAGCGTGACTCGTCTGACCTGGTTCCGGGGGACATTATCAACCTGACTGAGCCTCCACTATCCGTACTTCCCGCCGACTTAGTTCTACTCTCTGGTGACGCAATTGTAAATGAGTCGATGCTTACCGGTGAATCCGTCCCAGTTGGCAAGATCCCCGTCAAGGACGGAGACCTCGCGCTCTGGCACGAGACTCCAGATGTGCAGGGTGATCTGGCCAAGAGTTTCCTATACGCAGGAACGAAAGTCGTTCGTATTCGAAAATCTGTTGGAACCGGTGGGCCCTTCGATCGGCCTGCGCTCGGGCTTGTCGCCCGCACAGGTCTGTGAGACTAGTTGACGCCCGAAAGTAGCGGTCTGATGCCATCGTAGGGTTCACGACGACAAAGGGTGCACTTGTGCGTTCTATGCTTTTCCCGAAACCAATGGGCTTCAAGTTCTATCGTGACTCGATTCGATTCATCATGGTGCTTTCTGGAATCGCGGGACTTGGTTTCTGCGCAAGCGCTGTGCAGTTTGTCAAGCTCGGAGTATGTCCCGTCGTTTTGAATCCTCGTCGCGACGTAGAACTAAAATGTGTAGATTCGATGGCATACCATTCTTATCCGTGCGCTGGACCTGATAACAGTCGTCGTACCCCCCGCACTCCCCGCAACACTCTCTATAGGCACCAGCTTCGCTCTCAGCCGTCTCCGACGCTCCGGGATCTTCTGCATTTCGCCAAACAGGATCAACGTCGCGGGAAAGATAAACGTTTGCTGTTTTGATAAGACGGGTACATTAACCGAGGACGGGCTTGACATTCTCGGTGTGCGAGCGCTCGACCGCCGCGATGGCACGCGCTTTGGCGAGCTTCTCGACAACGTGTACGACCTACCAGGACCTATGGGACGCGAGAAGGCCACGTTCTTATACGCACTTGCGACGTGTCACCAGCTCAAGGTGGTCGACGGGGAGGTCATCGGGGACCCACTAGACGTGAAGATGTTCCAGTTTACCAAGTGGACAATCGAGGAGGGGCACGTCGCGGGGACCGGAATGATTCGGGAAGCACGGTCGGGGAATGGCGAAGCACGGCCCGCAGCACTGGTCCAGACCGTCGTCCGACCTCCGGGAAGTGCGCAGTTCAAGCTCGAAGATGCTCTGAAAGGCGGTGCGAAGGTCGGCCTACTTTCCCTTCACCCTGCTGGGCATGCCTTTCTATCCCCGAATCCAAAGGCTGATGGTGTTTTTTTTTGACGTGTTTCATAGCGCGCGCACTTCTTAGAGTTCGGAGTCATTCGGACGTTTGAATTTGTCTCGCAGCTTCGTCGGATGAGCGTCGTTGTCAAGCGCCTACGAAGCACGAGCATGGAGATATACGTCAAGGGCGCACCGGAAGTAATGGCCGATATATGCGATAAGGATTCGTGTGGGTGTTCTCGATTTGTGGATTGGGCAAAACCGAGATGACAGTGGCGAACAGTTCCGGATGACTACGACGACCTGCTCTCATACTACACGAAGCGTGGATATCGAGTGATCGCGATCGCGGGTAAGAGCATCGAAGGATTGTCGTGGTTGAAAGCACAAAGGATAAAGCGGTCGGTTCTTCAGCTTCAGTCGCGACGTGAACGCACATAAATTTACACAATCACACAGAGATCAGGCCGAGTCTAATCTCCGGTTCCTAGGCCTGATCATCTTCGAAAACAAATTGAAGCCAGGAACAGCCCCAGCGATCCAGGCCCTGCAGTCTGCGCATCTTGCGTGTAGGATGATCACAGGTGACAATCCCCTGACTGCGGTCAGTGTGGCGCAGGAGTGCAATCTTATCAGCCAGACGGCCCATGTGTTTATACCAGCATTCGTCCAAGGTAGGTGGTGACAGGTACTACTCCATGCGCCTTGCTGACGCTTTTGTTGAAAAGGAGGCGCTATGACACCACTAGCGAGAGTCTCATGGTCATGTATGGACGACCCAACGTGGAAATTGGACGAATACAGCTTGAAACCTCTGACACCGCCCACGCGTCACTCCGATGGTGACATGTTAGATCATCAGGACTATGTGCTTGCAGTCACCGGCGACGTCTTCCGCTGGATGATCAACAACGCTCCGCTGGAGACGCTGCAACGCGTACGCTCCTGATCTTAGCCTTGTGCTCCGTCGTTGACCTGGCACGCGCAGATGCTCACAAGATGCCAGATCTTTGCACGGATGTCACCGGATGAAAAGAACGAAGTCGTCGAGCGGTTGCAGTCAATTGGATATACCGTTCTCATGTGCGGCGATGGAGCCAACGACTGCGCGGCGCTCAAGGCAGCGGATGTGGGGTTGTCGCTATCCGAAGCAGAGGCGTCCGTCGCTGCGCCATTCACAAGCAAAACTCCAGACATAGGGTGTGTTCTCAAGGTCATCAAAGAAGGTCGCGCGGCTCTTGTGACGAGCTTCAGTTGCTTCAAGTACATGTGAGATGGCACACCGCTTGTAACTTTGGCCAAGCTCAATGATCGACAGGGCGCTTTATTCGCTCATACAGTTCACTACGATCACCCTGCTGTATTCGTTTGCCTCGTCACTAGGAGATTTTCAGGTAAGGACCCGTTTTTGACCTTTTGCCGACCGTGTACTGAGGGTCTCGAAAAGTTCCTGTACATCGACCTTTTTATCATCATCCCCGTGGCTGTTAGCAGTGAGTCCCGTGAAAGCCCACGATGCTATGGATGATGACCGAACCCCGGATAGTGGGTCGCACGCTCCCGCATCCTTGGATAGACCCTAAGCGGCCTACTGCGAACCTTGTGTCCAAAAGTGTCCTTGCCAGCATTGTTGGCCAAATCAGTATCACAAGCGCGGCGCAGTTCTGGGCGTTTTTCTGGGTACGACGCCAACCATGGTACGTGGAAGCTGGGCGACTAGAAGAGGTTCGGAGTAACCTTTTCTGCAGGTACTCGCCACCGGAGCTTGGTGCCGACCCAAACGACAACCATTTGAAAGCGACCAACTACGAGAACACGGTATTATTCTTATTGTCTTGTTTTCAATACATCTTGGTAGCTGCGGTCTTCAGCATCGGGCGGCCTTACCGCAAGCCAATGTGGACGAATGGTGCGTGTGTGTGGCAACGGTGTTCATAACAGACTGGCTGAATGTTTAATTCAGGGTGGCTCATGTTTTCCCTGGTTGCACTCTCACTGTTCAACGTTACCGTGTTGCTTGCGCCAACAAAATTCATCTCCGCAGTTCTCGAGCTGATGCCATTGCCGTTGTCGGCCCGGTTGACATTACTATGGGTAGCCGTCATCAATGTGGCTGTGTCGGTGGTGTTTGAGCGGTGGGTCACACAGCTTATTGCAGACGTGGTGGGGATGCTTCAAGGGCTTGTGTCGGAGCACGAGGGTAGACGGCGGATTAGAGAGAGTAGGGCGTATAGAGCGATCAGTGATAGGGAGTAAGGTAGCGTAGAGTGGGAATCACATAACGACCTGCCTTGACGACGAAACGAGCGTGTGGGTGTGGCTGTTGTGATTGAGTGTCATTGCCCTTCCGCTAATGTGAAGGTCTCACCTCCTTTTGCTTGGACTTTGTTATTCTTTCTTTCCCTTCTCCTTTCTTCCCTCTCTTTGTCCCTTGCTCTGTGGGCAAGTTCGTGTTAATTCCTTCTTTTTATCTTCCACGTCGCTCTCCTTCGACTGGCTGTCGTTTCATTGCTGGAGCTGGCACTCCAATCCTTTCCCCTAATTTATCT
This sequence comes from Lactarius akahatsu, assembly GCA_021524915.1. Classification (NCBI taxonomy): domain Eukaryota; kingdom Fungi; phylum Basidiomycota; class Agaricomycetes; order Russulales; family Russulaceae; genus Lactarius; species Lactarius akahatsu. The sequence goes on along the minus strand of JAKELL010000016.1, from coordinate 454,778 downwards.
TCTCAAGCCCTCCAAGCGTGTTCTCCCTTTTCACCTACTCACTCGCACATGCGTCGTCGATTCAGTCCTATCTCCGTCGTCCTTGTTGTCATCTTAGTCCTTCTCGGCCAGGCGTCCGCAGCACCGACACCCTCCTGGCTCTCTACCAACAAGACCCTCTTTCCTCGCCAGAAGACTCCCCCGCAGCCATTTACCACGCAGACCGTACGGACTACCCAGACGTGCGTGGCATGTCGGTCTTCTGCGAACCCCTTCTGACCTCTCGTGATCGTAGTGATGCAGGGCCGGTCACCGAGACGTGCACCCTCACGTTCACGCCAGTTATTGGGGCGAATGGTGAGCCTCTCGTCCAGGTGGTGAGATCATGCACCATGACGGCTGGTGCACCCCCTCCTCCGGGGTCTACGACGACCAGATCGTCGCCCCCGCAATCCACATCTACACCGCCTTCCCAGACGTCCACATCTTCGCCCTCGGCCTCCACCCCGTCGATCGCGAGCACTCCCGCCTCTGTTCAGAGCAGTCCCACCAACACGACCACTTCGACGACAGCCTCGTCTGGTTCTAACTCTAGTTCGACACCGCCCCCATCATTCACCCCGGTAGGTTCCGGACGTTATTTACCGCTTTGACTAGTTGTAACATCCTGCTAGGTCTTCTCCAAGGTCCCCCTCCCGAGCGTTATGAGTGTCTCCTCTCCTCCTGCATCTTCCCCGACGCCCACGAGCACCCCGGAGCCAGGTCCGTCCTCAAGTAAAGTAAGTCCTCGTTCTAGCCGTAGTTGTAACCGACGCTCTAACCGACGCCCAGACGAGTCAATCTACGTCTCCCGTTGCCACTAGCACGGCCTCTCCAGAAACGGCCCCGGACACCAGCCCAACTCCATCGTCTGCCGCTCAGGGGGCTTTCCAGATTCCAGGAAAGAAGATTTCGGTACTTCCCATTGGCCTTGGCATCTTTGCAGGCATATCGGTGATCGCGTTGATCGTCGTTGGTCTGGTCACGTACGAACGGACCAAATATCGCAAGGTATGGTACACGTTGCCTTGCTTCGTCTACTTCAGATTCAAGCGAAATCCTTCTATAGATATTCAGACAGCGTAAATTGGCGGAGCAGGGTGCAGGGCCGGGCTACGGCGGCACGGGTTCCTAAGTTGCCACCGCTGACCTTCTTTCCCACTGACGTGTTTCCATTTTTATTGTGATTTCCTCAACTCCTATTTCGCTAATCGCGTATATATGGACCAGGTCCACTTTGTATATTACACTGTAGTACATTACTCGGGTATCGGGTTCTTTCACTGGATGCCATAGTCACTACAGTGTACAGAGTCGAAACTTGGGAGGCATCATTTGATGGTATCAAGGTATCTGCGATCACGTTACTGTCGCCGAGCTGATTTCACTTGAACTTCACGATCAAAACGAACATGCGTTCGACAGGAATCATGTCAGGAATAGGAATGACCGGAAGAGGGGGCAACATCGTCGCGTGTTGCGAGCTTTGAGCGTTCTGAGAAGACACGTGTGAGAGTGTTTATGGCATCGGTTCCCTCAAGATGCCGCGAACACCTTTGGACCCTTTTGCCACGCGGCTGCCTTGCTGTGAGTGACAAAGGTAGGTTAGGAACGCGAGAGGCGCGCGTCTCACACGCAGGCGATTTATACGTGTATCGATTTCGACCCAAGATAAATATCTCGGCTCACGCTCTGCCGCGTCCGCGAGGGGAGAAATCTCGCCAGCATCCTACACACCCAGCCGCACCTACCCTTGTTCTATGTCGCAACGCCGCACGTATACCCACAGCCAGCACTCGTATGTCGTCAGCATCGACGCGGGCTCTTTCGCGAATATCGAGATTGTCGTGGGGGGCTACCGCCGTAGCGAGGGCTGGTCCCCGCCACCGACGCCGCCGCCTACGACACCTCGTGCCTCCACGGCAACAACACGCGAGAACCATGGCCACGGCTATGGTGCGTCCGCGTTCCCCGTAGCGCCCCGCGACAACAGCTGACGACGACTTACCTACCTCCCGCACGTGTCTTTCCACCTTCCCGAATGTTTTTTTTTTTTTTTTCTTTTTTTTTTCTCATCCCGACGACGATAGCGCAACAAACGCCGTCGGCAAAGCGCCCACCGTTCGTACATCTGCGATCGCGCCTGCCGCCTACCACGCGCTCCTCCTCAACCACGACGGACGCACGGAGCAAGCGCGCATACGACGAGCGGGAACAGCAGCGCGTGGCCGAGGCACGACGAGCCGAGGCGCGTCGCATAGCCGCCGAAGAGGCGCGGCGGCTGCGGCGGCAGGAGGAGGAGGCGGAGGAGCGGCGGCGGCGGCGACGGCGCGCGCGCGATATCGCGAGCGCGTGGCGCACGTACGAGGCGCGGTGGGCGCTGCTGAGCCAGCGGCAGCCGGAGCTGGGCCTGCTGAGCGCGCTCACGTTCGAGCGGATACCGTGGCCCGTCGTCGTGGCGGACACAGACGATTGCGGGGCGACGACGACGCCCCGCAGGCGCCGCCTGGACGTGCTGTTGCGGCACGAGGCGATACGCGAGTTCGTGCTGTCGTCGGCGTATTCGCCGGACGTCTCGGCGAAGGATAGGATCCGCGCGGCGTTGCGGCGATGGCACCCGGACAAGTTTGCGCGCGTGCTCAGCCAGGTTATAGAGAGCGACAGAGACGCGGTCGCGGAAGGGATGGGCGTCGTGGTGCGGTGTCTGAACGACATGCTAGAGAGGGAAAACCGATCGTAGAGAGAAAAAAAAAAGGGGCGGGGCTGGCCGATGCTGAGCAATGGGGACCCCCCGGACTATTGTGAGGGTGGTGACAATGGCTTCTGTACGGTTCTAATTTAACCGCATACTCATACTTATTGCACGTACTTTCGATACTCTGGAGATTTCGACTTTGCAATTAAATGATTCATTTATCTGACCAAAAGGATGGATCGAGTTGAGCGCCTAAAGTATGTGTTCATGGATATGAATTGTGCGACCAGCTACGTGTAGATACTCTAATTTTGCAAAAGCAGGGATGAGTGGTGGGTAATAAAGATACTGTGCCGGTGGTGTGCTGGAAGTAGATAGATCAAGCAGACTGGGAAGGTGCTTGAAGTGGCGAGGGTTCTGCAGGAGTATCGGCGACCGGAATTGGTGTCGTATCCCCCAAGGTAGAGTCAGATGGTTGTGTGGGTAGCTCTTCATCTTCCTCATCATCCTTCATGATTTCTGTTTCGAAATTGTTTAGTGAGGACAGATAAGGACCAATCAGCAGTGCGCACCATCTCCGTAGACGTCTGGGTTCTCCCTGAAGCAATCCTGCATCGCCTTGAACTTTTCGACACAATCAATCCCTTTGGGCTCTTCCTCCGAAAATACGAAACACGAAAAGGCTTCGCGGAACTGCATACCACAAGGACCATAAGCCATCCCACCGAGGCAAGGGCAGTCCCAGTTGATTTTCCCAGTGACGGGGTCAAAAGCACCTTGAGAGGACGCTTCTTCCTCCGAAGGTGTGCCTTCTTCCTTCTCGTCCGAATGTCCAGTCTCCGGTTCTGGGATCGCTGGAGATGGCGTTGACTGTGGCTCCTCCGAGGACGTGAACGAAGTGGCACGTGTCGTCGGTTTTGGTGTAACTTGTGGTCGGTCAATCATCAGCAACTGACGATAGAAAACAATGGAACCAGGCGTACGTGCGCTATCCGAGTCGAGAGCAATACTCCTGCTTTCCAAATTCATTCGCCAGCCGAGGTAGGAGGCGGCAATGACAGAGGCGCCAACTGCCGTGGCCAACTTATGTCGCGAGATATATGATGCAGGGCTCGATGAGCTCACGGTATGCATCCCACGGCGCAGAGACGTTCTTGCGAATCTTCCGAGCATTTGTGGTTGTAAAGTCAGAGAATGAGTCGGAACCTGAGCTGAATCATGTTGGAGTCAGGATTTGTCAGATACGCGTACGTAATAAATACACGAGCTTAGTTCACCCGTGCCAGCAAATCGTTGAGACACCTGGCTACTGTCCCAACCGCTCTCTCAACAGCGGCCCTGTCCTTCACGTCTACCCTGTTAAGTATCCGCCCAAATCTATCCGGGTGCCACCGCCGCAATGCGCTTTTGATCCTGTCTTTCCGTGATACCCCCTCCGAGTGTGCGTGCGACAAGATAAACTTTGCGACGGCTTCCGACGTGACCTCTCTCGCACTCTTAGGCGGTAAGCTCATGGGCCAGGGCACCGACCTGAATGTCAGCGGGCTGTCGTCCTTCCCAATGGCAATGGCAGCCCATTGGCGCTCATATGCCTTCCACGCCTCTGCTTGGCGCCGTCTCTCCGCAGCCGCCTCATTCTGTCTCTCTTCCCTTCCCCTCTGCTCCCCGGCCCGATGGCATTCCTGCCGCCGCTGCCGCCGCCCCTCCCTCCTCCATCGCGCCTCCATCCTATCGAACTCCTCCTGCAATTGACTTCGCTCGGCATCCCGCTGCGCAGCGCGGAGGCGCTCCCTCAGCCACGCCATCTCCTCGTCGAGCTCCCGTCCGGCAAATGCGGGATCGGGACCCCGCCGCCGTTTCTCCCCCGTGCGCATGCGCGGCGTGCTGGTACCCGTGCCTTTGGGTAGCAAGCCAAAGTGGACTTGCTGCTCGAACACCCACCGCCGCGTTTCCGATATCTCCCTGGACAACGCCGCGAGCTCCTGCTCCACGACCCACGTGTACGCCGGTGTTGCTGCGTGCCGCTTCCGGCTGTTTGGGACGGCCGGCGTCCCAGCAGCAGCTCGATGATAGTGGCCGCGGTTGTACGAACTGTCGTAGAAGTGCGAGGAAATGGCGAATATAGTACTGCTTCTCTCCATCGTTGCGTTGGGTGTTGAAAGAGAGTGCGATGAACCAGTGGGTGGCTGGTTTTAATCCGATGAGAGCGTTTTGCAGGAGTGGCGGTTTTGATTCCAGCCGCGAGGCCGCTGCGTGCCATCCACAACTGACAGACGCGCACCGCCATACATATACCCCAGTCCCAGTCTCAGGGGGATATCTCTTTCTTGGAAGGTGACAACCCTGACATTGTCATAGCCAGAACAAGGTAGCTACGTGCCAGTACTTGCCCCTACTCGCCTGAGCGCACGGCAGATACCCCTTCCTGGTCCTTGCCCACTGGACCCGGGCAGAATGAATTGTGACTGGACAAAAGGGGAAACAACGTGCTTGCGGCGTTGCACGTTCAACCTAACCTGCATTTCCAAGATACCACCTTTTGGCCTGAACTGCCCGCCGAAAGTCTTCACCGTGTCGTGTACACGTTTCCCGGCTAAATATAAGGGCAGATCGAACCCAAGTACCGTCACGCTAAACAAGAGTACAAGCAATTTGACTGCAGTGGCTCGTGCCGAACAACGTTCTATGTATAGACAACGCCCTTCATAAGCTTCGATTGATAGCTGGATCTCTCACCACAATCACGATCACAGTAGTAGGGTAAGCGTGCGTCCTTCATCTTGTTGAGTTACGTTCATAGCGCGCCAAACCAACGTCGCTTCAAACCCGAAATGAGTGGAACCGCAGGAAGACTGCGCCAGGGTCGATTGCAGGTTGAAATGGGTGCAAACGCTGGACACGGCGTGCAAAGCAGGGTTTTCAGACCAATAAAACCCATAGAAAACCCTATGGAGTGTTAAACATAACCACTTATCAAGGGTTTTTTTAGGGTTTTCTAAGGGTTTTATTGGTCTGAAAACTCTGCTTTGCACGCAGTGGGAGACAAGCTTCGTGCGCGTTCCAAACGTGCGGTTTGGGTCCTTTGCGCTAGCGAAGCGCAGGTACAGTGACTCGGAATTGTGTGCCGGGTGCCCGTGACTGCGTGACGCGTGACCGGTAACGTTGTGACACCGTACGTGGGCGTCAAGGAATCTGGCGTCATAAGCATCATTGATGATCCATAATTCATGTGCAGTCGTAGTCGCAGCAGTCGCAATTTCTTCCAATACAATGTCCTCCTCCCTCGTAGAACAGTGTTTCTCCTCTCTGCGCGTAACGCCATCATCGACCAGGACCATCACCAGTCGGCCAAGGTCACCCGGCTTCACTATTCTCATCCACTCATGCATCTGCATCGCAAGTTCTGGCTCCAGAGTCCGCCGGACGTGCCCGGGAACGAATATATGAACGTAGATAAGGATGACGATGCAAACGAGGGCGAGGGAGAGGGAGACGGTCCCGATTTCATCCTCAAGCTTGACATCCCAGGTATATGCCGCTCAGAGCTCTTGGTTCGCAAAGAATACATCCGACTGTATGAATATTGCGACAAGTATCTGGAATCACGTCGTGACAAGCAGAAGCCTCCCTCAGTGGTCATCACAGGACAACCCGGAATAGGTAAGCGTTTTACTGCGTGATCTTACCGTTTCTGAAATATACTCGCTGAAAGGGAAGAGTTATTGGGTGACTTATGCATTGTGCCGACGTCTCGCCGAAGGGAAGCCAGTCTTCTGGTTCCATTCCACGCAGCGGTACCTCTTCGTAGAGGAAGGCGTCTTCGAGGTCCCGCCGGACTACCACTCCACTGACTTAAAGACCCGTGTTTGGCTGCTTATCGACACCGACGACAGTAAGGATGGAATCCCGGATTATCTCGCCCCGCATGAGACCAACCACCTTATTATATTGTGTTCCTCTCCTCCATCGGCTCGATGGAAACCTTTAACTGGGACCACGCTATGTAGAGTCGCCATCATGAATCCCTGGACGAGAGGGGAGATATCCCAAGCGTTAGCTCCTCCGCTTCCGCCCTCTATGTTTGGGCTGACCATTTTTCTCTGTGTAGTGCTGTCATTCATGGACTTACATCCAACGACCCACGTATAGACGAGATGTATTATCAGTATGGCCCCACTCCTCACATTTGCCTCGACTTCGTCAAGCACAATGCCCTCTTCATTGTACATAAAGCTCACTTCGACACCGCACTCTACAATCTTTCGTTAAGAAAGTTGAGCAAGATGGCTTTCGACAGAAAGAATTTTGGCATAAGTGCCAAATCTCACACTCTTATCCTCGTGAAACGTGTGCCAAGGAATGATCTCATCCGTTGCGGGCCTGAACATCGACGATGGTAAAGAATTTTCCTACGGACGCTCGGAGCCCATCACACATATGATCAAGCTGAAGCTTCGGACCCAACTCCGAACAGAAACGCGAAGCTGCGCGAATCGCACATTACAAAAAATTGGCGAACATTGAAGGAACAAGGCGCATTGCTGGCAGTTGTGTACGAATCGTTGGCCCAAGAAATTCTAGAAGAGAAGATTGCGCTCAAGCTTGTTCCTATGGTTCAAAAGGACTCGAGCGGATCTGGCCGAGGAAAGAAGTTCCCCCGATGGCACTTCAATCACGGTGACGGCGCGAATCAGGTCGCTTGTGCTACCGATCGACATTACGCCAGCAGAGACGTTCGTATGTCCGGTGTCTGGCCTGGACCACCCAATCAAAGATAGAGTCTACTACACACCGGAAGCTCAAAACCAGGTGGCGTTCGATTCGTTCATGATGGCCGATGGAAAGCTCTACATTTTTCAATTCACTATTGGGTCAGACCATCCAATAAAGAAAGGAATCGTTCCTTTCTTTTCAAAAAAGGTCCAGGGAGTGCCGCCGAGGGCGGACTGGCATTTCGTGTTTGTCGTTCCCCCCAGCGTTTCGGAGATCTGCTGCTCTCAACCGCGGGACGATGACTCGAAGTTACTGGACGAGATGAATTTATTCTCTGCAGTGCTGGACTGTGAAGCTGAATGACAAACAACCTGACAGCGTTATGTGTTACGGTTGACATGTTGACATGTTACGGTTATGCTGCACGTTGTCGTACAGAACTGACGTCCGTGCAACTACCTGTGCCTACTCCTATGCTATAGTTCAGTAAAGACCTGAATGCACGTCCCCAGTATGTTAGCTGTCATTGGTGATTCTCTCCGACGATTATCGATCAACTTGGGCGCCACACCGGCCCACAAACGTGTCCGAATCACCGATGCTATCGTCTCATAATTGAACTCCCCATTTCTCGTTGGTCTCTACCTGAGCCACCAAGTGTACCGTGCCCTCAGCCCGAGACTCCCCGATATTCTTCCCCACGGCTGAGCCCACAGAATTAAATGAACGTGTCCGTGACCTTGAGGCGTAGGTCGTACTTACTGCGAAGTTGTCAAACTCGATCGGTGCCTACAGCGAGATCAGAGGGCGACCACCCTGTCGTCTTGTGTGATCTGCTGGGTCATCGATAACATCACGGAGGATAGTGAGCTAGAGCCATTCGTATTTTGAGTTACTCAATTCTAATTGGGGTAAAACGGTGTGGGAGAAGATTGTCGCAGAAGAGAAGACCGGGAGTGGTGTTGCTACCCCCAGAACGCCTCTACCGAACGAGGCAACGGCACTCGCAGTGGTACCACGAAGTCCTGCAACATCCCCGAGTAAGAACACGGTTTGGGATTTCGGCAATCGAATCGTGCGCTTGTTGCAAACGTGCACCCGGGAACGAGAGACGCAAGCGCGCGCGCGCATGCGTGGACGTCCTCCCTGTACTTCGTCATCTCCATCAACAGAGACTGGGAGCGGTTCGCAGAGCCCGAGATCATGGCGCAGGGTGCTTAGCTACCTCGGCCGAGTCGAAGAGAAGATTCGCGACGCGTCGCGTGAAACCCTACCTTCGACGCAGCTTTGCAGCGCGCTGGACGTGCATGTCCCTCGCAAGATGCTGAGCGCACACGTGGTGCGAACCGCGGCGCAGCGCGTCGTCACCCGTCTCGCTGAGGTGTACGGGGATGAATGGCGGGGGCGAGGACGAGTGTGTGGCAGCCCAGACTACTGATGTTATCGACCGTCACTCGGCGGACATCCTGCATTCCGGCCTCGGACGACATGGAGGAGCGCCTCGTGGCAACGATGGGAGGCCCCACGACCCGAGAGGCCATCAGGGACCTTAGAGACGCGTGGATTTCGCTCAGCTGGGCAGAAGGGTTGGACTGGGCAATGGTCGACTTTGTGCAGACCATGGTGCGCACCACAGGCGGCGTACTCGGCCACCTCCCCACTGCGGCCCTCTCATGGGTCTCTGATTCTCCGGACGACGATAGAATGCGCCCGGTGCCCCCACACCTGATCCCCCAGGTTCATCCCTCCGCAACTGTTCGCGCACCGGCTCTGGCTTTGCGTCTGGGCGTTGCAGAATATAGCCACCGAAGATTGGGGAGAACCATACGCACCAGAGATGGGCATTCCGGAAATTAGGCGGCTTTCTATGGATCATTCGCCGGCGCCGATGGAGGCTCAGCTCTTGCGCTTGCAGGACCTCCGTGACGGCGGCTACGTGTTCGCGCTTGAACTCTTCATGGCCGCAGTCCGCGCCAGCAAGGTCTCGATATGCCACTCGGCGCGACTCCTCTTTAGTCGGTAGTGCTTTCAAGTCTTACGTCTGACTGGAAGGAATACACTCCTGATGAGGCCCCATGTACATCGTCGACGGGTTCTTGACGTTCTTGGGAAATGTGTTGGTGGGAAAGGATGGTCCCCACGTCGAGAAGCTGTCTCGCTCATTGAGGACTTTGTTGCGCTCTGTGGTGAGCCACATCACATTGCACAGAAAGTTCTGAGGACTATTTCACGCCCAAGTCCCGAACACGACATCGGTACCACCTCTTGTGACGTTACCGTCATCGTATCGTATTTGATATTTTGTTCCTCCATGCACGAAAAGTCAAGGTAGTCAACTCGCCACCATATTGTTGACGTGCCCTCTCAGCTATCCTTATAGCAAAGCTTTACTGTAATTGCAGTAAGCTGCGTCGCTCGGAAAGTCGGGGGCTGCATCATACCATACCACTGTACGTAAGGGCCACAGATCCCACTGCAATGGGGCCACGCGATGTAACGCGTAACGCGTAACGTATCATGCATGTCATGATCTGATCTGCCCCACGTCGGCACGTGCGTCCTTTGGACAGGGGTACCATGGCCCAACCACAGCCTGATTTTACCCAGCTCGGTCAACATCTCGCTGGTGCAACTAAGCAAGTTAACAGAGTACCAAATACCGGCATGCCTGTGGTCAACGTGGTGAACTCGAATCTCACTGCCCTGACTGCCCAACATACACAACAATTCCAGGAGGTCATTACTCGCTTAGATGCTATCCAGGTACAGATGGATAATATACGGGCAGAGATGAAGGCAGGGATGAATAACATACAGGCAGGGATAACATACTGGCTACGGTGAATAATATGCTGGCAGGGTGTGTACTGTCTCAATTATCTGCGGCCGCTAGGTGATAACTCATCTTTTTTGTGCAGTCAACAGCAAATCCCGACACAACCGGACAATGCCATTGCGCCTTTGGAGCACCAATTCGCTAACCTTCTGATAGGCGAATAGCGAGTCACCAGTTTCCAACAAGAAAGCAGGACCTACTATGGCTCAGTGGTAAGCTTGCCACTCTGAAATACCCAGTGGCATACATCTTGCAGCCGCTGATATGTACAGACGATGATGTACTAGACTACAATTGTCTGCAATGTGGTAATGGTACAATGATTGACATGCGCTCGGTACAAGCCTTCCAAAAAATTGTATGACACGACTGCGGAAGGTGAACACACAGACGAGAGTGTGATCACATCACGACTCGGCGAGGCAGTTGACGAGACGTCGCCTAGTATGTACAACTCATTTGCGCTGTCCCAGGCTGACTAGGCCTCAGGACGTAAGCGTTGGGCAATGGGCCCGGCATGGGCAGCTGAAAAAGATAGACCCGGTTTTCACAAAAGCCGGTATAGGTCAACCAGGAGAGGAAATCGATATGGCAAAGCAATCGGGTAAAAGTTTCACCTCGAGCAAAAGTATTGCTACTATCGATGTACCGTGGACTAAGCCTCGACAGTCAGCGGGGAAGAACCGGAAATCCGGGAACCCCTGGTGAAAACCTACCGCCTGATGTTCTCCGTTGGGCATGCATCGAGCGCTACTCGGTACACCTACGTCAATGTTGTGGCCTCTGACAAACCATTCTAGGCCTCCGTTGTCATGTCGCACTGTTCACATACAGGTTATAACGCCGGTAAGACAAGCAACTCACGGAAAATTTCACCATCGCCGCGCGCCGCGCTACGATGACGTCGTTGTATCAAGATTAGGGTCCACTTAAAACGTAGGCGGGACTCCGCATTGGGTGCGAGTTTCAGTTCGCTAGCTACAGTCGTAGGGCCCCGTTACGGTGCATGGCTCTGGTTGGGGTAGGAATAGGGGTGCTGACTCGTTTCACGGCCATACCATGTGCCGTGTTCATGGGAATGTGGGGTTGTCTCGGCCTCGTGGGCTGTATGGGAATTAAGTTTACACGCCTGCCCCAAATATCAATCGTCTTGACAATTTTGTGTGTGAAAATCAGAAGTTGGCACAATTGGATCGCATCCGATGGCCATCACTCGAAGAAGCAAGCCCCACCTTGGACGAGAGTTTGGAGGGTGTCAACTGTGATTAGCTTTTCTCAGGTACGGATAAAGTACCTCAAAAAGCTAATCACAGATGACGCCCTCCAATAGATTTCTCAGGAACTGTACGGATAAGACACTACTTACGAGAAGCTTGGTGCGAAGAGCCACCACGAGAAGCCAGGTAGTAATGCATTGACATCTGTGAGGTCATGGGACACCGGCATGCTGAGATGAGAATTTTAGGGCCGTACCTCGAGATGATATCCCGTTTTGGGAACGAACTTCGGCGCAGCATAAGCCAATATGTACAAAAGTGTTGACTTTGGGACTTGCTTTGGGGGCGCCAAGGCCTCAATGGCTTTGAGGAGCATATCATAGGATCTTTCCCTGGTGAGCACGAAAGGCAACTCATGATCCAAGCAGCACGTGTGAGCAGCGTAGATCATTCTGGGACCAATGGCCGATATCCAAAATCACACAGGGGGCCACCGTATGGAGAAATAACCGCGTCGTGTGACGCTTTCCTGCGCCATATGTCTAGGTCTGGGTCTCGGAGAAGTTGTGAAAAGTAGGGGTGCTGCGGTCACGCTACCACCTTGCATGCAGGAACAATTAAAGCGAGAAGCATAAGTCTACCAGCGGACAGGCCACGGGTTGTACTGATCTAGAGATAAGTCAGCTGGGGGTGTGTGCGGAGCGACGCTTACAGTAATGCGCTCGCGAACCCTCGCCGGAGCTTGATTCCTCAGCGGCAATCTCGGCGTCTCTTTCTGCCAGTTGCAGAATGGATTTTGGACGATGACGCGAAGAGCACGGGAAGATCGTTGCTTTATGCAGTCAGATCTAGTCAGCGCGCGATTTACTATCATGTTGACAAGCTACAAACACCACACGTATCTCGTTTTCGCTCTTCAAGTTGACTACCTGATCCCACTAGCGCATTTGCGGTGTCTCATCGGCGTTCGGCCTGCCAGTGTTCTGCACTGCTTGGCGGAACGCACAAATGGTATGTGTGCGTCACTAAGGTCTCGATGAACAACGCTCTCACATTTTCCTACACATAACATCGGTTTACAAGTGGGAGACTTCGAGCAGCGAAGCTCAGAGACACTAGGATGAGTATACCCCTTGCAGAAGGCTTACTACTTCGCCGTAAATGTCAGTCTTTCCGCCCAGTGCACGCTCGGCTACAGTGGGGAGGTCTTCTTGTGGCACCCCGTACTGATCAAGAGTTGTTTTCAAGCCGAGATCGTTCACGAGCCTAAATCATAAATGTGAATCAAGGGTCAAATGAGCCGAGTAATGCGGAGCCTACCCGTCGATGAGTTCACTAAGCCTAAGCACATCGCCTTCAAGCGACCCAGTCGTTGGCTGATGAAGCTGGTACAAAGCACCTGCGAGCCATTGCTTGTCCTCTTCGGATGCAATCCTGGCTTTCAGTCGGACGGTCGGAGCCAGCGTTACGCACTGAACAAAAAGTTCAGAATCATACACCTCTTTTCTGGCCCGAGTAAATCTTACCGAAGTGAAACCATGTGGTATGCTATATGTTGCCCCGAGTTTGTGTCCAAGGGCGTGGGACAACCCAATAGCGCTGGAGATGATGCTTAGGAGTGGAACACTTGGCAGCTCGATGATGATCACCTGTACTTCTCCATGCGCGCCGGCCAGAGGCTCATCCACGCTGCCATCTGCAGCTTCTGCCGTACGTGGATATCATTAGGGTCGGCCTTTGATATTGGCAGATATTTGAACAGATCCACAATGGCCGCATGGCAGAGGACCTTCACTGGCGGTACCACGAACGGGCGATACAATGACTCGACAGCATGGTCCAGAGCGCGAATTCCGGTGGAAAGCCTATAAGTTAGTCTCAATGTGTCATGCCGTCCCGTGCGTGCAGGAAAAGGACTCACCATAGCCTTTCTGGGGTGGGAAGCGTGAGTTCCGCGTCGAGGATGATGCCAGCAGGAGCAAGATAAGGCGAGTTCACGTTCGCCTTGTGACCACTCTCATCGGTATATCCTGCGCCAATCTTTTTCGCGAAATCAGAGTCATGGCTGAAACACGATCTACGGATGACGAGAGGACCTCGTACCGAATACTCCGCGGCGCTGAGCGTTGTGGGAATAGCGATCTGACGAGGGAATTCCCCGCCGCGCTCCTGTTGCACAAAGTAGATGATGGCCTTCGAAGCGTCGATCGGTGAACCGCCGCCGATTGAAACGATGATGTCCGCGCCGGACTTCTTGAATAGGTCCGCGCCAGCACGAATTCCAGCAATGGGGGTGTGTTCTCCAATGTTATAGAAAGTATCCGCATATCGGTTCTGCTCACGCAGGATGCCCTCTACCTTTTTCACAACGTCTGTCTGCACATAGTAGTTAGTGAGAGAACTGCCTCAAATGAGATGCGTCGGGCATACCTTTGTGTAAAGACTCTTTCCAGTGACGACCAGGGCTTTCGAGGCTCCCAAGTCGCCGAGTAGCTTCGGAAGGGCAGTCGAGACACTCCCAGGGCCATAGTACACCCCTTCGAGGGTATGGGTCCAGGCATAGTACCCGCTCAAGTCTGTCTGTCCAGGTGCTGGCGCTGGCATGGCTAATACTTTATGGACGGTGAACTTGAAGTAACAGTAGACACTCTATACGGGAGGGTGTCCTAATATATGGCCCGCTATGAGCGACTCGGAATATGATGACAAACATAAACAGGGAACTTCGGCGACTTTGCGACTTCGGTGTCAGGCCGAAGCGACTTGCTAATACTGCTCACCTCATCGAAGTCTGGAGACCAACCTACCTCTCACGACGGCGACTCGGATGGCCGTCACGGCGCCACCCCGCCTAGCGCAGGAGGTCTCGTCGTCAATCAAAATGATACAGTAATGATCACTGAGATCGGTGATCGCAACAAGGTGATTAACTGTCAGTTGTTAAGCGCCAGCGCCGGGAAATTGAAAACTGATGGAATATATTCGTGCGAAGGCGAGAGTACACGGCTCTAGGGACGGTACTCTACTCTAATCCATTTGAAGCAACGCAGCATAATCGTCAAGCCGTGGCTAAAGGAGACAGATGGTCTAGCAGGCTACCGCTGAGCCTAACAGTGCCAACATAGGTTAGCACTGTTTGGCAGTGTTCCACGCTCTCATGCTCTGTCACCCAAGCGGTCTTATCGTGCCTATCGTTCATAGGCTGGTCGGGGTGTCAATATGATATACTTGTATCAGCCGATTATCCCCGACCTTCACATCTCTCATGAGCTTGGATTCTGGTTCCCCGAGTGACGTAGTCGACCTTGCGCCGTTCGCCAGAGCGCATCCCTTCAGGTTGACCGAACCCCCAAACAAAAATTGGAAAGTCGGAGATGGACTGCCGGAAACACCACTAGGGCAAGACTGGAAAACAGACGAGGAACTAGGATGGAAGACGTGGGAGATGGCAAAGACATCGGCCGCGTGAGGATCGCACGCACATTCCTCGATCGTATAGATATACTTACCTTTGGATTCAGGGATGCGACCCAGATACTCAATAGCACCGTGATTCCACGGCCGATTGCATTCGTGTCTACATTGTCAGCTGAAAACAGTCCAAATCTTGCGCCATTCAGGTATGGTATACGCCTCGTGCGTGCCACGATTTGCTT
Organism: Lactarius akahatsu; assembly: GCA_021524915.1. Classification (NCBI taxonomy): domain Eukaryota; kingdom Fungi; phylum Basidiomycota; class Agaricomycetes; order Russulales; family Russulaceae; genus Lactarius; species Lactarius akahatsu. The sequence continues at coordinate 439,643 of JAKELL010000016.1, read as the reverse complement.
GACATTTTATCGATGACGCGTTTCGATAGTTTTTTTCAAGTGGCGAGTGATGAAAAGGCTGCGCCGTGATTCCGTTCCTCATGATGGTTTGAATTGGCAGGTAGCCTACAACCCCCCAATCATCAGCGTCTCGTTCAGGCTTTCTCCTCGGCAACCCAAGAACACGCGAGACAACATTCTTGCCACAAAGGAATTTGTGGTCAACTTGATTAGCGAACCATTTGTCGAAGCCGCCAACGAAGCATCTGTTGAAGCCCCCGCAGATATCAGCGAGTGGGACGTGTCCGGCCTAACCCAGATACCCAGTGTAAGGAAACGGCATTTTTTTGGTTGTGAACTAGTCGACCAACAAGGTTATCGGTAGGTGCACGTCAAGCCAGCGCGTGTGAAGGAGAGCGCGGTAAGTTTGGAATGTGAGGTATGGAACCGACTAGTTGATTTGTACGTACGATTGGATGTACTGACATAACGCCCACCAGCTGTTCCAGTCGCAGGATATCTTTCCTGATGGGAGCACGATACCTTCCGCGACACTTGTTCTCGGTCGAGTGAGATACGTACACATCCGCAATTCTGTTCTGCAACCTGACGGACTGCGGGCCAACCCGGCAAAGCTGCGGCCGGTATCAAGAATCAGTGGTTCGACTTACGCAAGACTTGGAGAGGGGTTTAATCTCCAGAGACCCGAATGGAGTGATGTCAAGCGAGTTCTCGCAGCCAAATGAATATCGTGGAGGGGGAGGGGGGGAAATATCGGGTTCGGTTATCAGATGCGCAGAGATAGTATCGCAATTTTGGTAGTAGCAGATACTTGATGAGGGGGAGAAGAGCGCCTGGCCATGACGAAGCGACGACGTGGGAGTCCCCTGGCACATGCACACAAGTCACACACATAGACCGAACCGGAAATGAAAGGATTCGAATGTTTCGGCGGTGTTCATAGTAAGTCCAGTGAGCTATTAGGAGGCGCATGAAGGACGACGAGTTGAAGCTGTGCGGCGGTCGTGTAGAGTGAGTCGGAGCCTCATGTTTTCGTGCAGGCAGACTGACAAGTGAAATCAAATCTGCCACGTGCTGTATAACCGCGCTCGTCAGTCTACCATACCTTCGTTCGAAAGATATAACTTACAATACTTTCGACGCTAACCACTCTTTGTTCCAGCCCTCTTTTGATAACCTCTTTTTAATCGTATTTTTTCGTCTTCCAACTCAATTTCCGCCGGTTCCGGCCCTTCATATAGAGAACCTTACAAGACCACTTGCACCGCTCAACCACTTTCCTCGCTTTCTCTCTCCATCCCTCATTTTCGCTGCGGCCCTTCGAGTCATGGAGCCATCAACTCCAGCCGAACAACGCGCCTTTGCTGTCGCCAAACTCAAACGCGCTGCCTCTCTTCCTCGCATGAAAGATGGTCGAAGACCACCTATGCATGTTGAAGCCGTCAGCGAGGGGGAGAGGTCACAACTGGATCGCCAGGAATTGGGCGCGGATGTCCAGATGAGTGACGACAGCCCAATGATGTCTGAAACTCAAGTTGGCGACGACTACTCGTCAAAATCGGGTAGAACCAGAACCTGATGTCGAGACAGAATATAGCGAAGCCAAGGTCGACGATCCCAAGACCGAAGAAGAACCAATCATTTCGCCCCCCGCAACCCCCCTACTACCGGACGATACCCCGACAAAGTCGAGGCGTCGTTCGCGCTCTCGTTCAAGGGGGCGAAGCTCCAAGGACTTCAAAGGCAAAGCCAAGGCAACTCAGTCTCCTCAGTCTCCTCGCCCCCAAAATGCCGCCGTGTCTGCGAATGATTCCTCACCTGACGAAGGTCCTATTTCTTCTGCTCCTCAACCCAATAGCTTCGCCTCTCCCCCCCTAATATCCCCAATACCCGCTCATTTCGCCTTGCTCCAAGCGCAGCGTATACTCGCGTCCCCGGAACCTGGAATAATATATCCCGGAACTTCTCCGCCAACGCCCATGCTCCCTACTCTCCAAGACATTCAGCGTGGACTGTTCCGCTCAAACAGCGCCGCAGCGCGTTTGATAGCCTTGCAACAACTGGCTGGGCCCGACACCTATGATCACTCACATGCATCGCCACCTGTCACACCGCCACCTCTTCCTAAATTAGCTCGTTGGAACACTGTGGGCGGAAGTGGAGGCGAGCGTGTCGCTGCTCGCAAGGTCATGATGCGTCATATCGGCAAGCGCCTGAAAGAGGCCGAGGCAGACCAGACGAGTGGAGGTGAGGACCCTCAACCCGCAATACCAGTGCGTCGTAAACGACGTTCAAAACGTACTTCAGCGAGGTCGACCGTTGTCGACGATCGTGATCCACCTACGGCTGCTTCTCCGACTACCCCTGTGTTTGTGTTTCCAACGCCAGCTTTACAGCTTTACCTCCACCCACTCCTGAGCCAGCACGCGACAATGGTGATCCCCGCTCCCTTTCCGTACGGAGTCCAACACCGAACCCAAGGAGCCCCAGCGTCGAGCGTAGTCGAGAGGATACTTTGGCTAAGCTGACAGGAGAGTCACCGCCCGTTACAACATACTATGAGACTCCGTTGGAACGGCGAGGTGTTGTGGTTGAGGAGGAAGATGACGCTCCCGATCCCGATCACGGTCAAGCCTCCCCTATCCCACGTTTGGCGTACAATGGCCGTTCTGATACTCCTCAAGCTTCCATCCGACCACCTCACGCTCCTGGCTCTCCATCAAATGCTTCGGCAGAGTTGGGAGACTCCGGCGTTTCCGAATATTTGTCGGAGTCTGCTCAGGAGCATCAAGACGCGTTCCCGACCTCACCATTTGCTACACCTCTACGTGAGAGGCAAGGGCCTGATGAAGAGGAAGAGGATTCTCGTGCCGAAAACGAAACTGCAAGGCGTCCGCCCTGGAGCGATGCCTATGACCGTGAGATTAGTTGGGTGGCTGAACTAGGTCAGTTTAATGTAGTCGCGTACCTTTCAAGCCGCTTACAATGCCTACTCCCAACAGTCCCTGCAACAGTTCCAGAGCGCATTCCCGTTCACGACGACAACGATTATGATGACACAGATGACACAGACGAACCGAAGGGCCATCTGACCACTTTACTGCCCCAGTCGGATCCTGAGGAGCATGAGCACGAGGACGATGACGAATCTTTGCCGCGTGCGTCTACACATTCCACGCATTCGAAGGACCTTGTGGTAGACATCGAAACCTCTCCTGGACCACCTAATCCTTCCCATATACCCCCATCTCCATCGTCTGCCATCGCTCTTCACAGACACTTCAGCGATGATTCTCGTCTCTTCCCGGCCCGTCTTTCGTTGTCATCACCTAGTCAACCTGAACTCTCCTCTCCAAACCCAGAATATCAAGAATGGGAGGAGTCTCTGCGGGTGATTGTCACTGACTCGACGCCAAAGAAAAATGGAGAGGGCTCACGGCGCGGATGGGAAAAGTTCAAAGATTTTGTTCGACCAGGTTCAAGTAACGGGAGGCGGTCACGGACGAATAGCATCAGGGAGCGCGCGAACAATACTGATTCTAGTACAAGCAGGGAGAGCGGTGCAAGCATAACAACATCCTCCAAGACGGACAAAGGTAATTGAGAGCAACTTTTAGTTCCGATGCGTTCACCTGACCGATTATGGCTAGAGCCCGCTCCCTCATACTTTCCAAGCTCACCTGGCGCCGTGTCCCCAGTGCCCCCGGCGTCCAGCGAAACTTTACTCAAATATGGAGGTGACGCCAAACTATTCCCTTTCCCGGGTATTTTCCCAGGCGTGAAAAGACTGGAAGAAGAGCGACGTACTCGTGTTGGCGGTCTATCACTCAACGCCTCTTCCCCTGACATCGCGTCGCCTCCAACCCTAGATGAATTCTCCGCCATAAGTTCGGGTTCCGCGTCCTCTCGTACTCCTCAAGCTTCTCCAGAATTTTCTCGAGATCGGAAGTTGTCGCACCAGGCCTCTGACACGCGCCTTTTCCAGAAGTTCAATTCGGGGAATACTCCACCGGCGTTGTCATCACCGTCCACATCTACAACCCAGCCAGACCTCACTTCCCCACCCACCCCTAACAATTCTGGATGGCTTGGCGGGAAATTACCCACCAACCGTGAGGGCGTCAAAAAGTGGCTGATTACCAAGGGATTGTTCCCTTCTCAGTCCTCGCAATCTGCATATCCTGGCCTTCAGCAGCCAATTTTGGGTCCTGTTGTTACCTCACAGTCGGGATCAACGGATGTGAGCAGAAAGCCGTCGCTGTCCGATCTATTTGATGCCCGGAAAGACAGCGAACTTATGACAGACATGTCGAGGACGCCTACCACCATCAACGAGAATACGCCACAAAGCGGGGCATCTCAAAACGGCCACGAGGCCGAGGGACGAGCGTTTTCTCCTGAGGGGTCATCCACACCAGAAACGCCAGCCTACGACAAGCAACCCTACGACAATCCGCATGTCCTCGCTTCGAATGGAGACGCCCAATCTGAAACGTATCCCGCCCAGTCCATGTCGCCTGCCCCAGACCCTAATTCCTCTGCTACCCCCGATCCGACGTCATCGTTAGATGATTACGCCAGCCAATCCTCGCCTTCGTCCACATCACCGGAACGCTTTTTAGAACCAACGACTTCGCGTACGCCAGGAACGATGATACTTGAGCGACTGGATGAAATCCTTGGACACGGGTCGCGTGGTTCAGATGGCTCTCCCTTTGTTGACGACCCGCCGAGAAAGTTACTTCTATCCTCACAAGTGCTCCAAGTCGCCAACTCGAATACAGTGAAGGACCGCTTCCTGTTCTTGTTCAACGACATCCTTGTGATTGCCAAGCCGGTTACGCATGACTACGACGCACTCTTGGACACGAGCAAACCCTCGCCCTTGGATCGGAAGTTCATCGTGAAGAGCGTCGCACAGCTGCGCGACGTTCGATTTACGGCCGATAGAGACGACCTTCCACTTGGCTCATTCGCGTCTATCAGCCGAAATCCACTTGTCAGGACTTTTGTCGTCCAGTTCGCGAAGGACACGGATCACGCGATCGCCCAGTTCTTCGAGAAATCTGGAACACGCGACGACCCGACGGTGCTTGGCCAGCTACTATTCAGGATACTGGATCTTGACAGGGCGAAGTTGGGCGATTATCTGTCACGGAGAACGTCAAAGGTCGTACTCAAGGCATTTATCGGGAGCTTTGACTTCGGCGGGGTTCGGATCGATAAGGCGCTTCGTGTGTTCCTTCAGTCGCTTCACCTCGCTCCTTCGAGGTACTCCAACCCTCTCGAATACGTCTCAGACTCTTTCGCCAGCCGCTGGTACGATGCGAACGCCGACCTCGTCGCATACGACAAGGATCTTGCCCTCCGGCTTGTCCGCGCGGTGATCCAGCTGAATGGCGTTCTTTATGGGGGCGTCGTACAGGACCCGTGGGACCACGTGCAAATCAAGCGGAACGTAACAAGCCGCGATTTTATCGATGCGTTCCGGCGATACGACCCACGGTGTCTCGTCCCTGATGAACTATTGGACAGAATCCACGCATCCATTAGGCGAGAGCCGCTTTCACAAGCTCGCAACCCTGCACACTCGACGACGCCAGATCAGCTCATCGTACTGAAGCGCCCGATTCCGTCACGCCTCACTTACCGCATGCAGTCGGAGCCCATCATCGTGCGCATCCCTCAGGTGGACCCCTCGCTCACCATCCATCTGCACGGCAACGAGCTCATATTTGACCCGCCCTACCTCTCTTTCACGCGTTCCGCCGAGGCGTCTTTCCGCATTACCGGCACGGGTCTTGGTCTCAAGACAGTATCGTTCTCTCGTTCGGGGCCAAGTGCATTGCTGTATACGGGCCTTCCGTTGAGCAGTCCAATCGTGATCGAGCGGAGCTTTATGCGCAATACGTTCCAACTTGCGTTTGTGAACCACGAAGGCTCGAAGCGCCGATACATGTTCAGTGTCGACGACCCGGTCATGCGATACAACTGGACTGTCTCACTAAAACGCCAGATCGATATCGTCAGTGCGGGTCAGCAGGCGCAGGCAGTAGGGTCCAGTCCGTTCCATCGGGCGGCAGAGCAGATTGCGTTCCGCGTGCTACAGGAGACACTGATACCGCCTCTGTCGACGAACCGGGGCATCCCTCCATTCGCTAGCCAGTACTTCCCAACACAGGCCCTCGCCCAGCCGCTTTCGCCCCGACGTAATAATCGTCTGCATGCGAACGGAAAAGAGACACCGCCACTCCCGCATCATGTACGGTCAAAGTCGCGTAGCCAGGTGTACCACCGCCATGGACCAGGGAAGCTCGAACACCAGCAGCTCGACCTACTACTTTCACCGAACGGCGGCGACGGCACGGACTCGCCCGAGACGGACGCAGAGGATGCTTCGCCAGCGGAAGGAGGCTCTCGCTTGTTGGGAGGCAAAGAGCTCGAGATGATATGCCAGCAAAACAGCGCGATTGTGTTGGTACTTGCGTCATCACAGAGCGAGCCTGTGCACAGACCGACACCTTCGCCGGCTCCTCTGCGCCCCGCGATCCCTGTTCAATAACTCTTATGATGTTTTCCTTTTTTTTTTGTATACTCACGTGGGTCGTCGTCTTCATTGCTGCTGTCCACGTTTCGCTGACGGCAGATTTGATTTTTCTAGGTTATGTTGATGGTCTCTTCCGTATTTCGCCCGTATTTCGCCTTTGGTGGTCTCTCGCTCGTACACTCGCTCTAGTACTCCCACGTTTTTGCCACGCTATGGGCCCCATGTCGACCTTTGTGACGATATAATCTTGGTTGTTTGTTGTTGACGTATTTAATGTTTCCCTGTTTCTCCATTTTCTCCATGTAATCGAGTTGTCACGGGGTCCCGACTGATAACTCCGAGGGGCTCACTTCACACCCACACAAACTATGAATCATCTGTGAACTGTAATTATAGTCTGTTCTGTCTTCACGACGAGAATCGTTCTTGTGTGCCTCCGTCCCGAACAACTGTCTACCATAGGCGCCGACCGATGGCGTCCCTCCCCACGATGATTTTAGGCTTTCGTCTGAGCTACCACCTCCGCCGACCCGTCCCACCCTTACGTTGTTCCCACAACTCCCTCTTGCGACTTTCGCACACACCTCTTTCACTTGTGCATAGATACCACAGGATAGAAGGTATGCGGCGGCAGATACACGGAAACGGCGTGGATAAAGGGAAGCATCCAGAAAGCGAACACCGCAGTAACCGCACACAACCGACCTCCCACTCACATTCCCATGGGATTTTGGGAGGACACTCACACTCGCACGAACATGGCGATCATGATCACGGCGGCGGGCTGATCGAAACGCTTGAGAGAGGAGGTGCGCATCCTCGCCTCTGCATGCATCATTCCATTCATTCCATTATTCGACCTGCACCCTCCCCTATCTTTCTTTCGACCGAGAAGGTGACCGAGGCAGTCGTGTAACGCTCATCGGACTCGGCGCAAACATCCTCCTTACAAGCGCGAAGGGCGCAGCGGGGTGGTCCATGAATTCCGCAGCACTGCTCGCCGACGCTGGCCATTCCCTCAGCGGTAAGCAACAATTCACTTCGCTATTTACTCGGCTCCTTTGTTCCCATCGGGGAGGAGGGAGAAAGAGCGGTGTATGCCGCCCGGCTTGACGTGGTCGGATCCGCATCGGAACACCCCTCCATTCTCACGTGTTTTTTAACTGACGATCTTCCCTCAGACCTTTTGGGCGATTTCGTCGTCCTGTTTGCGTGGCGCCTCTCGCGCCGCCCCCCCAGCCGTCGATACCCATTCGGCCTCGCCAAGTTCGAGACGGTCGGCACGGGCCTGGTTGCCCTCCTGCTCATCGGCGGCGCGCTGGGCATCTGCGCGCATTCGCTCTCGCTGCTCCTCTCGGTGCTTTCGGAGACCGCCTCGTCGGTCGCCGCGGGCCCGCTGCAGACGGCGCTGATCAACGTCACCGAGGCCGCGCACCACATCCCCGCCATCGGCCAGTTCGCGCACTCGCACGCCCATCATGCGCACGCGCTCGACCTGAACGCGGCGTGGTTCGCTGCGGTCAGCGTGGCGTCCAAGGAGTGGCTGTTCCGCATCACGCGCAAGGTCGCGGAGCAGGAGAGCAGTCCGGTGCTGCTCGCAAACGCGTACCATCACCGCAGCGACGCGTATTCTAGCTTCGTTGCACTGGTTGCGATCCTGGGTAGCGGTTTGTTCCCTACGCTGCCGCTGGACCCCATTGGAGGTGCGTGTCAACCACCCTTTCATTTTTTCGCTCTTTGACGATGGCTCTCGTCGAACAGGCCTTATTGTTTCCTTCGTCATCTTCGGACAGGGCCTCTCGGTACTCAAGGGCGCCTTTTGGGAAATGACAGATGCCAGCGTTTCCACTCCTGTTTTACAGTCCCTTTCTCGTCCTTTGAACAGACTTGTCGAAGATCCGCGTTGGTCGACTTGCCTCCTCCATGTACACGATATCCGTGCGCGCCGGGCGGGCGCGCAACTTTTTGTCGACTTCTCCGCAGGAGTCCCAGAGCACGTGACCGCTTTCAAGTTGGATCAGCTGGAGAAGGAGATGGTCGCTGCATTGAAGGCAGAGAGGAAGGACGTCAAGGAGGTGCATGTGCGCTTCGAGGTTGTCTCTGAGGCCACCGAGCAACGATAGTGTCGTGTGACCTGGGGCGATGGATCCGTTGATCCAGTTGGACCTCCTCCGTGCTGCCCGCTTGATCCCTGTCTTTGGGAATATTTTAATACTTTTATTCGGATTATTTCAATTCTCTCAACGTTTTTCAAGTATTCTATGCGTGATGAAAATGGAGTGGTACTGTATTTATTACTAGAAATATGATTCTTGCCAGTGCCCAGGTCCCCACATTGTCTTGGCCCAATGTTTGCCCCGTGCTTCACCGGCTCTTAATGGAGTAATTTCAATTAGATTACTTCTTCCAGTGTTTCTCGAGCTCATCTATTTTACCTGATGGGCAGAGATTGAAATTGAGGCCCAGAGCGGACCGGACCGTGAGAGACCCTCCAAGTCCCGCTGGCTGTCCTTCCCGCGCTTGTATTCGTGGGTGATAGCGAGTACTCGTGGCCAAGATTGACACACAGTCGAGGATATCAGAATTGAGTACTTCACCCCAGACACCCCAACTTCGGTTCATCGGTGGCATGTGCCATAGCAAACCCCAAGCTTGCCCAGTTCAGGCGTACCAAATAACTTTTTATAATAACAATGTCTGCGTAGAACTTGATCGCCCACAAGGTGTACGCCGTCAAGCTCGTCTCATTGTTACAACCTTGGGCCTTGGATTAGATCTCCGGGTTCCATATGTGGTCCATGACGCTATGCCTTCCAACATGGGTCATCTCTGTCTGCCAGTGCCCAAGTATAATTTGGTCGGCAAGACGATCTGGACAGAACCGGCGGGGGTTGCCCACTAGCATCTGACTATTCCCTGCCGTGGAGACGAAGCATGCGAATAGGGTGACAAGGCATATTACTTCTGCACTCGAAGACATCGCTGAGATGGTCACCAAAGTGTTGCCAGCGCCCCACTTGCTATGCTTAGACGATGTCGAGACGACAACCACGACTGCGACGCCGTCAATGGCTTCGGCTATTTCTACGACAAGTACTACGACGACTTTGAGCCAGTGGGATCCACTGAGTGATTCCTCTCTTGGCGCCGGCTCTCTGGTCGCCCTAGTTTGTCAAGTCAGCTGCCTAAAATCTTTACGCACTGAAAGTCTCCCGAGTCCGAGCCCGTGTTTTCAGAAGATCCATACACTTCGACTGGCGGAAATGAGGCCGGGACGTTTCATTACTCGTGTTAGACGGTAGCAATACATACAAATCATAGAATAAATAAAAGCGCTTTCCAAAAAAAAAAAAAAAGGCCAGGCTCATCTCACATAACCAACGATAGAAATCTAACTCAACACAAACTCCAATACGGCCTGCACCGCTTTAGACTGCCATAGCAGATTCCTGAGTACGGAAAACTGGTAAGGGTAGTGATAAACCCAATATAAAAGAGTTATAAAGTTAAGATCTCCGGGACACAGCGAAATCCCGGACCCCTTCTTCGTAGAACTAACGAGCTGAGGGATCAACTCTCCAATAGGCATGGCAAACCAATGAACCAGCATCTTCGGTATAGTAAACGAAATCCTGGACAGAAGAAACCCCACGAAGTACTGGCAGTTCCATTTCAGTAGGTTGTACTTTATGTTCTTGCTTTTCCACTCGAATAAAATTGCGTTGCCTACCCAGACACGTAAGTATGCGCTTATGATTCAGATCTTCGGCGGCGCGGTGCACCTCGTCGTAGTAAGAGTACGTACCCGTCTGCTCAATCTCCCCATCAGACATGTACGCATCCCCAACGTGATGCCCCGTGCTGCACACCCCAAGCAAGTACCAGGGGATGAGTCTTTCGCTCAGGTCGCTCTTGTTAAGGGAAAGCCCCTTCGCACCATAGTTGCTGCTACTGCTCTTCTTGAAATTCCCAGTGCCGAGGTGGTAGTAAATCCCCCGGACCACGAGCGCCCAGTGTGTCGTGTCAGCATAGCCAGATGTGAGGTCGCCGATCTTGTTGAGGGGTTTAGAGTCCAGCTCTCTCTTCACAAGAAAAATGGGGACAGAGTTCATGGGGACTGCTGCACTGGTGTTGAGGGTGATAGTATGATAGTGGTAGCTTTGGATGCGGACGTGAGCGGGCTGGTTCACGACGGTGCAGCCATTAAATACAGCCGGGCATATAGGCTAGAGCAAACATGGACTCAAGGACGGACATCTACCGCGAGGACCGTGCGTATATCAGAAGGGAACAAGAGATTGTTCGATGCGTCTTGTAATCTGTTTGATACGCCCATCGCGGATACATATGCCTCACCCAATCCTCGCGCATGAGACTTGTATCGGAAGGGAATGTGGCCTAATGAGGACTGATTGATGCATCTTGACAGATAAATTCCATCGACCTACATATACCTCGCCTAATCCTCATGCAGGCCTCATGGTTGTGGCGGGAGGAAAAAGTGCAATGGTTGAGGTCAAAGTGAAGCCTCGCTCCCAGCTCGCTCCCATCGCGCACTGTGACGGTCCTGGGGGTTAGACCAAGGGGCAGGCCGCTGGGGATACACGGTACGGGGTGTTGTTTGGCGCGTCGATCCCAAACAGGACGTATCACATGATATAGTGGCTTGACGGCAGGTCTCGTGACCGCGTCAAATCAAACAAAGGATGATTCCTGTCCCTACGAGACTAGTGATGCCAGAGGTGGAGATAATGTTTTCCCCCGAACGGGGACCCCTTGGGTCCTTCCGCCTGATGGAACTTCCTCCAGATTTGTGTAAACTAATCGAATCATCTACTGGCGAACTCAAGTGCGTACCGACATGGCTCACATATTTAACGGTCTCTGAGGTATCAACTTAGGCTAGCGATAAAAGGCGGCACGGATGACGATGCCGTACTGTGTACTTCGGAAAGGACGTACAATATTCGTTCGGTGGTTCTCTCGAACTCTATTCTGGTGATCTCTCCTCCGGATGCCGACGGAACTGGAGATCAAGTCGTGATACAAGACAGCCTGAATGAGTTGCTCGAGCTCGTGCCGACTGTCCCGCGGCTCCATCGGTTAAACACCTTGCTCAAGGAGCACGAATGGGAGGAAGGGCACGAAGAAGAGGAAGAGAATTTTGGCGCAGTATGCATTTGTTTGGCACGCGACTTTCGAGAATGTTGGACTCACGAAGAGGGATCTTTCTTTATCTAGGCGAAGCGGAAACGAATTACGGTAGACCAAGCTCGAGCGGAACTCCAAGCCAGCGAGCAGGAGCTGGCGCAAGCACTCAGGGAGAAGCACATCCTCATCTTAGATGGCAGGTCCTATCTTGTCGCGATACAATCCAGCCAAGCTGAAATGCGCCTTTACCACCAGACGTCCTGCGACCACTCTCTCCATCTTACTTACACAAGATCCTCGAGCTCCTTCTGATGCACCTCGTCTCGCTCTCCCAGCCACACGACGCAGCCTCCGTGCAGGAATTGTCTCAGCCCCTCGAGGACGAACACGAGGTAAAGCGCGAAGTGACCCTGCAGGTGATGCGCTGGTTCGGACAGGTCGACGCCGAAAACGTGTCGTGGAACGTGGACGTCGAAAAGCTGGTGCGTCAGGTTGGCTTGGGCGTCCTGCGTCAGCACAAGGTTCGTATCTATCCCTCCCAAGCACAATGTGTGTGACCTCCTTCTTGTGCCCCTTCCCCTCTTATAGAACGACCCGGTGCCGGAGGACGAATTCATGGCCAAGTGGAATGCCGCCGTAGGCGACACGTTCGCCTCGAGCACGTCCCTCCAATTGCTTACCGTGAGTACCATTCTGGTTCTCGCCCATCCGTAGTCGATTCATTCACCACCAGGGAAACTACCTTTGTGCCTCGTCGCCATTCTGCTCCAGCACGATGCTGTCCTACTTTCCTTGTGCAGGACTCCCAGTGGACCCTGTCGCACGCTTCTCAGATTTGTTCCTCACGCGCCCTCGTTGGAAGGCAGAAGACATCGTTCCGTACTTATCAGACATCGCGGTGGATAGTAAAGACCTTGACAAGCTCTTGCTCAGGTATGCACGGGCGTTGACAGATAAGGATGGTCTATGGTATACAGCACGCGCCAGATGAGTTCGTACTGATATGGAATATCATCGATTCACCATATGAGCTTGCGACGCTCGCATACCCTTTCTATAGCATTTCAATATCCCTCACAATAGAAGCTTCACGTGCGACAGCCTTCGAAAAATGGATTGTTATCGATTGTTCATGTGCGAAGATCTACCCCTCCTATGTATTTCTGGTTGCTTGTGACGCCTTGATCAGGTGCTCGAGACCGCCATTGGCGCTGTTATACGAAACCTGTCAGGGCACGGATGTGTCGCGACTCAGTAGCCATTCTGTGACATCGCCAAGATCCTACTGTAGGTGTTATGTCAGGCGTTGATGGGGCCTCTGAAATCAATCCCTATTCCTATCGTTGTTCCTTAACCAAACCCAGGCGGGAAAATAGGGCTCAGTGGGATCGAAGAATCGTTGGATGGCATTCCCGAACTTGGCGTGATCCACCCAGTATTGAGCAGCGTAAAATGCAAGAGGAAGGTTCTTGGTCGTGCGCTTATTCACGCTGCCCTCCAGCTGAAGCAGAATCGAAAGGCAGGCGCGTGCGGTCATTCAATGGGCCGGCTCGAGAGGAATACGGAACCACGTAGGTCCACGAATTTTTTTACGCAGATCGAAGAAGATTTCATACGTCCACTGATCATCATTCGTTCGAAATACCTGGGGGCTCTGCTAGAGCATGCAGCTTGGAGGTATCCGGGAAAATGCACGTTCTGCCTAGAGAAACATGCTACGAATGCGGAGGACTATTGCGTGCAACTGGAGCGGGTAATAGCCCGTGCTCGGGAAGGCAACTTGAAGTGTTGTATTTCTAAGGTATCCCTGGTACCTGAACGGCCTGAACACTCGTTGTACTTCTTCCAACTTGTAGACGTCACTCACTGGCAATTTAACTTAGGCAACGCCATGACCCATGCGGCCATGCGGGTTCTAGAAACCGTTCACGAAGATTCTAGTCGATAATAACCCTTCTTGACGAGAGAGATCGAAGTCATGGACTTGAAAGTTATAGTTATGCCAGCGATAAGTTGTGTAGGTTTAGTAAGTGGACTGGAGTCTGGACGACCTTGTAGATGACTGTCAAATTCCCTCCGAACCAAGCGCTCTGGCTGAACCGCCTCAGGGGCGCGTTGAAGCGACAGTCTCGGGATACGATTACATTAATGACGAAGATGCAGGGAGGGTCGCTCATCCTCGATAATTTGACACGCAAATCGATGGGTCATTGATCGGTCACATGATCACCGTCGCGTACAAACAACGTGGTACAGTACCAACTCCAACAAGGAGGCCCCAAGCTTCGTATCGACTTTGCATGATGACTCAACCGCCTTCAAAAACAGCAGCAAACTGGGAATGTACGAGGTAACGTGACACAGTGAGGCGTGGCGAAGTGCCAGTGGTCGGGGTAAGCCCTGACCCATGCGTATACACGTCTCGAATTTCTTTTTTACACAATCGATGGCACTGTAATGGCAAGTGGTTCTCCGCTCATCAGATTCACAATTATTATTTTTCTCAGGAAGAGGACGGAAGCCGCGATGGGATGGTGTCCCTACTACTCGTCGATCGATCTTGCCTCTCCCCCCAATGACACGCGTGTGTCCGAAAGCGACGCGTTCGCTTGTGCTCTTCTTCTATAACAGCGTTCCCCTCTCTCATATGTGGTGTGGTCAATTGGTCGATTATGCGGAAGATATTCGGTATACTGTCCAGATACTGGTACATATAACAACTATTGTACTAGAACATGACGTGGTAGAGGCCCACGCGAGGCGCGCTCAAAGGTGTTCCGATCCATACTGTATCTGTTCGTGTTGGCCCATACATCCCGCATTCCGCGGGCTAAGGGATCAGTACCAGATGTTTGGAGCTCGCAGGCGTACGATCAAGTCCAACGTCGTCACGCATTTACCTTTGCACCCGCTCGGTACGTGACCAATGTATAGATTCGAAACCGATCCGAGAACTCTTTACAGTACAGTACACATACGAAGAAACGAAATCAGACCGAAACCGATATAGTAAGGACCATCACAAGCGAACACAGAAAAAGTAGGGATCGTCCGTGGCGCCACACCGCAAACACGCACATGCAGTGAGGCCAGCGAAAGGAAGAAAAAAAGAGGGATAGAGAAGGTATATATCCTATTCATCTGCTATCAGAGTCCTGCGACCTGCGAGCTGTTGCCTGCTAACTTGTTCTTCCTCGATGAGAACGCCTTCTTCGACCTACTCGGGAGCTCTGCCCTGGCGATCGCGGCGAATTTGGGACCGAGTTCTTCCCCTGTCCTCAGACAATACTGCACCCTCGCCTGGAAAGCCGCTAATAGCTGCTTAGCCTTATACTTCCTCCATGCTGCCTCTTCTGGCGTCGTCTCGCAGCATGCCTTCGTTGCCGAATTGTTGTGACGCTTCATCGAATCTTGGCGGCCGAAATAAATCCCGCAACGCTCACAGTACTTGACATCGGCGGGGTGCTCTTCGCAGTCTCTGCAATGGCGGTAAAAGCACGCCCAGGTCTTGAACCACTCGGTAGGACACAGCCTGCACTTGATTATGCTGACTACCCCGCGCTCCACGTCGGCCTGGGTGGCCTGGAGCAACAACCGCTGCCACACTGTCAACGTCTTCGGGATGGCGTGAGGACCTTCCGGGTCTTCGGCGATCTCCGGATCTCGTTGATCGATCTGCTGCGTATCATACCGCGTCTCCTGCTCTCTCTCCTCAGTCCAAGACGGTTGTCCCTGCATAAGGGCTCCCACCGAACCCTGCAGAACACTAGGTCCCAACAAGGATTGGTGGTAAACTCCCCGTGCTGTCGTGGACGCGAGCCTCCCCGCTCCGCGTCCCGCCGCCTTGGATCTATCACTAGTCCTTAGTTGGGTCCTGATGGCAGGTGTACGGCGGGTCCTCTTCGCGGAACCCGCTGCCTCCAAGACCCCGTCTGTAGTTGGATTTACCCTCTGCTGGGGTAATTCGTAGCTACTGCCATCATCATCATCAGGCCCCGCGGAGAGATTACGATAGGTTCCATACCTTTTCCTTCTTCGCTTCCCGAGCACCATCTCTGAGACCCCTACACCTGTGCTTGTGTTCACCGTCGTCGATGACATGTCGACGGGTGTCACTATATCGAGATTGGTCTCAACATGACTAAGCGAGAGTATCAATATCAGAAGGATATTTCTCCGGTAAGCAGAAACAGACTACATACATGATCCCATAGTAGGTCGAGGCATGCTGCATCTGCCTACTGAAGTCGATGCCGTCCCCAATGAGCCAAGAAGGGGGTGTACAGGCGGCTTGTTCCTGCTGGAAAACGTCGGTGAAAGCGAAGTTTGGGAGAGGGATGGCCGATGATGGAACCTGTAAAACCATAAGGAAAGCTCTTGCGTTGATGCATTGTACTCACGAACTGTGAGGCTGCTGCCTCATAGGTGGGGGAGGGGAGTCGCTGGTCCCCAGTGCTGTCACTCTGCGGTGACGTGACTGAACTGACATCTGTCAGCTCTTTTGACTGGTGAGTACAAGATATTATAGAAGACATGAAGTGGAGACATGCCTGGGGTGAGCGAGAGTGTAGAGTCCCACTCCTGTGGAATTATAAGGTGAGTTACATTATCAGCTGACTACCATCCATTGCGTGCTTACGGGTAGGCCGAAGAGAAAGTCGTTCATGTAGTCGGTATTGGCGGCGAAGGGAGGTACCGACATGGGGGCAGTCGCGGCGAGATGGTCGAAGGTGGCACTATTTCCGGGTATATCCCCGGGCATTCTGGCGGTCCAGTCGAAATCCTATGTCAGATGTTAGCGAGTGCTTTCATCGTGGGGACAGATATACTCACAAGAACGCCTCCGAGCTGGGAGGCCGAAGTCGGCTCGGGGTGCGCGTCACCTAGCTCCCAAGCGAGGAGCGCGTCCATGCCCTCGAAGTCGAAGTTGATTCCTTCAACCGACTCGGGCCGGACGTACCCGGCGTATTGAGCCCACTGCGCCATTAAGTCGTCCTCATTGGGAGCGTCTGACACGGGTGAGAATGCGTAGCTTTCGGGAGGGCTGGGGTAAGGGTCGGGAAAGACCATTGTGGCTGGAATGTCGTCTGTGTGAGTGATTGTGGGATGTGAGCGGCTGATTTCTCGAGAGGAATTGCGGAGGGGCGTTGCGCTTTTATCGAGTTCCGGCCATCCCACAGAGGCATCGCTTAGCGAGGGCGACCACAGCCGGGACCGCGCGTGACATTCACGCGGCCAGCTGGGGGTCGCCACCCTGCTTTGCCATAGCCATGTGTGGTCTTTTTAAAACTCCCCAATTCCTTTGTTCCTTTGCTCCCCTGTGGTTGGAACCGCCTCGTGGCAGTCACGCTTGAGTCCCCCTTCACGTTTTTGGTGATCGGTGGCGTGAAAGACTGATTATCCATGGTTTTATCTGAAGGTATTTCTAAGTTTTCCACAGCGGACGAGTGTCCTTGTTTCGCCTTGAACTTTTCAACGGCCGGCTCATCGCAAATTCAGATAATAACGACCCCTAGAGAGCTATCGATAGGAACAAATGGTCCTTGCAATCCTAGGACCAGGCCCAAGCGGCCTGTAGCAGACCTTCAACGCGCTTGGGCCGTGAATGCTTTCATACCAAACTACGCCTCAATTTTTTTGCGTGATCGAGTCTTCCTGGCAGCAGGGAAAAAACCGTTCGGTGGTGCTTCATCATGGTCTACTGATCCCGCGCATCACTAATCGAATAAACGGGAGAAGGCAGCAGCGTGAAGCAAGCTTTTATTTTGACTTAGTATTATTGTGTCCTCGGGTTTGTCGCTCCTGGGGCACCACAGTACAGTAAGCGACTCGGAGAGGCTGGAATGTGGTTGACGAGCGCTATATCTTAGCTCTCCTCGTAGCGATCGAACACACGATGAGAAGGTGCGGACGGGCGCTCTAGCACAATGACCAGTTAAGCGCGCACAGCCTTAAAAAGTGACCCGATCCCAACCCCTAAAATGTTGGGGATGGCGTCGAATTCGGGGACTTGTGAAAGGCAAATAGCAACCCGTTGCTAACGCCAAAACCAGTTCTCCACTGACTCGCCAATTCTGTAGATAGCTTCGCGGGTGCCACCACATTTTAGATGAGAAATCCTTCCAGTAGAATACAGATTTCTCTCGGGCTTCAGGCCTGAAGGCCTCTCAGTCCTGGTCGCTCACCAAAGCCTGTTGGTTCCGAGCCGAGTCTGCTCTTGCTCTTGCGTGACGGCCAATCTCACGTGCTTGCACCTGCTCACGTGAGTCCTGAGATTTCTTCAAGCTCAACCAAGGCACCATTCCTCCTGGCCTATCGGCTCTATCAGTTGACAACCTCCTATGTTTTGGCCCTTGAAATTTGAAAGGTGAAAGTGGGCCAGCACCACTTGAGTATTTGGGCCATTATTTAATCGTTTACTTGGTAGCATTCTAGACGGGACTTGCACGGCTACGAACTGCCTTTGCTGAAATCCTGGTCGATAAGTGATTAATCGAGCAGTAGTCACGACACTATATTACAGTCTATTAGAGGAAAGGGGTGGAGAGCCTGATTCCAGACCGAACACAAAGATTTCGCAGAGAGATACGGTTGTTACCATGGGGTGATATAGTCTCTTGCACTTGCCATGGCGCCAATTCCGGCTCATGAACTACTGAAATCCTTGATGGTTACTGAAAGAATATGAATAGAAGGTCCGTACATAGGCTGTATGTCTGGTTGAGTGGGTTTCACTTGGGGCCAGGCACATGCAAGGTATTAGGCAGCTTGCGAGTCGGCGTTCACATGAGACAGAGCGTCAAGCCAAAGGAAATTATGGTATTGTTCCCTGTGTCCGAAAAATCATCGCACTAGATGCGACGATCGCCCCTCCTTCAGCGCGCAGAGGTTGTCCTTGTCCTTTTTGAGGCCTTGGGCGAAGGTGGCATCTCTTCGTCTTCAGTGACGTCGTCAGGTTGGACACGCTTGTTGCGCTTAGCGGTCTTTCCCAGGCCCGTGGCGGTGCCATTTGGAACAACTTTTTGTTCCATGGCACTTAAGCTGAGATTCACCTTGCGCTCTTCCACAGCAACGATAATCGTCCAGCAGTGTTTGCAAACCCGCGAATTCATTCGCACGTCCTTGTGCGTCCGCCGTAGTTCGTGTCGCAGGTGAATGATCCCCGCAGCCCTCTCCCTTTCACGGAATTCTTCGGTCTCGTCGTGCATCACGTAAAGCAGGACGCCTACGGAACGATGGAATATCAGATGGGGGCCCATTACACAGACAAGTTTTTCCATACCGATGAAGACAAACTCCGCAGGCGACACTTTGGCGGAAAACCCAGTGAATCCCTTGTTCAGAGCCTTATCACTGGTGATCTCGAGTAGACTTGACAACGTGCGCTCCATTCTAGCCCTGAAAGCATAAGACGGTTCCTTTGGCCCGCTGAGCCACTTTTCTAGCTGGACCGCCGATGGAGTACGCCGCAGATCAACATCCTCGCAGCAGTACAACATAGAGGCAAGGTTTTGAAAGATGCGTCCCCGCTTCGCATCAAACTCGACTTGGCTTCCCAATCCTCCACTGATGGAAACGTATTTCATATCGAGTTCGTTCACGTATTCTGCCAATGGAGAGGAGATGGCCTGCAATTTCTCTGAAGAAAGCTTAGCAGTGGATCGCTGCAACCGACCCATGCAGAGGCGTACCTGCAGCGCTGAGACTCATCCCCAGTTGTACGCGTTGGAAAACTTCACGTTCTGAGGTTGGCGTGAGAGCCCGATACTCCACTGGAATGCCATCAGCCACTACAATAAGATTTCCACTCTAAGACCACCATACCGCAGGTTATGCGCTTTTCTTCAAACTTCTTCTTTCCCTCTGGTGATATCTCGTTTCGCTTGCCTCGATAAGCCGCTGGGACTTGGTACCACCAAAGCTTCCGTGTGTCTGGATCCCTGTCTGATCTACAGCGTTACATACCGTAAGCAGGAGATACAACGGGTGGTCACGCACACCCAATCTACAGTAGAGGATTGGGTGAGCATATCTACATTGGGAGGGGAGAAATGTTGAAAGCATACATGACCATCCAGAAACTTTACAATACTGGTGAGACGTTGTTTTCCATCCACACAAACGCGTACTTCTTCTCCCTCCTCATCTAGCATCACAGCAAAGATGACAGGTGGGACGTAGAAATTGTGAAAGAGGGAGTCAACGATTTCCATCTGTTTTCCTGTGGGCCATACGACATCTATTTCGCATGTCCGTGTGAGCATGAACACGGTTGACGGACTTCCAACGACCTACCCCGTTGATATGGTGGGTTGAGATCGATTCTGCCGTTGTGGATCTGGACTACATTTGACAGAACCGAGCGTTAACACAGCATTCATCGACCGCAACACAAATGCTCACTATGAAGCTCTAGCGTCGTGTATACCCTAGCATCCGGTTGTTCGAGAGCGTCGCGTATGCTAAAGATGTTTGGATCGATCTTCTCGTCCGTGATCGCAGACTCGGCGTCCAATTCATCGTCCTCTTCACTACCATGCTCTCGCTTTGGCATCTTCACCTCCCTAGACATCAAGAAGTTCGAGTTTTTTTGCGGAATGGTGAGTGGTGACTCAGACACACTAAGTTAGACGAACACGTACCGTGGGACACTTCTTGCCGAGCAATGCAAGACACGGCATAATTGTGAGGTTGAATGTTTGTCCGTGTTTGTTTGCATTACATGACATTTATTATATAATACACTCAATTTGGTCATGTAGGTTGGTTCAGTTTTCTAGATATTAGACTATAGTACGATATCATGGGGTGTATCGACCGCGAATAATTATGCTCCTGTGAAGTCTCCGAATACATCTCCATCTTCATCCTTATCTCGGCGTTGTAAAGTTGACGTCGAGCGACGACGAGCCAGTGGTCTCCCATTTGTTGCCGTATGCAAGTGTGCGTTGTCACCGTCATCGAGTGTAGGCGACATGAGATGTTCGCCCTCTTCCCCATGACCAGCTTTCGCCAGGCCCTCGGGCCGCGGGGTCAACTTGGGGTGATCATCCTCGTCGTCACTTGCCTCCCCAACGTCCCACACAACCTGGCTCGAGTCCTCGCCACGATCCTCGACGAGCTCGGCCTCGGCCTCGTCGACCTTACCGTCCCGCGTGCGTGGTACTTGTCGACCAGGGATGGCATTCATTGCAATGCCACCATCACGTTGAGAAGCAGCAGGCTCGGGCTTCTTGTGGGTGAGTAGCACGACGCCAGATATGAGAACGAGGACCGAGACAAAAATGAGGAAGAGCGCCCACGAGGCGTAAGCGTCCACGGAGTCATTGAAAATCTGTAGAAAAACCGTAGCTGTCAGGAGTGCGGAAGCACGAATACTTAGGGTGTGCCTACTAGAGAGTTGAGCCAACTGTAGGCAAAGCAGTCAATTGGGATTCCGCAAGACCGAGAAATTACTCACCCAGTTGCGGTGTATACGCCGTAAAAGACGGGCACGACCAATGTCGAGTCATATATCTCAAGCCCACGATTGAGACAGACAATTTGGAGGACGGCAGTAATGGCGAGGAAAACGAATGTGACGATAGGTGCGGCGTGGCCGAGTTGGTTCCCAGTATTCTCATGGGACAGTGAGCCGGAGATTAACTTCACTCTGCCAAGCCATCTCAGCACAGGATGTTACACATTGAGAGACGAAGAAAACATACGCGGCTTTCGCGAACACTAGACACTCACCAGCCAAGCCTCCTCCAGCACAGGCCCAGCCAATTCCTAATGTCCAGGCAATGACTTTGTCATCTTTCCCAGCTGTCCAATCCTCCAACTTCTCGGCAATCCATATCATCGACCAGCTCCACAAACCCTTTAAACGAACGAGGAGCCCGCCAGAAGGGGCCTTTGTCATACGAGCGCTCATGCCTGCAAATGGTTGTGCTGAAAGATCCGAACGCGACGACAGTACCAGATCGAGCTGCGTCGTGAAAATGTAGAGTAACGCAAGGGAAATCGACATGGTGAGGAAGTAGCCAAGCCACCCCACGCGGCCCCAGAGGGCGGCCAGGTGCGCAGCCGACGATTCCTCGGAGAGCCCAGTATTGATGGAGCCGAAGGCGACGATGCCCACTACACCTAGTATGACAATAATAGTACCCTACGGGGCATTAGTAAGGTAGCACAAAAATCGATGGAGTCGGGCTCACATATATGTCCGTTGCCGTAACAGGAGTCCCTACGAGGAATCTAGCGAACAAAAAGTTGAAGATGAGAGAGGTTGATCCTAGCGGGGCGACGTATTCTGGAACTCGTATAAGATAAGTCGCACTGTCACAAAAGGAAGGACGAACCCGCTCGCATGTATTCAAGCGCAAGTGTTGATCCGATAAGTTGGGACAGTCTAAGACATGAGGACAGGACGAGCACGCAGGAAAGCGACGAGCCTTACATGTAAAGTAACATGCCCAGAAGCCATAACGGTCGTAACCAGTCCTTCTTCCGTGCGCTCTTTGGAACAGCACTACTTCGGACCTGCCGATACGCAGCAAGCAATTAGCAACACGTGCAAAGGGTGAGGCAGCAGTACGAATACATGATCTAATTTCGTCAAATTCAGGCCAGCGGCGTTGAGAACGGACGCGAGGATAATGATGGATAACCCTATTATGAAGGCCACAACAGGGTTCCCGTGCCGGACGGGCCCCGTCTGAACGGGCACTGGGATGGCCACAGGGATGGGGACGGGAACTATGACAGGTTCAGGTTCATCGTTTTGGCGGAGGATAAGATGGAGCAAGGTGGCCATGAATCGTGTGGGAGAATTTGGTAGCAAAACAACGGAGAGAATCGTCGCACGAAGTCCTTATTGGGTATTTAAAGAAGGTGGTGCTTTCATGAAAGATGACGACGACGACGACCAACAGTGTTCGTAACCGAGCCGTCTTTGCTCGCTTGGTCAGGAGTCTGTCAGGAGTCGGGTCCACCGCGCGGCCCGGAGACAGCCGGTCATCTTGTACGCCTCACTTGGATGGAGGACTTGGTTGTAACTATGAGTGGTACTCAGTCTCAGGCTCAGGCCGAGTCATCACAGTCTTCAGATAGCTCTATTGTCCATGTGCCGCCTATCACTGCTTCCCATCCGCTATTGCGATCCCTCCCACCAATGACCCAACTCCCTGCAGATCTTCTCGACCTGTTGAATCAAGCTTACTTTCTACACCTTCTTGCCAATGATCCGTCCAAAGTCTTACCAGCGGGAAAGTCTTTGTTGTCTGTCATGTCACGGCCACATGTAAGGAGGCGCGGAGATGATGAGCCACCGACGCTGCAGGAAAAGGTCGAAGAGATGGTTCATAAGGCCTTCTGGGACGAGGTGCCTGCCCCTTGAGGAGATCCACTCCCCCATTCTTATTCTCTATTCTCCCCAGGCTCTCCAATCCCTCTCTTCGAGAGAGCCATCTATCCAGCTTCCCCGCCTCAAGCTCATGGTCAATGACCTTCACGTTGCGCTTCGACCCCTCTTTCCTGCGGAACACCCTATCCTCACGTCTCTATCTGCACCCCTCCCGCCTACATCTTCTCCCCTTCTTACCACAGTCAATTTCTCCCATGACATTCTCGTCGCACTGCGTAGGCGCTGTGCTCCTGCAAGAGACGCCTATATTGACACTCTCCTTGCGTCACTGGCCGATCCACCCACACACACACCCGATCTTGCTAAGCTCGTGATAGAGACTACCCGATCCCTATTAACACTTGCCGAGACGATGAAGGATGACCTTTCGCAATTCGTCCTTGGTTCTATGGGCGAAGTACAGCTTTCTGCTACAATCGCAGACCAGGCGCGACTACAAGAGCGAGCACTTGTCCTCGATTTGTGGGGGCAGAGTGTTATACAGGAAGATATTACTACTTGGCTAGCTGATCTTTCACAACCGTACATGCTTGCCGTTGGGCCAACTTCGTGCAAGTGGGTGCTGCGACTCGTGCAAGCCCTGGGAGCCGCAGACCCTGTTACTTGTTCTTTACCGACGAAACCCCTGACTCCTGAGGATGGCGCACCCCCGCCCGTTCCAAACACACTTCCTCCCCCATTCTTCTTCTCCGCTCCGGAGTTATTCTACATCCAGAACTTTTTGCAGGCCATCGTCATCGCTGCCGCACTGCGCGCTCTGCTCCCTACGTCCGTTCCACCGCCAGAACACTTTATGTATCGAATATGGACGCTACTTCTGGCATCTGTGAACGAGGAAAATGGTGCAGAGGACGCGCGACTTATCAATCTCGCCGATGAGCTCGTGCGCGCGTCATCCTTGGTGGACGATGAAGCAGGGAAGCTACGCGCGGCCGTGGCACGGACCGTGCGGGCAAATGACCCTGTGTTTCTTCTCCTGCAGCGCCGCCTACTCTCGACGCTTGCGGAACGCCTGGCCCGTGCACCAACAGCACCAGTCCACCGGAAGGACGCCCCAACGGAGATGCGCACAGGAAGGCGAGAGCAGACAACCCTCAACGTGACGAGCGAGGAAAGGACAGAAGCAGAAGCTTTCGATGTCAAAGGGTTCGGTGACCCTGTATTGACCGGCGCGATTGAGGAAGGGTTTAAGAAGCTCCGCACAGCGGTACGATGGATTGAAAGTATTTGGGCAGACCTATTGGAGCCGAGATCTATGGCGAATGGGACAGATGAGCGACATGATAGATAACTTCACTAACACTTTACAGCCTGTAGGTATGGCGTACTACGTAAAGCGTAACCACTCAGCAGACTCCTTCCCGATTCAGTATTCCGTGTAAGAGGCTGCATGCAGCTGCATGTCTTTATAGCCCGAGTACTCACCGGCGCTTTGGCGGTTCTGTAGGTGGTAAATTTGCGGATAAAGACGTTAATGACACAATAGAACCCATTCTTTGGGTACTCTCTTTATTCGCCCGTTGAGATGCTATGAATGACGCATAGGTCCGAAAGTTTCGATCATTGCACATTGAAACTACGACACACGAAGGGCAAGACACCAGGTTCTACCATCCATAGCAGTGACGATAGATGCGTCTATGAACTCCTGGCACCATACTGAAGTAATAATCGTACCATATCTTGGTTCCCCCCCGGCCTGTCTCTGCTACCTGCAGTGCTGTCGCGCCTGCACGATTCTTAGCATAGATATCGGCGCCACGTTCCAACAGCTCCCGTGCAACCTTCAGATGGCCACGCTCCGATGCCAAGTACAGCAGAGTTTCGCCAGACCTGTCTGGGACATTTATGTCAGCACCATACTTGAGTAACAGCTCCGCAACTTCTGAGCGATCGCGTTTCAAGGCCTGAAAAAGTGCAGTCCCATTCCACGCCCTCACATTGGGATCTGCACCGTTCTCAAGTAAGAACCGCACTACTTCCAGGTGCCCACTACCGGAGGCCAGATTGACGGCAACCCAATCGTCATCTCGAGCGTTGACATCTGCACCGCCCGCAACGAGTAAACGCAAAATCTCCAGATGGCCACCAGCCGATGCAATATGCAAAGGGCGCCAGCCGACGGCACGCAGGGCGTTCGCGTCGGCACCGTGGTTGATAAGTACCTGTGTGACCTCCAGGTTGCCGCACGAGGATGCATGATATAATGGTGTCTTGGGATAAGGCCAATCACCATCAAGTTCGTCTGGATCCTGAGAGCGCGACGTGATCAGCCATTCTACGACATCGCCAAGGTCATCCCTCGTGCAACCCGGGTCGACGTCAGGAATTCCTTCACCGAGAAATGCGAAAATTGTACAACTGTTATATCTCCGACATTGGCAACCGAAATCAAGCTCGAGCACGTGGACAGAACAGCGTGATCAGGGTCTTCGGGCCGCCAGTCCGCATCGAACTTGGGATTGTTGTCCCCGTCATCGAAATCGAAAGCAAGGAATTCTGCAAGCTCCTCCACGCGAAGAGGGTGAGAAGCTACAGTGATGCATTGGAAAAGACGGTGTGCAAACGTCCAATTTTCTTCGTCGATATCAAGTAAAGTGCGTTCGTATGTCGCATCCAGGGTGCTCGGCAACTCCAGGGCCCGCCGGATCCGACCTGGGAGGCAGCGACGTAACTTGTCCAACTGACAGAATACCCATCGAAACCTATGTAGCGATCTCAGTTTTCTTTCGGACTATCGACTTTGCTTAACCTCACATTCCATCAGCATCCCGAGTAAGCCTTTCGATAACGAGATCTTTGTCCTCTTGCTTCCACTTG
This sequence comes from Lactarius akahatsu, assembly GCA_021524915.1. Lineage (NCBI taxonomy): Eukaryota > Fungi > Basidiomycota > Agaricomycetes > Russulales > Russulaceae > Lactarius > Lactarius akahatsu. The sequence continues at coordinate 413,718 of JAKELL010000016.1, read as the reverse complement.
CGCATATATGTGTCTGTCTTTGTAAAAGATACGATATAGTCGTTGATGTCTTCCCGTTGCCCGCTCTCGTCGTGCAGGGATACACAGTAGGACGCCAAAGGTTGAAGATTGGCTCTGATGTCCGCCTCGGGGCGGCTCGTGACGCATACATGTAGGTTAGGATAACCCAATTTGGTCAACCACTCGACAAGCTCCAGGACAGATTCTCGAGGAGAAGGTGTAAGGCCAGCATTCCGGCTGAGCTCGAAACCGCCTATTTTCATATTGCCTCGGCCACGCATCCTTTCTCAGTGTTCCTGTATCTTACCTATGCACTTTTCCTTTTTCTCTTTTAGGTACAGCCCTCCTTTGTATTTAAACGGGATTTCTACTTTGTGCTAGGACATCAAAAAAAGTCTCGTTTTCCCCTTTAACTCAGTGTGTGATTGCCCCGGAAGTCAGGCCCAAACGCGGGCACTCGAAGGACAGTTCCCACTCTCTCTTCCCCTTCTTCTTGGAGGTAGATCCTCTCCGCCTTCGAACTCACCTAGGACCCTCACGTCCTTAGAGAAGGTGTGCTAGCGCTCTTAGGACACTCGTCAAGGGCATCAAGGATGATGTAGGTTGGACCATTTCTCGGCAGCGCTAGCATGTCGCTCAAGCATCCCATGAGCGTGTCGTCACTGGGCTGCATGCCGCCGGAAATATGGGCCGAAAATAGGTGACCGAGGATATCGGAACATGGATCGGATTGATTGCAGAGCTGAATAAGAAGAGATGAGAGCGCGGCACGGGCGTCCTGCTTTGCGGTGTCTCTGAAATCGAAGTAAAAATATGCCATCGAGGCCAGCCCTGCATCGCACAACCTTGTAATCTTTCGAATAATTGAAGAGCTAATTCATGTGTAAATCGACGGAAATGAGTAGAGCCAATGCAGTGTGTACCAGAGGATGCTCTTGCCCGAGCCCGCTATAGAGCATGCTCACAATTAGTGAAGCCAAGGCAAGATGTCGGGAAAAACATACGTCTTCCGTGGATCCATAACAGCGAACCGGTCACCTCCCATTCGCTGAAAGTGGTGCCTTGAATGAACCACGTCGCAGTTCCATCGTGATAGGCCTTACACGCGATGTTGTAGTTGGTCGACGGATCTGCAGGAGAAAGTCACTTTCGAGACTTGTCTTGCAGTACTTTCCGGCTGGAATGCCGCCGTGTTACGTACAGAGTAGCGTGGGGACCGGTCTGTACCTTTGCAGTTGTACGCATCCCGGAATATAAATGGATCAAAAAAAAAAAAAAAGACTTGTCTTGCAGCTGGTCACCTGTCGGATCCGTCAGTCGGAAATGGGGACGTTATGAGACCACGAACGTTGGAACTTGTTCATATTGCTTGTAATTTTTTGCATCGCAACTGGTGCCGAGGGTCAGCAGGCATGAATTTCTGACGGGGAACGAAGCACACCTAGGGCCTGGTGGATATCCTCTGATGTTGTCTTGCCGCCTGTGAGATAAACGCTGAATGTACGGTGGATCGCAGGCTCTGCAAGCGCTCGCACCGTCCATAACCTCTTTCATATTCTTGACAGTCCATAGACAACCTCCAGCGTCTGTGCAGCAGTTGTGCGGGCCTCCTCATGGTTCAGTCGATCCAACCTCTGCAACACCGCTTCGGTCTCATTCTCTCCTAGAAGCTTCATTCCAAAACTTTCTAGAAACATTGAGCGAGGAAATATGCATCAACAAAGAGAGAAACGCACTCAATCGGCCTTGCTTGACCTGCTGGGTAGCAAGGGCAATGGTAGAAAGCAGTTCAACCAGAATTTTGACGACGATTTCGGTCATCGCGGTGGTAGATGGAATCTTAGTATAAATATCAAGGCGTCTCAAGAAGTTTTCGGTTGATTCGAATAGATCGACAAGTGCATCGTAGCTTGCGCTGATGTCCTTGATCGCCTGAACACAATGGACACCGTCAGCGATTGTCACGAGGGGCATAAAACGATGCAAACAACGAGAAGGATACCGATCCCTGCGAAGATGGCCTTTGCAGGTGGAAATGGCTGCATGAAAAAATGTCAGGAACAGCCACATACCAGGCACTTTAAAGCTGCTGGTTTCCAACGTACCTGCACGAGTTCTGACTGATCGGTTCTCAACGCCAGATAAAGTGCAGTCTCATCCCACAGCCGCACATTGGGATCTGCACCGTTCTCAAGTAAGAACCGCACTACCTCTAGATGCCCTTGAAGGGCGGCCCAATGAATTGCAGCCCAATCGCCCTCTCGAGCGTTGACGTCTGCACCACCCGCAACGAGTGAACGCAAAATCTCCAGATGGTTAGCGTACGATGCCATATGCAAAGGACGAGAACGGGGAGAGAGTGTTCACATCGGCACCATGTTTGATAAGTATCCGTGCGACCTTCAAGTTGCCAGACGCGGATGCATCATATAATGGTGTGCTGGTGGAACTATCAAGCCCGTCTGGATGCTGAGGGCGCGACGTAATTAGCCATTCCGCGATATCGCCGAGGTCATGCTGTGCGGCACGGTACAGTGGCGGTACCCTAGGAGTCGACGGGGTCTCTGAAATCGATTCCCAATTCGTATCGCAGTCCCTTAACCAGCTTCAGATGGGAAAATAGGGCTCGGTAGGATCGAAGAGTCATTGCATGGCATCTTGTACGTGCGACGACACATTTCCGAACTCGGTGTGATCCAGCCAGTACCGAGCAGCGTAGAACGCAAGAGGAAGGTCCTTGATCGTGGCCTTGTTCACACTACCGTCCAGCTGAAGTAGGATAGCAAGGCAGGCGCGTGCGGTCATTAAATGGGCCGGCTCGAGAGGAATGTGGAACTGTGAAACGCGTCCTCACGCAATCCGGCCCGAAGTAAGAAATTCCTTCACCGAGAAATGCGAAAATTGTACGACTGCCAATTCTCTGTCGTTCCACGAATGTGTCAGTATGGCGAGCTGGGGGGACATACGAAAGGGCAGGGTTAAAACGTTACAACAAAGTGATAACAACATAATTCGCCTGCGTTACATTGGGCCTCAGGCGCGCACAGAATCCCTCCCCCAACAAAAAGAGTGTTCCATTTGAGCTATTTCTTCTCCCGCTAGGCTCTAAGAAATTACCGTCCACTTTCAGGTGAACTGTATGTTTGTCCTTGCTGACAAGTACTCCTGGAAAACGTGTACATGGTCAGTCATATCCCCCACACACATAGTTGTTCTTGGAGTTCCCGTTGCCCGGGATGTTCGCAAAGTCACGTACTTCTGAAACCGCCCAAAGCGCTCGCTCTGGAACAGTTCCTTGTACACACCTGAGCCGGTCCCCTCTGCAGACTTGCCGACATTGTTACAGAACTGCAATTCCCCGTGGCCAAGGAACAGTGCGAGCACGTCTGCAATCATTATATGGTCCCCGAAGATGGCCTGGACGGCAGGGCGGCTCCTGAATCTCAGTGACTGTTGCGATGAAGGGCAGGAAGTCCTTGGTAAACACCACAAGTGCTCTTGGAACACCTCCACGGGGCCTGGCTTTAACTTGAATGCCATCAGCACAGAGGAAATCGGATTGGTGGTGCAAGCTGCAGAGTCACTCATTATTGCGTTATCGGCATTACAGTAAGACATAAGTGAAGATTGCAAGGCCTTGTGAAAATAGGCCTGAGTCGTTAATATTAATATTAATATTAATCAACCGTCTCAGTTCGAAAAATTTAAGACCACCTCAGTTCCCCCACCGACACATAGGATGAGGTGGACGTCACGTCACGCGGGTCAAGTAAGTTGATGCAAAAACCTTTGCGCCTCGAATCGACTTGTGCGTGGATGTGGAACTCACCAATCGCTTTTATTCAGGTCCACGAATCTTCGGCTGATTTCCCTGTCCCGCGCCGCCTCCCAGGGGTGTCATAAATATGCTCTGCAACTTTTGGAAGTCGGGCGTCCCAAGACCCGTGACCTATGCAACACAAATCAGCCAACGTCGAAAATGAACAGAATAAGTCTGGCGGGACGAACGGGATCCCATCCAGGGGCGGCAGAGAATCCATCGGTGCCGCAGCCAGGGTTAGAGCCAGATGTGATGTCGTTGAGGCCCGCAAACCCGTCGTTGTATAGCCGAATATTGAGGAAACCGAGCGGGGGCCTGCCGTTCGTAATAAGATAGTCATTCAGCAGCGAGATTATGCCTGCGACTATCTGGCATTGATGATCAGCTGAGAATGGACAACGCAAAGCGGATGGGGAAAGGCAAGACACACGGGAGTCGAGCAGCTCGTGCCCTCCACACTAGTGCGAACGTTTCTGAGAACGATTCTGAGTTTGAGAGCTTGGGCGGCGATGTCAGGGATGCCACGACCCTGAGGGCTGCACAGATCACAAGGTAAGAAACGGCTGCGTCAAGTGACAGCAGCGAGCGCACTTGTAGAGGCCAGGATACCGGGCGCCTTGACGCTCGAGGAATGCGGACACGGCGACGTCCTGGTAGACCGGGCGTGGAAAGTGGTCCGAAAATCCGCCTCCAGAGAGGGGAGCCGCAACCTCGGGGTCGTATTCTGTAGTGCCGCCGACGGTGGTGAGATAGGGACCTGCCAAACCACGACAATCTGGTGAGCTACTTGCAATTAGGCTTGTGTAGTACTTTAAGATAAAATGCCACACGTACATGATGCAGGAAATTCGGGGACGAACCGGACGTTTCCCGACTCATCCTTGCAGTTCTTGCCGACGCCGTCATCACCTGAAGGATTGAGGACGCTGACGCCACGGGCGCCGAGCTGTGCAAACAGGATGCACAAGGCCCTCGCATATTCCCGTGGAACATCCCGCTCGTAGGTGCCGTATGATATGCTGATGGTCTGCGGGATGTCCGTCTTTTTGAGCAAGTATTCGAGCGTCTCGAGGTTCACGTCTCCAGGGAGTGGCACGCCGCTTCCAGACGCCTTCGTAGTGCCACCGGTGCTGTAGAAAATGATCGGGGTAGGGTACGTCATGGCCGTGGCGTACTGAACATCGAGGTTCGCCTCCATGCCGGGATTCTCCGGGTCATACCCACCGCCGTTCACCAGCTCGACGGTGAAGGTTGCCAGACTGGGGGGTTGCACATCGGAGCGAAAGTAAGTCGTGAACATAGTCAGATCCGTCTCACTCGGGTATTCTTTGTGGTAACCAAATACCCCGAGCGCATTCCGGTCAGCCGCGGTGGGAACATATGCGAACGTCTTGTACAGCCAGCGAAGTTGCGACGGCCGGATCCTGCTGGCGCGGCTCGACAGCACCGTCACCGGCTTACCCGACGCCGCCTCCTCCGCCTCTGCCAATGCTGCTGCTGCTTCGACGGAGCGCCTACGTGGTGTCTGCCGCAGCGTCCGTGTAGAAGAGAAGTATGTCGTCGGCGCGACCGCTTGAATGTGTGAGTGCAATACCTCAGGCAGTGAGTAGCTGACCGTGCGGATTATCGTGTCATTCACTTTGGCATGTCGGTATAGCTGGTATGATGCGCCAAGCATTTCGTTGGCCTGCGACACGAGGAGGTTGCTGACCGTCAGCCACGCACCGCCGTGTGTCGCTCCAATGGAGGAGGGCCGGACGCCGTGATGCGTGAGCCAGGAAGAGACAAGCTCGAGCGTGTCTGGGTGCGGCCTGACCAGTTCGGCGACCTGTTCTTTTGAGAGGTGTGCCCCATATCTGAAATGGAGCAGTGGTAACTGTGAATTAATGCACGAGAGGAGCAGCGGTAAGATGGACGTGCCTTGGATGCCTGGGGTCACTGACCTCGTATAGCGCATCAATCAAGGCGTCCTCCTGGTGGGGGTTGAGCGCAATGTGGAGGTCAAGAGTGGTGCCGGCGGACGGGCAGCCCAGAGTCTCCCAGTTGGTTGGAACGGAACTCCAAGCATGCTTTACACGCGCGTCGCCCCAAGGAGCGAGGGGCGTCGCGAAGTCGGTGACGGGTGTGGTAGTGAGGAACGAGAGGACATAGAGCCAGTGGTATCGCATGTACACAGGAGACGAACCTGGAAGATAGTATCTGGGGGTTCAGTGGAATGTGCGGTCCAGAGTGCTAGAGGCCAGAGGGCTCTAAGGACTGTCAATGGAACACTAAAGACTTGGCTTGCGAGGCTTTTATAGAGCGTCAGCATCTAGGTTGGAGCGGAACGGCAGGTCATCATATTACAGTAGTGTGACGGACCGTGACCGCGTGACCCGCGGCTGTTGAGGAACACTGAAAAGGACGATGAGATGATGAGCTCGATGAGGCCCAATGAGGTCCCATCTCGACCCTCCTAAATTCTTGATCTAAGAATCTGCTCCCAAAAACTCCGACCTACGATCGTCTTTGGACTTGTCGCTACTACTAGTAGGACGTGGGCCGTTTGAGGCAAGAACTTTAACCCTGCTGGCCTCGCTGCTGGCTGGCTAGTACTGGTGACAAAACTGGGGATCCTTAACCCGCGCAGTAAGACGCCAGCACAGTCGCATGCGCTGATGATTTCACAGTCCCTCACGTCACGTCCATCATTACCTTACATCATGCTAATGTTCGTTTTATTTCAGTCTGGACACCCGTGGATCAAGACTTAGAAGGGCAGTGGCACGGTACATAGGCTTAGCATCCGAGGCGTGCAGGCACAGCCGCTGGATTGGATCGCGTCCCTTATAGAAGAAGGATAGGGTTAGACAACGCGCGGACACCCTTATTTCTGACTTCAACCGCAGGGTCCTTGGCGAGGACACACTCTCACGCCACACCATGGTATTCCCCCCTAAACCTAACCGCTGCACCTTCCGAGTCTATTTAGGGAGCCTACCAGTCTTATGACTTACCAGGGAAGTTGGCGGGTAGCACAGCACAGCGCGACCGCTGACTGGTTGCAAGTGGGTGAACGTGAGTGGGGATGAGGGAGTCTTCCTGCTCGGCTTTAGTAGCCAGCCGGCCAGCACGGCATTGGCACTACACACACTGGGCAGCCAAAACGGGCAAACCCCTTTGGAGGGCCCAGCTGCACGTTCAGATCCCATGTGGTCCCCATTATCGAGGTCTTATCGCTGCCACCATCCGAAGATCCGATAGCGGCAAAGTTGACATAGGATTCAGGGGGTCTAGATAGTTATTTGCACGGCGGCTGTACCCGAAATGTGTCATCAGATAAAAAACAATAACGAGTAGCAGTAGGCACGATAGAGCTTTCGACAAAAACAAATATATAAGTCCTCCATCGCATATTTTGTTCCATCAATAGGTTGCGACCTGGATTGAGGAGTACCACGGTGGACATTGATCTGAAGAGAGAGTAAGCTGTTTTTAAAACAGAGATCCTCCCCTCCACCCGCACCGCCTGGGTTTCTTCCAGTGGGGCCAATAGTTGGATCAGAGGTGTGCGGTATCACTCCACTGAGTCCGTTATGTACACTTCGGATACAGGAACCTAGCGCGCGTGGCCTGCAAGCTGATACAAATATACGTTCCGTCACTTCCGTGGTATTGATCCCCCTTCTAAGACCCACTAGCATCCATCCTGATACCCCTCCGCCCTCAGCGTGGAATTAGTGTAGCGACATACCAAGTGTTGGAAAATCCGGGACACAGGGCGCTAGGACAAGGGGAGAGAGTGTGTCACGCGGGTGTGCGGGTACTGGGCCATGCAGCGGATGAGGTCCAAATTTTGTTGTGCGAGATCGCGGCCTATACATGATCGTCGACATCGTCCGCGTCCTTCTTCATCTTCTGAAAGCGCCAGTCGCATGCACGGACGCTGAAATGGATGTTTCGTTGTTGCAATTTATGAAGTGGACGCCACGCGGGTCGAGTGAAATGATGCGAAACATGTTTCCTTCACGCCTCGAATCGACTTGCGCATGTAGTCTGGATGCGGGACTCACCTATCGCTGTTATTCACCAGGTCCACGAATCTTCGGCTGATCGCCCTGTCCCGCGCCGCCTCCCAGGGGTATCATAAAGATGTTCTGAAGTGTTTCAAAGTCGGGCGTCCCAAGACCCGTGACCTATGCAACACAAATCAGCCAATGTCGAAAACGAATAAAACAAGTCCGGCGAGACGAACGGGATCCCATCCAGGGACGGCAGAGAATCCATCGGTGTCGCAGCCAGGGTTAGAGCCAGATGTGATGTCGTTGAGGCCCGAAAGCCCGTCGTCGTATTGTCGAATATTGAGAAATCCAAGCAGGGGCCTGCCGTTCGTAATAAGATCATTCAGCAGCGAGATTATGCTTGCGACTATCTGGCATTGATGACCAGCTGGGAATGGACAACGCAGAGCGGACGGAGTAAGGAAAGACACAGGAGAGCTGAGCAACTCGTGCCATCCATAGGGGAGCCATCGTTTCTGACGACGGCTGGGAGCATGAGAGCTTAGGCGGCGATGTCAGGGATGCCACGAGCCTCAGGGCTGCACAAATCACAAAGTAAGAAACGGTTGCATCAGATGACAGCAGCGAGCGCACTTGTAGGGGCCAGAGAGGGGAGCCGCAACCTCGGGGTCGTAGTCCGAAGTGCCGCCGACAGCAGTGAGATAGGGACCTGCGAAACCACGGAATTCTAGTGAGCAACTTGTAATTGGGCTTGTGTAGTACTATTAAGGTGTAATAAAATGTCACACATACAGGATGCAGGGAATTCGGGGACGAACCAGACATTTCCCGACTCGTCCTTGCGGTTCTTGCCGACGCCGTCCTTGCCTGTGGAAAGGAGGACGCTGACGCCACGGGCGCCGAGCTGTGCAAACGGGGTGCACAGGGAGGTACGAGAGGCGTCGCGAAGTTGGCGAGGGGCGCGGCGGCGGCCGGGTGAGGAATGAGTTAGCAGATGCGCCAAGTGGGGTCAAATCATGTTAAATTGCACGAGGTATGTCACGGACATACCTTTTCTTCTCTTCTTTCTCTTCTTCTACTTGTTTCCCTTCCATTCTATTCTTGTACTGTATGCCAGTTCACTGTCAGTCACTTAGCCCTGACCTGTAGTACATAATGATCACAGCGGGTTTGTCGAACCTACCGCCCCGGTCCATTCCACCGCCAGAAGATCTTATGTATCGAATATGGACGCGACTTCTGGCATCTGGGAACAGGAAAATGGTGCAGAAGATGCGCGACTCATCAATCTCGCCGATGAGCTCGTGCGCGCATCATCCTTAGTAGATGATGCAGGGAAGCTTCGCGCGGCAGTGGCACGGACCGTGCGAGCAACTGACCCCGTGGTTCCCCCCCTGCAGTGCTGCCTACTTTCGACGCTTGCGGAACGCTTGGCCCGTGCGCCAACGGCACCAGTCCACCGGAAAGATGCCCCAACGGAGATGCGCACGGGAAGGCGGGAGCAGACAACCCTCAACCTGGTGAGCGAGGAACGGACAGAAGCAGAAGTCCTCGATATCAAAGGATTCGGGGTCCCCGTGTTGACCGGCGCGATCCAGGAAGGGCTTAAGAAGATCCGCACAGCGGTACGATGGATTGAAAGTATTTGGGCGAACAGATTGGAACTGGATCTAGAACGAATGGGTTGTATTCGTTCGCTCTGATTACCTTTTCTACCAAGACATCCGTAAGTCTCATTTTATCCCTCCACCCAACTAATCACTTGGACTGAACATTGCCTGTTGCTGAAGTCGACACGACGGCGGAGCTTGGCGTCCCGAACGTACCACGCGGAGAGCTGTACTCAGCGGGGAACATCCCGAGAACCACGAACCTGGTGACGACTAAGGCGGAGGACCTGCTGGGCCTGAAGGCGACTATGCCTCTGAAGAATGTCGTCGAGGAATCGGTTAAGGACTTCAAAGCGCGCGGGTATCCTGGGTTTGCATCCTGATTCTCTCTGGTTAGTTGAGAGACACAGTGATCATGTTGTTTGTCCGGTGAGCGTGTGGGTGTGGGGGTATGTACACTGTAGCCACTAAATGTCATATACTGGTTGCACTGCATTCGGGTGGCTGTGACGTATAATATGGAGACGCGCCATAAATGCATTTTGATTTGCGGCCTCGGAGGCTGTTCGGGGGTCCAGGCGTAGGCCGGTCCAGAGCGGCCCGGGACGTGATATCATATATGCGTTACGCCCTTCAAGTTGATGTGACTCGGATGTTACGCCCCTGATGTTACACCCTTGGCCTTGAATCCGATGTCAGGACGGCGATGAGTAGGGCCTGCTCAGAGCGGGTGGCGACAGAGATAGATAACTTCACTGACACTGCGCAGCCTGTTTACTATGTACCAGCCTGACAGAGATCCAGTGTTCCGTGTAAGAGATTATCATTAACGTCGTTTTGTCCAAGGTTTTGTCTCAACTTCATGTCTGCTTGTCTCCACTGAAGTTAAGAGATAAAGGTGCCACTGTGTGGGGGGAAGTTGAGGGGCTCTACTGGTACTAGTCTTCGTCGATACTTAGGTCGACTATAGTTTGGATGGTCCGAATGTGCTGATTAGCATCACGATTTCGTACGAGTTGGAACAACTCTGCTATCCACCACTTTACTCGTAAGCCTCCCTAGCTTCATCGCCCAGCTTCGTCCTCGTCCTTGGCCTTTTCCCAAATTAGACTTTGTATCATCACTTGTCATCATGTCATCTCTGCATGCCTGACGCACAGACCCCGTCCTCGGCCCTGATGTCATAAATCGCCGTTCATGCATAAGTCTTGATTGCTCACCGGCGCACTTTGGTCCTATAGGTAGTAAATTTGCGGATAAATACGTGCCGACGCAATAGAACCCACTTTTTATTCACCCTTCGAGATGCGAACATTACTCCGAGATGACGCATGGGTCCGAAAGTTTCGATCATTGCACACTGGAAATACGGCGCTACGACGAAGAGCGAGATACCTGTATGTTCCACGATCTGTGGTAGTGTGACGATAGATGCATCTATGAACTCTCCGCGCCATGCTGAAGCAATAGTTGTACTATATCATGGCTCCCCCATGTCTCTGCTACCCGCAGTGCTGTCTCGCCCACACGACTCCTTGCATGGATATCAGCGCCACGCTCCAACAGCTGCCGTGCAACCTCCAGATCGCAACGCTTCGACGCCCAGTGCAGCAGTTTCGACTCATCTGGGGCATCTATATTGGCACCGTACTTGAATAACAGCTGCGCAAGTTCTGACTCATCGCGTTCCAATGCCCGATAAAGTGCAGTCCTATTCCACTGTCGCACATTGGGATCTGCACCGTTCTCAAGTAAGGCCCGTACGACCTCCAGATGACCCGCACCGGAGGCCAAATAAATCGCGATCTGATTGCCAGCTCGACCGTTGACATCTGCACCGCCCGCAATGAGTAAACGCAAAATCTCCGGACGGCCAGCGTACGACGCAATGTGCAAAGGACGAAGACCGACGGTGCGCGGAGCGTTCACGTCCGCACCATGCTTGATAAGTGCCTGTGCAACATTCAGGTTGCCGTACCAGGATGCATAATATAATGGTGTGTTGGTGTGACGATCAAGCTCGTCTGGATCCTGAGAGCGCGAGGTGATTAACCATTCTGCGACATCGCCAAGGTCATCCAGTGCCGCACGGTGCAGTGGTAGCGTTTCAGGGATCAGTGCGGCTTCTGAAATCGACTCCCTACTAAGGTAGTTCCTTAACCAGCACCAGGCAGAAAAATAAGGCCCAGCGGGATCGAAGACTCGCCGAATGGCATCTTGTGTGTGCAATGATACACTCCCGAACTTGGCATGATCCACCCAATACTGAGCAGCGTAGAACGCAAGAGGCAGGTTCTTGATTGTATCCCTCTTGTTCGCGCTGCCGTCCAGCTGAAGCAGGATAGTAAGGCAGGCGTGTGCAGTCATTAAATGGGCCAGCTCGAGCCGAATATGGAACCGTGAGATGCGTCCTCGAGCAATCCGGTTGGACGTTAGAAACTCCTTCACCGAGAAGTGCGAAAATTGTACGATTGCTGTATCCCCGACATTGACGACCGAAATCAAGTTCGAGCACGTGGACAGAACTGCGTGATCGGGGTCTTCGGGCCGCCAGTTCGCATCAAATCTCGGATTGTCATCCCCTCCTCCGTCGATCGAAAGCGAGGAATTCTGCAAGCTCTTCCACGCGAAGAGGGCGAGAAGCTACCATGATGCATTGGAAAAGGCGGTGCGCATACTCCCAATTCTCTTCGTCGATATCCAGTAACGTGCGTTCATATGTCGCGTCCAGGCTACTCGGTAACTCGTCCAGGGCCCGCCGGATCCAACCTGGGAGGCACCGACGCAACCTGTCCAACTGACAGAACACCCATCGAAACCTATGTAGTGATCTCAGTTTCCCTTCGAACCACCATATTAATAAGACGTCTCACATGCCGTCAGCATCCCGAGTAAGTCTTTCGATAACGAGCTGCTTTTCCTCTTGCTTCCACTTGGTCATATATGTATCTGTGTTTGTAAAAGATATGATATAGTTGTTGATGTCTTCTCGTTGCCCGCTCTCGTCGTGCAAGGATACACAGTGGGGCGCCAAGGGTTGAAGATTGGCTTTGATGTCCGCCTCTAGGCGGCTCGTAACGCACAGATGTAGATTAGGATAACCCAATTTGGTCAGCCACACGACAAGCTCCAGGACAGATTCTCGAGAAGAAGGTGTGCCGGCACCCTTGGGACACTCGTCGAGGGCATCAAGGATGATGTAGGTTGGGCAACTTCTTGGGAGCACCAGCATGTCGCTCAAGCATTCCATGCACGTGGCATCACTGGGCTGAATGCCGCCAGAACGATGAACAGAATACAGGCGACTGAGAATGTCGGAACATGGGTCGGACTGATCGGAGAGCTGGGTAAGAAGAGATGAGAGTGCGGTACGGGCGTCCTGCTTTGAAGTGACTTTGAAATCAAAGTAAAAATACGCCATCGAGGCCAACCCGGCATCGCACAACCTTGTAAATTTTCGAATAATCGAGGAACTAATTCGTGTGTCAACGAACAGAGATGAGTAGAGCCAGTGCAGTGTGTACCAGAGGACGCTCTTGCCCGAGCCCGCTGCAGAGCACGTTTACAATTAGGGGGTCGAAGGCAAAATGTCGGGAAAAAACGTGAATCCATAAAAGTGAACCGGTCACTTCCCATTCGCAGAAAGTGGTGCCTTGAAAGAACCATGTCGCAGTTCCATCGTGGTAGGCCTTGCACGCGTTGTTGTAATTACTCGACGGATCCGCAGGAGAAAGCCACCGTCGAGACCTGTCTTGCAGCTGATCACCTGTCGGACACGTCAGTCCGAAGTGAGGATGTCATGAGACCACGAACGTTGGGACTTGTTTATGTTGCTTGCAATTTCCTGCATCGAAACTGGTGCCGAATATCAGCAGGCATGAACTCCTGACGGGGAACGAAGTAGACCTAGTGCCTGTCGAATATCTTCTGACGATGTTTTGCCGCCTGTGAGACAAACGCTCAGGGCACAGCAGATCGCAGGCTCGGCAGACGCTCGCACCGTCCATGACCATTTTCATATTCTTGACAAGTCCATAGACGACCTTCAGTGCCTGTGCCGCAGTTGTCCGAGCTCCCTCATGGTTCAGTCGATCCAGCCTCTGCAGCACCGCTTCAGTCTCATTCTCCCCTAGAAGCTTCATTCCAAATTTTTCTGGACACACTGAGCGAAGAACGTGCATCGACGAAGATAAAGACGCACTCAATCGTCCCTGCTTGACCTGTTGGGTCGCAAGGGCAAGGGTAGAAAGCAGTTCAACCAGAATTTTGACGATGATCTCAGTCATCGCCGGCGTACGTCGAATCTTGGTATAAATATTGAGGCGTCTCAAGAAGTTTTCGGTGGATTCAAATAGGTTGACAAGGGCATCGTAGCTAGCGCTGACGTCCTTGATCGCCTGAACACAACGGATGTCGTCAGCGCCAGGGAAATGATACCCATAAAACGATACATACAGCAAGAAGGATACCGATGCCCGCGAAGATGGCCTTTGCAGGAGGAAATGGCTGCACGAACTCATAAACAAAGCAATTCAAAGTCGATGACTTCCAACGTACCAGACCGACGCCTTCACCGAGAACACTGCTGGTAGATGACGTATGCAAAACATGGACAGCCCGCTTGAGCCACTGGATGGCCTTTCCGTCGTTTCCCCGAAACTCATGAAACGCCTGTGCTTGCTCTTGAAGGACATCGCTGATAGCATTTGCAGAGTTGCAGCCTTGCAGTTTCATTGTTGGGGTATTGTCGAGCAATTTTGTTCCTGTCTTTTTCTCATATTCCGTGAGAGCGGTCTCGAGGAGTGATCGGAGGTTGGACTCAGAAAAGGTATCTAAAGACATTGAGCCAAGTTACAGCTCTACGCCCGTCAAACTGTGGTCACGTGCCTCCTTCATGTTGCCATAGGGTACGCCATGAACTCTGTTCCGATTCCGATTCATTCGATGAAGGCGACCTCACCGTGCGTGGTCGTAAAGCAAAAGGAAAGAGTGGCTCCCGCACCAACGAGAAGGGGAATCAGAAGGCCAAGGACGTGCAACTCTCTGCCTCTCCCAGCACTTCATTTAACTGACCTCCCCCAGCCGAGACGATAAAGGACGACCTCTTACAATTTGACCTCGGTTTTATGGGTGAAGTACGGCTTTCTGTTACAATCGCAGACCAGGCGCGAATACAAGAGCGAGCACTTGTCCTCGATTTGTGGAGGCAGAGTGTTATACAGGAAGATATTACTACTTGGCTAGCTGCCCTTTCACAACCGTACACGCTTGCCGTTGGGCCAACTTCGCGCAAGTTGGTGCTACGGCTCGCACAGGCCCTTGGGGCCACAGACCCTGTTACTTGTCCTTCACCGACGAACCTCTGATTCCTGAGGATGGTGCACCCTGCGCCTGTTCCAAACACACTTCCTCCCCCATTCTTCTTCTCCGCTCCTGAGTTATTCTACATCCAGAACTTTTTGCAGGCCATCGTCATCGTTGCCGCACTGCGCGCGCTCTGCGCCCTACGTCCGTTCCACCGCCAGAACACTTTATGCATCGAATATGGACGCTACTTCTGACATCTGTGAACGAGGAAAATGTTGCAGAGGACGCGCGACCCATACATCTCGCCGATGAGCTCGTGCGTGCATCATCCTTGGTGGACGATGAAGCAGGGAAGTTTCGCGCGGCCGCACGGACCGTGCGGGCAACTGACCGTGTTTCTTCTCCTGCAGCGCCGCCTACTCTCGACGCTTGCGGAACGCCTGGCCCGTGCACCAACGGCACCAGTCCACCGGAAAGATGCCCCAACGGAGATATGCACGGGAAGGCGAGAGCAGACAACCCTCAACGTGACGAGCGAGGAAAGGACATAAGTTGAAGGCCTCGATGTCAAAGGATTCGGTGACCCTGTGTTGACCGGTGCGATTGAGGAAGGGCTTAAAGCTCCGCACAGCGGTCCGATGGATTGAAGGTATTTGGGCAGACACAGTCGCTCTCCAAGTCGCATCTTCTAAGAGTTCTGACTTGACAAAAAGACATGGAACCTCCAACCGGGAATGGGCTTGAGTTAGCAGAAGTCGGCTACAGTCCTTTCACGCAAAATGCGCTCATCTTCACTGCAGCAGCGCTTGGAAGTGGAGCCGGGGTCTGTGACGAATGCGATAGATGAGCGACGACAGTAATAGATAATTTCACTAACACTGTGCAGCCTGTATAGTTATGGCGTACTACGTAAAGTATAACCACTCAGCAGACTCCTTCCCGATTCAGTGTTCCGTGTAAGAGGCTGCATATCTTGATAGCCCGAGTACTCACCGGCGCCCTTTGGCGGTTCTATAGGTGGTAAATTTGCGGATAAAAAAATATGTTAATGACACAATAGAACCCATTCTTTTGCGTACACTCTTTTATTAACCCGTTGCAATGTTATGAACATTACTCTGAGATGACGCATAGGTCCGAAAGTTTCGATCATTGCACATTGAAACTACGACGCACGAAGGGAGGGACACCAGGTTCTATCATCCATAGTAGAGTGACGATAGATGCGTCTATGAACTCCTGGCACCATACTGAAGTAATAATTGTACCATATCTTGGTTCCCCCCTGTCTCTGCTACCTGCAGTGCTGTCGCGCCTGCACGATTTTTTGCATAGATATCGGCGCCACGTTCCAACAGCTCCCGTGCAACCTTCAGATGGCCACGCTCCGATGCCAAGTACAGCAGAGTTTCGCCAGACCTGTCTGGGACATTTATGTCAGCACAATACTTGAGTAACAGCTCCACAACTTCTGAGCGATCGCGTTTCAAGGCCTGAAAAAGTGCAGTCCCATTCCACGCCCTCACATTGGGATCTGCACCGTTCTCAAGTAAGAACCGCACTACTTCCAGGTGCCCACTACCGGAGGCCAGATTGACGGCAACCCAATCGTCATCTCGAGCGTTGACATCTGCACCGCCCGCAACGAGTAAACGCAAAATCTCCAGATGGCCACCAGCCGATGCAATATGCAAAGGGCGCCAACCGACGGCACGCAGGGCGTTCGCGTCGGCACCGTGGTTGATAAGTACCTGTGTGACCTCCAGGTTGCCGCACGAGGATGCATGATATAATGGTATCTTGGGATAAGGCCGATCACCATCAAGTTCGTCTGGATCCTGAGAGCGCGACGTGATCAGCCATTCTACGACATCGCCAAGGTCATCCCTCGTGCAACCCGGGTCGACGTCAGGAATTCCTTCACCGAGAAATGCGAGAATTGCACAACTGTTGTATTCCCGACATTGACAACCGAGATCAAGCTCGAGCACGTGGACAGAACAGCGTGATCAGGATCTTCGGGCCGCCAGTCCGCATCGAAGTTGGGATTGTTGTCCCCGTCATCGAAATCGAAAGCAAGGAATTCTGCGAGCTCCTCCACGCGAAGAGGGCGAGAAGCCACAGTGATGCATTGGAAAAGACGGTGTGCAAACGCCCAATTTTCTTCGTCGATATCAAGTAAAGTGCGTTCGTATGTCGCATCCAGGGTGCTCGGCAACTCCTCCAGGGCCCGCCGGATCCGACTTGGGAGGCACCGACGTAACTTGTCCAACTGACAGAATACCCATCGGAACCTATATAACAATCTCAGTTCTCCTTCGGACTATCGACTTCATGGGTAACCTCACATTCCATCAGCATCCCGAGTAAGTCTTTTGATAACGAGATCCTTTTCCTCTTGCTTCCACTTGCGCATATATGTGTCCGTGTTTGTAAAAGATACGATATAGTCGTTGATGTCTTTCCGTTGCCCGCTCTCGTCGTGCAGGGATACACAGTGGGACGCCAAAGGTTGAAGATTGGCTTTGATGTCCGCCTCGGGGCGGCTCGTGACGCATACATGTAGGTTGGGATAACCCAATCTGGTCAACCACTCGACAAGCTCCAGGACAGATTCTCGAGGAGAAGGTGTGCCAGCGCTCTTGGGACACTCGTCAAGGGCATCAAAGATGATGTAGGTTGGGCCATTTCTCGGCAGCGCTAGCATGTCCCTCAAGCATCCCATGAGCGTGTCGTCACTGGGCTGCATGCCGCCGGAACGATGAGCGGAATACAGGCGACCGAGAATGTCGGAACATGGATCGGATTGATAGGAGAGCTGGATAAGAAGAGATGAGAGCGCGGCACGGGCGTCCTGCTTTGCGGTGTCTTTGAAATCGAAGTAAAAATACGCCATCGAGGCCAGCCCGGCATCGCACAACCTTGTAATTTTTCGAATAATTGAAGAGCTAATTCATGTGTAAATCAACGGAAATGAGTAGAGCCAGTGCAGTCTGTACCAGAGGATGCTCTTGCCTGAGCCCGCTACAGAGCGTGCTCACAATTAGCGAAGCCAAGGCAAGACGTGGGGAAAAACATACGTCTTCCGTGGATCCATAACAGCGAACCGGTCACCTCCCATTCGCGGAAAGTGGCGCCTTGAATGAACCATGTCGCAGTTCCATCGTGGTGGGCCTTGCACGCGATGTTGTAGTTGGTCGACGGATCCGCAGGAGAAAGCCACTTTCGAGACTTGTCATGCAGCTGGTCACCTGTCGGAACCGTCAGTCAGAAATGGGGGACGTTATGAGACCACGAACGTTGGGACTTGTTCATGTTGCTTGCAACTTGCTGCATCACAACTGGTCCCGAAGGTCAGCAGGCATAAATATCTGACGGGGAACGAAGCACACCTAGTGCGTGTTTGATATCTTCTGACGTTGTCTTGCCGCCTGTGAGACAAACGCTCAGGGTACGGTAGATCGCAGGTTCGTTAAGCGCCCCGCACCATCCATAACCACTTTCATATTCTTGACAAGTCCGTAGACAACCTCCAGCGTCTGTGCCGCAGTTGTCCGAGCCTCCTCGTGGTTCAGTCGATCCAGCCTCTGCAACACCGCTTCAGTCTCGTTCTCTCCTAGAAGCTTCATTCCAAATTTTTCTAGACACACTGAATTAGGAAATATGCATCAACGAAGAGAAAAACGCACTCAATCGTCCTTGCTTGACTTGCTGGGTGGCAAGGGCAAGGGTAGAAAGCAGTTCAACCAGAATTTTGACGACGATCTCAGTCATGGCAGTGGTAGGTGGGATCTGGGTATAAATATCGAGGCGTCTCAAGAAGTTTTCGGTGGATTCGAACAAGTCGACAAGGGCATCGTAGCTTGCGCTGACATCCTTGATCGCCTGAACACAACGGAGATAGTCAGCGACTGGTAAATGATACCCTATAAAACGATACATACAGCAAGAAGGATACCGATGCCCGCGAAGACGACCTTTGCAGGTGGAAATGGCTGCACGAACTCATAAACAAGGCAATTCAAAGTCGATGACTTCCAACGTACCAGACCGACGCCTTCACCGAGAACACTGCTGGTGGATAACGTATGCAAAACATGGACAGCCCGCTTGAGCCACTGGATGACCTTTCCATCGTTCCCCCGAAACTCATGAAACGCCTGTGCTTGCTCTTGAAGGACATCACTGATAGCATTTGCAGAGTTGCAGCCTTGCAGTGTCATTGTTAGGGTATTCAAGTTGTCGAGCAATTATGTTCCTGTCTTTTTCTCATATTCCGTGAGAGCTGTCTCGAGGAGTGATCGGAGGTTGGACTCAGAAAATATATCTAAAGACATTGCGTTAACAGCCTGAGCCTAGACCTAAACTAAACCCATCGAGGTGTGGTCACGTGCCTCACTCATCTTTGTGGAGCTCTCCAGGTGGTTTGCCTCCAACCCGAAACGCCATGAACTCTGGTTCCGATTCCGATTCATTCGATGAAGGCGATCTTACGGCACGTGGTCGTAAAGCAAAAGGAAAGAGCGGCTCCCGTGCCAATGAGAAGGGGAAACAGAAGGCCAAGGATGTGCGACTCTGTGCCTGCCTCTCCCGACACCACGATTGACTGACCCCACGTTCGTGTTTATAGCAGGGCTACGCCTGGGAAGCAACTTATACCCGCTCCTGGGATACGGTTCAGGAGGATGAGGCCGGCAGTCTCACCGGCGCCGTCGCGGAATTGCTTGCCCGTGGACGACGACGCAGGTACGCGTGTTCCCCTCCCTTTATTCGCCATCCTTGCTAGAGCCCTTTTCCTAGGCTTCTCGCCCCGGCCGCCGCGATCCGCCGCACGATCATCCGACATCTCGTGCTCTTGCTGGACCTCTCGGCGGCGATGAGTGACCGCGATATGCGGCCGACACGCTTTGACCTCTCCCTCGAATACGCGCGCGAATTCATCACCGAGTGGTTCGACCAGAACCCACTTGGGCAGATCGGCATCGTCGGAATGCGCGGTGGTATCGGCGAGCGCGTGTGCGAGATGTCAGGTAAACGTCGCTGTAGAGGGCAACGACGACACCCGCTGAAAGCGTAGGGGAACAGGAAATCCCCAGGATGTGCTCAAGGCTATTTCGGAGAGGCACAAGCTCGAACCCATTGGGGAGCCGAGTCTCCAAAATGCCATCGAGATGGCGCGCAGTAGCATGAGGTTCGCCGCTTGTTATCTATCAAGTGTTTCGCCATAAAATGACGAGGTTGTTCGTGACAGCCACCTACCGACCCACTCCTCCCGCGAGATGTTGGTCATCTTCGGCTCGCTCACGACCGTCGATCCCGGTAACATCTATGAGACCCTCTCTTCTTGCGTCAAAGACCGAATACGGATCTCACTCGTCGCGCTTGCCGCCGAGACGAAGATCTGTCGTGAACTATGCGACAAAACTGGCGGTGCGACTCTCCCCTCCCTCCCTTCTCATATGTCTACAACGCCTCACAGGTACCTTTGGTGTCGCCATGAATGAGGGCCACTTCAAGGACCTTCTCTTCGAACTCATCCCCCCTCCGGCCCAGCAGCACACCGGAGCGGGCGCAGGAGGCAAGATGAGTGCAGACCTGATGATGATGGGCTTCCCGCAGCGCCTGCCGGACACCGCACCCGCTGCGTTGTGCGTGTGCCACGCGCAGATGCGCGCCGCGGGGTTTCTCTGCCCGCGCTGTGGCGCGCGGCTCTGCGACGCCCCGACTGACTGCGACGTGTGCGGGCTCATGATCGTCTCGTCTCCGCATCTCGCGCGGAGCTATCACCACCTGTTCCCCGTCAAGCCGTATTCAGTCGTGTGAGCGGGTCCGTTACGACGTTCCCCCTCGGACTAACCGCAACCTCAGGACGACCCTAGATGGCGTGACGAGCACGACGTGCCACGCGTGCGCACGGCCATTAGAGGACACGCCCTCTGCAAACGTCAGTGAGGGAGTGAGCCCATTCGATCGGTATCGATGCCAAGATTGCAAAAGCGACTTTTGCACGGAATGCGATGTATTTGTCCACGACGTACTACACTGCTGCCCTGGGTGCGAGACCTAGGGGGTCCGAAAAATGTGTCAACAAGAACCACGGTCTGCGGTCTAAGAATGGCGTCGCACTGCTGTGTCTGATATATACAATATGTCCGTATTAGAACGCCGTGAGGTATATCACGCGCCAACGCGCGTCCATGCTACTGTCCATCCGAGCAGATGCAATAAAACGATGGTTAGATCCTGCCCTACACGTGAAATATCCCCGCTCTGACAGTCAGATCTTGTTGTCGTGGGCGTAAGGCGTTCGCATGACCAATTGCTCGTTATCGCTCCCGCCCTCGTATGAACCACTATCCTCGCCGACGTAATGACGTAGCCCAGAGCTCTTTGGTGCAGGGGCAGCGTGCTGTAACATTGGGGCATTGGCGTCCTCTGTCGTAGTAACCGAACAGTGCAGATCTCCGGGATACACTTCCTGGGGTAGTGAATATGGAATTGCGAGCCGTCTCGTGCATCTGCAAGATATTTTGGCGGAAGGCATTCTACGAGCGGGCAAATAAGTCAGAGTCCTTGCGTCCAAAATCGAGATAATTTTTTTTTTACCTGCTCGCGCCAGTACTGAAGACGCTTTTCACGCTCATCCTCGCGTTGCCGACCGTGGAAGATGAACAAGACGACTAGGGTTGCGATCATACCTAGGGGGAGAAAAAATGACGTTATACGCGAAAGATAGTACACCAGGACAAATAGTGAGTTGTGCTTACCTCCGAAGATACCAATGCCGATGATGATATACACCCACATAGGGAGGTGGTGAGGATTAGAGGGAATCTCGCCGCAAGTTTGGTCCGGCAGGCAATTGTAGCTGCTGCACTCTTTGTCCGCATGAACAACTCGCACCCAGATCTTTTTGTTGAATGCAGACGGTGGAGTTGGTGTCGCAGTAAAGGCCGACCTTACAGTTATCGCTGCAGGGATACAGTAAATCAAAGGATGGGCCAGTATGATCGGTCACGCTCGTACCGCGACACCACGTAGACAAACTCGCCACTTGGTCCATATGCGATGTATCCAGTGTTTTCTATCTCACATGTCGAGCCAGCAGTGACATTCGCGAATCTGAAGAGGTGAGATGTTGATCGCGTAGAGAGAACTCTGAAACACGTACTGGCAAACAAAGTTGAGACAAATAGAACCATTGACATTGAGTCCACGACCAGTGGTGTCTCTGAGATCTTTGAAATCGTCGGGGCCAATACACGAGTCTAGAGACGGAAAGAAGTGATTATGGATCATCAAAAAATTGAAGATATCGATACTACGGACCGTCACGATCGAATTGACACGGCTGTCCAACTTGAATCTTCGGGGCACATTGTGATCCTTCGTCCGGACAGAACTCATCGACCGAACATTTCTGAGGGAGATCGATGCGTTTCCCGCTTCCCCGACTGTCGCCGGTGATATAACCAAGCGGAAATTCGTCCCTGCGGCAACCTTTGTTCCGACAGACGCCATTGTCACACCAGGTTGTCGCATTACAGTCAGAGTTGTATTGAAGGGTGCCGGTGGCTAGGCCATTGTGAGAGGGGTTGCAGGTATCTGTATTTGTGTCTGTGGAGTTTGCGACAGAAAGGACAGACACGGGGAGGAAGAGGAGAAAAAAGAGTGTCGGGGAGATGAAGTGCATGGTAGTAACGAAGGAACAAATTAGGCTCGTACAGTACAAGATGGGAGTCACAACTCAGTGTCACGCCTGCGACAATTCAGTTCTTCTTGACGCGTCCCACGTCAATGAAAGTATTGATTTGCTGATTTGTTCGTCTATGTACGTTACGAGTGCTGGTATTGGGATCAGTATTTACAGTGAATATATTTCCCGGGGGTGGAAGTTTATCCCAAACCAGGCGTTACACCGCTGTTACTTTCCCGTTTGGGATTATTTCTGCATTTGCGGTTTTTGCAGAGGTCATCATCATCTGCTTGCACCCATGTCATTCATCGCCTCCCCACGGAGATCGTCCCCGGAGCCGTTACCATCTCTTCCACCTTCTCCCGTCGAAGAAGACCTTGGCTGGAGAGCTCCTTGGTCTCATAGCGACGACGACGACTCGCCCCGTCCCAACACCGCAAGTTCTCCTAGTGATTTCCAACATAGCAAAGGAAAACAAAAGGCGACAGAATATCAGTCACCCACGTCTTATGCAAACGGTGGTAGAGGCGAAGTATGGCCCGACCAAGGTCGGAGCACAGAAGCCTACCCACCGACGACTGACGAAGCGACAGAGACCCGGCGCGTGCAAGAGGTGCGCGTCTGCTCCCCATCCACCCGCCCCTCGTGCCTGACCCCTTTCTTGGATAGAATTTGAAGCTATGGGAAGTCGCAGAACGGCAGCGTCGGAAAACTGCCCGTGAATCCGCTTCCCCCACGTCCTCTTCTCTCGTCGTCGACGTCGCCCGCCGCGCAAGCGCGCTCTGGTCACGCCGCTCGTCCCACCATTCTGTAGACGGGGGCGGGAAGCACCGTGCCCTCCACACTTCCGAGGACCATGTCCGACTCGACGACATCGAGGCCAGTCCTTTACCCTCCGCTGCACCGTCGCCTTGTCCCAGTCCCGGCCCCTCGCCGAACCACCGCCCCGTTGCCGGACCGGGTCCGTATGTCCGTCGTGCTGACGACCCCTTTTCCGACCCTCTTCCCGGCTCTTCCTCTTCCCTCTTTGTTAATGCACAGTCCACCCCGGAGATAGACACCGCCTCACCCACCGTAGAGCTCCAAACCCCTACATCCGCAGCTCCACTTTTCTCATCACCTCCCGTGGTCTCCCATTCGGGAAACCGGCTCCCCGCGAATGTGGTCACTGCACCCGCCCCTCTCGATCTGCCTAAGCCGCGCTCCCCACCACCCCGCACGGCGACACCACACGCCAAGCGTCCGCCGGAGCCGTTTCCGCGTCCAGACTCGAGGATGTCGCGTACTACTGCGGACGAGGAGGAAGACGATAGAAAACCGGTGAGATGGTGGACGGAGTGGCTCTGCGGTTGCAGTGAAGGGCCAGATCGAGGGGGCGAAGTCCAGGTGGGTTCCATTGCGGTATCGATTGCTTCACGTTTAGTTTCAATACCCTTTAGGCTGGCCGGACCAACCCCATGGAGTGATTGTGTCCCCCGTTCATTTCCTGGGGTTTTAGTTTTCCCTTCTTATGACATGAGACGATGTATACCTCTACCCTAGAGTGGCGAACAATTTTCCTCAAGTGTTTTTATTTTTCTTTCACGCGTTTGGTGAACATGGCATTTTCTGTGACGGTGACGGGGAGTAAATAATTATTGTATTTTATGCTCGCTCACGGGCATGGCTCCGCCATTCCCCTTGTTTATGACACAGCTGTCTCGCGTCGATGGTCCGTCTGCAGAGGACGAGTGGGCAGTCTTCTTGCACTTCGTTTCGTTGGATGCGGAATGGTAAGTTAGTCACGTACCGTGGCGCTTAAAGTAGAGCACATGGGATCCTATACCTGGATGCGAGCAACATTGGTACGAAACAACTACACTCTCTTAACGCGATGTCTTTAGATCCCCTTTCTGAATCTAACATCCGACTCCGATCACTCTTCGAGACCGCTCTTAAGGAATATGAGAAAAAGGCAGGAACAATCTTGCTCGACAATCCCCTAACGATCAAGCTGCAAAATTGCAACTCTGCAGAAGCTATCAACGATGTCCTCCAAGAGCAAGTACAGGCGTTCCAAAAGTTTCGGGGGAACGACGGAAAGTTCGCCAAGTGGCTCAAGCGGACTGTCCATGTCTTGCATACGTTATCCACCAGCAGTGTTCTCGGTGAAGGCGTCGGTCTGGTACGTTGGAAATCACCAGCTTTGAATTCCTGATAAATGGCCTTTTCTGACATTTTTCTATGCAGCCATTTCCACCAGCAAAGGCCATCTTCGCAGGGATCGGTATCCTTCTCGCTGTATGAATCATTTTATGGGCCTCATCTCCCAAGTGCTGACGAGGTCCATTGTGTTCAGGCGATCAAGGACGTCGGCGCTAGCTACGATGCCCTTGTCGACTTGTTCGAATCCACCGAAAACTTCTTGAGACGCCTCGATGTTTATACCAAGATTCCACCTACCACTGCCATGACTGAGATCATCGTCAAAATTCTGGTTGAACTGCTTTCTACCCTTGCCCTTGCCACCCACCAGGTCAAGCAAGGCCGATTCAGTGCGTTTCTCTTTTGTTGATGCATATTTCCTCGCTCAATGTTTCTAGAAAATTTTGGAATGAAGCTTCTAGGAGAGAACGAGACTGAGGTGGTGTTGCAGAGGCTGGATCGACTGAACCATGAAGAGGCTCGGACAACTGCCGCAGAGACGCTGGGGGTTGTCTATGAACTTGTCAAGAATATGAAAGTGGTTATGGACGGTGCGGGCGCCTAACGAACCTGCGATCTACCGTACCCTGAGCGTTTGTCTCACAGGCGGCAAGACATCATCAGAAGATATTAGACAGGCACTAGGTTTGCTTTGTTCGCCGTCAGAAATCCATGCTTGCTGACCTTCGGGACCAGTTTTGATGCAGCAAATTGCGAGCAACATGAACAAGTCCCAACGTTCGTGATCTCATAACGTCCCCTTTCCCGACTGACGGATCCGACAGGTGACCAACTGCATGACAAGTCTCGACAGTGGCTTTCTCCTGCCGATCCGTCGAGTAACTACAACATCGCGTGCAAGGCCCACCACGATGGAACTGCAACATGGTTCATTCAAGGCACTACTTTCCGCAAATGGGAAGTGACCGGTTCGCTGTTATGGATCCACGGAAGACGTATGTTTTTCTCGACATCTTACCTTCGCCCCCCTAATTGTAAGCGTGCTCTGCAGCGGGCTCGGGTAAAAGCATCCTCTGGTACAGACTGCACTGGCTCTACTCATTTCTGTTGATTGACACACGAATTAGCTCCTCAATTATTCGACAAGTCACAAGGTTGTGCGATGCCGGGCTGGCCTCGATGGCGTATTTTTACTTTGATTTCAAAGACACCGCAAAGCAGGACGCCCGTGCCGCGTTATTATCTCTTCTTATCCAGTTCTGCAATCAGTCCGATCCATGCTCCGATGTCCTCGGTCGCCTGTTTTCGACTCATAGTTCCGGCGGTATGCAGCCCAATGATGACGCGCTCATGAAATGCTTGAGGGACATGCTAGCGCTGCCAAGAAGTGGCCCAACCTACATCATTCTTGATGCCCTTGACGAGTGTCCCAAGAGCGTTGGCACACCTTCTCCTCGAGAATCTGTCCTGGAGCTTGTCGGTTGGCTGACCAAATTGGGCCACCCCAACCTACGTGTATGCGTCACAAGCCGTCCCGAGGCGGACATCAGAGCCGATCTTCAACCTTTGGCATCCCACAGCGTATCCCTGCACGAGCAGAGCGGACAACAGGAAGACATCAACGACTATATCGTATCTTTTACAAACACAGATACTTATATGCGCAAGTGGAAGCCAGAGATAAAGGAACTTGTTATCGAAAGACTTACTCAAGGTGTTGACGGAATGTGAGGCATTCCATAAACTTGGTGGTTCGAAGGGAAGCTGAAATCGGCACACAGGTTTCGATGGGTATTCTGTCAGTTGGACAATTTACGTCGGTGCCTCCCAGGTCGGATCCGGCGGGCCCTGGACGAGTTACCGAGTACCCTGGATGCGACGTACGAGCGCACGTTACTGGATATCGATGAAGCAAATTTTGCGTATGCACACCGTCTTTTCCAATGCATCACTGTTGCTTCTCGCCCTCTTCGCGTGGAAGAGCTTGCAGAATTCCTTGCCTTCGACTTCGATGGGGATGACCGTAATCCCAAGTACGATGCGGACTGGCGGCCCGAAGACCCTGATCACGCTGTTCTGTCCACGTGCTCGAGCTTGATTTCGGTCGTCAACGTCGAGGGTACCGCAATTGTGCAATTCTCGCATTTCTCGGTGAAGGAATTCCTGACATCAAACCGGATTGCGCGAGGACGCCTCTCGCGGTTCCACATTCCTCTCGAGCCGGCTCATTTAATGGCCGCACGCGCCTGCCTCACTATTATACTTCAGCTAGACGGCAGCGTGAACAAAGACACGATCAAGGAGCTTCCTCTTGCGTTTTACGCTGCTCGGTACTGGGTGGATCATGCCAAGTTCGGGGACGTATCATTGCACACACGAGATGCCATGCAACGGGTCTTCGATCCCACTGAGCCCTATTTTTCTGCCTGGGACTGGCTAAGTGACCACGATAAGAGTCGGGAGTCGATTTCGGCAACCCCGCCGACGCCTAGAATACTACCACTGCACCGTGCCGCACAGTATGACCTTGGGTATGTCGCAGAATGGCTGATCACGTCGCGCTCTCAAGATCCAGACGAACTTGATGGTCGCATGACACCATTATGTCATGCATCCTTTAGCGGCAGCCCGAAGGTTGTACAGGTACTTATCGAGCACGGTGCCGACGTGAACGCTCGGCACACCCTCGATTTCGGTCCTTTGCATATTGCGTCAGGCAATGGCAATCTAGAGATTTTGCGTTTACTCGTTGCGGGCGGTGCAGACGTCAACTCGAGCGTTGACGATCGGACCGCAGTCTATTTGGCCTCCAGCGAAGGACATTTGGAGGTAGTACGGTTCTTACTTGAGAACAATGCAGATCCCAATGTGAGGCGGTGGAATGGGAACGCACTCTATCTGGCGTTGGAACACGATCACTCACAGATTGCCCAGCTGTTACTCAAGTATGGTGCCGACATCAATGCCCCAGATAAGTACGGCGAAACTCTTCTGCACTTCGCATCGATGCATGGCTATCTGAAGGTTGCACAGCAGCTGTTGGAGCGTGGAGCCGATCTCCACGCTCAGAATCATGCAAACATGACAGCACTGCAGGTTGCATTGACGTGGCAGAGAGGAGAGATAGTGCAACTGTTGCTTCAGTTTGGCGCCGAGAGTTCATAGGTGCATCCATCATCACTCTTACACATGGCGGAACGTGTAGGTGCCTCACTCTTCGTAGCGTCGTTGCAGCATAGCTCCAATGTGCCATGATCGAAACTTTCGACCGTCTTCTCAGAGTAACGTTCGTAGCATTTCGATGAGTGAACAGAGAGAGTAACGATATCGCTAGCGCAAAGGGTGGGTTCTACTTCAAGTTGGACGTCGCAACTTATTATACATCAATCACGGGGCAGGTACAAGATAGTCACACATGTCGGGCATATCAGGGCGAAACACATGGACCAATCTCAGCTTCGCGGGTCCTGGTCGTTCGGGCCAATGTAAGCGCGTTCCTTTATCGTAATGGTAGGCCGCTTGGTGGCAACCGAGGGATGTCCCTAGAAGAAGAGCAGACGTGTGTCAGAAAAGATGGCACGCATTACGGATAAACCACAAGGCTAGTATGACCTCGTTGGCCTTCACGACTTTGCTCGACGTCTTGACATCTTCTGGTGGTGGTTCTACTTGATCTGGCAGGCCCGCTTGCCATTCTACTTGCTTCTCTTCTTCCTGATGGGGTTCCTTCCTGACGGTATTCATGTCGTCTGCTCCTTCGAGGGTGGCCCGGCGTTCCACGTCCACATGGGGTGGTAGACGGCGTAGTCGGAGATGCCAATCGGGCTGGGAGGCGATCGATCGAGTGAGGGTCAAGGTGCGGTGGCTGGCAGAAAAGAACGGAATGGACAACCCGTCTTTGAAAAGTGTGAACATGTAGAAAAAGATATTACATAAACGTTACCGGCCAGAAACGGGCTGAACGACGTACGTGTGAGTATAGAACCGAGCACAACAAACGCGACTATGGGTTGGAGAGCGATGGCGAGGTGATCCTCTTGCGTTTGTGGTGGGTCGTGCGGTGTTTTGAGGCGGCTCTGCGCAAGCGTAGCAACGAAGACGGCGCTCACTCCCATCTGGAAAAATGATAGATCGCCGAGTTAGAAGTGAACGTCGTGATCTGTACTAGCTACACTAGAAGGTACTGACGGGACCGAAGTGTCCACAGAAGAGTGCCTCGCGCACATTCTTGACCTCGGGTATCAGCTTGTACAGCAACAGCAACGAGGGTATACGGCGTAAAGCGAGGATTATCAGCACGAGGACGACAAGCCGCCAAGGGGTAACACCAATCTCAGAGATACGGAATTTATCAAACGGTAGCCACGCCCCGATGTAGATGAAGCAAGCGCAGTTGAGCACGAGATCGAGGACAGCGGAGAATGAGTCGTGTTCGGTCTGTTCCTTGAAATGGCCGTCCCACGAGATTGCACAGCCTATAAACAAGGATAAGCGACGACCCAGCGTCACTGCGAATGGTAAGCAAACCAGCAGCGAAGGTGGCAAGGAGGTCATCGTTTCCGAGCGAATTTGTGGCGCCAGCGGTGAACAACGCGAGGGAGATGAACTGGGCGATATATGACTGCCGATCAATGAAGCCTCTCTCTTGCGAGAATCTCAATATACGAGAGAATAGGACACCTGGAGTATTATTGAGTCTCGAGACATCCATGCCCCAACAAGTCCATACCAATAATAGCGCCAAAGATGGTCCCGAGCACCACTTGATCTAAGGGTCACAACAATCAGAACCGCAAAACAAATAGGGGGTAGATCTTCTACGCACATAAGCAACCGATAACAATCCATTTTCCGAAGGCTGTTGCACGCGAAGCTTCTACTGTGAGGAATATTGAAATGCTGAGGAAAGGGTACGCGAGTCCATCATTGGCCGCGGACTCGGCGATAAGTATATCACGAATGTGGGTGGGCACGTATTTATCAGCAAATTTACCACCTACAGAACCGAAAGGCGCCGATGAGCGATCAAGGCCGACGCATGACGTTGACTGCCACTGACCGATGACGGCAGAGCTGATGATGGGGTCTGTGGGCGTCAGGCATGCAGAGATGACTAGTGACGACACAAAGTCTAATTTGGGGAAAAGGACATGGATGAAGGCTTCACGAGTAAAGTGTCAGGACTGCGGGGGTGTTCCAACTTGTACGGATGAGGCACGCTCACCGGCACATACAAACCACCCAAATGCCATCGTCGGCACCACCATAATGAGGAGGCTGCTCGCATTCTTAGCCATATACTTCTTCGGCAACTGGACGCCTATGGCAAAGAGACCTGTTACGAGCACGACACGCATGATTTCTCGTGTTAGCGTATCTGTAATACCCGTCCAAGAGCGTGGATCGAAGATGTCGAGGACGTGAGGTCCCAGGATGACGCCAAAACCTGTTCCAAAGACGACTTCATTCATATACAACTGAATGCGACTGTCAGCAAAGGAGCGATGTAGAGATTCATCATGATATGTATCTCACCTTCTCCTTGATCACCAAAGATACCAAGTTGTACTTCAAGACTATCAGACGTGTCTGGAAAACGTGGAGGGGGTAGGGCACTCACAGCAACGACAAAGCCCCCCAGGAGGGTATATGCCACGCTGGCGGGGGAAGCCTGTTGATAAGCGAAATTTGTCCACGTCAGGTTTAGGGAGTCTTGAATACTCGAGAGAAGAGTACGAACATCGAGGAATTCCCAGGGCATGGATCAGATTTGAATGTTGCGAACCCTGGGGTAGTATTTCAAGCAGTAGCAGGGTCGAAAATGATGGGCGCTTGTTCACCCGTACTAATGAGAGCAGACCTCCTTGATCCAGAGACAGGGAGAGGACGGAGGGCAATCGTGCCCCTGCCTCTCCCTCTTTATGCGAAGACAGGGCATGCGAATGAGAGCACAAAGGTGCACAGACTGATTGCATGCTTCGCCCACACTATTGCCGCCGCGTAGCTCCCACCTTTACACACAACCCTTCGCATCGATGCACACACTGGCACCCACCCACCACTTCGCATGCAGTCCTCATGTGTCGCGTAACACTCCATTCTGCATGTACCCTGTTCATCAATGTAAGGATGTGCACGGAGGGGGTGCGTACGGGCTGGGCCCTTCACACCCATTTACGCGAACTTGTAGACGGGAGGAGACACGAATGGTAGGGGCGCGTGGGACTAAGGGCCAGCATGTAATCGAAACTAAGCAGGGGGAACTGCGCACGAACAGGAGGGGGGTACACCTCACATCTGCACAACCATTTATGTGGAAATGAGAGGGCTGTGGACACCCCTTAGTCTGTGCGCATCCCCCTTTGTGCTTCTGTTTACGTGGAAAGGGTGAGGCACGAAGACGGAGGAAGGTGTGCAAACAGGAAGGATGTAGGGCACGCAAACAAGGGGAGACGCAGAAAGAGGTATGTGAATGATGAGGCGGTTTCTGCTAGGCGATTTGGATCCTTGAATTCCCCTTCTGGCGACTCCTTTCTAGATATCATTGACCTGCTCGGGCCCGGGCGGTGACTTTCTGAGCTCTACAGTATCCAACAATTACTCCCTAACACGGCTGGCCCAACCGCGAAACGACCTCTGCGTTACGCTCAACCTCAGGCTTGTGAGAATTCCCTGGTCGACGTGATCAGCGCAGACATGCCCTGGCCACCACTACTTTCTTTGCTCCTCCATGTTCCAGGCTCGAACATTACGGGGTGCCCTCCTCGTCTCACTGACACACGGCGACAGCACACTGGCGCTCAATGGCGTCTT
This sequence comes from Lactarius akahatsu, assembly GCA_021524915.1. Classification (NCBI taxonomy): domain Eukaryota; kingdom Fungi; phylum Basidiomycota; class Agaricomycetes; order Russulales; family Russulaceae; genus Lactarius; species Lactarius akahatsu. Next base: position 382,326 of record JAKELL010000016.1, on the reverse strand, counting down.
TGCGACCGAAGCTGACGGTCTCGGCGGCGCGTCATATAAGCTTACAGGCACAAAAACGAATGAGACCGTGTCCGCGCGGTCGGCTACGCGCTTCCCGCGACGTGGCACCGCACTGGCACGTGGCAATCGAATTACCATTGTCATTATTTGCCAATGACACACTTGCCATGCGCATGCAGTGTCAGAGACCACGCAAGCACTGCGGCGGGGTACCGTTGCTCAGGCTAGCGAACTTGAAGTCAGCATCGGACTCGGAAGAGCCTGTGACTAGGCCGTCGGGACGCGATGATGACCCGCACCACGCCGACGTTCCTGCGCTGGCTATTGTCCCACGCAGTGAGTACGTGCCAGTGGGACCAGAATTTGCTCGTGATTGCGGGATAGGGGGGTACTGCACCCACCGACGGGGCTGATGCGACCTTTAGAGTCGCACGGGTCAACGGTGGGGGTACGATCCTAACTATGAGGCGAACCTCGTCACCGAAGCCATGGCTTATTCAACCCTGTGGATCCCGCTTTGCCTCCTCACTTTCACGTTGACTAACTCTGGGCCCCGCATGGGTCTCGGGACGCCTGATTTCGAGCAACTTTTGTACATACTTGGGTGAAAAACTGCCTTTTTGCTCTTACGTCTAGACCTCCAATACATTTGTGGTGAAACGCATTTTGTATTTTCTTGCAATCGATACGACAAAAAATTGCAAACAAAATCGAGGGACATGTAGTTGGGACAAGGTGGTATCTATGATACTGTAGATCACAGGACAGAACAAAGTGTGCCAGTTTGCGATAATTGAAACTTTCGGACCTATACGTCTTCTCAGGGCATTCAAAGCATTTCGATAGGCAAACAAAAAGAGTAACCAGATCTCTATCGTGATTGCTATACACCAACCACAACTCTAGGTGCAAGATATTCGTGCGTGCGAGGTGAATCGAATCGAAACACGACTCGCAGGGCCAGTCTCAGCTTTGCGAGAGTTGGTCGTCCTGGCCAATTTGAACGCGCTCCTCTATGGCAACGTTAGTTTGAATAGTAGTCTGCTCGGTGGTGGTGGCCGAGGGACCATCCTAGAAGAAGTACATATGAATGTCAGAAAAACGGCAGGCATGACAGATAAACCGCAGAGTATGACCTCGTCGGTCTTCACGACACTGCTATTAGGAGTCAGGTCTGGCCATTCAACGCGTTTCTGTCCTTCCCGCTGAGGTCCCTCCCTAACGACAATCGTGTTGTCTGCGCCTTCGGGGGCGGCGGGGCGGTCTGCATCCAACTGGGGCGCTGGTGCACGGCGCACCCACAGAAGCCAATCGGGTGGGGCGACTACCGAACGAGTGACAGTCAAGGTGTGGCGACCAATAGAAAAGAATGGAATGGACAATCCATCTGTGGAACGTAAAGAAAAAAGCGTTATCGGGGTGTCGGAAACGGGCTGACAAACGTACGTGTGAGTATAGAACCGAGCACAACAAAAGCGACTATGGGCTGGATAGCAACAGCGAGAAGATCCTCCTGCGTTTGCGGGGGGTCATGCGGTGCTTCGAGGCGGCTCTGCGCGAGAGTGGCAATGAAGACGGCGCCCACCCCAATCTGGAAAGAAAAAGGAATAGAGCGCCGAGTTAGCAGCGCTCATAGTTTGTACCAATTACACTAGAAGACACTGACGGGGCCGAAATGTCCACAGAAGAGTGCCTCGCGCCAATTCGCGACCTCGGGCAACAGCTTGTATAGCAGCAGCAGCGAGGGTATGCGGCGTAAAGCGAGGATTATCAGCACGAGGACCATAAGCCGCCAAGGAGTAACACCAATCTCAGAAATATGAAATTTATCAAACGGTAGCCACGCCCCAATGTAAACGAAGCAAGCGCAGTTGAGCACGAGATCGAGGACAGAGGAAAATGAATCATGTTCGGTTTGTTGGTTGAAATAACCGTCCCAGGAGACCGCACAGCCTATACACAAGGATAAGCAACGATACAGCGTCATCATGAACAATAAGCAAACCAGCAGCGAAGGCGGCAAGGAGGTCATCGTTTCCGAGCGAATTTGTGGCGCCGGCGGTGAACAACGCGAGGGAGATGAACTGGGCGATGTATGACTCTCGATCGAGGAAGCCTTTCTCTTGCGAGAATCTCATTATACGAGAGAATAGGTACCCTGGAGTATTACTGAGCTTAAGACGTCCGTGCCCTGATAGGTTCCATACCAATAATGGCGCCAAGGACGGTCCCGAGCACCACTTGATCTAAACGCCATGAAGAATCAGGACCGTAAAACAAACAGGGGTAGATATTTTGCACACATAACCAACTAATAACAATCCATTTTTCGAAGGCTGTTGCACGCGAAGCTTCTGTTGTGAGGTATATTGCGATACTGAGGAAAGGGTATGCGAGTCCGTCATTGGCCGCGGACTCTGCGACAAGTAGCTGACGAATGGAGAGGGGCACGTTTGTCACAGCAAATTTCCCACCTACAGAACCAACCAAAGGACGCGGAATGAACGATCAAGATCGAAGTACCAACATTGACTGCCAACTGACCGATGACGGCAGCACTAATGATGGGGTCCGTGGGAGTCAAGCACGCGGAGATGACAAGCGATGATACAAAGTCTAATTTGGGGAAAAGCAAGTGGATGAAGGCTGGAATGAAGGGTGGCAGTCAGCACAGAAGGGGGTGTTCTATTATGCTGGCGCACTTACCTGCAGATACAAACCACCCAAATGCCATCGTCGGTACCACCATAATGAGCAGGCTCTTCGCATGCTCAGCCATATACCTCCTTGGCAAATCGACGCCTATGGCAAAGAGACCGGTTGCGAGCACGACGCGCATGATCTCTCGTGTGAGAATATCAGTAACTCCCGTCCAAGATCGTGGGTCGAAGATATCGAGGATGTGAGGTCCCAGAATGACGCCAAAGCCCGTTCCGAGGATGACCTCATTCATATATAGCTGAGTGCGACCATCAACAAAAGGGAGAAACGAAAAGATTCATCGTGGTGTGTATCTCACCCTCTCTTTGATCACCAAAGAAACTAAGTTGTACTTCAAGACTATCAGATGTGTCTGAGAAACATGGAGGGGGTAGGGCTCACGGCAACAACGAAGCCCCCCAGGAGGGTATATGCCACACTGGCGGACGAAGACTGTTGACCGTACGAAATCGACCACAGCAGGTTTAGCAATGAGTGTCATAAGAAGTGAATGCGAACGAACATCGAGGAAGTTCCAGGGCATAGGTCGAAGTTGATGTTGAACCTGTTGCGACTTTTGAGAAAATTGATACGACAGTAGTGGTGTCAGGTGGATGCAAATGGTCACGAGGATGCAAATTTCAAAAATTCCCTCAGATCACCCTCTTCCCGTGGTCCTTTCTGCCCAAAAAAAATACAGTAGGTAAAGTAGGATCTGTAGATATGAGATCATAACAAAAAATAAGAATGTATTGAAAATTTTGACTACAGTGCGACAAGGAAGAGAGGGGAGTCGTAAAAAGTAACGGCCCAGACCACCAGATCCCAACGACCTTGCCACGCAGATCTGTTGGAATAAAGTGTTAGTCGATACCAACGAGAACAGCCATGATAAATTTTGGGTGATATCGTACGTTGTAGAAGGTAATCTCACCTTGAGGGGCCAGTGCGCGATCAAATTTGCATCCGGGGGTGAAGTCGGGTGTGCTCCCTAGGAGCCAAAATAAAAATAAGCAAAAATCACCATTGAACAGTATATCCATTCTTCTATCGGTATGTACAATATGAAGTAGCTACGATGTGTTGTTGAAGCTACAGAAAATAAAAAGTCGATTTTTGCATAGGCTAGGTACGACCACACTAGTACCCTTACCTTGAAGTACTTCAGGTTAAGCGTTGAACGTTGAACCTCCGGCTTGCTCAAATTACTTGGGTCAAGGGTCGGCCACTCGACTACATTTTATCAAATTTGGGATCACACAAGTGGTAACTACAGTACTACAAACTGCAAAAATGTGCACCTGGTATAGTACCATCGCCAAATACGGTTATAGTCGTTGTACTAGGAGGACAAAGAACGAGTTTTGCAGACAGTCAGATGGGTACTATAAATACCTAATGTTAAGAGAGTCAGCCAACGTCCCCAGTTATGGTACGGGGTGAGGACAGCCTCACCAGACAAGAACAAGGTATTACGCCTCGCATCGTGCACTACAGTCGTTATCCCAGATGCCATTGTTCCGTCATCTTCGAATACCTATGCGCGAAACGAGTGACGTGGCGTCGCTTTAGTGATGGGGGATCTCATACCTTTTCAACTTTTAGCTTTTCTCCAAAGAAGGCATTCTCCCCCACGTTTTTGGTAACCCGTAGGGCGGACGAAGGGGCAACTTTCGCGGGGTCATTGAGGGCGGAGAGCCAGCTTACAGCAAAAGGAACCCCTGCCGCCCACAGTGCTCCGTTTTCATCGACGGAGAGGTTGTCCATGATACGATCTACGGACGCGGAGCCCCCCGGGGAGTCAGTTGGAGCCCTTTGACTCGAATGGAAGCAAAGTTACGGCCACTTACCCGTCGAAATAATATCAGTCAAAACAAGGGAATGGTCACTTTGCTCTTCGAAGGTAGTAATCTGGCCGGACTTGGCGCTGCCAACGTAAATCGTGCCGTTCTGTGACCCAGCAATACCATTGCTACCGTGCAGGCCAACGACCGAGATTTTGCAACCATTATCGATGTGGCAGTAGCCGACTGAGGTCCGCGCTAACCCCAGAAACTCGAGGAACCGGGTCTATAAAAGCGATCATCGCATTGCAGACAGAACACGTATCATGCGTATCAGAGAAGCTTACGAAGCCGACTTTCATACCGTGGTCGTTAGTAAAGTAGAAGCTTTTCCCGTCGGGAGAGCCGACAAGGTCGTTTGGAGTGTCGACGACAGGATCCTCGACGGTCCTCACATGAGTGAGCGTATTCCCCCCAACCGTGGTCTTGAATATCTCTACAACGGAGTTTGCGCCAACCTCCTTGCCGAGTCCTTGAACTGGCTTCCGGTGATTGATGGCGTAGACGTAAAGCTCTTCCGGGTTTGACGCCGAAGGGACAACGTCCAGACCGTGGGATGAATACCCTTGAGAAGTAGGGAAACCTTCGAATGCGAGACGTTTGACAGAGCCCGTCGTTGCGTCGTACGTAGCGATGTAATCGTTAAAAGCGTGCTTATCTTCATTCAGAATCGACAGGGCTGGAATCCAGTGGCGACGGTCGGATGGAGAAGAGCAAGCAAGATAGAGAAGACCGCTCGGGGGATGCAACACGATCTCTGCAAACCAGTGAGCCGGCACATAATAATACGTTTTTCGGGATACGTACTTTCGCAAGCCTGTAGTGTTTCTACCTTCTTACAGTCCGTATTGCCCACAGGTTCAATCGCTCTCCATAACCCGTTCGCGGACAGGATGGCTTTGAGAGAAACTTGGTAATACACTGCGAAAAGAATAGCAAATAACGCAGAGAATGCAGATAAGGTGCGAGCCATGATGGTTGTCGACTAAGAACGGGAGAGGAGCGAACCGGGGAGTAATTCATGACGAGACGGTCACAAGACCGATGCCCGAGATGACGCGGGGGACGTGCCCATTTCGGAAATAGCCGAAACGTGACCATCAATGTACAATCGACCCCCGTCCATAGCAGAGGATACGATCTACTATGTGCTACACCCTCCAGAGTCGTCATCAGATAGGACATCCGCAACAGTCCTCGCCCTCTCTGTCCAAAATTTCGTAGAATCTCTCCTACCAGACTTCCTATGGCACCGAGATACATTTCAAGTCAAAGTCGTGCAGAATAAGGTCAGGTCTGGGTGGATCCTTGAGGGTTGGATGAGGGTGGGTGACTCCATAGACGATGAGTGGTGTGTGGTGTGGTTGCTGCGTGAAGTCAGCAAGAAGTGGGATTGTGCCATCAGGTAATCGTCTCTACAGTCCATTTTCCATCGCGGTTGACCTCCTTGTAGTGTGCGAGACTCGGATGGGGAGTTCCTGCTGATTGAGGCCGCAGACGACTTACCATCGTGGGTGACACCCTCTGTTGTCGGGAACAGGGTGCGCACCGTTCTCGAGTCCTGTCTCCGCAGGTTCATCTAAAACTACCTACGTAGGTCTGGATCTACAGGTCTCACCTCCATCTCATTCCGCTCTCACATGTGTCCCCACCTTCTAGCAAAAGGCGCTCAGTCAGTTTCTCTTCAGATGACAATGACGATCTAGCCACGACAGACGAATTCCTCGACATCTCTGATGCTGTCAAACTTGTGCGAGATACGTCAACTAGCACTAGAGCTCCTCCACAGGTAGAGCAAACGGTTTGGCAGAGGATTGCAAGGCAGGTCCCGGCCCCTCTTTCTGAATTTAATACTTATTTTTTGTGCTAAAGGTACCCAGACAACCTCCAGCGCCACGTTCACAAGGCAAAAACATATCTACCTGTCGACGTCGCCAAGGCGCTCTCCGTCAATTCTGCGTTAGTTCAAAAGGCTGTTGAAGTGTTTTATACGCGAGATGCTGTTCAGCTACGAGTAAGTGCGGCTCCTCGTTCTGCACAACGCCCTCACGCCCTCCCAAGGCCGTACATAAGATGGCTCGGTTTTCTCCACAACCGTGCCTCCTAAGAACCGTCCGATTGACTCGAACCGCCTACGCTCAATTAGTTGGTCAAAAGTTTTACCCTCCTAAAGTATTTGGTCGCTGGTCAGAAAAGGAAGGGACCCCAGAGTGGAGATGGAAAGATCTGGGCATGAAAATAGTAAGTATTGTCGTGGAGAGTACTCTTATTCCACTCTAATAACGACACAGGCCTGCGGCTTTGAGATGCTCTATCAAGAGGGTAGAGCACGCGCAGAAATATTCGACAGCTCGTCTACTGTTGTCAGTGTCCTGTTAGTTCGAGATTCTGCACCTCTCAGAGAGACTTGGTCGACAGGTCCAAGCGCAAAAGGATGCTTTACAACGCGATCCAGAATTCATCAAATACATAAATGGTATCCAGGCAGCGGGCTATTTTCGGGGTGAGATTGAAGGGTCACAACTTTGGGACGCTCTCGAAAGCAAGGCATTAGCGGTGTTCCTCCAGAGTCGACAGGAAGAGTAAGTCCTAGTTCCTTTGGGGGTATAAATGATTGGTTCACTATTCTTCCTGTAGTGATGCTTCCCGTCCTTCATTCGCCTCTCAGGTCAACGCCGCGATTGCTAATGCAGGAGACCTCACTCCATCACAAGATCTCGACGATCCTGATGATTGGCTTACTGTCAATGCAGAGGATCTCGATTGTGTACTGCAAGGCAATACGAGCCATACAACTCCCCACACAAGCCACAAGATGGAAGTTGATCCAGAAAACGAGGAACATGATTCGACTCATGCTCAGGTCGCCAAACTTAGAGACTTAGCGAATAAAGTTGACTCATTTGTCACTGGGGAGGGAGATATTGAAGGGGCTATGTTTGAGGAGTAAGTTGTCGACTCTCACCGTGCCCTCCAGTCATAGACATGTTTCTTAGTGAGCAAACCTCCGATGGAGAAAGGAGCGACTTCAGCGACGGGGAGTTCTCAGAAGTCGATTCTGACGACGATGAGGACTCTGCGCGCGCAGCCCGCCAAGACGCCTTGGAAAAGTTGGTGCCTGGAATCGAGCCATCTGAATATGGTCGGATGCCTTTGTCCTTTTATAACCGCTCACAACGCGTAGCCCGTGTGGCTCCAGAGAACGAGGACACAGCAGCGGAGGCCACTACGTCAGACGCTGGCCTCCCTCGTTCTCTGCCCAAGCCCTCACGGGCACCTTTACTTTCTCGCGACCGGTATGAGGGAGTAGATTCAGATGATGATACTGATGAATCCGATGAACCCGCTGACGAAGACGAAGACGAACAACCCGAACTAGTGGGCGAAGTTGAGGTAGACATGGCTGAAGAGGAAGAAGAGTTCCTCGAGTTTTCCAGGCAAGCACTCGGAATATCAGACGAGCACTGGCGACAAATCTTGCAGGAGCGCCGAGATAGAGGAGGTCAGCCTTTCATGCTACACGCGCATATATTTTGTTAACGCTTCGTTAGCATATGTCCCTACTCATACCGCTACCGCAGAGAGTCAACATCTCTTCAGGGAAGCAAGAACCCCAGATGCACCTGAATCGAGGCCTCGCCGTCCGAAGGCTGCAACAGCCGGAAATCCCCATTTGGACTCGTTCGAGGCTGTCATGCAAGCCATGGACAAGGAGCTTGCCCGATCGAAGAACGCGTCAGCGGGTCCTCCGAACCTCCCTCCGGTGGAGAAAGGGAAAGGGAAAGAGACGGACCTCGCTCGAGGTGCGGATGAAGATAGTATGGATATCGAAGAAGCGATGGACGCCGAATTGAAGGCCGCATTGGAACAGGACGAGGATGCCGAAGTCGATGTCAGTGCAGAGGGTGGCCTTGACTATAACTTGATCAAAAACTTTTTGGAGAGCTTCAAGAGTCAAGGTGGATTATCTGGACCCGTGAGCAATTTGGCTGGGAGATTGCAACCGGGTTGGGGTCTGCCTAGAGACGAGGCGTGATACATGTCATTCAAGTTGGTGCGCGTCTTAGTTGGTATATTGCACCATCACGCTGACATATAATAACAGACGTGAAATCTGAGTTCTTACTTTCCGAGTTCTATATGACTTTGCGAAAGCGCAGGCACTTTGATCAATGCGATATTTTTTTTTTTTTGAATAGGCATTTATATTCCGCGACTTGTATCTAAGACGAACACGGTGTGTGGTGACTGGTTGCAATTGCGCGGATAAGATGGGAATGACTCGTTGACCGTACAAACAGCCATCCTCCGTTTTCGACAAAAAGACTGATACAAAAAAGAGAATCGAGTAGTAGGTTGCGTCCAATTTCACATTCTACTAGTCGCTATACATAGAGACAGAGACCGATACTATAGCACCATATGCACACAGCCGAGAATTAAGTGGCAACTGCACACCGGTCGTAATTTCCGCCCTGGTTCGCGCCCCACCAACGCGGGAACAGGTGCGACGTTCCAGCCGCTCCTTGCACCGCGAACGACAAGGTGAACACCATTACCTGAGTTCTTCCATCAAGTGCTGCACAAAGTCTTCTCAGCACGGTCGCGCGGTACTCGCATCAATATAGAAACAAGAACTCACCCGCGCCGAGAATGTAGTTGTACTTTGTGAACCATCTGGGGTACCGCGTGCGCAGGTACCACTGGGAGAACAATGCGATCGCGTAGTACGAAGTGTACGACGAGTTTATCCCCACGCAGAGCCAGCCCATGTAGATTCTATCCGAAAGTTGAGATCGGGAAAATAGTGGATCGGTACAATCCCAGACTCACGCGATGAGGGGTGTGTACAAGTAATCGGCACGCAACTTGGGGTAAAACCTGTGGACAAGCCAGAACGGGACGGGTACAAAGAGGCCAATAATATATGCCCAAGCGACCCATTGATAACGCTTTCCGTGCGCGAAGAGTTCGTGTGAAAGGCCACCCCATGCAATGGATTGCGAATTATATTGCTGTGGCTGTTGACCAGACCAGATGTTCGTGCCCTCCACCGATAATAGAATCTCGCGTTGATTGTCGATAATGGCATGACTGATAAACGTAAATTCTGCAATCCCACTGAGTCCAAAAAAAAAAAAGGTGCTCACTATAGTTCAGAATCGAACCAAATAACGTGCCGATGATCTGGGCGGCGAACGCCGCACAAGGAGGGAGTTTCGTATCTGATAGACAGAGGGATGAGACACCAAGCATGAGGCGACACCGTAGACTGACACTGCGCGATCTTCAAGTCCCGGAGAAGCACCTGTGCTTGAATCACAGAATCTAATTTGCCTCGAATTGAGCACTGAGGGCCATACACAAACAGGTATCGGTGCTCACTGTAGCCGAACAGTACAAAGTACATATTTGCCATAGGCTTTCCGGGATGCAAAAATCCGCCAATCATCTGGATGAATGGTTGGATGATGAAAGTGATACCAGTCATAGCGAAGAATGACACGAAGAACAAAATGGAGATGACGGCCAACAAACACGCGATAATGAAGCCCCACCTATGGGGGAGGAGGGTCGGTAAGTCAAAATGACATTTTCTAGCTAATACTTACCACGGAAGAGTTGAATCGGTTTTGTAGATGATGACAATTGCGGTGATGAATGCAGACGCCAGGATAGCACCATACCAACTGTTCGGAGCGTCGGGATACTGACCAGGTATGAGTCCGCCTGTAATCGCTCCGCATGCGAACAGAAAATCACCTTGAGCATCTCCCGGTAGTGAGGGTCCAGATTATCGTCAGGACAAACCTCTCTTATTCCATCAGCCTTCCAGAATCGCCAGTCGAATTCCATCCACATCCTCTTGAGTGATTGTTTGTTTGCCCAGCCCCACGCTCCGCGGAGGTCGTTGCGGTTCCACAGTAAAAGGTGAGTAAAGGTGGCGGCGGTCCCGATATTGGTGCACAGTAAGTAGATGATCCACGTCCCTGCATAGAAGGGAAGCCCCTGCTCCGCAAGTAAAGTCGGATCGACTTCCAATTTATCATTGAGAACGAGAAGCTGGTCGTAGATAGTGCCGTTCTCATAAAATAATTCCTGGGAGAGTTATCAACATGCATCAGTAATGATCTCGATGAAACTAGGTATGACCCACAAATGGGAAGTTCTTAGATTCCCAGATATTGTTGTAGTATATAACCACGAAGACAACTCTGCCAGGAAGGTCAAGCAGTGACAACGATAAAATATTACTGGGGCCTCACATGCATGATATATACCCGATAAAGTTGGAGACCTATGAGATGTCTGTCAGCTCTGAGGTGAGACCCAGAGCGTCATGGATATATGCCTGGGCTTTCAGAGGGATCGCGAGCGGGTTCATTCCTGAGGAGATATACTGCCAATCGAAGCAAATGGAAAGGAGGCCCAATCCTTCATTGCCGTTAGATCCACCAAATATACGTGTGAAATCTGTGGATCTCAGATTTCCGAGACAAAAGACAGAGAAGCCCGTAAGCAGAGGGAACATCCATTCTGGGAATATCTCCCATATAAAAATTCTAAAACCAGATCAGACCGGCTCAAGTGAGCCGTTTCGGAAAAATGTACGCAGAAAACGCAACATAGAATAGTTTCAGTCTCTGTTTGTTGCCTTCTGACTGTCTCGTGCTCCCTCCCTGGTAGAAAGCATCAAAGATGGAGGCCAGGGGAAGTATAACGGGGTATAGCATCTTCGAAGGGTACAAGAGGATCGCTTAGCAATGCCAAGAGTCAGGCTGGGCATAGGTCCATCAGACTGAGTTGATACACGCACGCCTCATCAGGCCCCCGATACCGTAGCCAAGCAGCTGACTTGAGAACAGGAGGAAGATGGACGAGGCTCCGTTTGGCGTGATGTTGTAGAACAGCCGCTGCACCGCAAGAACCTCTGTTCCCAGAGCTGCATTCGCAGCCGCGCTTGCCATTACGACTATGAATGCGTTCTCTTTTTTATTAAAAGGGCCCTTTTTACGACGTGTAAGTGAATCTGAAAAGGGAGAGCAGCAAACACATACTGGGTTCAAGTAGCGGAACCACCCCCAGCGCGGAATGAAAGCTTCCATTGCAATTCCAAGTACGTAGCTGACGATCGCGAGGAACATGGTGGATACTAAGACAGTTTCCTGCTGACAAGTTTAGTTTGAGTTCGACGAAGAGGATCAGAATGTTATCACAGGTTTGAAGTAGTACGTTTCGGCTATTTGTTGCAGTTCATGAGTTGGTGTAGCCCCCAGCTACAGATGTGACACTCACCAAGGACACCACCAAATGCCGAGAGCCTAATACCGATGAAGAATGAGCGGAAGGTCCATGGGTTCAATGAGGGGTCATCGTAAATCGAAATGACATGGGTGACGATGTCTCGCTCGCTTTGTAGGGCAGTAATGTCAGTTTCAGTTGTCGCCTCCACATCGATTTTCGAGCAGGGGACCTTCTCTGAGGTCTCAAATTCTGCCCGCTTCTCGTCAGAGAACGATGGCTCGGGTGCCAAAGGAGGCTTTGACATCTTTAACGTTGAGGGAGTGAGAGTACACTAGAGAGAAGTGCCAGCATAGCCAGTGATTCGAAAGTTTTTGAAAGTTCCTGGGCCCACCACATGTTGATCACAAACGAGGCGCGCGGCCTGTCTAAGATCGATGATGGCACTGTTCGGCAAGTCAGTAGCCTGGGAGGCTGTGGGAGCCCGGACCGAAGTAGAGTTAGGCAACAGACTGCAGCATGGACACGATCGACCGTAGTTCGGATTAAGTAAAGTACCTACCAAATACGTACCGCACACAAGGGGCTTTTGAACGCGTTTTTAAACCGTAGGGTAGTTTGTATGCCTCAGTCGGTTTCATTCCTGACTGAGGTAGGTTCATGACTTCCCGTTTATAGTATTTGCAAAGCGACGTAGCAGTGGAAGCAGATACCCCGGCCAGCCGGGAAACCCTAGATCAACTTGAAGTACTGTAGCTTCAAGGTTGTCGTCTCTGTCATGTGATGATTGACTTAGTCGCGGTCCACGGTATCAGCGAATAGAGTCAGGTAGTTATATAAAACGCAAACAGGTCGTTTATCACTTTCCCATCAACGAGCACGACAGTTATTTGCAGAGTAACATATCGATCATTGGAAGAGAATCGGTAAAAGCAGGTTTATAACGACAATGCCCAAGAATACCAGTACAAGCTGAGATAAGAGGCTCAGAATGGGGTCACAGCGGAGCAGGAGATCGGGATTGCATCGAGAAGTCTCGTAGAAGTGAGCAGCGTAGGTTGAGAAAAGACCATTTCGAAGCCAACCAACCTACCCAAGGTGTACCACCGTCACGGTGTCCGAGGTCGTTCGAGCCTTGCAGCACTCACAGCTGGCAACCTGAGTGAGTTACTGTATATATAAGGACCGATACATGCGTCGGGTGGTGGGAAAAAAAAACCCCCCGGTGGTTGCAGTACGTCTATTTGGTGACGTAATTGGGTGATCACTCGCAACTCCCCAACTGTGAATGGCCTTTCCCGCTATAGAACATAGTTCTCCCTCTGCGTTTGGCACCATCATACACGACACAGAGGCCACTGGAAAGTTGGCCCAGCTTGACGATACTCATGCACTCGCGCAGCTGCGTCAAGTTCTGGCTTCAGGGCATGCAGGACGTCCCCAAGAACGAATCCATGAATGTAGATCAGGATGAAGATGCAGACGAGGACAAGGGCAAGGGAGATGAGACTGGTCCTGGTTGTTACATCCTCGATCTTAGCGTCCCAGATCTAAGACGCTCAAAGCTCTGGATTCGCAAAGAGTACATCGGCAAAATTTATACAGCCGGATGTACTACACTGGCATCCGGTTGTATGAATTTTGCGACAAGTATCTGGGATCACGTTGTAACAAGCAGACTCCTCCATCAGCGGTCATCACAGGACAACCCGGCATTGGTGAGTGTTTTCCTGTGTCATCTTACTGTTCCTGAATTATACTGGCTGAAAGGCAAGAGTTATTGGGTCATTTATGCTTTGTGCCGACGTCTCACCGAAGGGAAGCCAGTCATCTGGTTCCGTTGCTGAACTCGGTATCTTTCGTAGAGGAAGGCGTCTTCCTCTTCTCAATCGGCTCTATGGAAAGGTAGAGTCGCTATTATGAATCCCTGGACGACAGAGGAGATATCCAAAGCGTCTGGTCATCCGCTTCCGCCCTCTATGCTCGGGCTGACCATTTTGTTCTGTGTAGCGCTGTCATTCATGGACTTTCAGCCAGCGACCCATATCATCAGTATGGCCCTACTCCCCGCATTTGCCTCGACTTTCTCGATGACGAGGCCCTCTTTCTTGCGCATAAAGCTAGCTATCAAGCCGCACTCTGCAAGTTTTCATTAGAGACGCTGGACGACACGGTCTTTCAGATAATGAAACTCAGCCTAGATGACGAATCCCACACCCTTCTCCTCGTGAAACGTGTGCCAAGGAAGGATCTCATTCGTGCGAACCTGGTCATCAGTGATCGTGTGGAATTTGTCTACGGGTGTTCGGAGCCCATCACACATACGATCAAGCTGGAGCTTCGGAATCGACTCCAGAAGGAAACGCGAGCTGCACGAATCGCACTCTACAGAAGCTTGGGGAAATTGGAAGGGACAAGGCGTTGGACAAGGTGCATTGCCAGCCTCGTGTACGAATCGTTGGCCCAATCAATGCTAGAAGAGAAGGTTGCGCTTAAGCTTTTTCCTATGGTTAAAAGGGAGTCGAGCGGACTGGCCAAGGAAAGAAGTTGCCTCAATGGCACTCTGATCACGGAGACGGTGCGAATCCGTCGCTTATGCGGCCGATTGACATTAAGCCAGCGAGGGCGTTTGTATATCCAGTATCTGGCCTGGGCCAGATCAAAGATAAGGTGTACTACGCACCGGAAGCTGAAAATCAAGTGGCGTTCGATTCATTCATTATAGCCGGTGGGAGGCTCTACATTTTTCAATTCTCCGGGTCAGACCACTCAATACTGAGAGGAATCGTTTTTTTCTTTTCACAGGGAGCATTGCCGCCAAGGGCGGACTGGAATTTTGTGTTTGTCGTTCGCCCTAGGTCGGAAATCCACTTGACCCGAAGGAATTGCTGAACGAGATGAATCTATTTTCTGCAGTGCTGGACTGTGAAGCTAAATGACCATCCAGTACCATGACGGCGTTGTGTGTTATGGTTGACTCAATACAACTCATTCCATTTCTCTTCTCTTGACTCGACTTTCCCCTTCTCGAATGTTTGCATGGTTCGATCCCTGTACGATAGATACCACAGAGTACCTTAATGATAGCCTGTAACTTTTCGAGCTGAATACGACCCTCATATGAACCGCTGTTCCGCCAATCTCTCAGACGCTCCGAATCGATCGAGACATGTCAAACTCTCACCTTGCAATCCATGATGGAGGGGGAAGAATTACATTGCTCTCTGCTCTCGCGCCCAGAACCGAAGACAACGTCTACGGCTCAGACCTCATAGTATGTTGCACGTAGACTTTTTACAATGAGGAAATGCCCCATGGGCAGGCGTTGAGCAGGCTGTCGAGTGCTAGCTGTTAAGGTGTTTGGTGAACAGCCAATTCTAGGCCTTCTGCGTAGCACGACCCGTCTTAAATCTAGTACACGATCCTATGGATGTTGCGCAGCAATGCACGCAGTGTACAGGTAGACCCTTACCTGAATAGAGAGCTTAGACGAGGCTTAGAGTGAAGCAGAGGAAGCTCAGAGTGGGGTGGAGAGAGATGTGTATAGGTACTCGCTCCTATAGTAGGATTTATATACTCTATGGTCCACCCATGTCCGTTTGGGGAAAAGTGATGAGTAGAGGCGTCCACAATATCGCGTTTTCAGTGTCGCCTAATGTCTAATCACCGGTGGACTTGGAACAATCCCTTAAGGGGATTCTGTACGTATACCGTATGACTAAATACTCCGAATTACGTGTATAGCATAACTAATCGTACTGTCATTCTTACGTAATGAGCCTTATAGTAGGTATTACGGCTCAACACTCCCCCTTGCTAAGTGCAGCTACTAAGCGCTCTAAGCAAGTGTGTAAGGCGAATTAATTTTCTAGCCATAATTAGAAGGGAGTCTATCTCGGAACCATGAGAGCAGTTTCAAGACCGAGTTCTCTTCACCATCCCATTTCAGCTTTTGAACTATTACAGTTCATTGGGCTGATTTTTTGGTATAATGAGCAGAAATGTTGTGATTCTCTGGTTGAGAAGAATCTATGTATGCGGAAGACAATGTCTTCAAGCATCGCTCGATATACCTTCCATAGTATTAATGGAATTTTCAGGCTTGTCTCAAGGCCAAGTTTGTTGCCTTGTGACTTAGTTGGACAAGTAAAACTCAAGTCCTAACTGACTTCTGAATTTTTCGAACTTAATACGCCCTAGGTTCTTGGTAAACATATCTGCGGGATTTTCTGAACCATCTATAAAGAATAGTTCTATTTTCTTGTCCTTCACTACTTCTCTTATGTAGTGATAGCGTATATCAATATGTTTAATACGCTTTTCTTGGACAGGGTTTGAGGCCATAAAGATGGACCCCTGATTATCACCGCAGAGTGGTATTGGGCTTAGTTTGATGCCAAGCTCAGTAAAGAGTGACTTTATCCAAACTAATTGTCTGCTAGTATCCGACAGCGACATATATTCAGCTTCAGTGGAAGATAATGCGACTGTCTTTTGCGCTCTAGAATTCCAACTGAATATCCCATTAGCCAGTTTAACCATGTAACCTGTGGTAGATCGCCTATTATCTGGGTTTGAGGCCCAGTCAGAGTCTGCATAGGCAATTAAGCCTCCATTTGATCTTCCATCATACACCAAAGAGTATGAAGAAGTCCCAAGCAAATAGCGACAGATATAGAGTGCTCTGTTTAAATGGTCCTCTGAGGGGTTTGCAGCGAATTGTGATAGTTTAACAACTGCATAGGCGATGTCAGGGCAAGTCCCAAGCATTATGTATAGGAGTGAACCTATAACTTGCTGGTATTTGCTCCTGACGTTTGGGTTGACTGGTGAATTATTAGGTACAGGTTGGTACCCTTCAGGAAGTGGAGTTGCAGTTGCTTTCGCATCTGCGAGTCCAAAGCGTTGCAGCACCTTTTCTAAGTAAGCGGTTTGATCTAAAAAGATCTTTCCATGTTTCCGCTGAATGCGCATACACAAGAATTCCTTTGCATCACCTAAGTCACGACATTTGTTACGTTTCGGATTGATCGACGCCTCGGGCCGGGAAGTGGACACTGACGCGTTGACTATGACATCGCCGTCAGCAGGATATCGTCATGGACTTGTAGGATCAGTCAGCCGGGTAAGCTCCGGCGCATGTGATTGTACGATAACGGATCGGATCTCGAAATGACTCGTAGTGACTCATAACTAGGATAGCTGTACTAGGGTTCACGGTACTTACGCTATTGGCTAGTTAGTATCCAAGCGGCGCTTCAAAGCCCGCGCGTAACTGTATAAGTAGACTAGTGCGAAGACCAAGAACGGCATCTTGGTCTTCTTCCAATACCACCACCATCTACTCGTCTTTACTAAGAGGTCCTCCCCCTCTTAAGTGAGTGTCCGGCATATCCCTTCAGACCAGGGATCCCCGTGACTTATCCCTTGACCATCCCTTCGTGGATCAGTGGAATACCCGGCCGACATCGCGGCATACCAAGTCTTCCTATATCGCAACGATCGAGTAGCGTCTCCCTATCACACCTTCTATATCATCGATAGCGTCACGTGGGCTAACGCTCAGTACATCGATCGCATCCCAGCAGGAGTACCGCAGCTCGAAGACCTTCACGCATACTTCGGACGAGACGAAAGCCTTCAGCCCCATCCAGCCTTTTACGCAAGCACCTTCGCCAATCGCAATTACCGACTTGTACGGATCGCCACAAAGCAAGAGGCCTAAGTCAGGCAAGCGTCCGTGGTAGACGTTACAACATTCCCAAGCCTTCATGAACCTATTCTTAAGCTCATTTAAAAGGGCTTTGTCCGATCCCATAAAGATCACATCATCAACATAGACAATGATCACTACAAGGGTGCCACTCTTTCCTCTATGGGTAAAGAGTCCTGAGTCAGATAATAGCCTTTTGCAGCCCATCGCAGCCATGGACTTATCCAGCGCTTTCCACCATGCTAGAGCAGCTTGTTTAAGTCCATAAATGGCGCGTTTTAGTCGCAGTACTTTGTTTTCATGCCCTTTGGCTTTGAAGCCCTCAGGTTGTTCCATGTATAGCTCTTCATCGAGCTCTCCATATAGGAAGGCAGTTTTAACATCTAGTCCAGTGATGTGCCAATCCTCTAGCGCTGCAAGCGCGAGCATCATCCAGACAGTCTCAAAGCGCACTACTGGTGAGAATATTTCATCATAGTTAACGCCTTCAACCTGAGAAAAGCCTTTGGCAACAAGCCAGGCTTTCTTGCGACCATCAGTCTTTTGATCAAAGACCCATCTATTTTTTATTATTTTCCTCCCTTTAGGGGGTTCCACAAGCTCAAAGACATTACGTCTGCGAAGTGCCTCTAGTTCCTCGTGACAAGCAGTCTTCCATTCCTTTTGTTGTGCTGCAGGCATGCGTATTATATCTTTATAGGTCCACTCCCGTATATTAGAAGTGTCCAGTGGTTCCAGATCATTAGATGGAACTGCCTTGGCAAGCAGATGATCTAGGAATTTTACTCCCCCTTCCTGAGCAAGGCGTGACAATAAGTCATCTACTTCATCCTCTGAGGGTTCTGGCAGAGCTTCACTCTCAGCAGGTGGAGGGTCAGGGTTTGTCTCAGGAAATCCTCCTGGAATCTGCCTTTGCCCTGGCGTACTATCAGCTCTGGAGCGACCAGGCTGTCTTCCAACCATTTCTTTCCACTTGCTACTCCGTTCAACGTCTTTAGTAATGTTTGTGGGGTGCCTGTCTTCCCCATAGACGTTGCCAGGACGAGTAGGTACTTTCCTCAAGCGCGCAGACCGTCGTGGTAGTGCTGGTTCTGGCGCAGGAGGCGGAGGCTGTTGCGCTTCTGGTTCCTCTGGTTCCACAGATCCGCCGTCGCAGTCTGGTGCATCCTCCCTATTTTGCCTCTGTTTAGGGGGACGATGAGTAGGCATATCATCGTCAAAACCACTTGGAATGGGCTGTGTAGGTGATGGTTCATCCTCCATAGGAGGTTGATTCTCTACTGGCTCATTTATGCGGGTTGTACCCCGCATCCTTTGTGTCTCACACTTAGGGTATACGGTCTCATCAAATAATGCAGTAGTGCTGGTGAACACTGTGTTGTTTTTGATCCGCATGAATCTATATGCTTTTATGCCCTCAGTATGACCAATATAGATCATTTGTTCGCTTTTGGGGTCAAGTTTGTTCGATCTGCAATCTTCTGGTATGTGCACATATGCGCCACATCCAAACACTCGTAAGTGTGAAAGACTAGGTGCTTCACCATGCAAGCTCATATAGGGTGTCTGCCAATTAAGGCGACTTATAGGAGTCCTATTATAGCAATGTACTGCATGTAGGACCGCAAATTCCCACCAGGATTGAGGGAGACAGGCTTCAAGGCGCATAGCCTGAGCCTTATCCATACAAGTACGCATAAAGCGTTCAGCACGACCATTTTGTTGGGGAGTATGCGGTGCACTTTGTAGGATAGTAATGCCCATATCTTTCAGTACCTTAGTAAACTTGTCAGACTTGTATTCTCCTCCAGCGTCAGACATCCACTGTTTAATGGTGGCGTTATGCTGATTTTTGACCATGGCAACAAACTGCCTTAATGCATTGATGGCCTGTGCTTTGGTGCGTAATAGCACGACCCATGCATAGGAGGAAAAGTCATCAAAGAAACTAATGAAGTATTTATATTTGTGGTACGAGTCAACTGGGAAGCTCTTAAGATCGGAATGAATCTTTTCAAAAGGCTTCTTAGCACGCGTCTCAGAGGGTTTATGCATTGAAGCAGGCATTTTCCCTTGAGCGCAACCAGGACATATGGGTGTCTCAGAAGGATATTTAAGGTCCTTAGGGAATCCCTTAGTGTGATCCTTGGCACGACGTAGTACTTCCTTCAAAGGGTGTCCTAGACGTCTATGCCAAATGTCGTAGTCAGCAGTATAGATTGTACTATGGGCTTCATGTACATTTTTCACTTGCGTGACTTCGGCATCAAGCCAGTAAAGTGTCTGACCATCTGCTAGGGGTTTTGTTTGTAATATGGGCGTCGTACTGCCCTTATAGAATAGAGATATATGCTGCGAATCCCCGTGAACGCGCAATCCCTGTTGAAGAAACTCCCCCATGGACAATAGCTTAGTTGTCATCTGTGGTATATGAAAGACAGGATATATGCGTGTAATACGCTCTGTTTTAACGCCATTGTGTTCCACAGAATGCTTTAGTAAGACTGAGCCTTTGCCTTGTATATAGAGAGCATGGGCTGCCGTCTTTACCATAAGCTTTTGTGAAAGGGGGGTATAACTTATAAAGTCCAGTTTATTGTTTGTAAAGTGTGCTGACGCACCAGAGTCAAGTAACCAAGTAGGTTCTCGCTCTGTTTGACTCTTCTTTCCCTTACATTTCGAGCATAAAGCGAAATCAAGACCATGAGCGCATAGATTAGCGCTATTTACAACTTTATTTACAAGTGCACTGTAACTACAATTTTTAGAAGCGCCAGTCGGCGTCATATCCAGTAGCACTGTAGAGTGGTCAGATTTGCTTATTAGAGGAGGGAAAGTTACTAACCCATCCTCGTAGGGGTTGAAGTCATCTTGTCCTACTGCATCAGCGAGGTCGTCGTAGACGTCACGGTCATCATCGTCGTTCGCTTCGCTTCCCCAATCCAGAGAAATATCCAGGGAGGGGGCACATACTGCCGCCTTCTTATGAAAGCCTTCCCACATTTTGGTTATTTCAACCGCAGTAGGACTATCTGGGCATTCTTCAATAGGCTCAACCGTGCGAATGGGCTCCTTGCCCTTGTCTTTGCGCGCCTCTTGTTCAGCAGGCGAGACTAAAGGGGTCAAGGTTAGTTTAGGAGTATCTGGAGGCGAATTAATGGGCGCACTGCAGCCTGTAGGGAGGTCCTCATCCTCATCTGACATTTCCCAGTCCTCTGCGAAGGTGTTCGGGTTCTTGGTCCACGGAGAATCCGCGACCATCTGCCCAAGACGTTGCTCAAGCGTCTTTACTGTCTGTACTGTACCAGGAGTTTCTAAGGCCTGGGTGACGTCCAGAGCCTTGTTAAGGGACTTATAATGTCCTGGTACGCGCTTCTTCGCAGGAGGAGCGGAGGAGATGCGCTGCTCGAGCCCAGAAGGTGAGATATGTGCAATGGTCGTAGAGGTTGGCACTGGGAGCACCGCAACGTCAGCAATGTGCATATGCCCTTGCGTATGTTGCTTCTTGAACTTCTTGCCGGTGCGTTTACTGCGCTGGCGATGGTTCCCTCCCTGCTGCTGGGGCTGCTGCTGCTGCTGCGGTTGATTACCGCGCTTCTGGTTCTGCTGGCCCAAAGAGCCTTGCTGCTGCTGCTGGAAGTCAGGGTCGTTACACTTGCGCTTGACCGCCGACAACTTGTTGGCTGATTCCTTATTAGAGGACTGGCCTTTTGTACGCTCGATTTCCCACTGATTGACCGCTGCAGTACGGATGTCGGTCAAAGTAAGCTTCTTTGCCGTAGTGCCCGACATGAGGATAGGGACAAGGGATGACTCCCATTTGGCAGGTAGCTTCGAAAGAAGCATCATGGCCTGAAGGCCGTCAGGTACTTTGGCGGAGTTGGCAGAAAGGTGGTCGTAAATCGTTGCAAGCTCATCGATCTGGGGGCCAGGATGCTTGGCGTAGTCCAGACGGAACGTCATGGCACGCTTGAAGTCCTGGTAGACGTTAGCAGCACTAACGCCCCCATACTGGGACTTGAGATGATCCCAAACCAAGCGAGAAGTCGCATATTTTTCGACCTGGCGTTGAATAGCCGGTGAAAGGCGCAGCACAATCGAGCCAAGGGCACGATCATCATCAGTAGCCCAAGCGTTGTACGCTTCAAGCTCCTTTTCAGTGGGCTTGTCTTCATCTACAGCGCTGGGGGCACCACGCCTCCCAGACACTACATCCCACAGCGCAGAAGACTTCAAGAAAGCCTCCATTTGCTTAGCCCAAATTTGATAGTTGTTGCCATCAAGGACGGGGACAAGAGTAGTAAGAGTCGACATGTTTGATAATAGGTTTCTGAATAGAGATAGTCAGCACTGTATGCGACTAGTAACAGAAAAATAAACCGGCATAGTCTCCCCTTATAAGGAGACTAATGTCTGCCATTAAAGGCGACATACTGTCATAGTCTCCCCATAGTGGAGGAGACTAGTGTCAGCCAATGAAGGCGACAACCCCACTGCAGGTACTAAAGGTAACCCGCCGTCGTTGCAGCCAATGAAGGCACAAAGCGACTTATGGCAGGGCCCATAATGTTACGGTTTCGCCCGTAACTGTTCCCCCGAACACCCCTGCACGACCTCGGAACACTGCCGTGAAGCGATCACGTGCTGAAGAAGCCGAAGAAGAAGTTGTAGTTATGGGATATGGGGCTTGGAGCGCCCAACAACCAGCTAAGTCACGTGACTTTCCCAACTACCACGGATTCGCTCAAGAATATTGGGAGTAGATCACGTGATCTTACGTCAAACGCCCGTCACGTGACCCTGGCACGTGACCTGGCTAGACTCGCACCAGAAGGGTCCAGATGAGCTTGTGCCTGGACCGGTCTCGACTGCCTCGTGTTTGTGATGACTCGTATGTGCCTGATCGATTGTGCCTTGATTCTGATGGATTGTACACGTTTGCGTTCTGATTGGATGGAAGCAGCGCTCATACAGCTGCGGATGCTTATCTCTGACTCATACCTTTGCGCCTTACTGCCATTGGTGGATTGTTATCTCTGACTCGTTTGTGACTCATTCCTAGGATCCGGATATTAGGGTTTCGGAGTTCCAAGCTGGGGTTCAAACCTCCTTGGACGTGTATATAGACTGGGGCTTATGGTCGCTGAAGACCTAAGCTTGACTTCTTGGATTATACCACCCATTGTAGTGCCACTCCTGCGCTGTCTTGCCAGTTGTGTGCTGATAGCTACCCTTGGTGCATATACATCTGTTGAATCGTCCTTAGCTGAGGGATCGCTGTGAGGCCCCTATCCTTTCCTTTCCGCTCTACTCTTGCCGTTCAAGGAACGTGCTGTACCATTCTCCTTTGGTTGTGCTGTCCTGCCGACCACTCTGTCATATCAACTTCAACTTGCTCTCTTCATCACCCTTTGCATCCTTTGGGCAACACTACTACGCCTCGTTATCGAGCTAGTACAAGATCGAGCACGTGACTTCGACATATCCCGGTGATCGTTGGGTCGTCCTGAAAGCCTTGTCCGCAGTACAAGAAGGAACATCCGGTGGAACGTTACATTAAGTCAAGCTTCTTCTACCCTTCCGTCACCAATATGTCACGATACGCTATTTTGGAGAACTACGTTAACGACGACGAAGACCTCTGTGCCGGCTACGAGAGCTGTGCTGAAGAACAGGAGTCTCAAGATAGAAAAGATCTGCGCTATGCCATATCGGCGCGCCATCAAGAGCAACACCCCTCGGAATACGAGTACGAGGAGGACGAAGAGTACGGTCCTGCCGAGGACGAAGAATTCCCTCGTGCTGTAGAGGAACCCAAGAGACGTTTATTCCTTCCCTCTGACCTCGCTCGCGCTGACCCTGCCGAGGAGGACGACGTACAGTCTGAAACGGAATCGGAAGAAGAACTGCGCATGGGCGCAATCGGTCGCGCTGAAGAAGTCCTCGCTGAGGATGCCGACCAGGGAGATGCCAACTCCGAAGAAGTGGCTGTGTCACGAACCTAGAAACTTGGGTCGTGACTCGGGCGTCTAAGACCGGTCCACACCGGCCCGGTCTTATCTAATCACCTTCCTAAAGGGGAAATCCGAAATCGGAGTTTGAATTTCGTACTCCGACGATCACGTGATGAGTCACGTGATCTCCCATCGTTTATCAAGTCACCTGACGACTGAAAGTCGTACCATTCCTTGGATTTATCTGATTGGACTGCGGAGCAGTCAAATCATTATGACCAACTCGACTGCGGCGCAGTCGCACCACTCCTACGATTATTCTGATTGGACTGCGGAGCAGTCACGTCATATGGCGTCATCGACTGCGGAGCAGTCGTACGACACTATCCTGATTTTCCCATTGGACACTATATTTAGATGTTACCGGAATGTTCCATTCCACAGTATTCCGCAGTACCCGTGGGCAGACCTTAAGCCTGCCCTAAACTTACGCACAGACCATCCCTCTGGGTATATAAGCCAGCGCAATAGAACGGACAGTCCCTCAGACTGTCCACTTGTGACATCCTCCCTTTGCCTCTTCCCGCCTCTCGAGCACTAGTGCCCCTTCAGCTGTCAAGCACGACTTGCCACTAAGCGCCACTTTCCCTGAGCCGTCGCGCCAGTTCTGATGGTTGAGCCAAAGCGTTCCATCACAGTAGTCCCTGTGCCCCGCTCCGCGTTCTCCACCACCCCCGGTCTTCTGAACCCGTTGTGCCTCCCTGTCGAGTGACAGTGAGTCATCACACTTGGACAGTCTAACCCAATTAGACCTGACCCCGGGTGTTCCCAGTGTCTGACTACGACTACGACTTCTCGCAGTTTGGTCAGTGGGACGGAGATTCTGGGTCGTATTTCAAGGAAAACGACCACCAATACCCTCGCCCCCCTCGTCGTCACTCTTCCCTTCGTTCCACCGCTACTCCCCGCCCTCCGTCGCCTCCCATCGACACCACCCCTCCCCTTCGTCTCCCATCGCCCCTCACACCCCTCGCGTCCCCCTCCGCCTTTGTTCAAGAGTTCGAACAAGGCTCGTCCACCTCAGGCCTACAATACGAGTACGTCCTCACCGACATCTTCGGTGAACCCCTCTCTGGGCTCCCATCGCCCATCACTCACCCCCCTTCTGCTCGTATTGACACCCCTCGCCCCGTCGCCCCCCGCCCTGCGACTCCTCTTGAGTACGAGGAGTTTGATATCCAGACACAAGTAGCGGTCCGTTCCATTCCCCTTCGCGCCCAGACACCAGAGTTGGTGTACCCTGACCCCCCTTCCGAGCCCTCGCCGTCACCGCGCCCTGAAAGCGCCCCTCCTCGTGTTCCATCCCCTCCCCCTCGCGTCCCGACCCCTGACTCTCCCATCGACTACGAGTGCGTAGCCGAGCAGTCCCCTCTCGTCCCCCACGTCAACCAGGAAAACATTACTCCTGCCGTTCCCCTCTTCCGCCCCCCCTCGTGCATTAACAGTCAGGAGGACCACCCTCATCAATACATCGCCGTCTACACCCCTGAAGGTGAGTCTTGGCGCCCCGCTTCGGAAAGTCTTCGTGAGCACTTCCGTCGTATCCCCCTCGCGTCCGCTCTTGTCAGAGCTTCCCACACCTTCCCGTCCGTCTCCCCGTTCCGTATTCCGCCCCCACACGTCTACACCCTTCTCCCACGCCTCATCGACCCCGCCGTACACCCTGACTTCCCCGCCCTCTACGTCTGTTCGAAGGCGATCTTCAACCTCCCCTCCGTCGACCTCCCCCTTGGAAGCGTGAGATACGACTTCCGTGAAGGACTCCGGGCGGCGTTTGAGCCCCTCTCCAATATAATCAGAGCTGGTTATATTGACTCCCTGGTAACGTTGGAGATTCAGGACTTTTTGGACGGACGTGTTGTTACTACTTACGGACATCTTCGCTTCGCTTTCAACGGACAGGTGTTTGCCCACTATCAGGGCTATTTCTTTGAAGATATTATTCGATCCAACCCCCTTCTCTTGTCTCATTGTCTTACTCCACGACTCCCGGCCGATCCTTTTTCCTTTGTACCGGCTATTCCCGACTCTCAACCACTATAAAGTATTAGTGGTATAGATTTGTTGCCTTGATCCCTGAATCGAGTGATTCAACTCAACGCGACGAGTAAGTTCTTTTGTTTATTTCCTTGAAGTAGGACTGTAAACCGAGTGGTTTAAGTGCCTCCAACCCCCCTTCGCATTCCCACTGACGAAGAACGAGTCCGACGAGCTCGTGCGAACTTCGACACCCACAGAGACCGACAAGTCCGTCGGTATTATCCTTCGACTTCCTATTACGAACTTTCCGAGTCGTCCCGCATTGACTGCTGGACGGACCCTCCCTTGGTGCTCAAGAATCTAGTCAATCTCTTCGAGTTTGGAGAGACTTGGGATCACGACACCTACAACGACTTTGTAGACGACCTCTCAGCCGTTGTCGACGCCTGCAACGACCAGCTCCTGTTCTGGCACCTCTCTGACATCGTCACCGATCAACTCCTTCTTTGGACAAAGAGCGACTATCTTTGGTTCAATTACATCCCCCCTCGCCGCGACTACTTCATTCGACAACTCCAGTGGGGAAATTCGATCCGGTTCCTCGATCGATTCCGCCTTTCATACGAAGAAATACAGATCAACTTCTGTGAAGTCCGTGTAGTGGACAGAGAAGGCCCCGCGCGCTTGGTTATCACCGAAGGAACCGAGCTCACGTATTCCTGGAGTAGAGCTACCTGGGAAACCACCCTGACAAACCCGGACCAAAGCCTGGTCAACCCCCGCGTCTTCCAAGACCCTCCCACAGACCCCAACGACCCCGAGCTTGTAGAGCTCCTAGTAGGACGTGTTCAAGATCCCCTTAGCCTACTAGCGCGATTATCCCTCCCTGCGAGCAGCCCGGCAACAGACGAAACCAGCAACACTGCAATCGACCAGCGACGATTGGGGAAGTACCACCAATCACGGTCCTTGCTGGTGCACTCAAGAAGTGTGCATCTGTGGCTACAGACCAGAGACTCCCCCTACTCCAGAAGGCGTAGTACTTTGGGCCCCTAGTGTTAACTACCTACCCTTCAGTGATAGGAGTAGAACACTTTAATTTGTAGAGCTACAAATTAAATTCCGAGCATTTTTACGAGTGTAAAAATTGACACCCTGGAACCCATAACGAATTGGGCTATCAACCTGGCTTCATCCCATCTACGACCACCCCATCGCCGCTTCCAAGCAAGAAATTCCCACATCTCCTCCCACGAGAACTCCCCAGTAATCCCGAGAAGACCTACGGGACCCCGACGCCCCCTTCGCGAAACTATTCCAATAGTTCCAGACCCGGTCATCCCAAGGACCAACCAAAGTAGACCGAACGAACCCGTCTACCCGAGCATCTACCCAGCCGAATCAAGTAATCCGACCCTTCCCGAGTAACCCAGTTGCGAGGCAACATTCGACAAGTAGCGACGAGGCTCACTTCCTAGAAACCCAACCCCGAGAACTTCACTGTCACCTCCCTGAAGCCATCTTCGTTTCCGAGCAGCTACCTACGAGAACACCCCGAGAGCTTGACGTCTTCAAGCATCACTGTCGTCTCCAGTACGATCAGTATCCGCAAGAGACTCTAATCCTTGCATCGCCTCTTACCCGAGCACGGGACGTTACCTCAAGCCCGTTGAATTTCCAGAACTTCTTGTGGAGAAGTAAAACTACTCTGACCCATTTCGGTATTTACGAAGAATACCAGTGGATTCGCCGCCAGCAAAGGACGAATCAACCCGATCGAGCGATCCTCCGCCCCGCGTACCAAGTCTTCTACCCGTGGAACGAGACCGGGTGGAACACTTCCCTGTTACACCGACACCCCCAGTGAATGAGTGAGAAAAGAGAGCTCACCTCTGACGAACGAGATCGGATTCCTGTGTACTTCCTGGACCCCTACTTTTCCCTCGTCGACGATCTCATCTACACCACCTTCAACGATCAGCCCGTCACTAGTCCCGACGGTCACTTTCCGTGGGTACACGTCATTACCCAGAAGCGTCTTACAGTCCAAGACTTTGAGCAAGTCTTTCCCCACATCCGAAAGGTTCGAAAGCTAGATTGGGCTATCCTTTGCGGATCCTTCAAGAAGAAGAGAGTATCCTGGTCCTTTACCCACTCCCGTTGGGTATACGGAAACAACCGAGCGGTTCGGTTTTCTGACTCTGAAGAGCAATCAGAGAGCGAGCGTTCGCTAACCCCCTTGAGCCCTTCCAACGCCCCGGATTCCGATAGTGAACAAGAAGAAGTTTCACGAATCCTTGACGACACCGCTAAAAGACTTACCGGTCTCGTATCTCGAGTGGCTTCCCAGCCTTCTTCCCCTCGCGTATCCCCTGGTCCACTTCCAAGTGCACCTGGTCCCAGCCGACTTCATCGAATAGCAACTACTTCAATAAATTCCCCTCCGAGTACCTCCCCTCCGAGACTACCGTCCCCGCCTCTCACGCACAGAGCAACGGTTCCCCCGCGATCCCGATCGCCTCCGCTTCGAGTACCTCGCCTCCCAAGAATCCCTTCGCATTCCCCTTCGAGATCCTCTTCGCGCTCCCCTCCGAGACCCCCGGCGATAATTTCCATGGCTGCAAATCCAGCAAAGATCCTTGGTGCAGCACCCGAACCCTTTGATGGAAGACCCAACAAAGCGACAGCGTTCTGGAATAATTTGGAAAATTATTTCCACCTCAATGAGTCGATTTTCGATACCGACAACAAGAAAATATCTGCGGCCCTGACTTACTTCAAAGCGGGCACTTCTGCGGGCGAGTGGGCCCAGGATAGGCAACACAAGGCCTTAAACCCAGCTGCGGGTGCAGCTGTCTCCTTCGGAACGTGGGCTACGTTCAAATCTGACTTTGACAAGCATTTCATCCCGGCGCATATGGCTTTGGAAGCCACCAATCTGATGTATACCCTAAAGATGGGTACCCAACCGTTCAACGAGTGGTACCAGGACTGGTCCACTTACGCCAAACGAAGCGGCGCGAACGAACAAACTCAGATGCACGCCTTTAGAAAAGCGATTCCTTCGGCCCTACACATGAAACTTATGGGCATTTCCCCCCTCCCGACGACACTCGAAGACCTGGTAGATAAAGCCAGAGAGTTCGACCGCGTATATAAGTTATACGCTGATTCCATTCCGAGAAACTCCCCTTCGCGCAACAGTGGAAGACCCACTTTCGGACGAGCTGTCCTGACCGAAGACGATAGCGTTAACGTCAACGCTTCTTCATCCCGACCCGAGAAATTCCAAGGCAAACTTACCAAAGAAGAACGGAACCGGCGTTTCCAGAACAAGTTGTGCCTATACTGTGGTAGCCCAGGCCACATCCTTCGAGAATGCAAGCTAAAGACTGCAAAGCATGAGGGCCAGAGGTGGCCGCCCTCCCAACAATTCAAGTAGAGCGCGAGGCGTTTTTGTTGACGAGGACCTGGATCAAGAGGAAGCACCTACTGATCACCCGGCTCTGGTTGGAGCCATGTATCGAGAGATACTCCCGTATTCCCCGGACGCGCGTCCGCGGTCTGCACCTATTAACGAGGATTTTTAGGTCCTTCCCCCGTAGCACTGTCGGGTGGAAGATTGATAGCCAGCTGCGCTGTGAGCGGCATTTCCTTACTAGAGACGCTCGGCGGCGAGCCTGTACCAGTCGAGACGATACGGAATAGGAGAGCTCCTTCTATCGTACTCAGGGTGACACTAGTAGGAAAGCGATCTGGCAGAGAAATCAGTGCCCGCGCCCTGTTGGACAGCGGCGCGGAGGGCATCATCGCAGGATGATGGGTTTGCGCGTGCAAACGGCTTGACCTTGAGAACTCTAGTTAACCCGATGCCAGTTAGAAACGTGGACGGGTCGCCCAACAAGACGGGGCTAGTCAAGCATACCACGATCCAGAAGTTAAGGATCAGAACGGCAGAGAACGCCTATCACGACGAGGTCGTCGAATTCTACGTCACCACTCTAGGGGAGCACGACATAATCCTAGGAACGGATTGGCTCCGAGCGCACAATCCCGAGATCGACTGGTCAAGACCCCAGATCGCCTTCACGCGGTGCCCAAGTAGCTGCACCTTGTCTACGAAGACCGTAGTCATTTCCTCCCGAGTACCCCAAACCCGAGACACCACGATCAACATTCTAGAGTTAGAACCTACACCGGCTAAAGACGCCCCTCCTTCCCGAGTTCCTGCGAGTGCAGATGTTCCATCCCGAGTTCCTTCCCGAGTTCCTGCAAGTGCAGATGTTCCATCCCGAGTTCCTTCCCGAGTTCCTGCAAGTGCAGATGTTCCACCCCAAGTTCCTGCGAGTGCAGATGTCCCATCCCGAGTTCCTGTTGATGCAACAGTTCCTTTCCGAGATCCTCTCCGAGCCAACATCCTAGCGCTAGGACCCGAACAAGCGGACGACGCTTTAATCCCGACTGCTGACGCAGCAGAACCTGTAGAACGCACATTTTTCCAAGAGGCTATCGAGCCATTCCTGTGGAGCCACAGTTTTCCCAAGTACGACCACTTGGCCATCCGAGCGAAGTTCACCACGAGTACCAAATTAGCGGCAAAGACTGCCCCTAAACCTTCCACGGACCACATTCCGAGTCACTTCCAGCGATACACCCGAGTCTTCAGCGAGGAAGCGTCCCACCGCTTGCCCGCGCACCAACCCTGGGATCATGCGATTGATCTGAAACCTGGAGCGAGTTTAAAGAACTGTTCCATCTACCGCCTGATGCCTAAAGAGGCTGATGCACTCAAGGAGTACATCTCTGAACATCTGTGGAAAGGTTACATCCGCCCTTCCAAGTCCCCCATGGCCTGCCCCTTCTTTTTCGTTGACAAGAAGGATGGAAAGCTCCGTCCGGTTCAAGATTACCGGGCTCTGAACGACATCACCATCAAGAACGCGGCGCCCCTCCCCCTCATTCCCGAGTTAATTGACAAACTTCACGGCGCGCGTTATTTCACCAAGTTGGACATCCGGTGGGGTTACAACAACATCCGGATTCGCGAGGGTGATGAGTACAAGGCCGCTTTCAAGACCTCCCACGGCCTTTTCGAACCGACCGTAATGCCTTTCGGTCTCTGCAACGCACCAGCAACGTTCCAAACGTTCATGAACCAGCTCTTCGGACCCCTGATCGATGGTGGACATGTTGTGGTCTACCTCAATGACATCCTTATCTTCACGGAAGATCTCGACTCCCTGACTGCGTTGACCCACGACGTGCTCCAGCGTTTGGAGCAGCACGACCTCTACCTGAAACCTGAGAAATGCGTATTTGCTCAGACCTCCGTCGAATACCTTGGAATCGTGATTTCCAACGGCCAAGTTTCCATGGACCCAGCCAAAGTGGCTGGTATTACCGAGTGGCCTGTCCCACGTACAGTCAAACAAGTCCAAGCGTTTTTGGGCTTCTGTAATTTCTATCGGCGGTTCATCAAAGATTATTCCACCGTTGCACGACCACTCTTCGACCTGACCAAGAAAGATGTGCTCTTTTCTTGGGATACCACGGCGGAAAGCGCTTTCCACACCCTGATCAAAGCCTTCACCCAGGCCCCTGTTTTAGCCCTCCCTGACCATTCCAAGCCATTCCGACTCATCACTGACGCCAGTGACTTCGCGACTGGGGCTATTCTGGAACAACCCGATGCCTTGGAACGTTGGCATCCCGTTGCCTTTCTGTCAAAATCTCTCCTTCCTGCGGAGCGCAACTACGAGATTTGCGACAAGGAACTCCTTGCGATCATCCATGCTTTCCACGCATTCCGACACTACCTCGAGGGACGTAGTGATACCACAGAGGTGTGGACCGACCACAACAACCTGGCTTACTTTATGAAGAAGCAAAAACTCTCCCGTCGACAGGCCCGTTGGGCGCTGTTTCTGTCCCAGTTCCAGTTCATCATCATCCACAAACCAGGCAGTCAGAACAAGTCTGATGCACTGTCCAGGCGTCCAGATCATAAAAAGGGGATAGCGGATGAAGATGAAAAGCGAGTGCTCCTGGATACAAAATATTTTCAAGTCAATGCTGTGCAAAGAGCAGCAATCACGGTGTTAGGAGACACCTCCCTGCGACAACGCATCCGAAACACGCAGACATACGACAGAGAAGTCAGTATGGCGTTGGAAACCCTCTTGAAGAGCGGCCCCCGTTCACTCACCAAGGGTTTGGAAGAGTGGAACCTAGAAGATGGAGTCATCTTATTCCGAGGACAAGTCTACGTTCCCAAGAACGATGATCTACGAAGAGATATCGTTAAACAATATCACGACCACATCGCCGTAGGACATCCAGGAAGATGGAAAACCTACGAGCTGATATCCCGAGATTTCTGGTGGCCTGGAATGTCCAGTTTCGTCAAAAGTTACGTAGATGGATGCGCTATCTGTCAATCGACGAAAATCAAGCCCAGAACCCAAGTACCCCTGCAACCCAATCCGATTCCTACAGAGGTGTGGGGAATCATCACCATGGACTTCATCACCGACCTCCCCGTGTCCCTCGGTTACGACACATTATTCGTGGTCGTAGATCGCCTCAGTAAAGCGACGGTCATCGCTCCCTGTAACAAGACTATCATGGCTGATGAAACTGCCAAGTTATACCTGGAACAAGTCTGGCGAAGAACCGGACTCCCCCAACAAGTGATTTCGGACAGAGGACCCCAATTCGCGTCTAAAGTGATGCAAGAAGTTTGGAGCAAACTTGGAGTCAAGTCCACCATGTCAACCGCGTTCCATCCACAGACAGATGGAGAGACCGAGCGAGTCAATCAAGAGCTCGAGCAATACCTTCGCGTTTTCTGCAACTTCCAAGCAGATAATTGGGCAGAGTTGATCCCATTCATGGAGTTTGCGCACAATGTTCGGCAACATAGCGCTACCAAGAAATCACCCTTCGAAGTGTGGTATGGGTTCAAACCCGAGTTCATTCCCCCCATCCACTTCACGACCAACATCCCTGCAGCCGAAGACCGGCTGAAATCCCTGAACCAAATCCGATCCGAGGTCACCGCAGCGCTAAAAGTAGCGGCGGAAATCATGAGAAGTTCCAAGTCACAAATCCCATCCCGAGAATTCAAGTCTGGAGACTTAGTCTGGTTGGAAGGAACCAACATCCACACCACGCATCCCAAGCCCAAGCTTGCCCCACGACGCCATGGTCCATTTAAAGTCTTATCCACCTGGGGAGTTAATTGCAAACTCCAACTCCCAAAGACATGGCGTATTCATCCAGTCTTCCACAATTCCCTGATCTCTCCGTATCATGAGAATGATATCCACGGACCCAACTTCACCCGACCCCCTCCCGAGATCGTCCAAGGAGAGGACGAACACTACGAAGTTGAAGCGGTCTTGCAATCCAAAGTATCACCCAACAAGAAGGGGATACTTTACCTGATCAAGTGGAAGGGATATCCTGATTCCGAGAATTCCTGGCTCCCCTCATCCCGCATGACGCACTCCCGAGAACTGGTCCAGAAGTTCCACAAGGACCACCCCCGCGCCCCTCATCCAAAGTCAACCAGTGCTGTCGGTGCAGCACGGCGTTAAAAAGGGGATACTGTCACGAACCTAGAAACTTGGGTCGTGACTCGGGCGTCTAAGACCGGTCCACACCGGCCCGGTCTTATCTAATCACCTTCCTAAAGGGGAAATCCGAAATCGGAGTTTGAATTTCGTACTCCGACGATCACGTGATGAGTCACGTGATCTCCCATCGTTTATCAAGTCACCTGACGACTGAAAGTCGTACCATTCCTTGGATTTATCTGATTGGACTGCGGAGCAGTCAAATCATTATGACCAACTCGACTGCGGCGCAGTCGCACCACTCCTACGATTATTCTGATTGGACTGCGGAGCAGTCACGTCATATGGCGTCATCGACTGCGGAGCAGTCGTACGACACTATCCTGATTTTCCCATTGGACACTATATTTAGATGTTACCGGAATGTTCCATTCCACAGTATTCCGCAGTACCCGTGGGCAGACCTTAAGCCTGCCCTAAACTTACGCACAGACCATCCCTCTGGGTATATAAGCCAGCGCAATAGAACGGACAGTCCCTCAGACTGTCCACTTGTGACATCCTCCCTTTGCCTCTTCCCGCCTCTCGAGCACTAGTGCCCCTTCAGCTGTCAAGCACGACTTGCCACTAAGCGCCACTTTCCCTGAGCCGTCGCGCCAGTTCTGACGGTTGAGCCAAAGCGTTCCATCACAGTAGTCCCTGTGCCCCGCTCCGCGTTCTCCACCACCCCCGGTCTTCTGAACCCGTTGTGCCTCCCTGTCGAGTGACAGTGAGTCATCACAGGCTGCCGAAGAAGATGGAGAGGCCAACTCCCAAACAATGGCTGACGACGACGAAGAAAGGGATGCCAACCCTGACCCAGTGGCTGAAGACGAATACTACGAGCCGGAGGTCATTTACGGACGCTCCGAAGACCGCGCTGCTCTGCTGGTGTTATTCGAAGGCGACCCTGAGGAAGCCGACGGATTTGTTAAGGCGTGGGACGAATGGCGATATCAGCTAAGTCCCCAATTTTCACAGTACCAGTATACGACGATATTCCTGTCCCTGATCCGACCGCCAGTTGATCGCTGGGCCCGCGATATGATCTATAAGATCGAACAATGGCGCGAGGAGGGCATGGATGACGACGACGACATGCTCCTCGAAGATGTAATCGGGAGATTCATGGACGAATTTGTGCCGCGTGACGACGCGAGAGAAGAATACGATGAAAACGTGCCCGGTGCTGAAGACCCGGAAGACGAACGCGACCCAGGCTACGATTTTCCTGTTGGCAACCGTCGTGAGGGACATCTTGACGATTGGGAAGTGTCTCCTCCTCCTTCTCTGATTACGGATAACAAAGTAACGGATGAAGAGTCGCCTGACGAGGCTGAAGAATACGTCGAAGAATACAGTCAGGAAGACCTGGTCGACGACTACTATGAAACAGCGTACGACGTCAAGGAACCTGAAGAGAGGGTACCTCCGCCGCGCAGGACGCGTGCTGATAAGGAGCGAACCTCGAAGAAGAAGAAGCGGGCCGCTAAGAAAAGCGTGCTGACACCGCAAGTTCAAAGATTGGTAGAGGCAACCTGGGACCTATACGATCAAGACCCGGAAGCCGTCGACTACATCGTGGACACCCTGCAAGAGCAACAAGCATGGGACGGTCCAAACACTTTCACGACGCCAGCTGCAACATGGGATGGACCTGAAACGTTCTACACCCCGCCACCTCCTGACCCAACACCTGCCTCCTGGGGGAGTGCTGAAGCTGATGCCGCGCAAGAGGCGCAAGCTGCAGAAAACACGGGATGGTTTGCTTACCAGAGCAACCCCGACGCCATGGACCTAACCGCCGGAAGGGCGCGAGCCCAAGCTAAAGCTAAGTGCCACCATTGCTGGCAGACCGGACATACACGGAGGAATTGCCCAAACCAGGATTCGCCCCGACACCGGTCATGGATGGAAGACTACAACGACGACGATTTGGTGCCACGCGCTGACCTGCCGCGAGCTGATAACCGAAGGACTCCCTCGATGCCGCGCGCTGATCCGCCGCGAGCTGATAATCGCGGAAGATCCCACACTGTCAAAACCGTCTACGCAAGCGACAGAGCCACCTATGCCCTGACGACAAGACATGCACCGACAACGGTCGTGCTGCCACCCACACCAGAAAGACGTGCTGCTACCCCTTTGCCGTCCCCGATATCTGACGTTGGCTTTAAGCCGATACAACACCCGTCTCCCGCACTGCTGAGCGAAGATCAGCTGGTCAACTTATGGGAAAACCTCACCATCAGTCGCGCCGCCGCCTACCGCAACCAGGATGCCAAGCTCGTCAAACGATACGACGACTGGAGCTCCTGGGTCAAGAAGAAGATTGAGGAAGGAAAACCTCAGGAAACCCTCGACTCCCTCGAACGAAGACTGCGGGCAACGGAACACGCCCTGCAAAAAGCCAAGAACAAGAACGAAGGCTTCAAAGTTCAAAAACTCGACCGCGCCGCTAATCAGATAGCTGGCGAACTCCTCAAACGCGACATTTCCTATCATCCCGCCATGAACACCACCGAGAACGTCCTACGACAACGTGGGCGTTGTTTCAGAAGAGAGGGTAATGTTACGGTTTCGCCCGTAACTGTTCCCCCGAACACCCCTGCACGACCTCGGAACACTGCCGTGAAGCGATCACGTGCTGAAGAAGCCGAAGAAGAAGTTGTAGTTATGGGATATGGGGCTTGGAGCGCCCAACAACCAGCTAAGTCACGTGACTTTCCCAACTACCACGGATTCGCTCAAGAATATTGGGAGTAGATCACGTGATCTTACGTCAAACGCCCGTCACGTGACCCTGGCACGTGACCTGGCTAGACTCGCACCAGAAGGGTCCAGATGAGCTTGTGCCTGGACCGGTCTCGACTGCCTCGTGTTTGTGATGACTCGTATGTGCCTGATCGATTGTGCCTTGATTCTGATGGATTGTACACGTTTGCGTTCTGATTGGATGGAAGCAGCGCTCATACAGCTGCGGATGCTTATCTCTGACTCATACCTTTGCGCCTTACTGCCATTGGTGGATTGTTATCTCTGACTCGTTTGTGACTCATTCCTAGGATCCGGATATTAGGTATTCGGAGTTCCAAGCTGGGGTTCAAACCTCCTTGGACGTGTATATAGACTGGGGCTTATGGTCGCTGAAGACCTAAGCTTGACTTCTTGGATTATACCACCCATTGTAGTGCCACTCCTGCGCTGTCTTGCCAGTTGTGTGCTGATAGCTACCCTTGGTGCATATACATCTGTTGAATCGTCCTTAGCTGAGGGATCGCCGCGAGGCCCCTATCCTTTCCTTTCCGCTCTACTCTTGCCGTTCAAGGAACGTGCTGTACCATTCTCCTTTGGTTGTGCTGTCCTGCCGACCACTCTGTCATATCAACTTCAACTTGCTCTCTTCATCACCCTTTGCATCCTTTGGGCAACACTACTACGCCTCGTTATCGAGCTAGTACAAGATCGAGCACGTGACTTCGACATATCCCGGTGATCGTTGGGTCGTCCCGAAAGCCTTGTCCGCAGTACAAGAAGGAACGTCCGGTGGAACGTTACACATAACCTGTTGCGCAGCAATGCACGCAGTGTACAGGTAGACCCTTACCTGAATAGAGAGCTTAGACAAGGCTTAGAGTGAAGCAGAGGAAGCTCAGAGTGGGGTGGAGAGAGATGTGTATAGGTACTCGCTCCTATAGTAGGATTTATATACTCTATGGTCCACCCATGTCCGTTTGGGGAAAAGTGATGAGTAGAGGCGTCCACAATATCGTGTTTTCAGTGTCGCCTAATGTCTAATCACCGGTGGACTTGGAACAATCCCTTAAGGGGATTCTGTACGTATACCGTATGACTAAATACTCCAAATTACGTGTATAGCATAACTAATCGTACTGTCATTCTTATGTAATGAGCCTTATAGTAGGTATTACGGCTCAACAATGGACAGCATGAACATCGAAGAGCTTTGAGCTCAGATGGCATCGCAAGGCGTACCTACAGGTAATACTTTACAGCGGCACCCGCACCTACCAGTTTCACCACCGCGCCAACAAGTGAGTACTAGTGCCAGTGAGTGGCCGCAACACCCGCCGTCCACAGCTTGAAACCGTTGCCCGATTCACGCCCCCCAATCCTGAGCAAGTACTCATGTCCGAGTTTTCGACAATGAATTAACTATTGTGGTGAACCCGGCTTACTTGTGGGTTACAGTAAAGCTTTCCCGCGGCGGACTTGAGCCCAACGTGATCATACCTTTCCCATGGCTGGTTCAGAACGCAAACGGGTCGTTCATCACTTTCGCATCGACGAGGATAACATGGTGGCTCGCAGAACGAGAGCATGATATTGAATGAGAGTCAGATAAGCACGGCGAAGTCAGGTTTATAAACGCAATGACAGCCAAGAATATCGGTACAAGAGGCCGAATAGAATGGGGCTACAGTAGAGAAAGGGGATTGGCGAAAGGCGTGAGTGGATTTAAGTACCATAATTGACCCTAACTTCCGGGCTTCATTAAGCTTCATTCCCTATGACCTGATCCCTAAACACTGCAACCAGACGCGGAGAATGGTTACACGGTGGGCAGGAGCAGGTAAGCGGAATCCGCTTATAGTCAACTAAGGGGTCAATTAATGTCCAATATATTGACCACTTAGTTGACTTGACTGTTATCGTGAACTGTATCAAGACAATGGAATAATTTGTAGACCTCTCTCTATGTGTCAGACAATTATAAATAAAAATACTCGAACAATTAGATATTTGCCACTTGCTCAAGAGAGCTCTGATTATTTCCAAACGTATTTAAACTTAGTTGTCAGGCACCAGCCAACATAAACAATTAAGTGTAAATATGCTCAGAAATAATTAGAGCTCTCTTAAGCAATAGACTAATATCTAATTGTTTGAGTATTTTTATTTATAATTTTCTGACATGTAAAGAGAGGTTTATAAATTATTCCATTATCTTAATATAATTCACAATGACAATCAAGTCAACTTAGTGGTCCATATATTGGACATTAGTCAATCCCTTATTCGCCCTCCACTTATCCGCTCCTGCCCGCCGTGTTAGACAAGCCCACCTTACATAAGAGCGGGGTTAGCCGCAAATTAGACGAGACCACGTGAGACATGAGAGGGCATCATACAAATACAACGCAAATTTCGAGTGCTCCTTCATAGTGCGAAATTTGCGAATAAAACCGTGAGGTCGGGAAGGATGCGAAGATGACTTCCGACCTAGCCCTGGTGAGAGCGACAAACAGTCCGCCCTTGGTGGCAATGAAAAAGGAAGGAAGGTTTCCATTCTTTACTGTATTGGATAGCGCGTCGCAATAGAGAACAGAAAAATGTTGAGCCATTTGATTTTGAGCTTCCGCCGGTATGTAGTAGACAATTTGGCCAAAGCTAGATCCCAGATGTATGAACGTCCCCGCCGGCTGAATGTCAATCAATCGCACGAACGATGGATTTGCGCCGTCTCCGTTCCGTGGTTGGATGCCATCAGGGCGACTTCCTTGATCCGCCAGACCCCTTTTCCACCATAGGAACGAGCTCGAGAACAATCACCTCTTTTGGCGTTGGATGGTTCAACGGTTGGAATACGATTCCGGTAATATCCTTCAACGTTCTCCAGACCTTTGTAGAGCGCAATTCGCGTTTCCTTCTGAAGTCGGTTCCGAGGCGCTAACATGAATGATATGTGATTGGCTCCGGACGTTCATAGGAAGATTCCCTACCATCGCTGACGTCCAGGTTTGCACGGATGAGATCCTTCCTCGGCACACCTTTCACAAGGAGAAGTGTGTCAGAGGCATCTGTGCTAGTGCTCTTTCTGTGAGGCCATGCAGTCCGACGTCTTTAACACGAAAGCTCGTAGAGTGCGGCTTCATAGTGAGCTTTATACACAACAAAGAGGGCCTCGTCTTCGACGAAGTCGAGGCAAACGCGAAGAGTGGGGCCGTACTGATTATACATCTCGCCTACACGCGGGTTGCTGGCTGTGAGTCGACGAACGACAGCACTACACAGAACAAAACGGTCAATAAAGAGCGGGAGCGGATGAGCTAAACCTTTTCATCGAGCTGATTGGGGAGAGGAAGAGAATATAATGAGGTGTTTGGTGTCATGCGCGGGGGAGACAATCCTGGATTCTATCCCTGGTGTCGTCAACGTATAAGAATACGTGTCTTGTAATCAGTGAAGGGATACGACGGGACCACGAAGACGCCTTCCTCTACGAAGAGATAGCGCCGGTATCTCTTCGTAGAGGAAGGCGTCACGAGTGCCTGTACGGAACCAGATGACTGGTTTCTCTTCAGCGAGACGTCGGCACAAGGCATAGATGACCCAACAACTCTTCCCATTCAGGCAGTGTATTTCAGTAAGTAAGGGTAAGATCGCACAGTAAAGCGCTCACCGATGCCGGGTTGTCCTGTGATGATCACCGTGCTTATTACGACAGAATTCAAGACACTTGTTGCAATAGCCGGATGTATTCTTTGCGAATCCAGAGCTGTGAGATATCTGGAATATCGAGGTGTACTCTTTGCGAATCCAGAGCTTTGAGATATCTGGAATATCGAGGATAGCCGATACCAATCCCATCTCCCTCGTCCCTCGTCCTCGTTTCCGTCCTCATTTACATTCATGGGTTTGTTCTCAGGCCCGTCATGCATACTCCAGCACCAGGACTTGCGTTGCAGCTGCGCGAGGGCATAAGTATCACAAGCTGGAGTCACCTCTGTCTTGCGGATGATAGCACCATATGCAGAGGGAGAACTATGTTCTATGGTGGAGAAGGCCATTCGGTATTGGGAAGAAAGGTATTGCTACTACGATGAGAAGAAAGAATCTGTACATGTTTATGGCGTACAAAACGCACCTCAGCCATCGGTGGCCCAGTATGCCGGGCCGGGCACGTTTGTCAGGGGTCTTCATTAACAGTCACAAGTAAATCCGATCTAGGATACCAAAAAAATAGGGGTTGGTCGGTTCACGATTGTTTCGATTTCGTCTTCCAAGATGATGCACCCAAATGTGTTCCTTAGACATAAGGAAGAGGAAAATGCAGACGGACGTAGGAAGACAGAGACGAGGCCACGGAGCAAAGCGGCGAGAGGTCATCCAGGATGGGAGAAGTACGCGCTTCCACGCCATGCGATTACGAAACAAAGACAAAGTGGAGAGTTGGCGATGTGAAAGTCAGACACGAGCCGTGCAGTTCTGGGTAACCGTTGGAAGCACAACATGACCACATAGTACGACACAGAACTTACAGACGCGATCATCAAGTGTGATGTCGCTCACGTTTGTGCGACATCACACTGCGCGTTATCGCAACGAACATCATGCAGCACACGTCGATGTGCACAGAGAGGTTGTTCCGTGTGGAGGGTTGCACAGAAGAGGGACACGCGACACGAGCACATGCATCGTCCATCACGTGATTTTCTCAAATATGACATCGGGTCCACCACAACCGCGAAAGCAAACAGTAGAAGATCTTCTCCCAGATAAAAAATGCGGGCTCGTGACGAAACGTAAAGTGCGACATGTCGGCCCGCAACGTTTGTGTTGCGAAAAACATTGTATGAATAGGAAGAACGCAAGAACCATCCCTCGTGTCGATCTTATGCCGGATGCACTCTCGCGATCGTTATGTGAGCCCGAGCTCGTGCAAGGCATCATACTGAGATTGTAAACGTGACGTGCCCATAATTTGAGTGTTACACTGAGGTCGCTTCTCACAGAAAAACC
Organism: Lactarius akahatsu; assembly: GCA_021524915.1. Lineage (NCBI taxonomy): Eukaryota > Fungi > Basidiomycota > Agaricomycetes > Russulales > Russulaceae > Lactarius > Lactarius akahatsu. The sequence goes on along the minus strand of JAKELL010000016.1, from coordinate 341,453 downwards.
ATCTGATCTATTAATAGTGCTTCTTTCCTGCCAGTTGGAGATGTGCGCTGTGTTCGTCGTATGGGAATTTAGATAGGGGGATCTCGCGCCAGAGATCGGGTGTAAGGAAGGCGTATGTCTTTGTTATCTGTCCGATTTGTTATCGTTAGTAAACATTCGAGCCGATGTGTGATCGCACATACGGCGGCGAACGTGGCTTTCAAGAAGTTACCCATGGTTGCGGTTGAACCTTTTGACTGTGTATAGCAATCGGAGACACCAGCGAGCTGAAGAAGACGCTTCGAGGCAGGGGCAGCGACGATACCCGTACCGCGGGGTGCGGGAATGAGTCGGCACATGACGGAACCAACCTTTCCACTGACTTTAGAAGGTACGGTATGTGGCGCACCGAGGTTGGCACCCCAATACCCGCGACGGACGGGGACAACAGAGAGCTTGGCAAGGATGATTGCACCACGGATTGCCGTCGCAACTTCCTTTGCACACTTGACTCCAAGACCGACATGTCCATCGGAGTCACCGATGGCAACGAAGGCCTTGAAACGCGTACGCTGACCGGCGCGAGTCTGTTTCTGCACAGGCATGATCTTCATGACTTCGTCTTTGAGGCTAGGGAGGAAGAAGTCGACGATCTGGTACTCTTTTACGGGGAGTGAGAAGAGGTAGATTTCTTCCATCGATTTGATCTTGCCGTCCTTGACAAGACGACCGAGCTTGGTGACAGGGACCCTTTAAGTCGCACCGGTCGGCTCAGAGGCGCGAGAACCTTAACAACCAAGCACGTACCACTCCTTCTCTTCGTCCTTGCGACCGCCCCGACGACCGCGACCACGGCCCCTACCACGGTCACCACCACGTCCACGTCCAAAGCCTCCACGTCCACGTCCAGAGTCAGCCATATTCGATAAGTACTGCAAAATGAAAGTGAGTAGAGCTATTGCAGAAAGTTGGAGGTGTTATCGGAAGAAGAACTAAGCGATCCACCGGTGTACGACCGCAGCGACGATTGGATATGTCCAGAATATCGACATCCAGGCTGTTGGATAGTACTCACGTCTCGATGTTCTAAGAAAGTAAGAAGATACCTCGCTGGTCTCGTCCGTCGATTGAGAGGGTGTAGCCGTATCTTCTGCCACTTGCTTACAAATGGCTTGACAACTCGTGACAGAGGGTTCAAACACCGCCGCCTATTTTCCGGGAGGACCCCGGGCACTCAGATAGCTTCCTCAAGAATCTTTCGTAAAAACGATGAATGAATGGTCCATTGACAAATCGATTAGGCTCCTTGAGATGCACCTTGCATGACGCCCTCAGCGGCAGGGCCCACGGTGGACTCAGTGTGGCATCATCGGGGCTGAAACAACATGTGTCGTGACTTGATCGGTGTTGGAGTATATAATGGGCCGGCCCAAGGAGGTTACAGGTTCCTGACCCCCGCCTTGACTCCGACCACACTCAGCTTGTAAGCCACTGCCCAGCTTACCTCACTGGCAATAACACTCACCATCACTCGCACATTCTGTCTTCCTTAGACCTGTAAAGCAACCCTCTCGTCCTATAACCCGACCAAGTTGGCACCTCATGTCGAATTCCACTTTTTTGAGTTTAAACAAACCGATATCTAATCTCTGCCCCACGTTAGTTTTGCCCTAAGCCACCTCTATTATGCACTCTGACTTTTATTTTCAGCAACGGGCGTCAGACCGTTGGAGATGGGGCTTTCTACGTTGACGTCGCACCGAGTGTGCTAGCTATTTGCCACGTCCAGGGCTCAGATAATATGTATTATTACTCGACTACGTTCTCTGGGGGGCCTGGGGTACGTACCTCCCACTTCTACCTATGCTGATTCATAATCCCGTTCTCCAGTGGCGGTTTTGACACCCCCAAATCTAAATGCCCTCCTGACCGAGGGTCGCCGGGCTGCGTGACAGGCGGTCCGGCGTCGAAACACGCCACAGCATATAATCACACCCTTTATCCCACTCCTCAGTCGACACCCGAAGACACCCGACGCGATTCCCGTCAAGGCTTCTCTTGTCTTCCCGTCCTACCCGCCACTCAAGCAGATGTTACGGCATTTCCCAGGGATCCCATAGCACCTCAACCCATCCCCGGTGCCTCAAGGTCCAACGGCTACTCGCATGGCCTCGCCACCCCACCATTGACGCCAGACGACTCCATCGAGGATGTATCTATTCACTCAAATGATGATGCTCTCGAGTTACTCACCACATTGTTTCCGAATCACGGGATCGCTGCTCTGGAATATGCGAGGAGTGTATCCGTTTCTTCGCTAGAGATGGGTATCTCCTTCGATGGTGTAGTGCTCGAGTTACCCGGCAAGCCAAAGACCTTCTACATTGATTGTAAGAGCGCTGAAGTCGTCAATTTACGTGAAGGGTAGGCAATTTATTGACCGTTATGACCTATCTCACCTAGTGTGTTTTTAGTATCGTCGCTCTCTTAGATCTTGCCGACGAACACCTGCAATGCTCTGCGCTCATAATTGCTCTCGAAAAAGCTTCGCCAGCACTCAGCAGCCTGCTGCACGCCCTTATGTATGTTGGAGGTACTGTGGTCACTAAGCCTGACTTCCCTGTCGACCCTGCCTACGTCTTGGTCGGCTTGGAGATATAGCGGTGTTGGGGATAATGAGTCGTTCTGAAAATTTCATGGGATAAGAGGGCTGTGTCTTCTAATTGCCTACATCATCTCGTTACTGTTCGCGTCTTTCGATGTATTCTGTACATAATATGATACGTTATCTCTGACTGGTGCTGTTGACGACCGACGATCATTACCTGACTTGTTGACAACCCTTGAATGTTGAATGAAGGTACAGTCACGTTAGAACGCATCCGAGTCAGACGACTACCGCGCTTCTAGTGCCATGGGTTTCATCGGGGACCTCGTCCAAGGACTACTCAAGGTTTTCTGTGGATCCCAACAAGAGACATCGGAGCCTGTACAACCTGGTCCCGGGAGGCCCACATATGCTCAACAGGCGCAGCAGCCGGTTGTCCACCAGGTTCAGCCACAATACCCGCCTCAGCAACAATGGCAGGTCCCACAACAGCCGCCTGCCTCGGCCCACCCCCAGCAGCAGCAACAGCACGCCCGACCTCACCCGCACAAACCACACCACGGCCATGGTCATGGTAGCCAGGGTCAAGGACAAGAAGGAACGCCTCAGAACCAATGGACATCGCCACCTTCACTCCCACAGTCACCACTCCATCATCCAGTTTCTCCGGCACGTCCGACGGACGATCGAGTAGTGGTGCGTCCCTTCTTTCTCTCCTCCTACGTACTTATGACCCAACACCGAACTTCTAGGATCAGAATCTCGTCAACCAACAGAATGAATATTACGTGACTCTGCGTGCTCGCGCGAATCGAGAGGGCGATGCGATGGCGCGTGCGTTCGAGGAAAGCCACGCGGCTTACGGACGCGGAGATGGCGGCGCTGCCAAGGAGCTCTCGAACCAGGGAAAGACGCACCAGAGGGAGATGGAGCGCCTCAATGCAGAAGCAAGTGCCTGGATATTCCGTAGTGAGTCCGATACCATGTTTCTTCCTTTCATTCCTTTACTGATCCCGTGTGTGAAACTGCGCAGAAAACAACCTGGTAGGTACGATTCTGGTTCGGCCAGATAACTGAGGTGACGTGGCACCGCTTGTGTCCTTAGGATAGTCGACCGGGGGAGGTCGATTTGCACGGACTTTACGTCAAGGAAGCTATTGCATACACCGACCAGAGCATTTCTGAGGCGCAAGCCAGGGGTGATAAGGAGGTTCGCCTCATCGTTGGTCTGTATCAAGGTTTTGTTCCAGGATAGCGTGACTTACCAGCCGTCTTGTCGCTTCGTAGGCAAAGGTATTCACTCGGCGAATCACGCAGCGAAGCTGAAGCCGGCTATCGAAGAGCTCATGCTCAAGTAAGCCCCGCGAGATCTGTGCTGTATTCTGACTTATCTCCCGTTGTCTAGGCACAATCTAGTTGCAGCACTGGACCCGGACAACTCGGGTGTCCTGGTGGTACAATTGGAAGGAGGCAACGCCGTAGAACGGGCAAGAGACCGTGGCGGAGTGGCGCTAGGTGCAGACGATATCATGCGGAGACTCGACAGCCGGGATGATGGCTGCATCGTGATGTAGTATCCTGCTGTATTGATATCGATATACCTCGTATTCGGGTACGTAGGACTTCGATGAGGTGACTGGGGGTATCTTCCGAGGTCTGCCCTTGCGGAGGTAGAAGACCGTATGTCTGGTCGCCCGCCCCCATTGTCGTGGTCTCCGTTATCGCCACATCAGTTGTTGTTCCTTTTGACCGTCTCCAACCTCATTGACCTGTCACTGTGCTCAGTCCTTTGATCTTCTATAACATCTCGTTCCTTATCTCGTTCCTCATCAAGTTATCGTTCCTACGAGCCAAGGAGCCGAAGCACATATAAGAGGGTAGGTCAAACAAATGCTTACCGTGTGATTGTTGAATGGATGCTCTATGAAGAGGTATATTGGCTACGTGCTGCCATCGCGAGACTCGCCGCAGCCGGATATAGAGGTCGCGCTGGTGGCATACAAAATATCCGAGTTGTTGAATATTGTGATGCACGTCACTCTTGACGTGCCGTAACATCGTCAAAGAAATATAGCGTTGCGGCTAGGTTTTAAAGTAGTAGTTGATCTTTAGGTATTTTGTGCATAGACGAAGAGGGAGGAAAGGACTTCAGCGCAGGGTTGCGAGTTGCGAGAAAAAAATGTCCGCCCCAATCGTTGGTTAGACTCGTAACCGGCCGTTCGAATGAGGATATTGAGGGGTTGCGAGCGACTGGAGGATCCTCGATTCTCTCGAGGTCCACACCTGGATTCTTCGAAAACCATGTCTACTCATTTCAGTCAGTCTTCGGTGCCAGTGCTAGCAGTTTTTGTTTTGAAATTTTCAATTTCTATTCTGTAAGATACTGCAGCGCAGTCACTACATTACTGTAGTAGTTGTCAATCGTTTGTACGAGGGCGTGTAGACGTAGCGTAGGGTATCTGTCACGGTGGTGTGCCAAAAGACGATAAGGAATTTTTTACGAGGTGTCATACCTATCATGCGGAGCCAGATACAGGGCCAGTCTCTCCACCAAAGGAAGGACCATTTTTGAGGACGCACAGGCAGAGAGCCATCGCAGAAAAGGTTCAAGAATGGAACCCCAGGAAAAGGGGTGACCTGGCAGGGCGACGGTCTCTTGAAAGGCGGTAGTAGGGCTGGTGTTGGGCGAGGAACTTTCTTCGGATAAGGCTTCTGCTTCCAGCATTTGACCTCGGCGAATATATTGACATGGTGAAGCTCATATACTGCAGGCAGGAATTTGAGGTCGGAGCCATCTGGATATTCGAAAGCCCTGAAGTTTTGGTGGAACGTGTTGTCTGAGCGGGTACCGCGTGGCACACCTGTGAGTGAAGTTAGTGAAGGCTTGAGGGTGGTCTCACTAACCCCGGTGATGATAAAATCTTCGACAACCGAAGATTAGCAGTGGGAAGGAGTGGCCAGCGCTTTGTCTGGGTGATAATATAAGAAACTGCAATGAAGCGGGTCAATGTAATGTCAAGCCCAGCCGTGAGCACCAGATGGTGACAGATCCAATACAGATGGCAAGACAAATGCAGGGTCTCGATATTACTGTCAATAATGTCGAGTCCTCGCATTTGTCATACCGAAAAAAACCAGTTGGTAGCCGTTCACGAAGTGCAGAAGTCGGGACCAATCCAGAGCAGATCCATAAAAATCGGACCTGTTAGAAGAATCTAAGAACAGTGACCAGCCTGTATATGAGGCTCGATATACAGGTCTACCCCTCATACAGACGGTCACCGGTCTATGTAGACATGAAGGAGTCTGTTTTCGTCGTGACGAAGAGCGCGTGTTTCTTGAATCACTGACGTTCTAGAATTATCTCGGAATTCTATGTGGTATCATACCATTCAAAGGAGCGTCTTCGAACGCTTCCTGAAGCCACCATCACCGTTTAAGCTCAACTGCACCCGCAAACGCAGAAACAAGGACTCTATGGCCCCTGTGACTCGCGAGTCTAGATTGTAGGGTGAGCCACAGATCGTCCCTTGGATCGTCCTACGTGTGGCCCAGCGTTACCGGAGCCAGGTTGTAGGTGTGCTGCGTTTCCATTCTTCCCGTGCTTGTGCACTCTCCAAAAAAAAGCAAAAATGGAAGAACGTTTTAAATAGACCTTCGATTCGTACTCTTCGAAGAAAGGGGATGGAAAATCCCTCGCCTCCCCAAGATAGAAGGTTGCGAGTAATATTTTGCGTGCTGATAAGGCGATATTCGGGTCATCAGCGGCACTGGACGACGCGCGATAACGAGCTGGGATGGGACACTTTCTCGATTGACCCTTTTCCGTGTATTCAGTAAATGTTCTAAATGGTACTTCGAATCACGCTCCGGTTGGGGGTATCGTGAGTGCCAGGCTGTACCACCGTGCACAGGGTCCAAGAACGGGGCCGCCCTTCTGATGGGAAGCCTATTGGTCGCAATAGAATGTGAACCCGCGATTGGAATCAATCGACAAGCGGCCCTGTTGCGGCTTGTGAGGGTACAGGTGGGGGATAGTCTTTCAGTGGTTGTCTGTCGCATTCGCATCCACTGAATCAGCCATTCACAAGAATTGACGGGAAGAAAGCACGTACGCTCTCCTCTGCCACACGTTCTCGCTGCTCGTACCCAGTCTGCGTCTCGCCCACCACTCTGCACGGTGCTTAATCCACGCGTCGCGCCGTTGTTCCGGGTGCAGTCCCTTGATGCTCAAACAAAACTTGAACTCGTTCCATTTTGCCGAACAGTGCGCCATCTCGCCGAAGCGGTATATCGATTTAAGCTGCGTTCCTAGAACTGGCCCCAAACCGTGTGAACTTGAACAGGCCTAAAAAAGAGGAAGAAAGCATACTATTACACGAGAGGAAATCGTCAAAGACGCTCATGCAGCTGGGAACGTCCTCGACCGTCGGGTGTAATTGACGAAGACGTGCTTCCTCTTGAGAAACTGCAGTCTCGAATGCAATGCTCTCGGTCATTGTGACGTCGAAGTGGCCGTTCATTGAACATCTAGCCGGCTTATACGGCCCGCTAGGTTGTCAACGATGATTCGTTGTGTTACCTTCGATGCGCTACACACCCTCATTACACCATGCAAGCCTATCCACGTTCAATACTCTGAAGTATTCCGCCCTTATCTCGGCGCGCTCCCGCCCGACGCAATTTCTCGCTCTTTCAAACTTGGTGTGCTATTTTATCTTTTCCGCGTAGGCGCTGCGGGGCCCTGAGCAATGGCACGGCAGCACTGCGACAACTCCAAGCAGAAAAGCCATCTTATCGTGCGGGTGCAGAGAGGTGGTGGAACGATGTCATTTCCCGCACGGCCATAGGCGCAGGTGCCGACGCCCAAGCAGTTGAAAAGCATCTTGATTCAATAGTGCCAACCCTCATGAAGCGATTTAGCTCACGCGAAGGATACCGCCTTTTCGGCGATACTCTCGAGACGCGTGAGCCCACCCCAGTTTACGGGTGTAGCTGTGCTGATACGCGACAGTTCGCACATTTCGTTCTATGGGCGTACGGACGGGTCTCATCACCAATGCGGATGCGCGGATAGGTGCGTTGTCGCGTGATGTGGTGCGACTGCATGTTTATGACTTGCACAGTGGCTGTTCTCGAGGACCTAGGAGTAGAGGAGTACCTCTCGCCTGTGCTCATAAGTGAAACCGAACGCGTGGAAAAGCCATCGTTATCCATTTTTCTGGCTGCGTGTGCACGCGCACGTGTCACCCCGGTGGAGACTTTACATGTCGGCGATGATCTCAAAGAGTAAGCCGCGTTGTATCTGGTGCACTGCTCCCGCGTTCATCAATGTACCGATACAGCGATTACCTCGGAGCAGAAAATGCGGGGCTTTATGCGTTGTTATTGCGGAGGACGAGATCAGATGGAGACCGGGAGCGGGAAAATACCAAGGTACTAGACGCGAAGACCATTAAGGGTCTGAATGTCGTCAACGACCTGTACGATGTAGTTGCGTGGGTCGAAAGAATGAACATGAAGTAAAGAACAATCCGTGGCTATGATCGCGAATCCGAAAAATTATAAAGTAGATGCGCAAACATTCATAACGGGACAGTAGCTACATCTCGAGCAGGGATGATAGTCTTTGGCTGTTTCCACGCAACGTCCTCGATGCGCTCGCCCATCTTCAGCACCGTGGCACGAACAACGCGCGGGTCTTTTCGGAGGAGTTTGCTCAGACTCTTTTGCTTCTCAGGTGACGCATCGAAATGCATTGTCCAGTAGCTGGCAGAGATTGCATTTAATTCTTGAAAGGCACAACATAAGACGACTAAACATACTCTCCGTGATCGTGATTGGTTCCATGTGAACGCATGCGTTGAGGGAGCGTCTCGGTGCCCCAGTACTGGATCCCACGAACGACGCCGCCATTGCCGAGAATGTGCGTGGCAGCTAGGCGAACAAGGCCTTTAATTTGTCGCTGTGAAAATAAAAGTCAAAGAAGGCCCCTTAACACAATTCATGAACATACGTATTCAGGATTGTGTGCGGCGATACATAAGACCTGATAAAACGGCATTGTGCACTGAAAAGTGACCAACCCAGGTTGGCTTCTGAACTCTGGTTACGGTCCGGGCGGGGCGAGAATGCGGCCCGGGGTATTGGCCAGCTCACTTGGCAGCGTGTCAATGAGCGTCCGCTTTCAAGTTGCGTGTGAGCACATTTCATATCCCCAGGCTGTCTATCCAATAGTTTCAATACCATCGAAAATGTCTATGAAAGCTGTGAGCCCCTTCTTTTATTTCGTTGTCGCATCGGATCCTGATGACAAGCCCCCCCGTGATAGATCGTAAAAAGTCAGTTGGTATAAATAGAGCTTCTCGAGCTTATTTGAAACCTCTTTTCACTAGGCGTCATCTCAGGGGACTCCCTTGTCCTCCGTGGTCGTCCTGGCCCCCAGGGACAACTACCCAAGGAAAGGTGAAACCCTCGCACTCGGTGGGTGTTCTTCACGCTGACCGATCCCAAGGATCCTTCATCTCGCAGATGTCTCGTCACCAAGGCTCGGAAACGCATCCAGAGAGGATGAAGTAGGCAATCGTTGGTTCCATTGTGTGTGCTTGGCTCATCGTTGGTGCTCTGCAAGCCCTGGGCGTACGAAGCACGCGAATTCCTACGCGCGCTGACTGTTGGCAAGGAAATCGCGTTCACGTCTTCGCATCAGCTTCCACCTGGAGAAGGAGATGTCCCCCGTGATCTTGGCAACGGCGAGGTCAACGGTGTTGACATTACCAACGAATTGCTACTGAATGGCTGGGCTAAAGTGAAAGAATTCAAGCGCGACCCGACTGAGGATGACCTTCGACGGAAAGGCCTCGAATCGGAGGCAAAGTCTGCTGGTCGTGGCCAATGGAACCCCCACGGACCGAAGGTGAGTGTCAATTCTTTGGATTGAAGAGTGACATTTACCTTTGTTTCTTAGGCGCGGCAGGTCGTACACAACATGCCTTTAGATTCGCAAGGATTCATCAACGAGTGGAAGGGAAAACAGCTCGACGGTACGTAGATTGAAATCCCTTGCCAAATCAGGGATACTCAAATTTTCCAGCTATCGTCGAGTCTGTTCGTGATGGAACCACGCTCCGAGTGCGGCTCCTGATGCCTGAGGGCGAACATCAATTCGTCAACATCACACTTACAGGAGCACGCAGTCCACGTGCGGCTTCGAAACAAGGAGAGACATCCGAACCATGGGCAGACGAGGTGAGCTACACTTGGGGCTTCTTATGCACAATATGGGCAACTGATTTTCTCTTAGGCGAAATACTTCACCGAATCGCGTCTGCTTCAGCGCGCCGTGAAAGTGCAACTCCTCTCGCTGCCCACTGCGACTGCCATCCCATTTCAAACTAACAGCAGCACTGCACCGGCACCCGCAAGTATATTCATTGGCATAGGTCGGTTGCTTGATCTTGCGGGTCTCATCTCCATTGGGTTCACGTAGATCGACTTTCCAGTTCTGCACCCCGCAGGCAATATTGCCGAGTTCCTCCTCGGTGCCGGCCTCGCACATTTCGTAGAATGGCACTCAGGCATGTTAGCACCCTATGGTGGCTCAGAGAGCCTACGCAACGCGGACCGGGCTGCTAAGCAAAAGCGTCTCTGTTTGCACGCGAATGCGGCGACACCATCGGCCATCGGCAGGTCACTATCCGAAACACCCAATGGCGCGGCGCGGTTGTTCGAGGGTACCGTCGTGCGTGTTTGGTCGGGAGATCAAATCTCGATTGCCACGAAAGACGGGAAAGAGCGGAGAATACAGCTGAGCTCGACGCGTGGACCCAAGTGCGTTCATTTCTTCGATTTCGATGACTTGGGCCACATTCTCACTCTGCGACGGACAGATTGTCAGACTCCAAACAGGCGTACTACGCTCAAGAAGCTCGTGAATTCCTCCGGAAAAAGCTGATCGGCAAGCATGTCAAAGTGCATGTCGACTTCATCCGCCCTCGCGAAGGCGAATACGACGAGCGCGAATCTGCTACCATCCGCTTTGGAAACCAGAATGTGTGGGTTTGATAGTGGCATTGGCTGCCTGGGTCTTATTCTGACACGTCCTGCAGCAACATCGCCGAGCAATTGATTGAGAAAGGTCTTGCCAGCGTAGTTAGACACAGACGCGACGATGAAGATCGTTCGCCCGATTACGACAAGCTAATGGCTGCCGAGCAGACGTGAGTGCAGCGCCCGCAATACTCTGTCGGGCTGAGCTCACACGTTACTATTCCAGTGCTGCGGCGGAGGGACGGGGCATCCATTCCGGAAAGGAACAACCGGCGCCGAGACCCCCGTTGAATCTGTCTGAGGCTAGCAGTCGCGCTGCTCAATTCTTGAACGGCTTCAAACGGCTAGGCAGAATTCCAGCAGTGGTTGACTATGTCGCTGCTGGGTCACGATTCAAGTGTGTTTCCATGGCTTTTTTTGGTCGTGTACACTGAACAGGTGCCATGGCCGGCAGAATCTTCCTCCCTAAGGACAACCAAGTACTCACCCTCGTACTCGGCGGTAATGTGCTTTAACCTTCTTTCAGCCTTCAACTGCTAATTACCTAATAGGAATTCGTGCCCCTCGAACCGCGCGTAACGTATCCGAGAAAAGTGAACCATATGGTTCTGAGGCGGCAGAATTTGCAACACGGCGATACATGCAACGGGACGTCGAGATTGAGATCGAGACGATAGACAAGTCCGGGGGATTCATTGGCGCCTTGTATTTCAACAAAAACGAAAATGCCGCTGTTACACTTGTTTCTGAGGGCTTAGCAACCGTTCATGCATTTTCGGCAGACCCGCTTCCCTGGGCCAAGCAACTATACGATGCCGAGGTGTGTCGCCAAAAGTGTCGTTTTCTTGAGAGCATTCTACCTAACGCGTTGCTCAGGAAGAGGCAAAAAAAGCACGGCGGAATGTATGTTTATGATGTGTGTTGTGTTTGCCACTTTAGCTGACATGCGAGGTAGATCTGGTCTGACTATGATGAGACTGCCGCGAAGGAAGCAGAGGCCGAACCAGAGGAAGACTATAGCGCGCGAAAACCAGAATACATTGATGTCATTATCAGCGATGTCCGGGCAAAGAGCGGGTTCAGCTTCTCGGTACAGATACTGAACACCGAAGGTAATCTTCTCACTGCCTGCTTACGGCCGCGTTTGACCTACCGCCACAGGCATCGCATCGCTAGCACAACTTATGCGCGACTTTTCTACTCACCACAAAGTCACTGCTTCTCCACCAGGCTTTGTGCCGAAAGCTGGCGATCTTGTTTCAGCGAAGTTCTCGGATGGAGCGTGGTATCGCGCAAAGATCCGTCGCGCATCGCCCATCAAGCGCGAGGCTGAAGTGACCTTCATCGACTACGGCAACCAAGACACAATTGGATTCACGAACATTCGCCCCCTGGACCCCAAGTTCCGCACACTACCCGGTCAAGCGCACGATGCGCGTCTCAGGCACGTGGCCTTTCCTTGGCATGCTAACAACTAAAATTTGACCCGACCCGTCGTGCAGTTTTGTGAAACTCGTTGGCGAGGACAGCGAATACCGCCAAGAAGCAGTCGACCGCTTCCGCCAACTGTGCGACGGGCGCAAGCTGGTCGCCAACGTCGACCACAAAGAAGGTTCTACGCTTCACCTCCGGCTCATCGACCCCGCGGACCCGGCGACGGCAGAAGACCCTCTTGCGTCAATCAACGTGGACTTGGTCCGCGAAGGCCTCGCATCTGTCGATCGCAAGGGGTGCAAGTACATCTCTTCGTACCCGCACGTGGTGAAGAAGTTCCAGGAGGCCGTCTCGGGAGCGAAGCGCGATCGGTATGGGATGTTTGAGTTTGGTGACGTCGAAGAGGATGACGAGTGAGGGGGTTATGTAATTCTACCTGGAGCCCAGACGCACGAATACTTCATGGGAGCCAATGCGATTTGGCTTGGATTATCCCTCTTCCCTGTTTCTATGAAGTTGTGGGTCATCCCGTCCGATGACTACGATAGGTCGGTTTTCAAATTAGTTCATCGGCTACGACCAGTCCGTTCCGCGGCCAAGAGCAAAAGTTGATTCAAATCATGACACCTAACTTGCATGATCCGCCATGAAACGTCAATACCCCGCCCAACCTCCGCGGTGCCCCCATCATGAATGGCGTAAATGGCGACGTAAACATCCGTATGTGCTGTAATGACCCTCGCCGGGTCGAATCGTTCCGAGCCAGTTCTGTCAACATCGGGCCAGTCAGCCCGGAATGAGCAGCTTCCATCGTGCCAGAGCATCAACATCCGTGACACAGCCACATGTGTGTGTTCTTGCAGTGTGTGATGAAGCCATGAAGGACGAACGTTCCTCAGATATCCTTGGGCGCAGTGAGCACAGCACAGCACCCATACTTGGTTCTGTGTACATGGAACCTGTTCCCCGGAACTCGCATTGCTGCACTGCGCTGCAGTACTAAGCACACCAACACGTGTTACACACGTTGGAACGGGTAATCCAACTGATGCTGCGAGCGCCTAAACGATTACGCGGCTGCGCCCTCTGGACCCCTGACGTCGAGAACGGGCTGCTATAACTGCGGGAGGCGATCCTGTCGTTATTGATAGGTTATAATTCAATCATCGCCACGTCGCACTATTTCACTTTTTCCCTCCCTTCGCTACCGCACCATGAGCCCCGTTGCACCTGTAGAACCCCCTCTTCACCCTAATGTGACAGTCGAGGACGCCTCAGACGAAGAGTACGTGCCACATGTTAAGGGTGCTGCACCCGCGAGGCTGATGTTACCCTCCTCCGCAAAGGAGCATGATGTCTTACCTGTCGGAATTGCGTGCGGTAAACCCAGAGAAACCCTTGCCCCCACTCTTTTCTCCACTACTTGAACCCCCCATCCTCCACCATCATGATGGCCGCCCGAGGTCACCACCCCGTTCACGCTCGAGCCGTACACGAAGCCCAACGAGTAAAACTCAAGGTTCCAAATCAAAGTCGCGCGAGCGGGGCCGGCGAGACGGCAGAGAGCGACGCCCGTCTGGGGCAGACTCTGTGCTGACCTTCATGCTCGTCGAGGAGGAGCGCAACTCATCCAACCTCAGGGCGCTGCTGCAGGTCACACGTGACCGACTGGAGACAGAGACCCGCCGGGCGGACGCGGCCGAAAGCCGTGCGACGATTGCCGAGGCACGTGTACGGGAGGGGACGAGCCGAGCCGTGGCGGCGGAGCAGGCCCAGCACCGCAGCGAACTGGATACTGCGCGCGCACAGGAGGAGACCAAACGCGTGCAGATGCAGACGGAGACGGCGGAGCGTGAGCTGCGCCGCGTGACGAACGAGCTGCAGCGCCTGACGCGGCAGAAGGAGGAGGCGGAAGCGGCGGCGGCGAAAGCGCGTGACCTGGCGCGCAAATATCAATCAGCGCTGAGGGACTACCAGGCGCACGAGGAGGGCCGACAAGAGGGAATCCGGCTGGCGCTGTTGAGGCGGTACGATGATGGGAGGGAAGATGGCTGGGAAGAGGGGCGCAACGAAGGTTGGGACGCAGGCCGAGAGGAAGGGTTCCACGAAGGACGGAAAGCAGGTTTCGAGGAGGGTCGCGACATGGGCAGGAGGGAAGAACGGAGGTACGCGGGGCAGCTATACGACCGCTGGAAGGAGGCCCCGAGCTCAAGACATTTCGACGAGGTCGAGGCGGTGATTCCGGACAGATCTTTGTTCAGCAAGGGGAGAAGCGAGGTGCGTTGCGCTCGGCCATTCTTAGGTGGTGACAGCGAACACTCAAATATTTGGGCAGAGCCAGGAGCGGACGCGAACCTGGGTTGAGTCCGCCGTCGATGACTCAATTCGTTCACATTCGCCAAAGCCGCGCGAGGCGTGGCTGCGACGCCGGATGACGCCGGAGCCATTCCACGAACACGGAGAGAGGCAGTGATAGATGATCACGAGAGGACATTGACACTATTTATTTTTGATCACCATCATCATCCGGATCACATCATCCACACAGATATCTAATTAGATATTCGTGGGAATTTATGGGGCGCAACCAACGGCGACGACGACGAGCCTACTTTAAGCTGCTTTGAAAAATACTGTATCATCACTCATGGCCACCCTTCCCAAGTTACCTCCTTCTCCAGGCGTCGGTGCACGCAGAAAGGGCCCTAAATCTCTCCCTACCTTACCTCTCTCTGCATTTAGTCCACCCAACACAGGCGTATCCGACAGCTTCCCACTCCCACCAAGTCCGAGCACCGTCCATCCGGACTCCGTTATCGATGCCAGCGTTCGGGATTCGATCCCAGAATGGAAAAAACAGACAGCTGGTCCCCTCGACGGTCGCGTGAGCGCCGTCGTCGTGAAGGCTAGCGAGGGTGAACTCGAGAGGTACGCTTGTGGGATGCCGCCCATTAGTTGCACCATCACTGATCGTTCCCCAGACTCGAATCGCAGGCATCCGAAGCCGGCGTCACCATCCTGGCCGCTTCGATACCATTAGACTTGGAGAGCGGGACGATTCCCGCCATCCCTTCGACCAAGTATCGCATCGCCTTCACAGCTTCATTCACCAGTACATCAGATGTCGCCGTCGCCACTCTCCAGGCGGCGCTAAAAGCTGGACACATCGTCGACATTGATGTTCAAGATTCCGGTGAGGAGGGTTGGGAGAAATTGGAAGATCTCCTCACCAAAGCCACAGTGGAGACATCCAATACGGGATACATTATCCTCTGTGGGTATCCCGGCGTACTGTTTCCACACAAGTTACTGATCTCAGACAACTACAGCGAACATCCTCCCTCCCCCACATGATCTTGTTCTTCCTATCGTGAAACTGCTCACCCATCCGACCTACCAGTCATATCAGTCGCAAATCGCAACCCTTTCCCTCATCCCTAGGGTCACCCTTTCTTATGCTCCCCCCACATGGAACGCACCCACGCCACCCACGCCAGTTCCCGGCCAGGATGCGCCTACCGCATCAAAGGAACAGAAAGAATGGAAGCGCAGGATCAAGATGTATTGTAAGTCGTTTGATCATCTATCCCTTGTCCGCCCCTTCATCGGCTAACGTGTCGTCGCGTTCGTCTCCCAGTGGGTCCTGCTGTTGAAGCGTTCGGTTTCGAGCGGATTATTTTTGGCTCTGCACCATCTCCGATCTCCCATGCACCGTCGAACGTGAGCGATTGGTACGAGATAGCGCGCGAATCGCTCGCAGAGCTTGGTGTTGATCAGGAGAGCGTCGACGCTGTTTTTTGCGGCAACGCAAAACGCGTGTACGCCACGTCGGATTGAATTTTGTAGTTTTTTGAAGGGAACTCTAGATTATTCGAGTTGTTCTTGTCCTTGTTGTAAAGGTTTTGGTTTTTTGCAAAAATTATTATTCAGACGCTCGCGGGCCACACGAAGCTCCTTTGTTCGCCTATATTGGTAGCATTGGCTTTCACAACCGCTGTCTCACCTCAAATAGCGCGATGTCCCGGACTTCTGACCCCACTATCTCTTCAAATCCTACAGTTCTTCATACATTCTACACGTCGCCTTCGGAGGATGCCGTCGGTGGGAGACTACGACAGCGATTATGATACAAGACCCGAGGCTGGCAGGGCAAAGCCGCTCTTAGACTCGGACGACTCGTAGGTTGCACACCGAATTCTTTCCTGGACACAACCGCTTAAAACACTCCTGCAGTAATAACGAGGGCCCGTCCTCTTTGACAAAGGTATATTGTTCCGAGCATGTCGTGGCATGTCGTGTGCTCACTACGCCGGATTGCATTATCAATATAGCGTCACCGTCGGTTTCCCACCAGCGACAGCGACAACAGCGATGATACACCCATAATAGTTGAGGAGACACAACAGGATACCTCTGCAACCACAAGCCTCATCCGCCAACCGACCGCTTTCGCCACCTCCAATCCGTCCTCTTCGTCCAATTCATCTCACAGTGGGCCGAGTTTCCGTCGGACTCCCATACACTCTAATGTCGCCATAGATGGGACATCCATGTTCACTGTGGAGGGCTACGTGAACACGCCGGAGCTCAGCGCTGGGCGCGGCGGGGGCCTCAGTCAGGGCTTGCCTGCGAACGGCCCCTACAAGTCACTCTTCAGGGCTACCTCAGAGTCGCGCGGTAATAGCAAGGCTCCCTCATTTTCATCGGATGCGGGTCTGCATATCCTTGCTGAGGCCGCTCAGTCACCCGAATCCGCGCTCTCACCTGTCTCAGCTGCGTCACCTGTTCCGGTTGCTGCATCAACGAAGCATAGGAAATCGTCCCCGCTGATTACATCGTCCGCGTCGTCTGTACCCCCACCGGACACAGTCTCCACTACCCAGCCACCACAGAACGCCTCAATCAGTGCAAATGTATCACGCGTCAGTACCCCTGGCTTAGGACAACCATCTCAGGCGAAACAGCGTTCTGGTACTAGTAAGGGTAAAGCTAAGGTGAAAGCTCCCCCTTCCGCGGAGCCTCCCCGTTCTTCGCGAACCGATGCGATCAACCCCGATCATAGGCAGCATGCCCTTTCGAAGCGACAGCCCCAATCCTCGTTGCCCACCGCCGAGCTCCGCGAAACCGAATCTACGGCGCAATCTCGAAGCTTACGGAAGAGCAAGACGGAGGAGAATGATGTGGCTGCCGTTCCGCCTCCGCCGGTGTTTAGTCCTCACAGCAGCTACGATTACGGAGGGGATTACTTCCCACCAACCGAAGTCAACTCGCCGGCCGTGCACGAAGTCTGCGAGAAAGAACAGAGTCTTAGCCCACCTCCGCCGAAGACCTGGGTATCGCCCGGGTCATCACCAGCAACCGCGTATCATTACCACGCACCTGCACGTACGGAACCCTCTCCTCCCGTTGTTGAAGATTCGCGTCGCTCGGTGACACCATGCACGAAAGCCCGCATGTTAACATTACTCATTGAGGATCGACGCCACGGGACCGATGAGCTGGCGGAGGTTCGCGTCCCACTTAAAGCCGCTGACGGGGGCCACTTCTGGGCAGACGCCAAGCAAGTTTGTGCGGCATTGCAAGGTGGACCATCACGTATCGACGGTATGTCCTTGCTTGTCCAACTCAGCGTGAGATAGAACGAAAAGTCGATATTCTATCATTTAGGTCCTGCGAAGGTGCTTACTATGCGTGGCAAGTACCGGCAGACATTCCTACGTATATCTGCAGAGGGCGAAGAGACGAACCAATCAGCGAACTTGAAAGTTAACGCGGATAGAACATTGCCGATAATCGTAGAGAGTGTACGTACCTTAGTCATTCGGTCAGTGTTAGCTAAGAGGCGCTCACACGATCCCCTGCTCGTTAGGCCCTCCAAATACCGACGCCAGCTCTTAGCTCGATCCCTAGTCCACTGGGACCCGTTGCTAAATTATCGACCATGGTACAGCCGCTTACACCGATTTCGAACGGCCTTGACCTCGATGGCACGCTCGCCACCCCGTTTCACCAAAGAGAATCGGTCCAACGGGTTAGCGGCGCCAAGAAGCGCAAGCGAGAAACAAGCCTCACACACATACAACTGCCATTAGTATTCGACTCTCCGGAGAGCGGTAACCTTGTGCATGCACCCGAGACGTCTGGACAAGCCATGTCCACTCCAAAGGAACACAACCCTCGCCCTCGGAAATCCAGGCGGGATGGCTCAATCTCGTCGTTCGACGATGGGTACAAGTCGGATTCGCCACCAACGGCCCATCGTGGTGCCAAGTCCCAACGCAAAGACTTTGGTCCTTCTACTTCCCATTTGCATCACGCGGGCTACGAAACGGACCAACCCCCGTCCTCTGTACGCTCGCGTCCGTCGAGTAGAGCTCAGGAAAAGTACTACGGCCCCGATCGTAAGGTACGCTCACGGCTTCAGCTACCTCCTGACCCCGTGGAGAGCGCCCATCGCATACACGAGAAAGTCGTTTCGTTCCTCCAAAACGAATTTGTGCAAGACCCTTCGAGCTGGAACGAGTTCTCTCAAAATTGCGCGCAAACAAGGTCCCTGAGCAACGCGGTGCTGCTCAAGATCTACTGGTACGCGCAGGGACGGCTGGACGACTGGGTTGGTGCGTGGACCCCGAGGCATCTGCACCACAAGAAAGTGGAAATGGTAAGAGAGCTTTCTTCCGACGACCGCGTGCTGACATCATGGTACACTCAGAAACACGTCCTCGGTGCACTGGGAATCACGGAGGATTGGTACCGCGAATGCAACGAGACGCTGTCCCTCGCGATTGCGTATGGTGAAGGAGGTGAACGGTGCGAGGATGCTCGCGCTGTAGCGGCTTCTCGTGACCGCACGCAAAAGAAGCGCGTTCGAAATTCAGGACCTACAGATCTTCTCGTGCTCCTCCGCCAAGTACACGAGGAATATTGCGAAAGAGTCAACGCGCGCCGCGAAGAGGGTCAGTGAGAGAGTGTATTTAATCATTATTTACTCTGTTTGGTCGTCAACGAGGTTCGAAGTATTTCTGGTAGACCGGAATATGATCTTGAGCCTTGCGAGCAAAATAAAAATACATGGCGATGCAATCACACGAGTAAGAGCCTGTCCAGGGGCGAAAGAGGGAGCAGCGGTGTGTGACCAAAATTGATGTTGCTACTTGTCTCTTACGCGTCCGCGATCGAATCGGGAAGGGGTCTGTGAGTTTACAGGAACAGTCTCAAGCGCTTCGTTCGGCCTCAAGGCCACAACAAGAACACAACTTGGCACTCAGTTTTATTTTCAGATACCTCACAACCTCGCTCCGGAACGCCGTTGTACCCACACTGGTCAGCCGTTAAACCAGTCTCGCCTTGATCTCGCCTTTTCTCCATTCGACGCTGAACGACCGCGTAGCTTCAAGTTGTTACTTGCGCACTGTACATTATTTGGCATTATGTCATTGGAACCCCTTCCATTCTGAAGCTTCGGAAATACCACCCGCCGGAGTCCCATCTCTCTCCCCTCTCGACGCGACGACGGGGCATCCAACGGCGGAAGCTCTGCACACCATACATAACACCTTACAGATCTTTGAAAAAATAATAAAGCGCAGGGGGCACCGCCTCTGGATACTGGGGCTCCAGGGTCTCTGTCTGTCGTTCACCGTTTTCTTCGAAATATCCTGCGGCTTCTCCCTCCTCAAACAGGTGAAGCTGCGCAGGTCGTACCTACACATACCTGAATTGATATAGCAAGACAGCAAGACAACCTGTCAGATCTCAGCGCTCAGTGCGGTCGCTTCCGTGCTTCCGTGGTGGCCACAGAACATGCACGGACAGGCGGCGGCCCCATTGCTTGTACCTGCACTAGTGGGGATGCGCTCTCACATTTGGCTGGTGCCGCAAGCGACGATTTCGCCACCAGACAGTCTCTAAACCTATGTTAGGCTATGTGTGTCGGCCCCACGTCCTTTGCAGCGGTCATACTAGCTACGCAAATGGATGCTCTTGGGGTTACTATCAGAGGGGGTTGTACACGATAAGCTCGGTCGGAAGACTCATTTGTACTGTTTTCCATCTCCTCCGCCTGTACATGTCGGACCTGACGGTCAAGCCATCAACGCGTCAACGCCAGAGCGGATGGTGAAGAAGATACAGTCGAGCTCGAATTATCATTTACTGAGAACGACACGAACTTCATGCGTCTGTGGGGGGTCCGGATCCCGAATAAATTTCGTTCGTCAAGGACGCGTTCCACGATCATATTGTCCCTGCACACCGACTACCGCCGGGTCATCGACCTATCGACGGAGCATTCAAGGCCAGCGCTGAGTCGCTGACGGTGTGGAGAACAATGGCTGTGATTCTGATTCAGGTTCCTCCACCGACTGGCGCATTACTCTAATCCCACACGATGATAATAATTCCTAGTTTGTCAACCCGGTGCCAAGTCCACTGCGCACTACCCGCCCTTGCCTGCAGGGCACCCGCTCCTGCCTGCGGGGCGCCCACCCCTGCCTGCAGGGCATCCACCCCTGCCCGCAGAGCACCCACTTGTGCCTGCAAATTGTTTACCACCTCCCGCAAATTGTTTGCCGCTGCCCTCAAATTATCGATCCCCGCCCGCATAGCATCCAGGCGGTCAATGACCTGTTGTTGCCACTGCTGTGCCTGTTGAGCGATGATATTGTCCATGTCCGTGACCGGTAAATTCGGCACTTGGTCGGCAATATCAGCTAATTGATCATCGGGGTGGTGGGAATCGGGCTGTGACTCGGACCCGGGCTGGACAGGAGGTTGGGCCATGGTGACCTTGATGATGACAATGAAGTGTGGAATGAAGCGTGGAGGTCTGGAGTCGAGGGTATAGTCACGGTTGTGGAATAGATGTTGTTTTCTGAGCGGCGTGTGCTGCTCGGGTACATATATACACCTTGTATTTATGCATTCCAACGCACAAACAACTTGCCAATCTCCCTTTATATCTCTGGCCCAGAACAAGAAATTTTTGCTTTCTGCAGAAAAATGGTCTCCAGGAACTGACTTCCTGGTGGGATACCTAAGCGTTTACTATATGAGTCGCTCGCTCATAACCCACTGGACGGTATGGGTTACGAGGGGGTGAATTGACACGTTTAAACTGTCGTGTCTCGCTAATGTCCGGTTTTACGTGCCTCTCCCCACCACAAAAAGGCGGTAGGTTGTTCGACCTCCGGCAGACTCGCGATCTCTCGCAATGAGCGCCCTCTGTCAACACGTTCATATACTTTCACACCCCCGCCCTGCGTGCCACCCAACACAACCCAGCGACTATCTTCGCCTACGATCGCGGCTCCACGTAGGTGTCTAAGGCCGGTGTACACCTCCTCTACGAGCTCGGGCGTCTCGGGCTTCTCGAGCGAGAAGACAACCAGTGTGTCACCCGCCGGGCTCGGGTCATTCCGGTTCGACGCGTATAGGAACGACGGATCGCCCCCAGTGACGGCGGGCGCGAGCAGCAGCTCGGCGGCAAGGCGGTCGCCGAGTGGCTCTTCGGACGGGCGCCGGAGGGTCGGCGTCGTGCTGAGGAGGGTTGGCACAGCCGGAAGCGGCGGGAGGCGATGCGCGGTCAGCGTGCTCGTGAGTTCGTTCAGTGTGTACAGGATGCCCTCTGTCGCGTTGCCTGTGAGGAGGCTGACCGAAACTATACTGGTTGCTAACCGTGGAAGACTACGTGCCGCGGCCCGTTGCCTGGGGGGTACACCACTTCGCCCTTTATGATGAGCTCACCCGCTGGGTCGCGCACGATGCGCCATGTCCTGTCAGCACCGAGATCGGGAATTAGGAATTCGGTGCGTCCGGGGATGGACACGACGTGGTGCGGGTGCGAGCTCTCTTGGCGCTGCGGGTTAGGACCCATGCCCTTGAGCTGCAACAGCGAAGATTTGGGGTGCTTCGAGAAGTATGGAGGCGAGGCAGACACCGGAGCAGCCAGGATGGTTCCAGACGAGTACTACAGTAGCAAGGCACAAATTTACCCAGCCAATCAGCATCCCTAGCGCAAGAATATCGGCGGTGCCTACGCACGTTTCCGACAAAAAGAGTACTCGTGGTTGCGAGTAAAGATGCGGGGTCTGCACCCCCACTGGGTATTTGGCCAACTACGGTGGCATTTCCGTCTTCGTTGAACTTGAGCGCGATTATGATGCCGTCGGACTGTTCCAGACCCGTGAAGACGAGAGTAGGGTCGTCGGGGTGCGCGGTGAGCCAAGATGGACGATTTCCGACCTTTATCTTTGAGGTGACCTCGAGAGTTGGTCCCTTGGGGTCGAAAAGGAGGCTCGTTAGGCCATCTGTATAAGATGCAACTAGGATACGATAGCCTGAGCACATCATGCGAGGAGATCAAATCGATCAGATAAGTGCATTACGAAAGCAAGACCATCCGATCCGAGTCGAGCCTTGAGTCGAGCAACGAAAGAAAATCACAAAGAACGACATGTCATATAATTACAAATTACACACAACTCGAGAGACTTGCGAGAGACTGCAAGAATTTTTTAGCGTCCCAATAATAACGGTATTGACTCTGGACTCAAAATCGGCGTGCGACCGAAGTGATATGGTCAGAGGGCATCTGAAAGCAACTAGGAACTGTAAAATTCAAGCCAGGGACTGAGCGTAGACCTGCTCATAACGCATTATCGATTATCACTGGCCTCACTTCTGCTAGCGGTAAATTTCCTCCTCATAGAGGGCCTTCAGAGGTTCCATCAATACTATGGCGATGAATTTCAAGTGGTGTCCCGCTGGCCACAACAATGCAAGGCGACGAACTTGAACAGCACAGGCGGCGTTAAGACAACTACGCACCCACGACTGCGAAGGCGACGAAATGTCGTTGGCCGCGATACTGACTCCCTTTACTTAGTCAACGTAGCTATGTTGAACAATAATTTTATTGCCCCATTTCTTTTATTCACCTCTGGCTGTCGTCTGCACCATAATGGCGCTTTCCCTGAACATTTTTTGAGCCCGAGCCCTCTACCGCTGGCACGACCAGGCTCATGTTTTTTGAGCACGTCCGAGCTGGGCCTACGGCCTACCGGCCGGGATATAAATGGATCCAGAAGAAGAAGAAAAAGGACTCATCATCCTGTCTGGTGCGAGACAGGCGTGAGGCCCCGAGACCTCGGCCGTCATCGAGTCATCGCTGTGGAAGTACTAGATCACTCGTATTCACTAAAGGCTGGCCGTGGTACGGGACATCTCACTTTGTAAAAACAGACATAATCCTGAAGAAAGAATCGAAGTTGAGCTTCTGATTTCCTCCGTTAAGTGCTTGACGGCTGAGGATGTCCTGGCCTAAAAATATGAATGATCCGGTGCTGGATCTCTTCAGCCACCTGAATCAGATTCAGGTAATCACCACTGTCGCGGACATGGTCACTCCGTTGTGGTTATGGGTGTCGTTCTGTGATGGTTGTAGTCATTGCCACATTGTTGTCGTCACTGTGCAACTGTCAACAATGGCCTCCATTGTCGTCGTTTGTGGCTTGCATTCATGGTGGGACTTGTGCATCATGTCGAGTTGATGTTGCAGCGGGATTGCACCCATCATGGCATTGTGGGGGCTTGAAGTGGGGGCTTACATGCGCTTACACGCTGTGTTGTGATCATGACATCGTGAGTTCTACTTTCGCGGTCGCATGCACCCCTGACGTCATTCTATGATAGGAGATACTACTTGATTCCCACGGAGACGACATTCACTCGCTCAGGAAGGCTAAACACACTAGGATGCACACCCGAGGAACTCTTTTATCTGCTGACGACGCTGTCTCACAGTAGGTTGTTGGAGAGCTGGAAGCCCAAGGCTGTGGGCCACAAACTGACAGTTGGCGACTGCAAGGGGTGGACATCAAGAGCCTCTGCAGTGATGATCAATGAACCTACCACTGAGCGACGATAGAGCATCTTTTGTTCTTGGGAACTGGTGAGTTAGTATTATGTTTGGGGGATATTGTATGGGTGCTCTTGAAGATGCGGCGGTATTTGCCAATTGCATCGGAATTCGTCTTTGGCTGCACAGAAAAAATGTGAAGAGGCCATACCATACCGTGACATTACGCACCCTGCCTGCAAACCATTTATTTCTTCCCGCAAACCATGTATTTCTTCCCGCAAACCATGTATTTCTTCCCGCAAACCGTTTACCGCCGCTGTCAAATTGTTGATTGCCACCTGCATAGCATCTTGGCGGTCAGTGACCTGTTGTTGCCACTGCTGTTGTGCCTGTTGAGCGATGATATTGTCCATGACTGGTAAGTTGGGCACAAGGTGGATTTGCTCAGCAATATTGGCAAATTGGTCGCCGATCTGGTGGAAATTAGGCTGTGGCGGGAGTGGCTGGACCTGGACGGGCTGTGGTTGGGCCATGGTATAGGTGTGAAGCTGGATGTTGGGGATATGGTTGAATAGATGTTTTGTTGTCTCAGCGTGTGCTACCCGCATACATGTACACCTTGTATTTATGCATTCCAATGCACAAACAATACACCTTAGGCTCTAACTCTACCACTCCCTCTCAGCGAGTCAGCGCACCCCCGCCCCGCGTGCCACCCAGCACCACCCAGCGACTATCTTCGCCTACGATCGCGGCTCTACGTAGGTGTCTAAGGCCGGTGTACACCCCTCTACGAGCTCGGGCGTCTCGGGCTTCTCGAGCGAGAAGACGGCCAGCGTGTCACCCGCCGGGCTCGGGTCGTCCCGGTTCGATGCGTATAGGAACGACGTGTCCTGTCGGCACCAAGATCGGGAATTAGGAATTCGGTGCGTCCGGAGATGGACACGACGTGGTGCGGGTGCGAGCTCTCTTGGCGCTGCGGGTTAGGACCCGTGCCCTTGAGCTGCAACAGCGAAGACTCGGGGTGCTCCGAGAAGTATGGAGGCGAGGCGGACACCGGAGCAGCCAGGATGGTTCCGGACGAGTACTAGCTAGGCACAAGATTACACAGCCAATCAGCATCTCTCGCGCAAGGATATCGGCGGTGCCGGCACACGTTTCCGACAGGAGGAGTATCCGTGGTTGCGAGTAAAGATGCGGGGTCTGCGCCCCACTGGGTATGTGGCCAACTACGGTGGCATTTCCGTCTTCGTTGAACTTGAGCGCGATTATGATGCCGTCGGACTGTTCCAGACCCGTGAAGACGAGAGTAGGGTCGTCGGGGTGCGCGGTAAGCCAAGATGGACGATTTCCGACCTTTATCTTTGAGGTGACCTCGAGAGTTGGTCCCTTGGGGTCGAAAAGGAGGCTCGTTAGGCCATCTGTATAAGATGCAACTAGGATACGATAGCACATCATGCGAGGAGATCAAATCGATCAGATAATGTAAAACGTCCAGCCATGTGCATTACGAAAGCGAACCCATCCGAGTCAAGTAAAGAAAATCACAAAGAACGACATGCCATATAATTACACACAACTCCAGAGACTGCAAGAATTTTTTAAGCATGCCAATAATAATGGGGTACTGACTCTGGGCTCAAAATCGACGTGCGACCGAAGTGACATGCTTAGCAGCGGTGGTTTAACAGATGATGCAGTTCCCCTCTGTATACGAAGTCTTCTGTAGCTTGACCTCCAGCTGGGCGTTCAACGTCCCGTCCGCGTCAACGAACGAAGTGGTGCTAAAACGAAAATATTAAACCCCAAGCAGAGACAAAAAAAAAAGAGGAAGACTCACTCATTCTGCAGGGATGTCCCAAATGCAGACTTCTCGAGTGACACGACGATTTCGCGTACGGGACCACTGGGAGAAATCTGGTGCATCTCGGTTTTGATCGCGAGCGATACCGTCGCGCGCTGTTTACCATGGTTGGGATGTTTTGGCGGAAGAGGAAATACACGGAGCGCTACCAGAGGGGTTGTCTGTGGAGGATCTGGTGCTGATGGGGGTGGGGGCAGAGACCGGTCCACGATTGAGAGGCGCCCGTCGACCCACGCTGGCGAGCTCGGCTCGCTGAGACTCAGTGAGATGAACCACTCGCCAACACGGCCTGGGTGTGGATGCGGTGCGCCAGGTGCGCCGGCAACAGCAAACACGAGTTGCCACAATCTCCCTGGACACCGGACACATTCAACACAGACAGCGGGGAGAGAAAGGAGCGCAACGCACCGCGTGCGACGAATTCAACCCGGGCTAACTTGGACACGCGCATGCGTAGCGGGAACTGTGTGAGGGAGAAGCGCACCGTGAACGCGCCCCCACCGCGTGACTCGTCCACCGTCACGGAGTCGACGGTATCAGCCCCGCCGAGCAGCACCTTGTCCGTCCCCAGGCGCGGCGAGAAACCCTCGTAGCGCTGCCCCAGGCGTACGAACAGCGCGTTGTCTGAGACGGTCATGCACGCGAGGCGTGTGTCTGCGACGCTCTGGGCATTGAGCGGGAGGGAGGCGTCCAGGATGGCCATCACGAGCGTATCTGGGTCACGGGTGGTGGTCATATGGTCGACCTTGACAGGGAGGACCGGACGCTTGAGGATGGCCCAGTAAACGGGGGAGTGGCCCTCGACAAAGGGCTCCTGCAGCAGTGCCGAGAAGTTGAGGCCCTGCGCATCGCACGCCTCGGAGCAGCTGGTGAGCACGGAGAGCCACTCGTGCTCGGACGGCCGTGCCTGGGACAGGAGGTCTCGGAGGAGGGACTGGGTCGTGCCGCGGACCTGCTTTGCAGTTTTGGAAAGACCGAATATTGAGGTGGGGAGCCATCGCGATGGGGTAGTTGCCTTGTGGCGAACCCGCTTCAGACCGATTGTTGGGGGGGACTGAGGCCGTGGACCTAACCTTGGACCTAACGTCGCATCGGGATTGGGTCCCAGGGGGTCGGTCTTGGATTTAGCGAGAGTCGTAGAGGAGCTCTGGACGACGTGTTGATAGGATGGCGGGGCATCCTTGAAGCCTTCAGACTTGTCAATCATGGCTGGTGCGATGATCGCTCTGTGGCTTCGAGTCAGGGACTTATACTCCCTGTGCGCAGCCCGCAGCAAGTCGTGGCTGTGCAGCGCCTGATTTCCAAATACACAGCCATGTTGACAGTGAACAGGAATGAACGAATGATGACAAAACTACGACAATATACAATATGTACATGACCAGGCTAGACAAAATCGAGTCGGAAAGTGCCAAATAAACGTGCTAAAGATGTCGTGGATGGGATCAATAACCAATACTTTTCGTCCGTAACAACATCGTTATACCCCGCCACAATTTTCGTTTTCTGGGCCTCACTTCGGTCCGCATCTCCCAGGTGACGGTGTACAAGCTCGTTACCGGTCAAAAAGAACGGCGGTAATCCCTCGCGCACGCCGGTCGTCTATAGCTCCAGGGATCTCGCCGCTCCGCATGAGGTGGTGCCAATACAGAAGGTCACCCACTCGCAGCGGTTGAGGGCTCGGCTTGAGTGGTTCCGCAAACTCGGATGATGGCACCGGGCAGGGTGATTCTGGCGCGGGTGGTGGCATGGTGCTATAGGCCGAAGTTAACGCAGGGGAAGTTGTCGAAGGCGAACGCGGGCTGGCAGCGTCCGGTGTACCAGGAAGGAAAGACCGCGGAGATAACGAAGAGGTTGGGGAGGACGACGATGATCGGGTGTAGGCGGGTAGAATCCCGGGCTCACCTGGAGCGTAGTGTCTCTCAGATGCAACGAGCTCAGATGAGTGAAAAACGAAGCGGTGACCATTGGTCACGCGGTTCGTCGCAGAAATCGAAGATGTGCACCGGGCGCACTAGAAACGTAATGATGCTTATGAAAGAGTACACGAACGAAATAGGATGGCCTACCGGAAACACAATCATGTAACCAACATTGCTTCCGCAACCGTGACAACAGAGTGTTTGCGTTAGACACTCACACGTCCGGGGCTGCCGCTCGTTTGCCCGCCGGCGAGAAGAATCTAAGGAGGGAGGCTGCGCAGAATAGGCTGAACAGTTGACGGGTAGTGCGTCTGTAGAGTAGAGTGGGACGTGCGGGCGAAGTAACAGAACAGCCTGGAGAATGGCAGCTCCGAATGACAGAGGATCAAACAAGCTAGCGGCCAACGCGCACCTTCATGCCACGGTTCGTCAGGAAAGTTCGGCAGTGTTTGCACTCTAGCAACCACACCTTGTGGGCCATCGATAGTGCAGTAGAGGAAGTGGCAGCCTGTGCGTCGGTAGAAGAATCGCTAGGATGCCATTGTGTATAGTTAGGATGTGTCCAGCCATTGTGTCGGCTCATCGGAGAGGGGTATGGTGCGGCGGGTGGGAACGATTGCTGAGCGACGATGGAACTAGAAGGCAGGTAGATGTGTTCGGTGAGGGAGGGGTCCTGATGTTCGGAAGAGTCACGAGAATAAAGACCGAAAGTCGCATCGTATATAGCAGCGGGTTGATGGAGACGCTGGCGTCGCCGAGACTGTGCGGGGACAAACCCGACATCGGGACTGGAAGTGCCGTCGGGTAAGGGACCAGGCGGAGTTGAAGGGGATGTTGATGGCATTGAGGACGAATACATAAGAAAGGTAATTGAAATGAGAAGTATCAATGATGGGTGGGTATCAATCAGGTAGGAGAGAGCGCAGCGCAGCGGGTGGTGTGGTAAGACGTCTGGTGGCAACTGTATTACTTGTACTCCCTTGAGTGGTTTGAATTGCATCGATACGGACTGAGTCTGCGCCTTAGATGCGTTCCCCTGTTCCTGCAAGCTGACAGTTTTAGTTTTAGTGGAAGAAAAGCCGAACAGCCAGCGTTACCAGCAGCTGAGGTCATCTCGAATCAGGCCAGAGATAGCACGGTCAGGCACCTCATCTACCCAAAGGTCGCTGACCGAGACCAAGTCCTTCTCATGTCTTCAATCCGCACCCAGGTTCTCGAGCCCGTGCAGTATCTTGCGATAACCTTTCTCGTTGATAACACCATTGAATGGTTAGCCGAGTCAAAAGGACCCGTGGCAACTTCGCTAAAGTTACGTGTAGGATGTCAAAACTGCCGCCAGGTTTTACCCACGAGTTGCGGCACCATCTCACCCACAAGGCGTCTGAGATAGACCCTCTCACCGGCACGCCCATTCTTCCACTTGAAGAGTTCTGTTGTGGTTCGCATCAGTGCCTCCCCGCCGCCGATGACCCAATCTGAATTAGTCGCCTATCTCCCGCAGCCGCTCATGGTTTCTCTGCCTTGATCGTGCGCGCGTTTGTGTCGTTGGCACGAAGCCGCTTGTTGATTTACAATAATTATGCATTAGGAAACGCGTGGCACCGCCGAAGCGGCCCCCCGCTTCACGCTCTTTGACACAGGTCCCGAATCCCAGTCCCTCTCTCGCAACCTTTCCGGGCTTAGCACACCGCTCGCGCCGATTGAACGCGTGGTGATTTCTCACTGGCATGCCGACCATACCGGTGGCCTCCTTTCCTTCCTCGACCTTCGCGGTCAGCAACTCGGCGCAAGGACCATCGTCGATGTGCATCCGAGCCGCCCCACCGCCCGTGGCATCGCACCCCCACCAGCAGACAAGGTCATCTGTCAGTTGCCCCGTGACCCCACATTTGAGCAGATCGAAGCGCACGGGGGCATCGTGGAAACGCATCGCGAGGGGCATACCGTCGCTGGTGGAACAATTTGGGTGAGCGGCGAGATACCACGCGTGACCCCTTTCGAGGCGGGTCTGATCGGTGGGGTGCGCTTCATCCCAAGCGACGACGGCACCGCTGGGAGCTGGTCCAAAGAACCGGTGAGTTACTTCCCTGATTAGTCGGCGGATCGGTTTCACGATGGGCGCAAGGATATTATGGACGAAAGGTACGCTGCTGTCGATGTCCTCGGGAAGGGTCTCGTCGTGTTTAGCGCGTCAGTGTGGTCCAAATTTTGGTGAGATTGTGCGCGGGTCTAACCCAAATACAGCTGCTCTCACGCAGGCATCGTGAACGTTGTCAAAGATGCAATCAAGAGGTTTTCGAGACCAATTTACATGGTACGTATACGTTACGTTTCTCGATTCAAGGCGTTACCAATCTCATCATCGGCTGTAGATTGTGGGCGGGCTCCACCTTGCTGGCCCAGAGTTGGCAGATCGCATCAAACCCACCGTTGATTTCCTCTCCGAAGATCTTGTTCCCGCCCCGACCTACGTACTCCCGATGCACTGTTCCGGGTTTGCGACAAAGGTGGCCCTGGAAGCAGCTCTAGGCGAGGGTTGCGTACCAGCTGGCGTTGGTCATCAGGTTATAATCAACGGGTCTCCGGATGACGAAGCGAGCGTACGCCCCCCAAGCATTCGCTCGCGCTAGAGTCTCCAGCAATTCGCCAGCATCAGGTTGCTAAGACTACTATCTGCAAGCAAGTACAGTATTTGTCGTACACAGAGATCTTCGGAAGGTGGTTGTAGTAGACATGAAAAGTATGATGATATCACATCGTACGTTGACTAACCCGCGGTGTGCTCTACTTGACTAAGCGTAGCAAAAAATAAAGTCGTGCATTCCGCGATTTCTCAAGGATTTCGCACCATACTGGCCCGTGTAGTAGTTAGTAGCTGCTGGTGTGCGTTCGGTGCCCTGGGGATCAGTGACTAAGACCAGATCTAGATCACGAATAAATAATTTTAAGCCCGCCTTTGTCGTAGGACATGCAATACAGCAATGCGGGCTGACTCGGATCAGAGGACGACCGCACAGTGACCGCACTCAGACCCGCACTCGGGACACAGGCTCCGAACCCTGAGGCTGAAATCAGCGGCTTTGTCAGCGCCAAGGCAATACCTCACGTGTTCCTGGGATTGATAAAGGCTGGCGCTGCGCAGGACCCACACACCGCTCTTCATTCAACCACCACCATCATCTACACTCCACTCAAAACTCCTCTCGAACACTTTCAGTGAGCCTCTCTTCATTAGTCACTTATTTGTCTCTGACCTATGTACCAGTCATGCAGATTTTTGTCAAGACCCTCACCGGCAAGACAATCACCCTTGAGGTGGAATCTTCCGACACTATCGACAACGTCAAGGCTAAGATTCAAGACAAGGAAGGCATTCCTCCGGATCAACAGCGTCTTATCTTCGCCGGAAAGCAGCTCGAGGATGGCCGGACACTCTCTGACTACAACATTCAGAAAGAGTCCACTCTTCACCTCGGTACGTAGTCCTGACAACGCTTTGTCCCTCCCTCCCTCTGATATCCCCTTTTTAGTACTTCGCCTTCGCGGTGGTATGCAAATCTTTGTCAAGACCTTGACGGGCAAAACCATCACCCTCGAGGTGGAATCTTCAGACACGATTGACAATGTGAAAGCGAAGATCCAGGATAAGGAGGGGATCCCTCCTGATCAACAGCGTCTCATTTTTGCCGGCAAACAGCTCGAGGATGGCCGCACCCTTTCAGACTACAACATCCAAAAGGAGTCCACCCTTCATCTCGTCCTTCGTCTCCGTGGGGGCATGCAGATTTTTGTGAAGACCCTCACCGGGAAGACGATCACGCTCGAGGTTGAGTCATCGGATACGATTGATAACGTGAAGGCCAAGATCCAGGACAAGGAGGGCATCCCTCCGGACCAGCAACGTCTTATCTTCGCTGGCAAGCAACTCGAGGATGGCCGCACACTTTCGGATTACAACATCCAGAAGGAGTCGACCCTCCACCTTGTTCTCCGTCTGCGTGGTGGTATGCAGATCTTTGTCAAGACTTTGACCGGCAAAACTATCACGTTGGAGGTCGAGTCATCAGACACTATTGACAACGTGAAGGCCAAGATCCAAGACAAGGAAGGCATCCCCCCCGACCAGCAGCGCCTGATTTTCGCTGGAAAGCAACTTGAGGACGGACGTACACTCTCTGACTACAACATTCAGAAGGAGAGCACTCTTCACCTTGGTACGCCTTTGTTCGCTTGACCCTAGCTACCTCACTGACAAGGTTTACAGTCCTTCGTCTCCGTGGCGGTCTCTGAGTTGTTAATAGTGTAGTCATTGTATCGTGCAGTAGTTGAGAATATCATCGTCATTGAAGTCAGGGTTTCCATCCACGTCGTCGTTTGAAACCAGACTTCGTGAAACGGGCCGTGCATATCTCTTTTGGACTCGACCGCGTATGACATCCAACATCAAGTCACTCACGCAATCGCATAAGGTCATCAGAGCAAAAAGGAAACAAAAACGCGAACAAGTCCCGGCCGTTGTATTCGACGAGGATGCACGTAGGTATGCATACAACTCATTTGTCGTCTCTTTTTCTGCAAGTGTATGACACTGTGGCATAGAGAATTTCTTACAGGTTTTCACAAACGAAAGTTAGCAAAAAAAGAAGAGAGTAAGAAAAGGGCGTTAGCAAGGGAGAAGCAGGAACATCTAGAGGCTCGACGAGAAGTATGTGCGCTGTCTCCGAACCCCTTCCTCCCTTTCTCGCGGTTACTCTCCCCAACTCCTGCATGGTGTCGGGCTAATATATATGACTGTAGCAACGTCGTGTCCTCGCGGAGCAGGCTACCGAGAACGCGGCAAAAGTTGAGGCGGCGTACGGTGGCTTCGTGCAGGGTGTGTCCTCAATCGTTTTTTTTTCCCTCTCCCAGCAGCTCACGAGGCCACGCACGCACGACCAGACACCGGATCAGACGACGAGGAATGGCATGGCATTGCATCGGCACCGTCTCACGATGCCGGTCTGGAACAGGAGACTTACTCCGACGAGGAGCAACTCGCCACAGTCACAATCGTGGAGGACTTTGACCCGAGCACGCTCATTCACGGCCCGACTCCTTCTTCCGAGCCGCAGGCGCCCCTTCCACCACCATCTTCTTCTCCTCGGAAGGGCGGAGAACGGGTGAGGGATGGCGAGGAGGGTCGGAAGACGAGCAAAAGGAAAAACGCGACGGTGCGATACGAAACGAAGGCGGCGCGTAGGGCGGCACAGGTGAAGCAGCGTGCGCGAAGGACGGAAAAGGCAGAATTGGCGGGTGGAAGGGCGGCACGGAAGACGAAGGCCGGTAGGAAGAAACGACGATAAAGGGGAAGAGACAGCAACAGGTCGCCGCATTCGCCTTTCCCCCAACCCAGGGTATTGGGTCATCGCCGTCGCACGGTCGCTCAACTCGGTATGTTACTTGTGTCGTGGTTGTGCTGGTGCCTGTTGCATGTAATTGCTATCCCTTTCATCGTAACCGCAACCATATACAACAGATGACTTTGTTTAAATGCCCTGCTTAGACCCCCCTGGCAGATCGGCTGCGGATTTAGGACATCCCCGCGATTCACATGTTCACAAAAACTCTTGGCCTACGACTGATTAAAATGTACCAGCCACCTTACTGTAACGGTGATGCACCGTGGACCCTGGTCCCAAAGTATCTGCCGATCAGAGCACACAGGAGCGCAGGTAACAGGACTTGGTCGGGTAAAGGGGGCAAGGTCACCCGTAGAATGTCAACGAGTTTGAGTAAGTACCTCCCTGGCGGCGGCAAAGTTCGGGTATTGAGTCCGTGACTTGAGGTCTACTTTTAGTTTCGCCCCGGATTGCACCCGAGGGAACATCTGATCATGAACTGAATTTTGCCTGTCCCTGTTCTCATGGGGCACGCCTAGATTTGCTGTGCGTCAATGCACATGGTAGTCAACCCGTGTAACCTGGCGCATACCCCAGTGCAGCGATGCAGCGGCACAATGGTTCGAGAGTCGTTCTAAAGAACGTAAAGTGGTTCGGTGTTAATTGTCGCCCAGCCTATCATCTGTTCTAACACCGAGAGCAACACACGGAGATTGTATAAATGATTAGCAGCGCCCTTCTCGGAGAGACAGTCCGCATGGGAACAAGTGATGGGTATTATGTCAAAATGGAGCCGTCTGGGGAAGAGGACGAAGTACGGCCATCGCCGTGCAGATGCTCCTAACTCGTGTTTTATTTGGCCTAGTCGTAGAAACGTCTCTCGGAAAGCTTCGTATTGTCAATCTCTACCCACGCACAAGAATTGCCCAGACCGGTGTCGCACCATAATTCGATCGAAAGTAGGGCCTTAGACCCAGCGCTGACGGCTCTGCTCGCGTGTTCGGGTCAAATTAAAACCTTCGTGCAGGAGTATAGTACCGTCCCGCTCAGTCGAGCCGGTTTGTACATTAACCAGGTGCTAAATCGGGCTTTCTCGGAGGATGGAATGAAACATTAATGAAATGCATCCAGCTTTGTCAACACAAGAGAGTTTAGGTACACAATACAACCAAGATAGATACGCTGAGCCCCCGATATTCACAAGCTACCTTTCGCGAAGACGGCCACAATCTATAGATGTCGGCTAGAACAATCCTACATCATCAGATTCGCCAGCCCTCCAGTTTGGTATGCCATAGGGCGAACGTTCGGATGTGGTTGCGCTTCGAATTGGATGTACTTTTGCGTGCCCTCCGCATCAATGCGAATCTAGTGGATCAGAACTTGAATGTCTTGAACGACACAAAGGAATTGAGTTGAGACATACAAATGCGCCTTTGTTACCCCCTTGGTCGACATAATTTGGGGCGGAGAATACCTGAGATCGTATGTAAGAGAAGGATATCGGATTAAAAACGGCAGTCTGCATACCGTTGTACATAACCCGCCATGTTCAATGGCATAACCGTCTGGGCGTGGTCAGCGTGAGCCACGACAAAAAGCCATGCATCTTCCATCTTCCTACCTTGTCGCACCTCGTGACTGCGCAGAATACCGGTTACTTTGTTCAAGTTGCACCATCGCCTAGTCACGTCAGGACCAAACGCGATGCCCACACCCTGAGTGCGGCAAATCTCGTCAGGGTCTCCTTCCTCATCTGATGGTCGACCTACACGTTTACTAGGCCCCCATCCGGGCGATTCCTGTGGGTCTGTCCAGAGTAGCTACACCTATGCTTAGCACCTCGGACTCGAGTACGAAGAACCAAAAGTACGAACCTCACCTGTCAACGCAAGTGAGTCGAATCGCCGGAAGCTGTAGAGATGAACAAAAGCGTACACATCAAACCTTCCGTCCCCGGCTGACGACCTATTCGCTTTATCGCACGGATCTCATCGAGAGTAATGCCGTCTTTCCCGAAGAGGCCCCCATGCGTGATAAAGTATCGCTTAAAACCATCCGGAGAAAGAATCACGTCCTGTTTCTCAGCAGGGGGTTGCGTTGCGCTGACAAGGGTAGCGAGAGGCACTAAAGTTCTCTGTGAGCGGAAATCTCAGACGGTACAGACGTTAGGAAACAGACAGGTCGTAAAAACGTGAGCGAAGAGCTGGAGGAAGAATGCTGTTGGTAAGATGCTTGATCAGGCGATGCGACGGGACATGCCTTGTATGTTTGCTCTCCATGCTTGTGTTTCGCCTCGCCCTCAAACCCATACGTCCGATTCATTTCTTTCGCTTCGTGATTTCCACGATTTATGAACATCCTTTCTGGAAATAGCCCTAGAGCCTCTCTGTTAGAGAGTTCACAGGACAAGCGCAAACAAAGCCCACAAACACTTGAGTGCGAAAGCGGTCAAGATGACCTCTACGGACCATGAGCCACGATCCACAAGGTCGCCGTTCATCAGTAAGATGTGGTCTTTTGATGGCTCTCCAGTTAATGACAACAGATGCAGAACATCGAAAAATTGTCCTGAGAAGTCGGTGAGCATAAAACTCCTTCAGCAAGGCGATAAGCAGCACCGTGCACATCCCCGATGACATCGATAGTGACGCCTTTGTCCACCTTGACATCGACGAGGCTCTCCTCTTTCGCAAAATGATCGTGAGCTCCGAGTACGATTTCCCATGCGTACCGTCGCGGAAGCGCCTTCCCATCTTTAAACCACTCCATCATGGATCGAATGAATTCTATAGTGATCTCGAATTTTCCATCGTCCGTTGTCTCGAGCCTTGGCCCCTCGTAGTTTTTCTCCACCTCGCAGGCCCCTTCACAGCAGATATGAGTTCAGGAACGAACGAACGACTTTGGCACGGCGTACCTTCAGCGATGATCTCCAAACACCTATCAACGGCGCTCTTCTCCTCTTCCACCTCGATCGCCTTTTCGAATTCGATCTTGCGGACAAGCTTCTGCGTCGACTCGAGCTCCTTACGGACCTGCCCATTTAGCGGCTCCAGAGCGAGCACCTTCTTCAAGTCGGCAACGGCAAGCTGCGGCTTGAGGATCTGTATGTGGCACATCGCGCGACTGCGACGCCGTCACAGCGTGGCTGCAACTCAACGGTGCATCATCAAGAAACACATTCGTAGCGAGAACGCACCGGTAGTACGCTTTGGCATACTTGGGATTGAGTTCGATGGCACGGGCTTACGGCAGGACATCTAGTTTCTCAAAACAGGGAGAAGAAAGTCGATATTTACCAGCATCGTGCAGAGCATATCCATGTTCCTCGAGCTTGATGCGGGTATATGCGCGATTACAAAACAACGTTGCATCGCCTGGATTGTGGTCTATCGCTGCGGAGTACAGTTGCGCAGCCCGCGGAAAGTCATGGCCTTTTCAACAGTAGGCAGCTTAGCAAGTAAGCAGGCTGCCAGTTCGCAAGGCAGGCATACCCAGAAAGGCCTTGTTAGCGTCGGCTTTGAGCTGGGCGGCTTCTTGTCTATCTTTATCTGAGACATCAAGATCGGTTAAGCGGAGCGTTGACAGAGCCGGGGATGGTGCCGAGGAGGGAGAGGTAGTTGGGGATTCACTCATGATCGTCAAGCATGCAGCTCTCAATCGACTAGATTGTAAAGTATTTGTACTCTGTACGGTAGTCACCGGTCCGGCGGAACATAAAGTAAATAATCGACCAAGTAATCGACCGCTCTGCGCCAACCACAAAGCAATCCCAATTGCATCGGGCATCGAGCCGAGTGCAGTGACAAAAGAACAAAAGTGCAGGTCACTGGTGACAACGTTCCAAATTGAAATATTTGCCAAGCCCAGCGTCGTAGGCGTCCATCCCCTGCAGCCAGCCGTTGACGAATTGATGAACACTGAAGAAAAGTATGAGTACAACGGTCAAAGATCAACTAAGAAAGAGCACTTACTAGTCAAGGTTGTTTTGGCAACTGCAGCAATGGGTGTTAGCTGCACTCGTGGCATCGGACTAGTCCAATCCTGTCAGAAAACGCCTTCCTATACAAGGTATAATAATACGCACATATGTCATACCATGGTGCCAGCCATTATACTTCCCAATGGTTGTGAATATGTCACCGTTGTTAACGGCCAGGAGAGTAGCAAAAAATTCAGCCCCGGTCCTGATATTGAAATCCTGTATGACAATGAGAAAGTTGAGTTTCAGACCCTCCGATAGGGGAAGACACCATACTATGTCTTGGCAGTTGCCGCCTGGAGCACCTTTACATTTTTCCCGGGTGATCTGCATGAGGCCTTGCTCACCAGCCCCACCGACAGCCGACGGGTTGCAACTGCTTTCTTGCATCGCAAACGACGCAAGCAAGATAGAAGGGACTGTATGCTGTGATCAACAAAGAGAGGCTCACGCTACACATCGAAGAGGACACGAACTGCCATGAATATTCCCGTATTTCTCGAACGTGGCGATAATGTTATCATGGCAGGGGGCAAATGCAGTGTGCCTCGCACTAGCCAAGGTCACAGTAACAAGCTGCTTGATTTCAACATGAGGAGGCGTCCAGCCGCCGCCAGTAATGCCACAATTGATCCAGTCAATGTTGCCATTGGGGCCACTTAGTTTCGTGACTTTTTCTGATAATAGCGGTGGTCAAAAGTACCCTGCGACGAACGAACGCCTCATGAGACGTACTTGATGCACCGGGAGAGCCGCACTGGCCGGAGCCAACTCTGATCAAGCCAGACGGTTCAGAGGCAGGTGTTTGGACAGGGGGTTTCTCTGAGCTGGCTTTGGGCGCAGAGTCTTTCGTGGGGACATTTGGTGGAGAGTTGTCCGCTGGGTGTGTCGGAGTCGGGTTGGCATGATGGACGCTACTGGACTGCCCAGGCGGCCTTGGTTTACAACGCTTGCCAGCACGATGTGCAACGTCCCGAGCGTTGTTGACATGCGCAGCGTGACGTTTGTGAGCGGCGGCGTCGAGCCAAGTCGCCTCAACAATGGCGGTGGCCAACAAAATAGTAAAAGTGGCAAGACCAATGGAAAACTTCATAACGAATGGGAAGGGGTGGGTGGAGGGAGGGAATGTAAAACAAAGGAGCGAGTGGTCAATTTAAAGAGGAACAAACGACTTGCTAGTGTAAAACGTAAAGCGAAAGGGAGCCGTCTGTGAAAGAGCGAAGCGGGCGGAATGGAAAAAGCGGAAGAAAGCACATTGCCCCTTATTTTGCCCTGCACGTCGCACATCAAAGAACGAAGATTGGTGGCAACAAGCAACCAGCGGCGGACTGCGCGATTCCTCTTGACCATTGGCATAAGTATCCCAAGTGTGAGCGTGATCCCCCGACCCCACTTGGCTTGTTCTCTTCACACCCGCTCATGTTTGTGCTAGAACAGATCTAGAATTATGCGGGCACAGTAAAGCAGTCGCCATTGGCACGCAACTAACAAAAAATCCTATCCCCTAAAACGTCCGTCCAGGGCTCGCATAGAACAGAAGAACCATGACTACATACCATGACTCACAACATTGCCGTTCCTTGCCTTGGGCCCAAATTGCGACTTCCGTATCACGAACTGAAGCCGATTACGTTGTCGGAAACGGGTGTCTACGAGACCAAGCGCCGAGACCCTGAACTGAGGTACAACCCCTAGCACCTAACTTAGCCAATCGTGGCAAGTAGCTCGCGTTCCTATTATAAGAGGCATGCTCACCTTGATGCTCACACCAAGACAGACGAACTACTAAATCACCAGGACTTCTCACAAGAACACAGGCCTCCGGGAGGGACCTTCCAACATTGACTATAACAGAGGACACATTGTCGTCACCACGACAGAAAAGCGCAACTGGTCACCGTGACTACCAAAACGCAGCCAGGTAAAGCTCAAATCCGGTAAGACAATCAGATTAACCGTTCTCGTCTCTCTTGTGAAGGCTCCTGTGAGCAATGGTGTTAAGCCTCGAACTCGCTGTCCCCAAACATTGCATGAGCGCCTGGCCATGTGATCTTGCATCTTATCGTGCTGCATATTCTTGGTTCTCTCTCGTTTGACTTTGAAGGTTTTCAGGGCAACCGTGGTGAATATCGCCCTAAAACCAGCACCCTCTTCGTCATACTTCGGAATGACTTGTCTGGTTCTTCACGTGGACGTGACGAGAACGCATTACGAAAGACACCACCAGTGACTGTGTCTCCGTTCGCATTTCTGTCAGCTTTACGAACTACCGGGGGGCGAGGGTCATTGGTGTCGTCGGTGCTAAGCGCTTCGCTGACTTTGACTCAGCACCAATGACGCGGGTCTTACAGCGCGGCGCGCCAAAGGGACCTGGCACAGGACATAGCATCTCATAACGCGCTCGTCATGTACTCCAACTGTAGTAGGCTGTACGCCATGGAGCAAGCGCTCTGCGGTCCTGAAAGATACGCTACTGCGGAGAACACCTGATTTCGACGACAGTATTCTGCCATGACGAATACACCTGACTCGCCGGCCCGGCTCGGCGCGTTCTCATTGTCCATGCTCATGCATACCTCTGTATAAGGCTCACGCACTGCCCAGATACGGCATAGACCTCTAATTATATTGGATATATGGGAACGAAATGTCTTTCACCCTGCCTCGGGGATAGTGAAATAGGTTTTGACAAATGGGTGGACATCCCAGCCATAATGCACTGCCAGAAAAGAGGGCTCTGTTATTGTCCCCAATCCAACGACAAGCTCTCCGGTGGGACGGAGTATTACCGGATCTGATTTGCAAGTGCTTGACGCGAGTAGCTCACGATGGTAGTGTAATCAAGACCCCGTGAGGTCGCCTGACGGAGATAAAGCAAATCCAGCAGTGTACAAGAGAATACGGAGAATACGTAGAAATTTCGCGTTTCATTCATGCCAAATGGCACGCTCCGATCAACGTCGAACGGCCTAATGGCGAAACGGGGCACCAAGGCCAGCGACTCCTGAGTTCGTCGCATAAGGCAACGAATAACGGAAGACTAGTATCACGAAGAATGAGTTCATTGCGCGAGCCAAGTTTTCCTTTCAGCGGTACCGAAATGAGCGCCAGCAGTGAGCTGTCCGAAACAAGTATTGATGCGACTGACGAAGTCGCCTCAGCGAAGGTTTGCCGAAATAAGTCTTTTTCGTGACCCAGGTGAAACTCTACTCCCAAAGACGGTTGCTCGGTGTTCGAATTCATGGCCAGCACATCCCCAAAGAGAAATCTCAATCGCAACGCCAGGGGCACTACTGTAAAGGTGTCAGCAGTGCGGCTGGAGATAAAAATATAGTTGTTGCCAGTCGGTGGCGTAGATTGATGACGACACTGATATTCCCCGAAGGATTCTGTGTTTTTAGGGGTGAAATTTCGATTGGCCGTCGTTTGGTGTAGTATAAATCTTCTAAGGGTACACCTGCTCGCACCATCTCGGGCTATCCTAATGATGGCACCGAAACATAGAGGGTTAAGGTATTGATGGCACTGAGAGACGGCAGGAAATCTAGAACACATCAATGCGCAATGGCTTTGCACGGCGAATGCACTGGCACAAGGGAAACAGGATGGCAGTCTGGCGAATACCACTGTCCAGATCGTGGTGATGCAATATAGAACTGTGAAACCTGTGGAATGAAGATCAGGGTTCTATTATTCGGATGCGTGGCACATTTAGATGTGTGGCACTGAAAACAAGACCCGGCGGACAAAGGCGCGAGTGCACGAGGCACAGCGCGATGAAAGCAGAATTAGTATCAAGCGCGCCACGCTGTGTGCAGAACCGAGGGCATTCCTGTCACGGGGATGGAACGGGAGCTAGCCGGTGCAAGTTCCGTGAGACAATAACTCGAAATGAATCGGGCTACAGTCACGCCGATGACTGGCATGAGTCAGGGCGCTACAATTGTCACCACAGTAAACACCTGGGTTGGTGGTGCCATCGCGACTATGATTCTGACTCCCACTGTCAGCATGCGTGGTGGTGCTGGAATGGGCCTTGTCATGACCTGGGCAAGCCGTCGGCGTGTCGAAAACTTGGTCGAAAAGCCAAAAAGCAGTGTTTGGGACGTTACTTCCAAATCGGTACATCTCCCGCAAGCAACCTTGCACCGTTCAAACCAGAAATGGCCATCAGCATCCACTCGGGTTCCGTATAGTAACTCGGAATGGATTGCAATTCTGAGTGGAATAATGCGGAACATCTCATAGTATATTTCGCTGCTCTTAGGTGTACATGCACCACACGGCGAACAGTCCAAGTCGCACAACCCGAGAACTTGAATATGCACCATGTCAAGCCCATCGGGGGGAAATGAGCGGAGTAACGTGCGGACTTTTCGAGGCTCCACGCCTCAGGGATCCGGGGATTGTTTGACTTTACAGAAGTCTTAATCTAATCGGAACAAACGCCACAATCCTGTTATATGCAAAGTCGGCGAAGGGTACAAGGGCAGCTGGAGACGGTGGATCACATGTACAGAAGCCGAGACGCACTGCGACTCTCGAGGTGACCCATGATGGACCGATCGATCTGGGGGTATGGAAGTCGAGGTGGTGTAAGATTTCGTGACCACAGGCTGTGCAAAAGCGGGTAAATGGCCCCGTGGACCAAGCTGAATGCTGTGATCCGAGCTAACCGTGTGGCAATAAAAGTTATCGAGGCGATACAATCGTTCGGTGGAGGCAGGGCAGGACAGGACAGGTATTGGGATGAGTGAAACCGGAAACTCGAGGGACATTTTGGAGAAGTAAGTGGGGGGAGGGGGAGATTTGATCTCGTAAGAGTGGGAGTCTGACTACGAAATATCGATGATGTACTTGACAAGGTTGAATCACGAGGATGGAAAAGGAAGAGGCGCCACTATCAAGGTTCAACAGAGGTCCCGGGTCCGAACTCGATCGCGGGCGGGGTTACGCTAGAGTGACATGTCACATGTAACCTGTAACATATCGTGACAGGGTTTGGTGACTCCACCCTACTTATCGCCTAGTCAGTAGTTGTATGCGCCCGCCCTTCACTTCTCCCCCTATAAACTGACCCTCGCCCCCCCTTGACTCCAGGATTTGACTCCCCTCCCAATTTTCCTGCATAAAACCCTTCGGCTCTTGCTGAAGGACCTGATTTATCTGTCAACGCGGACAGTCCGGCCTTTCTGACAGGCTGGCAGTCCCCCTCTGATCCTTCCGTGGTCAAAATGTGTGCTACACCGTCAATACGACTCGTTCTGCTTCCCAACCAAAGCCCTGCCGTCATCGTTACTACTTCTATTTCCGTCCTTTCTAACACCCGTACCCACATTTCCTCAATCTATGGTATCTCTGTTTAAATAAGTCTCCTCACCTGCGCCTTCTCTCTGTTTGTCACCTCTCAGCCCTACTTGAATCACCACCACTCAGCCACTATGCAAGTTGTCTCTCATTCTCTGACCCACCGTGGACGTAGTGCTTCTCGCACTCGGGCCCGGTGGCAACCCTATGCCTCCATCCCACCTTCTTCTATGCGGACACCATCGAGTGCATACTTGCATACCCCAGCATCATCATCGTCATCATCGTCTGTATCAACACCCGCTCCAGCTTTTCCCCACTCAATATGCGAACCCGAAAACACAAAG
Source organism: Lactarius akahatsu (assembly GCA_021524915.1). Taxonomy (NCBI): domain Eukaryota; kingdom Fungi; phylum Basidiomycota; class Agaricomycetes; order Russulales; family Russulaceae; genus Lactarius; species Lactarius akahatsu. The sequence goes on along the minus strand of JAKELL010000016.1, from coordinate 298,720 downwards.
CCACTTCCCCCCTCTCGGTCGAATAGTCTTACTCTCTCGCAACCCTCGAAGGATATTCGCGAAGTCCATAAACATAAGTATGTAACTGGCCTCGTCGGTGAGTGAACTCGCGCCATTTTCCCGCTCCGTGGCCATGTGGCAACTCGGCCGGATTTCCGTTTACTTAGACGCGCATTTCCCTTTACCCAGATGCCGCCGTCAGATCACTGTGGGAGATCTGGAATCCTAACGATATTCCCATGGTTTTCTTGACCCAAGCGTGTTCGGCGACTCCGTCAACTTCAATGCATAATATCCTTCCCCTTAATGGACCGTCTAATTCATCTATATTCAGTGGATATGTGCAACAGCTTCCGTCTCCGATCACTCCCCCCTGTCTACCAGGCACTGCTTCCTCTCCCCACGGCACAGCATCTCGCAACCTCTCTCGTGCGGCAACGCACACTGACCTTTCTTCTGCCGAACAGGCTCGAATCAATGCAACCCCGTTGAAGACCTTCGTGCATGAGGTTTTACGTCGATCACGAACCTCGTGTAGCGTGCTTCAAACCGCGCTTTGTTACATTGAAGCCCTCCGTCCGAAGGTCCCAGAACTTGTGCGTCAAGAACAAACTGGAGAAGGAATTCGTGGCGAGGTAGATCAGAGCGCCCGGGTCGTCTTTTCAGATGACCCGCGCTTACAAGAGTCTCCAAAAGAAGTCAGCATTGACGAGATCATCGATCCAGTACATCTTGTTGGCTCGGAAAAACTTAATGACGACGCACCACGAACCGTGCGCATGATGGACGACAACTCCCTCACGGTGTCGAGTTCGCAATCTGGAAGTGACGCGGAGAAGAAAGTGCGCCCATATCCCGAAGATCTACCCTCTCTTCCCCCACTCCCATCGCCATTGTTGTGTCCCCGTCGGGCCTTCTTAGCGTCACTGATTCTTGCGTCTAAGTTCATGCAAGACAAGTGCTATTCCAACCGCGCATGGGCCAAGCTGGCTGGTCTTCCAGCACGGGAGATTGGTCGTTGCGAACGTGCCCTCGGCGAAGCCCTTGGGTGGAGACTTTGGGTTGGAAAGATACCCTCACAGCGTTTCCTGCCACGTAGCCAAAGCGCGGGTGATCTGTGCGGCAGCCGAGCCTCAGCTGACGCTTTCTCTACCGTCACTGGCGTAGTACGACGCAACCGCTCGCTTCCTGGTGATGCCTTGTCGTTGAAGACTGTGACATCGTCGCCCTTCAGTTTTACCACTACCATACCCGCAAGTATGCAAGGTTCGCGGATGCTGACGCCGGAGACCTCCGCGTCTGAATACTCACCGACACCGACACTCAACGTCTCTCCGGCTTCTACGGATGCGTCTTCCGACAGCCTCAGCGATGAACGCACCGTTCAAATGACCTTCGTAGACCACGTGTCAGATCCTGACGGCTTGAAAACAGCCACTCCTGCAGTCGTGCCGGCGCTTGCGTATGCGTACGCGAGCGAGGGCGGGATTTTACGGGCGTGGAACGGATTTGCGTGGAATGGAGGGCCTGGCTCTGGTTGGATCCGTGGTGATGCCGAATCTCTATCCCTGCAATATTGACTTTTTCCTCTCGTCTCGACTATCTATTCGCACTCGGCCTCGGTTGTCTCGTATCTATCTTCTTTCTGTTCCTTATTTTGTGTCTAGCGTGTATTCACGTTTGTAACTGTGTACCATATGTCCTTAGATTGAGGTGCTATATCCGCGGTCGTTGTTGGGTTTTTTCATGGTTGGGAGGGGCTATGACGTTCCGTTATTGTCTTGTCCGCGCATTCATGTGATGTCAGAGGTCCCATACGTGTCTTACTAGTATCTCTTTGAGTTCACTTGTGTGATAAGTCGCGTCGTTGGGATGTTACATTACGCTTACCCGTAAGGGTGGGGAGAAGGGCGCTACGCCGCTGCCTTGAATCGATATGTACAGCCTACACAGCTCTATTAGCCAAAAGGCCGCATGCTCGTTCGGGCCATCATTGCCCCATTACGTGTAATGTCAGATTATCAGTGGGGTGGTGCGGTGGATTCAGATAGATACAGTACAGCTCCCGGAGGTCATTAGGGCATTGAACGTCATGTATCCCCTTTATCGGGATGTCTCCCTTGAGTAGCCTGAACAACCTCGGTCTTGGGGCACGCCAAAAGAAGGCATTTTCAATTAATGAAATTAGAGTGCAAGATGGTTGCGATGGTGGGACATGTGGGGATTGTGACCAAATCGGGGAAGAGTTCCGTTTGTTCTCACGAATTTTCCCCGCAAAGACGACAGCATCTTCTTCACCTCGGATTGAATCCACTGTTTTCGAATTGTATTCGAAACTTGTGGATGTCTCAGCAACAATCCGCTGCCAAGCCTTCGCTCCAGGGCGTAAGAATCAAAGCTAGAAAAGGCGCGGTCAAAGCGCAGGCGAGACACGAGCCTACAGGTACACTACGGCGCTCCTTTTTCCCTACTCTACCCAGATCTTACACCATCGGCCTGATCATCCTGTGTTTCTAGTATTCAGAGATCAGGTGTACAAGCACCTGGAAGCTATCCCCAACGGCGACTACGACACAGTTACGAACAAGCTCATCCAGGCTGGTTCCACTCTAGAGTTCCTCAAATATTCAGATGCCCTCTTCGACATCCTTTTTGTCGGGGGCCTTCTCCAGCCTGGCGGCTCGTACCTTGACGCAGACGGTCCCACGTCTCCCTTTTCGCTCTTTCAGCTCACGGTACCTGCTCAAACCGAAGACACAAAGAAGTTTGTCGAGGTCCTCAATAAGCTAATCAGGAGGTAAGATCTAACACTTCTGCCATATCCGAATCGCTGTGCTGACCCGAGAGCCATCAGATACAAGTACCTCCAAAAGCCCCTCGAGGAGACCTCGCTTCCGACCCTCCTGCAATATGTCAACAAGTGGCAGCCAGAGCAGAGGGAAAGATTTGCCACGACCATCGGACTCCTCCTCGCGCAGGGCCTTGCAAGTGCCGCATGCCTGCAGAGTCTGACGAAGGACCATCTCGTCAAAAACGGTACCTTTTCTTTCACACCCTTTCCCTTATCCACTGTTTTTTGAAACTTTGTTTGGTGGAGACCTCTCAGTGGGCGTCCTGACGGTGATCTTACGGGCCTACCTCGCCGAGACATCGATGGACCATCTCGCTGGCGCGCTCAAGAAGGGCGGGATCAAGGACCTGCTCGTCTTCTTCCCTCCCAACAAGCGCACGAATTCTGTACTTGATGCGCACTTCCGTGGCGCCGGGCTCTCGCAAGTCGTGGACTGGTGGACCCGCAAGCAGAACGCGGTGATCAAGGAAGACATCGCCAAGGCCATCAAGGAGTCCCTCGAACACGAGGACCAGCCTTCGGATGTGCGTTTTTCTGTCCCGGCGTCCCTGTTTTTTTTTGTGCTGAAGCAGAAGCTTAGACCGTGGCGGCAGTGCGAGCCGTTGTCGAGGAGCGGCCTCTCCCCGAATCCGAGGTTGTCATGAGCCTCTGGCAAGGGCTTATGGGACAGGTTGACTGGAGCGCGGCTCGCCCGGACCAGATTGAAGGCCTTGCCCTCCGCGAAGTCTCGGTGCGCGCTAAAGCATCACCTTTATCTTTTGATGACTAATCGTGACTAGCGTTTCGCACCTATTATCGAGCCGTTTTGCACGGGCCCGAAGACGGAAGTCGCCCTCATCAATACCGTGCAGTCACATTGCTACGAGGACACGCGTATTAGGAAAGCGTTCCCGCAGATACTAAAGGTCCGTCAGAGTTGATGGGTGCGTAGACACCCGGATGGAATGAAATGAAACATTGTACTCGCAGGTCCTGTACAACAAGGACTGCGTGTCTGATCAGGCGATCATTTATTGGCACCAGAAAGGCTCGAAGCCTCAAGGTCGCCAGCACTTCCTCACGGCCACAGAGAGCCTGGTGAAGGTACTGTTCCCGTCGTCAATGACATCGTTTTCTCCTTTCTGACTCGCGCTCGACTAGTTCTTACAGGAGCAGGAAGAGAGCGAAGAAGAGTAGACGGCTATAGAGTGTGTAATTTTACGTTTCGTCGTGTTACCGTTGGAGTTGCAGATCGGGCCCAGGGGTTCAGTGACGAGCTTTTTCTGGATGTATTCGCTATTCGCCAATGTGACGCGATGGGCCAACGAATGAGCCAAGTCTAAGTCAAAGCCAAACCATCTATTCTTATTCTGTTTCTATTGTCGTTGATGCGGCTCGCACACCAATGAGAGTGACTCCCAAGTAGATCTGGGGTACTAGGCAACAACGCAATTGTAGCGCTTCAATCAACAAAATGTATTTTGGGGTGAAAAAAGAAAAAGGAAATTCTTAGGTTACGATTAACCTATTGGAAGGTGTATGAAGAAATGGACGACCCTACAAGCGGCATACAAGCGGCATAGAAATACAATCCATTTTTCTTTCTCTTTAACAATAAAGGGAGAGGGAACCAAGGGCAAAATCAAGCGAGGGCTGGCAAACAAGACAACATATTTGAGTGAAGAGAGGAGGAAAAGAGGACGGAGAAAGGAGCTGTTGCTTTCTGGTTCTGGTTCTCGACCAACCACCAGAGTAGACCATTGGTGTCGCCGACCGGGGCGTCAACATTTCATTCTGCGGGAGCCGAGAGCTGCCATTGGCTTCACCACGCCTCTGGCATGGGTGCGAACTCGCCCGGCCACCCGGTTCCACGGCTGAGATTCATGAAGATTCCGTCCGAGCCGTTGACAGGCAGGCCGAGGTCCGACAGGCTCTGCTCTTGCAGCCAGACGGGGATGTCCGCGGGGTGCAGCGCGGGCGGCGCGGGGGCGCCCTGTGGGAAGTGGAGCCCGAGTTCCTCCATCGTGATCGGCTGGGGCGGCTGTTGCGGCGGTACCAATGGCTGGGGCGGCGCGTGCGGGTCGGCGAAGGGCTGGCCCTGGGGCTGTCCGCCGAGCACCATCGCGTCGCCGGGACCTCCCGGGTGCGCCAGGCCCACCTTGCGTCGCAGGTTGGCGAGCATGACGCGCAGCGTCAGAGCGTATCTTTTTTGGGGAATTCGTGAGTTAAAAAGGAGGGAGGGAAGTGAGTGAAAAATTACGTGCCGTTCTGCAGCGACGTCGGAGAGCAGCTGGGCGAGCTGCTCGACTTGACTGGTGATGGAGCCGAGATCGAGCTCGCCAGGGAAGAGATTCGCCATCTTCAACAGGAACAGCCCCGAGAATGCGGCGGTGACGAGGCTGTCGTGCACCGCGTAACGGAGCGCAGCGCGGTAATCCTGCGAGCAGAGGAAGATGGACAGACAGTTAGAGGCGGCGTCCTTGGCCTGGAATGCGAGTTCACGCTGCTCGAATGGCATTTTGTCCCAGGAAACGCCACGGAGGGCGACGCAGACAAGCCATAGTTTCGCATAGTGGAGCTCGCCAGCGAGAATCTTGACGAGCAGAGAATCTTCATCCATCGTTTGTCCTAAGTGCTCACAAGCGTTAACGAGGCAGACGAAGGAAAGACGATGACATACGGTGCAACTCGTCGCAGTCACGCCACCACTTGTCCAATGCCTCACTTGCCCGACGAATGAATGCTAGAGTGTTGTGGTTGACTTGTCCGTTCATGGATGTCAAAGTCTCATAAATTTGAGCTTGGAAAAAATTCAGCTTAACGATCCGATCGCTGTGCGGGGGTGAGAAACCTCACTTTTCTGAGCGACAAGTTCGACAAGAGAGATAAGTCGGACGTCGGTCGCGGACGACATTGGGTGGCTGAGTAGGACGCGGCAATGCCGTATGGAACTCTCGTCCCTCAGCACGATAGGCCTTCCTGTCCCAAGGCTCATCCTACAGTGCAGAACAATCATCGGTCCAGTTTGATGGATGGAAGTAACAAGACCCACTGATGATCAAACCAGTAAAGGCACAACCAGATGCGCGAGGAGACGACAAGGTCGCGCTCCTCTTCCTCACCGCGTTTCTTTCCATTACTATCCGCAAGCTTTTCGAGCGCACGATGCAAGCCCAGATCGAGGGCCATGCGCATTGCGTGGCCACTTGGCAGCCAGCCGTTTGTGCTCCATGCAGCGAGGAGTAACATTCCTATGTACGTCGAGACTTTGATCCAACACGCCCCGCACCGGGGTCACTGGGAGCTTACCTTGTACAGCCTCCTTGCGTACGACAGGTCCGAAGAGTGACGAGCGGGCTATGCCCTGTGCTTCCTCTAGCGCCTTGTAAAATGATGGGGCGGGCGGGTTGTTACCGCTCTTGATTTTCCCAGCGACGGCTAGGATGGCGTCAAAAGTCCAGGGGGAGCGTTCCATCAAACCCTCATATGTGTCATAGGAGACATCAAAGATGGGGATGAAGAGGTGACAGCCCGAAAAGAAACTAGGCAGTATTATGAGGCAAGCTCAGACAAACGAAAGTAAGGCTAACTTACATATGAAATAGTTCCTTGGCTTCAACATCAGAAACCAGTCCCTGTGAAGTACGTTTTGAGTGTATGAAAACAATGACGGTTTGAGAGCGACTTGCCTTTTCTACGACGTGAGGAAAGGCATTGCGAGGAATCGGCTCAGTCCTCTTACGTTTTTTGACCCTATAATGCGGTCAAAAAAATTGCCTTTATTTAAACGTGCAATGAACCGAACCGAGATGATGCGGAGAAGGAAGGGGCGGCTGCCGCTTCAGCAGCCGCATTCGCGAGACCTTGCAGAGCTTCAATTGGAGCATTAATGGTGGATCTCGGAAGGGTTTCTTCAGATTCATCCTCGGAAGAAGCGGCGGTGCTGGGAACTATTCCGTATGTGGCGTACTTGTGGGGCTAATGTCTCGGTGAGCGCAAGCCGAAATGATGAACGTTGACCAACCGGTGGAGCAAATCCTGGTAAGGGGGGGAACGTGCGCTGCCCCGGGGGGCGCTGATCCTGCATAAGGGCTGGATCATACTGAGGATCTAGCCCGGTACGAGTCCCGGAAACATTCGTGACATATCCGGGACCGGGACCCTCCCGGAGCGTCTGAGGATAAATGGGAGGAGGACCCGGGGGCATGACGCCGGGAGCGCCGGGTTGGGTGACGGCAGCAAGAATACGATCCAAAGAAGTCTGAAGGCCAATCATCTGACTTTGCATGACCTTGTGGAGGAGGATTACAACTGAACGGGGAGCATGCGGATGAAGAGGCTAACACTTACGACATACTGGCCTTCAAGGCGAGACAGACGTCTAAGAAGGAGAGTGTGAGAAAGGGGCAGGTGGCGAGACGATAGGAGAAGACTCACTCAACGCTGGCAGTGGAAAGAAGCTGGCCATTCTTCTTCTCAGGTTTCTCGAATATGCAAGGCTGACCACTAAGTTGACAGCGACGACAAGGAGCCTGTACGTTGTTAACCCGGGCCGGGGCGGTAGTGACGGGCCAGCGGGCGCGGTGAGCGGGACGGGGGACGGCGCGGACTGATAAGTTACTGACCTCTCCTTCACATCTATTCTTTCCTTTACGACAGGCAGTACAAGCACGGGCACCGCGCTTTGGGATGTGACCAGGAGTTGCACCCGAGGCTGTAGATGACTCGTCCATGAGAGGCGGGGATTGTTGATTGGTGTGTGCTCTTCGTCGTTTGGATGGAATTACTGGACTAGCAAGGGTAGAGTCTGTAGGAGACAATGACATGGAAGAAGGGGGGAAGTACCCTTGAGGGGGGGTCGACGATGTGTGTGTCTCCCGCGTTGTTGCTTGGAGGGACTTGACGGTTACTCGCTCACTCGTTCGCCCACTCGCTCTCTCTTACTCACCACCAAAACATCGGACCCGGCCCTCTTTTCGGCCCGATCACTCGCCGTCCGCCGAATCCTTCCGCTCTCCGTTCCCACGTCCTCACGCCCTCACGTGTATCACCTCTTCCACGCGTGTCACGGAATATAGCACGCACACGGCACCCGACTTTATTTTGATACGAGTCATCCCAGAGGATCTACTTTCGCGTGATATGTGTCTCATCGGCGAATAATCTGTAAAGCGAGGCTACGAAGAATGCTTTAAAGGCTGGCCCATGTCTGGGGATCTTTGCTATCGTTTCCAATCATGAGAATCCCTCTCCTACTTTCTGCTAGCTCCTTGTTCACTGCGGCGATGGGGCGCACCTTCACCGTCTATAACGCGTGCCCATTTACAATTTGGTATCTCTCTACATTTACGTCCAAACTGCGTCATTTTTACCCATATTTTTCAGGCCTGCTGTAGGTATCTACTTTGGAAGCATTTTCCCGGAATTTACCTACGAACCAGCTTTTCACGGACCTAAATGTTGGCTCAGCGACTCCTAATCAAGCAACTGGGTGCGTAGTCTCTTCCATCCTCAGCTCTACCCCGGCTGAATATGTAACAGCTGGACTGCCCCCGCTTTTACCGCCGTTTCATTCTCCGTGCCCGACAACTGGAAGGCCGGACGTATCTGGGTATCTACCCCAATCTCAGTTGCTGTTGGTAGGATACTGACCGCATCGTATCCAAAGGGCCGCCGTAATTGCGATTTTAGTACTAATCCTGGCCCAAATTCTTGTCTTGATGGAGGTTGCAATGGTGGACTGCTCTGCGATGCACATACTGGGACAGTAAGCCAAATTAAAGTGATCCGCTAACTCCTTTTTGCAAACTGACATCCTCTAGGGTGTTCCTCCAGCTACCGTTGCCGAATTCACGTTGAGCACTGATCCCAACGTACCTGATTATTACGACAGTCTGTGGTCGATGGCATATATTCCTTCGATCTTTTTTAATATCTGCGTTTGCAGTTTCGCTCGTGGATGGCTACAACTTGCCTATGCGCATCAACAATAACAAAGGTTGCGGCGTTCCGCTGTGTGGTGTTGACCTTGGCCCGAACTGTCAGTCTTCCGATAAAATCTCTCGTGACATTCGCTCAAATTTTGCTGACTCTTTCGAAGGCCCCGCGCAACTCAAAGGACCATACGACTCGACTGGATTCCCTGTGGGGTGCAAGAGTGCCTGCGTGGCAGGCCTCGCGCCCGACCCGAACAATTCTCCAAACTGTTGCACAGGAAGTCACAACACCGCCGCGACCTGCCCTCCTTCAGGTGTTCAGTTTTATTCTTACTTCAGTGAGCCTCTTCCCTCCCACGCATTATTAACAATAACCTGGCATATCAGAATCAAATTGCCCAAATACTTACGTGTATGCTTATGATGAGTCGAGCGGCGATGCACTTTTCTCGTGCCCTTCGTCAAACCGGGCGGATTACACCATTACGTTCTGTCCCTAACGAAATAACTTAAGGCGACGTATCGTAGCTCTCATTCGCATTCATTTCGATATTAAAAAATCGCAGTGCTTTTTTCACCCCATGGTGTTGGTGACGCACAGTCCTGGAGGGAACCGTAACGTGGCTCGCAGTGAAACATGGCACCCGAAGGTCGGACACCCTTAAACACGAACACCCGGCTGAGGAATCACGACCCACGTGCAAGTGCACGCATTTGTGGGATTTTTTTTCGTTGTGTGGACGAGGACCCCGGTGAAACACAGCGAAAAGGTCAGTTGACCAAGGCGGAACTAAAATCCAGTGGATTACAGCTGGACTCGTTTTAAGTTATGACAACTCAAATTCTTTTTTGAAGGGGTTTTGCAGTTCCGACAAGAGGTTACTCTACAGAGTTTCCTACTATACTGAAATCTCCGTGGCTTTGCTTGCAGTGTTGGAGATAACCCGGGGCGACCTACTTTCAAGGGATATGTGCTCTTGTCGGCAGATAATCAGTAAAGCAAAGCAAGTAAAAGCTGACATATGTCCTGGGGATCTCAGCTTCTCTTCCAATGAAAGTTTACGTCGCTCTCCTTTCTGTTAGTTCCTTGTTCACTATAGCGACGAGGTGCACCTTCACCTAGACTGGTGACTGTTCCCTATGGGGTGCTGGCTCCGCTAGGACCTCAATAGAGGGACTGGGACAGTGGGGTTTAGAATGGGGGGGGGGGGGGAGGATTATGATCGATAGAATATGCTGTAGAACAACCAAGGTAAAAAGTTAGAACCAGGCTGGGAAACAATGAGGTGGGCATGTACAGAGAGCTTGAGGTAGTGGCAGTGGAATATGGTTGAGAGCTCTGACAGGGCAGCTGTTGAGTTTGCGGTTGCTTAAACTGATGCCCTTTTAGTCTACGGTCCACACCCATCGGTGTCTCGTAAAGGGTAATCCGCATGCACCATGAATTTGAATATAGAGTATCTTTGATGTAGTAAGGAAAAGAACAGACAGATGAGAAGTTTATTGAGTCTTCATCATGTGGAGAAGAGGATGAACAAACAAGACTGGAGTCACAGTGGGAAGGTGTGGAAAGGTCACATGTCAAACCTGGCTGCCAGCACCTGCCATGTCACGGCACGCGGAAAGGACTCTTACTTATGAATATGACCGCGTTAGTAAGTAGTAATGTGTCATGGACAGAAGGATCAGTCAGCAGGAGTAGCACAATCACATGCCAACGAGGCATGTACTTATCACATGATAGCCGTAGTAGGGTTCGAGCTACTTACGCTATTAGTCGTACGGATTCAAGAGGAGCTTTAAAGCATCCTCAAACATGTATAAATAGTGGCCTGACAAGACCAAGATTCGCTATCTTGGTCTTCTTCAATCACCACTTTCTCCTCGTCTCTTTCACGTGTGATTCACTCGCCACCTCGAGCGAGTTGTCTTCATCGATCGGATTACCTAGTGGCACGACTTGCCCTAGTGTACAGTTGGGTCACGTGCAGAATAAGCGCCGTGTACCTCAGAACACGCGCTCAATAAGCGCCGTGTGTCCCACGACCAAGTCACGTAACCATCAGGAATATTTTGCTAAGTCGTGAGCGTCCTTTCGCAGTCCAAGTTGGACTAACGCCAGTGGTGGCGTTACATTAAGACCAAGATCTACCCATCGTGGCGTTCACAACCAGAGACCAGTGGAGAGACTTTCAGACCTACTCCCTCGAACGACGAGGGGACCGCAACGTACCAACACAATTCCTAGGAGCAGCCCGGTGGAGAGAGTATAGAGGCGAGACAGGATACTTCGTAGACTTTGCATCGGGACCAACCCGATACCGCCCAGTTGAGTTCAACTTCGACCACCTGTGCTGGGTCGAAATCACTTGGAACCCCATAGACAACCGCTACGACGCAGTTCGCCCCGCAGGAAGAAATTACAACTGCGACATCGATTCAAGGAACCTACCCACACGCGCAGAGTGGGGACGCATAGACGGGCAACCCGAAGAGGAACCAAGCACCTCTGTGTGATGACTCACTGTCACTCGACAGGGAATCACGACGGGTTCAGAAGACCGGGGGTGGTGGAGAACGCGGAGCGGAGCACAGAGACTACTGTGATGGAACGCTTTGGCTCAACCGTCAGAACTGGCGCGACGGCTCAGGGAAAGTGGCGCTTAGTGACAAGTCGTGCTTGACAGCTGAAGGGGCACTAGTGCTCAAGAGGCGGGAAGAGGCAAAGGGAGGATGTCACAAGTGGACAGTCTGAGGGACTGTCCGTTCTATTGCGCTGGCTTATATACCCAGAGGGATGGTCTGTGCGTAACTTTAGGGCAGGCTTAAGGTCTGCCCACGGGTACTGCAGAATACTGCGGAATGGAACATTCCGGTAACATCTAAATATAGTGTCCAATGGGAAAATCAGGATAGTGTCGTACAACTGCTCCGCAGTCGATGACGCCATATGACGTGACTGCTCCGCAGTCCAATCAGAATAATCGTAGGAGTGGTGCGACTGCGCCGCAGTCGAGTTGGTCATAATGATTTGACTGCTCCGCAGTCCAATCAGATAAATCCAAGGAATGGTACGACTTTCAGTCGTCAGGTGACTTGATAAACGATGGGAGATCACGTGACTCATCACGTGATCGTCGGAGTACGAAATTCAAACTCCGATTTCGGATTTCCCCTTTAGGAAGGTGATTAGATAAGACCGGGCCGGTGTGGACCGGTCTTAGACGCCCGAGTCACGACCCAAGTTTCTAGGTTCGTGACATTGGCTAGTGTGGCCTGCGCTTGTTCTTGTTCGAGTACGTTCGAGAATCGGTCAGAGAATCCCGCCGTCAGAGTGTCCCACAGATATGGGTCGTATCGGCTGCGTCCATGGTGTAGTTCATTGTTGAGCCATTGGAGAAAGCCGAGCGTCCAGTTCGACACTCGTGGTCCTTTGATGAAGCCTAGGAACAGTAGGCATCGCCGATAGACGTTGGTCATAATCGGCGCTTCTGAATTTTGTCCCCAGTAGATGTGCCATTGCATAAGGAATGATTCGTACTCATCTCGATTTCCATCGAATATGGTTGGGGTTTCTCCTACTAACTTGTCTGACCCGTGTGGTGCTCCTAACGCTGGCCCTGCTGCTGGCGGCGGTGGGGGTGGTGGTCCCCCACCGAAAGGGTCCCCTTCACCTCCTCCTCCGAATTGAGGTTGTCTTCCTCCGTGTGGCGGCCTTCCGTCTCCTGGTGGTCCTTGACCAAAGGGTCCTCCACGTCTTCTGGGTGGTGGAGGTCCTCCTGCACCTGGTGGGGGGTCGGGGACATCTGGGCCTACTGCTCTGAAGATGGCCGCGTCGTCTGCGGTCATGCGGTGTCCTGTTGTTGGGTTGATGGGGCGTAGGTGGGACTCTGCTTCTTCGGTAATTCTCCTGGCTTCTTCGCGGGCTAGGTCTTCTTGGGTGATCGTTGCTGTTGCCATATCTACGGGTGGGCGTACTTCGATGTCTTCGGGTTCGTTAATACGTAGGGACTCAGCTGTCTGTATTATTTCTCCCACTTCGGATTCTTCGTCGTTGTCAGTTTCTTCGTCGTCTCCACTAGTCTCGGATGGTGCGGGGGTTCTTGGTTCGGATGTACTGGGTTCTTCTTCAGGTTGTCCGTCTATGCGTCCCCACTCTTCACGTGTGGGTAGGTTCCTTGCGTCGATATCGCAGTTGTAGTTTCTTCCTGCGGGTCGTACTGCGTCGTATCGGTTGTCTACGGGGTTCCAAGTAATCTCAACCCAGCACAAATTGTCAAAATTGAACTCAACGGGGCGGTATCGGGTTGGCCCTGACGCAAAGTCCACGAAGTATCCTGTTTCTCCTCGGTATTCTCTCCACCTAGCGGCTCCTAGGAACTGTGTTGGTACGTTGCGGTCTCCTCGTCGTTTGAGGGAATAAGTCTGAAAATTTCTCCACTGGTCTCGAGTTGTGAACGCCACGATGGAAGGATCTTGGTCTTAATGTAATGCCACCACTGGCGTTAGTCCAACTTGGACGCAAAAGGGCGTTCACGACTTAGCGGAATATCTCCTCGAGGTCACGTGACCTGATCACGGGATACACGGCGCTTACGGGCACGTGATCAGAGCATACACTAGGGCAAGTCGTGCCACTAGGTAATCTTGATAATCGATGAAGACGACTTGCTTGGAAAGAGACAAGTGAAGCACGTGTAAGGAGACGAGTAGAAGTGGTGAATTTGAAGAAGACCAAGATGGCGAATCTTGGTCTTATCGAGCCACTATTTATACATGTATGAGGCAGCTTTAAAGCTCCTCTCGAATCCGTATGACGAATAGCGTATGTAGCTCGAACCCTACTATCGCTATCCTAGTGTTGACTCATGCCCTAATGGCATGTGATTGTTACTTCTTTGCTGACTGATGCTACTAGTCCATGACACATTACTGCTTACTTACGAAGTCATAGTCATAAGTAAGAGTCCGTTCCCTGCGTACCGTGACATACTGCCTGTATTCCTCGTTCTAGTCTTGTTCCCTGTTCTCTGTTGTTGCAATCCTAGTTCCATTCCATTGCCCTTTGCTGAAGGACAAGTGGTCTTACATTCAGTGCTCTGCCTGGCTATATAGGCAGTACTCCTCTTGGTAGCTCAAGAGCGTCCTAGGCTCTGCTTAGCTATATAAGCAGCACTTCTCTTGGTGGCTCAAGAAGGCTTTGTCTAGCTATAATAGACGACACTCCGCTTGGTGGCTCAAGCGTGTATCCGAGGGTATTGAGCCCCTCCTCGTTGTACGCAACCCGGTATCAAGCCTGGGCACTGCGCGAAGTCCCCGGAAGTCCCTTTACGACTAAGTGGTAGCGACGCGGTTGTGAGCCCACCTCTAGGATCGTGAAACTGATGCTCTGACTCTCTGACTGTCACGATCCACATCTGTAAAAGTGGGACCTGTCAAAAGCTGTCGGCGACTGGTCCCGACCGGTCTCTGACAGCTTTTGACAGGTCCCACTTTTACAGATGCAATCATGACATCTACCATTCCATTCTGTTTCTAGAATTGACTCCGCTTCTTGTGTTTCATATCTCAGTTCTGGAAGTGTTCCCATTTCCCATCTTTCTGTTCTATTCCAGAATGCTCTCTCACCTTCTTGCCAGCTCACAGATCTAGATCTGGAGCATAGTGTTTCAGAGAAAAACATAGACAAATACTGCAGAAATAATGCCTCTTGTACAGTATTTAAGAAGACAGTAGCATGCCTGTATTTTCACGATCCTAGAGGTGGGCTCACAACCACGTCGCTACCACTTAGTCACGAAGGAATCCTAGACAGTCAATAGTCAGTCAATCTGTAATGCAGGGGCTCTCCTGCTACGCCAACCATCTTGAGCCACCAAGAGGAGTGCCGTCAATATAGCTTGACGGAGCCTAGAGCTTGAGCGACCAAGCGAAGTCCCACCTATATAACCAGGCAGAGCACTGAATGTAAGACCACTTGTCCTTCAGCAAAGGGCAATGGAATGGAACTAGGATTCACAGCAGAGAACAAGACTAGAACGGAGAATACAGGCAGTACTACAGGCTCTTTAAATACTGTACAAGAAACCTATTTTTCCATGTTTTCTCCCATTTTGTGAGCTGGCAGGAACAGAAGGTGAGAGTCTGAAACACACAGAACATTCTGACAGAAAAGGAAGCAGAACTTGAAACACAAGAAGCAGAAGCAAGAATTCTGGAGAACAAACAGAATAGAAAGATCTGAAACATGAGAACCAAATCTGAGATATTTCCAGAAACTGATTATCAGAGATAATCAATGGCACAATCGTTGGATCGAGACATGTATTCTGTGTTCTAGTCTTGTTTCCTGTAGTGAATTCTAGTTCCATTCCATTGCTCTCTAGCAAGTGGTCTCACCCCTAGTGCTCTGCCTGGCTATATAGGCAGTTCTCCTCTTGGAAGCTCAAGAGTTGTCCCTCCCTGCAAGCTGTGAGGCAGCCAGTAGCATTTACGACTAAGCGGTAGTGACGCAGTCACAAGCCCGCCTCTTGATCGTAAAACTGACCCTCTGATGCTCTGACTCTCTGACTCTCTGACAGTCTGACTCTCTGACCCTCTGATGCTCTGACTCTCTGACTCTCTGACTCTCTGATGCTCTGACTCTCTGACTCTCTGACCCTCTGATGCTCTGACTCTCTGACTCTCTGACCCTCTGATGCTCTGACTCTCTGACAGTCCAACTCTCTGACTCTCTGACAGTCTGATGCTCTGACTGTCTGACTCTGACACTCTAGCACTCTGACACCCCAACAGTCTGACAGTCTGATGCTCCAACAGTCTGACAGTCTGACATTCCAACACTCTATCACTCTGTCGCTCTGAGCCTCTGACAGTTGGACTTTCAGATAGTCTGACACTCAGACAGTCCAATGCTCAGACAGTCTGACTGCTGACAGGAATGAGAGAGAAAAAAAATCAAATAGTATCATTTTTGGACAATTAATTAATTGTATTTTTTTTTTTGTGTTACCTGGACAAACTTAAAATCTGTATATCTGTGTCTGGAGAATTTTTAAATCTGTATTTTTGTGTTATCTGGAAAACTTAAAATCTGTATATCTGTGTCATCTGGAAATTTTAAATCTGTATTTTTGTGTTATTTTGAACTACTTTAAATCTGTACATGGAACCTGCAATTGAAAAATTGTTGAATATTTTTCAATGAAAACATATTAAGTCTTTTCTGGATGTGGCCATGGAATGGACTGTGAAAAATGTGTGACAGGGGTGACGGAAACTGACATTAAGTTTATTCAGTGATTATCCATTTTGGATAAATTGTGAAAAGACTTTAAGTTTAAGCTATGTTTTTGTATCAGAACAATTGGTAAACAAACTTTTAATTTTTTTAAGATGTATGAACATTAAGTTTTTTCACAATATATCTCATGTGATAATCCTTGAATGGACATAAAATCCATTCATGCTATTTTTTGGGGTACAGATTTTGTAAAATTTTTAAGTATTTGTCAGCGTGTTTTCATGATTTTTTCATGGAAAGACAGAATGATGCTTTCAGTGTCCGCGCAAAAACAGACGCACCGACGAGGCACTCACCAGCGGCGCGGTGGGCGATTTTGGCGGTCTTTTAAACATCTGAAACGGCAAGGTCGTTTTGGGGCCACACGAGGGCGGCGGACACGTCGTCGGACGCAGCGAGGGCTTCGCGAGCCTTGGCGATCGGGACCTCAGGCCTCAGGCTCTGAGGCTGTGAGCTCGCGCAGCTGAGGTACGAGCTTGACGGATGGCAGTTCTGGGAATTGCTGAAGACGGGTGATCGCGCTCGGTGCATGCTTGCCGCTGTAGTTTGCAATTCCAAGGCCGTGAAGTGGCTTCGGACCAGCTTCGAGTATTGCTATGAGTTCCCACACTTTCGAACGACAGGCTCGCGTTGATACAGTATTTACAAGCCTCGCACTCGTAATACCTAGAGCGCGTAGTACGTCTCGTGGTAACCATGTAAGTTTGCTAGGCTGTCTCGAAAGGAAATACAGATCCATCGTAGTATTCATCGTACTAATCGTCACCATCTGCATCTGAATCGTCTTCTGCTCCAGAATTGTCATATTCGAAGCCACGGATTATAGGGTCCCACATATTGCTAATGCGCTCGTATTCCCCGGGACCGGGACCCACGGCGTCCCACGGATCTCTAGTTTCCATCATGGGACCCAGGACTTCGACCACAATTTCACTGAGCAGCGGAACTGCAGCAGGGAATCTCAGGAAGCCCATGCGTAGGTCGAGCACCTCCAGTGAGACACCCTGCTCCACACGCCTCATAAGTGCGTCGCATAGACGATGTGTCCAACGATCATCTACTGGGGCGTATGCCACGACGAGCTCTGTCAGCGAAGGGAGCAGCGGGCTCTCACCTCCCCCGATTTCCTCTAACAACATCTTTATGAATCCCCGTTCTGTATATGTCCCCAGTCGCACGCGCCGGAGCAGGGGCCACCTCGGCGCGGACCGAAGCCAAAAATGATTCATTCTTGGGTCTCCAGTGTCTAACATGAGATTGAAGTGTTCTGCAGTGAGTATCACGAGGCCGTCCAGGGGAAGGGCCGCCATCGCCGCATCGAGGATGTCGATTTCGGGCTCATACCACACATTGCTCTTAATGTAGAGCGTCACGCGTGGAGAGAGTGTCGTGGCGAGCAAGGCGGGTGGATCGTGCACTTCCACGTCGATATCGGGCACGGGCCACGCAAGGATGTTTACGCGGTTGCTGTGGCCGTGGATGAGCACGCTCCGCAGAGGCCACGTGTCCTGGGGTCCGTAGGCATGTTGCGCGACATACGGAAGCATTCTTTGCACGTCGCCTCCATCCCTAAGACTAGAAAATGCTGTGACGCACAGCGAGGTGAGAGCCGGTAGGACGAGATGAGCGAGTGCGAGCCCACAATCCTCCGGAGAGGCGGAGATATTGACGTATATAAGGGAGGGAAGTGTGACCGTGCGCTCGATGTCAAATGGAAAGGAAGGAGTGATCGGGGACGCCGAGTGAAGGACAAGCGTCCTTAGTTGTGACATTTCGTCGAGAGCATTTAACCAGACTGAGAGGCTCGGCCTCGCATTCGCGGATAGTGTGTGTATGATGAGGTGTCTGAGGCCTCTAAAGAGCGGTGACTTCCAACTGATGTCGCAGTACTTGAGCTCGAGGCGTGAGAGCCTAGGGGTGGAACCATTGAAAAGAGTGTTAGCGACGGATGTTCGCTTCCATTTATTTTCCTTCCCTGACAGTGAAAGGTATTCGAGAATCGGAGCGGGTGATACCGAGTCCCTTGAGTACCCATTCAAGACTGAAGGGTTTTGCGCTAATGGCAAGTTGGCATATGTGAGAGACATGCGGCTGGAGTTATTTTTGGAATGTACTGAATCGGGTATCGTCCCAATGATATTTGGGAACCCATGCCTCCTAGTACAAGGGTGCAGACTTGGCCCGAACGAGCATCTCGGTTGCACCAGCCGGAGTGAGAGTGGTAAAATCGACGTGACTCCAGAAGAAGGGTTGGTCGAGTGCAACCTCGCGCCATCGATGACAGACACGGGCTACACTCAGCCACGATAAATGGCGGTCTGGCTCTCCACCTAGTAGAACTGTATCACTGGGAGGTAAGCGCAAAAAGGCGAATATTGCGGCGAAGAGCTCGGGATGTAGAGACGAGATGGGTGCAAGTGCATTACGGCGTCGTCTCAAGGCTCGGAGTGATTCCTCCAAGGATCTGATTTCAGCATCAATGGCTTGACGTTGGTATTCCCGTGGATTTTCCTGGCTTGGGTTCATCAAAAAACTGAACGGTGGTGCGATTAGCCGTTCTATGGTGCGGCGGCAAGGAACGTAACTTAGTCTGCAGACAAATGAGACACGTGCTCATCGTGCGACCTCCTGTCCGCTCGTGCAAGTCTTCGACTCGGACCTGTTCAGTCAGAAATTCCACCTGACACATCCTATCAAACAACCTCTGCTACAGGTCGATCCATCGGAAACATCCCACGCATTATTGAAAAGCCCAGCTCGTGCAGTCTGCTTACACAGCGGAACAGTTCACTCGATGCAACCCGGAATCCGGCCAACCACTAGCACCCACGCTGACTCCCTTACGGTTTTCTTCATCGCGTTCGGAAAAGAGGTACTCCCACTAGATCAAATCACGTTAGATAGGGATAGCCCTCGCTCGGGCTCAGTGACAGGATGCGGAAAAGGGAGCGAACCCTGCGCAGGTACAGTAAGTACGATGTCACACAACCCTGCACCACAAGCTAGTGTTGACCTCGCCCTACCCTCACCCTGCCCGTGCCAAATCACCCCCAACGTTCCTTTGTTGTGCTTCCGACCTTCGTCCTCGTCACCCGCCATCTACTATTCACCACACGCTCTTGGCTGCCCAATGCTATTCACTTTTTACCACTCACGTGCATCCCGTTTACTGCTCCTTTGCTATTTACTACACATTGCCGACCATTCATCGCATATCCTGGTATCAGTCTTCCGCCGCCTTTTTGTCATTTCGCATCAAATACCATTCGATCGCTATGCGTTTCCGGTTGTTCACCGCACGCGTCTTGCTCTCAGTCTTTTGCCGCTTCCTTACTATTTTGCCACTTGCTGAATGCTATGCTATTTGCCACGCTTTTTTCTAGTTGTTGCCAATGTTACCTCAACCACGTATATAATTCCTCGTTTTACACCCCCTGCATGCGATCTCCCCGCCATACATAACGACTGTCAGACATTAAGCAGTCCGAATCTCACTCACTGTGTACATGACGCACTACGTTCGTCACCATTTCGGAACGGCCGACGCCGCCGATCCTCGGTGTGCTTCCTTCTCGACGCTACCGCAAGTAGGGGCGATGGGCTGCTCAGCCGATGACCAACCCGGGTAGAGTCCCCAATAAAGGGCCTCTCCTTGCGCTCCCCATAGCTATTAGGATGGGTTTCGTATACCTGCATGGGTAAGCAGGAGATGGGAAAGGTGCCTCGAGGTGTTTCATAACTGTAACAAGCTCGTAGTTACGACTGGTCTGTGTCTCGGACATGTACTCCAGTAATAAAATTGGATCAAAAAAAAAAAAAGAAAGGTGCCTCGAGAGCCCACCTCCGCGGCTCTCAAGTTCAGTTCCGACACCGAAAATCGATGAGAGCTCTTTTTTTTTTTTTTTTCCCTTTAGATCCATTTATGTCCCGGCTGATGGGTAGACCGGTCGCAAGCTACACCAGGGGAACATTTAAGTGTTCTCCCAGTTGGTACTAGTAGGTTGCGATACTGATCCCAGAGGGGTATGTAAGGAGAACATGTTGGAGCTCGCCTTTTGCGGGGAAGATATCGTAGTTCTGTACTAGGTGGTGTTTGGCATCGTAATCAACGGCGACATCAGATACCGAGAGTTTCCTACGTTGGTGGGGACCCGTCTGCACAGCGTGTCCGCCGCGGTCCCTCTTCCTCAATCAGGCCTAGTCAGGTTTGGGCCGAGACAGCGTTCCGCTTATCTGCAAAAAGGTGGTGGGCGTTTTTGGAACGGTAACTGAACGATATGCTGTTTGGTGCCATTGTAGATCATTTGGAGAAGATGTCTCGCGGCGGCCCGGGGTTGTGAGTTGGATGTGGGGATTCGTATAGTATGTGAGTTCTGTTTTGAACATTCCCCCGCATGGACATGGGGGTGCTTCTCTCTTACCTTCTTCGGGCATGAACCAGGCAACGTAAGTGCTTAAGCTTGTGAAGGCGTGATTTACGGCGAATTGGAGCACAGTGGATGTGGTGCGTCGCGTGTATAGACTAGGCTACACCCTGCATGTACCATATGAGATTCGAATGTAAGTCTGCTCGCCAGAGGGTCATTGATATTCTAGAATCGTAATCGGCCTCCTCATACCCGACCCCCGAGTCCTTCAAGTGGGCTAATCTTCCACCATCTCCCAGCAGTCCTTGTCGCCGTCCTCCTTGTCATCCATTCCTTGTCACTTTCGCTGTCGTCATCACCAACTGTATCTCAATCGTCTTTGTCTTAGTCGCTGTCGTTTGTATCTGATTTTTTTTTTTTTGTGACTGCGCTTGGTTTGTAATCTTCGTAGAGGTCACGAACTACAGGGTCCCACATATTCTTAATTTGCTCCCTTTCCTCGAAGGTTTTCACGGGACCGAGGACGTTGACCACAATTTCATTGAGGAGCTGAGCCTCAGTGGGATTATCGTCCCGGCATGCACGCAAATCGAGCATCTCCAATGGAACCCCCTCTTCCACGCACATCATAAGTGCGTCGCATAGGCCAGAAGACTCGTTATATAATGGGGTGTCGACAATAACGAGCTCTGTCAGTGAAGGGAGTAGCGGGCTTTGACATAGCCAGTGAGCCTCAAGCAAGATCTCTATGAATCCCCATATCGCAGGGGGTGCCAATCGCGCGCGCCGGAGTAGGGGCCACTTCTGTAAGTGGCAGTACCAGAACCACTCGTCGAGGTGCCTTGTATAACTTTCATGGAGATGTTGTGCACTGAGCATCACGATACGGGAATAGGAGTGTCCGCTCATTCTCGATCCACTACTTGTGCACGCCTCCCGGCACACTTTCCTGCACTGATCACTACAGACTCCTCCAATGATTTGATTTCAACATCGATGAGTTGCTGTTGGTATTCTCGAAGGTCTGCCTGGCTCATCGAAAAAAACCAAACGGTAGGTGTTTTTTCTTTGGTCGTATTATATACGCACCATAAGCCAAGCCTCAACACCTATTTACGCTTATTTATATTGTACTGTATTAGTAGTTGCTTTCAGATCCTTCAGGTCCCAGTCCAAGTTGTGTGAACCGCCCAGCCACAATCACACCCCGATCCAGATCCTTCAGATCTAACCACTATAGCTGTTTTCTCGAATCCACCCAGGAGTTGTAGTCATGAAGGAGGCAACTGACGAAAATCTTGAGTCTCGTCGCAAACGTTTTATTTTTTACTCTCCACCGGTCCAAGCGCGAGACAGACAACCGTTAGCCAGTGTGACAATCACCTCTGACCAGGCCCGCCAGTGCCCGTAGTCCCGTCTCTCTGGCTTACCTCAGGGGAGGGAAGGGAAACCCTGCCCATGTGATGCAGGGTGCGGGGGAGTGCGTTGGGCATTCTGCAGACAGCAGAGACGCTTCGAGGAGTCGCACACTTGGTGCGTGATAGATGCTGCTGTTAGCGCTATTCAAGCTTGGGCCCGGTGAGTAACGCAGGCGGCACGGGTGACTGTCCGGGACGAGGCGCGCAAAGAGCGCGTTGCGTAAGACAAAGTCCGTCTCGCGTAGATGTCCTTATCACTGGTCTCCTCATACTTGGCCTCGTCAGTCTTTCCGTATAAAGGATTTGGCTGAATCTTCCCCCATCTACCAGTAGTCCATTTCATCCTCACCATATCCACCACCGTCACCACCTGTTTCCCAATCGTCCAGCACCTCGTCATCACTGCCTGAATTTGAATCGTCTTCGTCATAATCTTCTACCCCAGAACTGTCGTCTTCAACGAAGAGGCCACGAGCCCCAGAGTCCCACGTGGAAATCGGTTGTTCCTTTGTCTGGAGGTTTGTCTCGGGACTAACGACGTCAACGACAATTTCACTGAGCAACTCAATTGCACGACTTGTCACAAGGCGCGTATGCAACTCGAGGGTCTCCAAAGGAACCCCCTGTTTCACGCGCTTCATAAGTGCGTCGCATAAACGGAGGGTCCTACGTGCACTTAGTGCAGTGTCGACCAGGACGAGCTTTGTCAGCAACGGGAGCAGCGGGCACTCGCGTCCCCCATTTTCTTCCAGCAGCATCTCCCTGAACCCATGCGCTGCGGGGGTCGCCAGTCGCACGCGCTGGAGCAAGGGCCATCTCGGTGCGTGGCGGAGCCAGGACTGCTTGTTGAGGGGACTTGTGCGGTTTTGTGAGGTAAGTGTCACGAGGCCGTCCATGGGGAGGGCCGCCATCGCCGCATCAAAGACCCCCGCATGGGTCGCAGGGGACCAATCTTCGCACTCTACAGAGAACGCCACGCGTACAGAGAACATGGCATCAATAAATGCAGCCGGGTTATACAACTTGACATCGATATCGGGGATGGCCCATACAAGCATGTCGGCGCAAGTTCTGTTGCTGCGGACGACTACGCTCTGAAGCGGTTGGGTATCCTGGGGTCCGTGGGCATGTCGAGCAACATGTGGGAGGATTTCTTGCACGTCGGTGCCGTCCCTGCGACAAGATTTCGCCTTGAATTCCAGCTGGGTGAGAGCCGGTAGGTCTAGATGAGCGAGCGCGAGCCCACATTCGCTCACAGAGGCGGTGATATTCAGACGTGTAAGAGAGGGGAGTGTGACGGTGCGCTCGACACTGGATGGGAGTGACGACCCAGGAGGAGCAATGGGGGAAGCCGTGTGAAGGGTAAGCGTCTTGAGCTGTGGCATTTTGTCCAGAGCACCCAACCAAACTGAGAGGCCCGGCCTTGCGTCCGCAGACGGCTTGTGTATCTCGAGGTTTCTGAGGCCTTTCAGAAGCGGTGACTCCCAACTGATAGCGCAATTACGGAGTTCGAGGCACGAGAGCCTAGGGGTGGTGCCATCGAAAAGAATGTCAGGGACGAATACTCGTGAGAATATTGCCCCGCGCCCGTATTTATTACAACACAATGCAAGGTATTCAAGAGTAGGTGCAGACGATACAAGCTCATCGAGTGTTTTGCGAAGATGGACGTATTCTGCACTGATGGCAAGGTGGCGTATGTGGGAGACGCACGCCTGGAGTTCTTTTTGGAATGCACTAAACCGAGCTCCATCCCAGTGACCGATGGGAACCCTCGCCTCCAAATATAAGGGTACCTTATTCGCCCGAGCAAGTATCTCGGCCGCGCCGGCAGAGTTGAAGGTGGTGAAATTAACGTGACTCCAGAAGAGCGGTTGATGGAGCGCAATCTCGCGCCAGTGGTGACAAACGTGGGTCACACGTAGCCATGCCAGAGGGTCTGTTACTTCCAACAGTGCGATGAGTAGTAATTTAACTGGTACACGCAAGAAGGAGAATATGACGGTGATGACCTCAGTAGGTAGAGCCGAGATGGGTGCAAGCGTGTTACGACGACGCCTCAACGCTCGAATGGATTCTTCCAACGATTTGACTTCAGCATCGATGGCTTGTTGTTGGTATTCCCGAGAACTTGCCTGGCTGGTGTCCATCAAAGCGAAGCACAAATGCTGCCAGTGCCAGTGCCCATGGTGGCGCGGTTTTGGTTGTCATATTATATAAGCGCCGTAACCAACCCGGCTTTCTGCACGCTATCATCGATCATCGATCATCACTGGCATTTATTTGAGCATCCAAATACCTCTGGAACCTTCAGACCCAGCCTTTCAACTATGTTAATGACACTGTCATCAACGTGCATATGGTTCAATTCGAGGGGCTATCCATGATCCCGTCGCCAAAGTTGCTTTAGGTCTCCACCGATCCAACTTTGCTATCCAGTGCGACAATCGGTAGGATCTGGCCCTGCCTCTGCGCCTGCAGTCGAAGAACATTCAACTAATCGTCTCGTCCCTCTGTGTTTGCTTCGACAAAGGGAAGTTTACGCCATGCGACGATGCGGCAGGGGAGGGCATGGGGCCCATCTGCGGCGGACATCAGAGGCGCATCGAGAAGCAGCGCGTGGGGTGCGTGGTAGATGCCGCTGCTAGACTCAGACTCGACGGGCTCCGAGTCTGAGGAACGCAGAGGTGCGTGCGACGTTTCCAACAAGGCGCATAAAGAGCACGTTGTATGCGAACTTCTCGCACGCTAACAAACAGATATATAGGAAAAGGTATGGGAAGAGACTCGGACGAGTCTAAGCATGGTATACACGCCAGGCCATCGCTAGCGGGCTAGACCGGTGACCGTCTGTATATGAAGGGTAAACCTGTCACGAGCCTAGGCTGAAGCCATCTTTGGCGGCCTTTGGAGCACCCGAGGTCACGTGTGCACGGCAGGAGTTAAACGGAAGTCAGAAGTGTCTGTGTGGCGAACGCATATTCCACCCCCTTCGCCTCTACTCTCAAGTCCCAGAAAGATCATCCCTCAAGCTCGTGGCAGAGCTGCGCAAGCTCACAGACGTGCCGACCACCTAAGCTCGCGTATCGTTGCGTCTAATAATGAGATGGGTGTTGGTTTGGATATACATGTCGTTGAATACTAGCCTGGTAAAGTACTCTATCTAGACTACGTCATATGAGATATAGCCAGTAAAGTGCGGTTCGAATGTACAATAGTCTGGTCGGGTTGTTCAAAAGTGCCTGAGGATTGAGGATCCGTCATTGTAGAAGTCATCACCAGCCTCATACCGGACCTTATCACTCTCACCGCTTAAAGGACTTGGCTAATCTTCTTTCATCTCCTCTTCCTCTTCCTCTTCGTCCTCGTCTATTTCCTCGTCTCCTCATCCGTCATCATCACTTGTATGGAAATCGTCTTCATCATCATCTAGATAGTCTTCTGTTCCAGAATCGTTGTCAGGGACGAAGGGGTCACCGGCCGCAGAGTCTGATGCGAAAAGAATCGATTCCTCTGTGTCGAAGTCGTCCGCGGGACCCCAAACGTCGACCACAATTTCACCGAGTAGCCGAACGGTGCGGCTAGTTGCAAAGCACGTGGTCAAGTCGAGCGCCTCCAGTGGAACCCCTTGCTCCACGCGCATCATAAGTGCGTCGCATAGACGGAGCGTCCTATGCGCACTTAAGGTAGTGCCAATCAGGTCGAGTTTCGTCAGCGACGGGAGTAGCGGGAACCCGCCTCGGCCATTGTCTTGCAGCACCATCTCCCTGAAGCCACGCGCTGCAGGGGGCGCCAGCCGCACACGCTTGAGTAGGGGCCACCGCGGCGCATGACGGCGCCACATCTGTTCGCAGATCCGTGTGTGGTGCTGTGCTGTGAGCGTTAAGAGGTTGTCCAGGGGAAGAGCTGCCATCGTCGCATCGAGGACCTCGATATGGGTAGTGGGGATAAACCAGTCCTCGCTCGTGACGGAGAATGCGACGCGTGCAGAGGGCTTCGGGGCGCAGGAGGTGAACGAGTTGTGCACCTCAACGTCTATATCGACGGGCCACGCAAAGACATCTACGCGTGACCTGTCGCCGCGGATGAGAACGCTCTGTAGAGGCCGGGTGTCCTGGGGACCGTGTGAGTGTCGGTTGACATACGGGAGGAGTTTTTGCAGGTCGCCTCCATTCGGAAGCTCGGACTGTGCAGTGAGGCATAGCGAGGTGAGAGCTGGTAGGATGAGATGAGCAAGTGCGAGTGCACATGCCTCCGCAGAGTTGGAAAAATCGAAATGTGTGAGAAAGGGGAGTGTAACGGTGCGCTCGATGTTAAATTGAAAGAGGCCAGAAGGGGAAGCCGAGTGAAGGACAAGGGTCTTCAGTTGTGGCATTTCATCTAGAGCGTCTAACCAAACCGCGAGGCTTGGCTTCGCATTCACGGACAGCATGAGTATCTCGAGATTTTCGATGCCTTTTAAGAGCGGCGATTTCCAACTAATGTTACAGTTGCGGAGCTTGAGGCAAGAGAGGCGAGGGGTGGCGCCATCGAAAAGGGTGTCAGGGACGGATACTCGAGATGGTGTCCTGGGCCGGTATTTATCAATGGACAATGAAAGGTATTCGAGAGTGGGAGCAGGTGAAATGAGTCCTTCAAGAGTCCTGAAAAGATGAAACGGTTCTGCGCTAATGCTGAGGTGACATATGTGGGAGACGTGGCATTGAAGTTCTTTTTGGAATGCGATAAACCGAGGACCGTCCCAGAGATATGTGGGGACCCTTGCCTCCAAATATAAGGGTGCCGTTCTGGCCCGAGAAAGCATCTCAGTCGCGCCGGCCAGACTGACGATGGTGAAATCGACGTGATTCCAGAGGAGGGGTAGATCGAGTGCAATGTCGCGCCATTGACGACAGACATGGGCCACACTAAGCGATAGTAGATGATGGTCTGGCTTTCCCCCCTTGTTGTGATGTACCGGGTAAATATAAAAAGGAGAATATGGCGGCCGTGACCTCTGTAGGTAGAGACGAGACGGGAGCAAGTGCATTGCGGCGGTATCTCAGCACTCGGATGGACTCCTTCAAAGATTTGATTTCAGCATCGATGGCTTGCCGCTGGTATTCCCGAGGATTCGCCTTGCATAGGTCCATCGTCGTCCGAACGGTGTCACAGTTTGTTTAACGTGTGAGTACTGTGAGTCACAAGGTGAGTCATCGAACAATTTTAGATCTCTGCCAGCAATAATCGTTTTTTTTCCATCATGGACTTGTCTTGTCCAAGTTGTACGTTGCCAGCCCTTGTTTCCTTCCGGACTTTCCTAGCGTACGTTGGAAGCAACCGGGAGCGTTTTCTGGGTTCTCTGCAGACGGGGGAACAAATGACCTTCTCTTCTCAGAAGTCCATCTTAGATTTGGCCGTACGACGAATGGATTCATTTGTCAGGACTACTGTATAATTCAGAGGACTGCTCACCCCTATTTACTCGCGGGTTATTTTTACAGACGAACTGGACTCCTTCCTCCTGTATCTTCTTCCCCCCCACATCCTTTGTCTACGACTCGAACCCTATCGTTTACTGTGAGTCTGTGACATGGAACACGATCTGAATGCATAATGCATATCGTTCTGGGCTCATTCTGTCTAAGCTGTACGTTGGCAGCCCCGGACCGTTTTTTTTTAACCCAGTGTACGTTTGGGAGCAATGGAAACGCTCTCTTAGACAAGACGAGCAAAACCGGCGCAGTAATGTCAACTGTAGGTCGCGCTTTGCCAAACCAGATGAACTGCGACCGCAAGGGAATTTCAATCGCAAGTACGGTCCTCTCGAAGCCGCCAAGTTCCAATTGGAGATTGTGGAACCTGTCGATACACAGTTTGAGAAGGATTTCGACAAAGCTTGTGAAGTTCTTAGAAGATACTAGCACAAGCCACGTCAACTCTGGATCGGCACAATTTTATCGTCATCGAAGTCTGAAACAAGGATGTTCGTTTCGGGGAGCACCTTTTCCAGAAGGGGGTTTAAGACCCTTACAGACGAAAACAATTTGTTGACACGACATACAGCCTGCTCCAATCAACGTCGACGCAGGAGAAGAAGTCGACAACACGACAGAGACCCGGCTTGTTTCTGTCGATTTTCACACTGATCTGGACAAGATAAAGTTTGACTACCGTGCAGTTCCTCTCAGCGTTTTTGGGAATGACGTCTTCAGTCCACGCCAATCAAGTCGGAACTTTAAAAGCCTTTATCGAAATCCTTTTCGAACGGTGTATCGACGGCTTCACGATCTGCATTTGGAACTTGGCACCTTCAAGAGGACCGTACTTTCTGTTGAAGTTTCCGTGCGGCTCGCAATTCATTCTGTTTGGCAAAGCACGGCCCACGATTGACACGACCGTGTCGGTTTTGCTCGCCAACTGGACAAAACACTCTGGGCGCTGACTCTGGCATACGCTTTTACCCACATCAAATCGCAAGGTCAAATACTGCAATGTGTAATCGTTGACATCGGAAAGCCACCTTCTAGCTCCCTCACCAATGCCCACGTCACTCTTTCCAGAAGCCGAGGTATCAGACTGTTGAAGAATTTCGATGAATGTTTGCTTACCGTCCATCGAAACTAAAAACTTCGACAGGGAGACGAAGGGCTTGCTGCGTTGGAGTCAGCAAAGATGCTACGTTACCAATCTGAAGAATTTGGCAACTTCCTTGTCACTGCATGATGACTTCAAATGGTGAGTTGAAACTTACACACGAATAAAAGAAATCACGCGAATTGTCCAAAGGGCTAAAGTAGAACGAAGAGAGGGAAGACGTGTTTTGTGATTGGAAAAGTAGTTGTACACTTGTATAGGAAACCGAACATTTCTTATATCATCAGCTCCTCGAAACAAACGTGTTTTATAATTGTAAAGTACTTGTACGCCTGTGAAGGAATGCAAACATTTCTTATATCGTCAGCTCGTTGGAACGACCTACACGGCGTATTCACCGCAAACCCCATGACCGGGTTGTGCGAACCCACACTACGTGTCAGGCACTATCAGCCTTCTTCGAAGAAAACACGGTTTTAGTTCGCTTGTCAGTGTATACCTGCAAGAAGACAGTCGCAATATACAATCCGACCGTCTTGTCACACCGCTATTCCAAACATACCAAACCAGAATACGGAACAAGCAAGGTTACAGTCGACCTAATCGAAGCTTAGTTACCATACCGGAATTTATACAACGGCTAGTCCAAACACGTACCGTACTCAGACTGCATCCCATCTACCAGCAAGTTAGACCGCTCCGCCCTCGTATCCATAATTATCGTCCCACTCGTCTTCGAGGTCAAAGCCAGAAAACACGAACGTAGGAACACGTGACTCCGCCTCGTAGGTTTTCTCAGGGCGAAGGACGTCGACCACAATTTCACTGAGGAGCTCAATGGAGCGGCTAGTTGCGAAGCACGTGGTCAAGTCGAGCACCTCCAAAGGAACCCCTTGCTCCACGCGCTTCATGAATATGTCGCAAAGACGGAGTGTCCTGCGCTCAAATAGCGCGTTCTCAACCAAGACGAGTTTTGTGAGCAATGGGAGCAGGGGGCTATCGCGTCCCCCATTGTCTTCCAGCACCATCTTCCTAAATCCACGCTCTGCTGGCTGCGTCAGACGCACGCACCGGACCAGGGGCCACTTGGGCGCGTGGCGGAGCCAGAACCGCTCGGTGAGGGGCCTTATACGGTGTTGTGCTGTGAGCGTCACGAGGCCGTCCAGAGGGAGTGCCTCCATCACCGCATCGAAGGTCGCCATGCCGACCTCGGGAGACCAGTACCTGTTCTTGACAGAGAATGCCACACGTGCAGAGTACGTAGTGTCCAAAAAGGCTTGCTCGTTGGGCAACTCGACATCGATTTCGGGAAAGGCCCACACAAAGATCTCGCCGGACATGTCACACCTGCTGACACACATGCTCTGCAGCGGTTGGGTATCCTGGGCTCCGTGGGCGTGGGGAACGACATACGAGAGGAGTTCTTGCACGTCACTGCCGTCCTGGCAACATGATTCTGCGATGAGGTACAGCGAGGTGAGAGCTGGTAGGACGAGATGGGCGAGGGCGAGGCCACAATCTCTCGCAGGGGAGGAAATATAGAAGAGCGTAATGGAGGGGAGTGTAACAGCACGATAAACGTCAGGTAGCAGTGAGTCACCAGGAGGTGCGATCGGGGATGCCGAGTGAAGGATAAGCGTCTTGAGTTGTGGCATTTGTTCCAGAGCATCCAACCAAACTGAGAGGCTCGGCCTTTCAATTGGTGTGCGAATGTCGAGGTGTTTGAGGCCTCTTAAGAGCAGTAGATTCCAACTGATGTCGCAGTTACAGAGCTCGAGGCCAGAGAGCCTAGGGGTGGAGCCATCGAAAAGAGTGTCAAGGACGGCTACTGGCTCCACTATCGTTCTACCATGGTACTCCACACTGGACAGCGAAAGGCATTTGAGAGTAGGAGCAGGCGATGCGAGTCCACTGAGTATTTTGCGAAGTTGGAAGGGTTCTGCACTAATGGCAAGGTGGGAGACGTGGGAGACACGTTCCTGAAGTTCTTTTTGGAATGCGGTTAACCGAGCATTGCCTCAGAGACGGTATGGAATCCTTGCCTCCAATTGTAAGGGCACTGTCTTTGCCCGAGAGAGTATCTCGACCGTGCCGGCCGAACTGAAGATAGTGAAATCAACGTGACTCCAAAAGAGCGGCTGATTGAGCGCAATCTCGCGCCATTGGTGACAGACGTGGGCTACACGTAGCCATGCTTGGCGATCCGGGTTTGGTTGTTTGCCAAGTGTAAAGCATGTAACGGCTGACGATGTGACGGGTATATGCAAAAAGGAGAATATGGTGGTGATGGCCTCTGTAGGTAGAGATGAGATGGGTGCCAGTGTGTTACGGCGATGTTTCAACGCCCGGATGGATTCATCCAGTGACTTTAGTTCAGCATCGATGGCTTGCCGTAGGTGGCTTAGATCCATCATCAAACAAATCACGATGATTTTAGTTCAACCCAGATTGTGGCTTCTGTCGTATAACTGTCTGCTGAACTCGATTTTTGCACGCACACCGTGTTGGGATCAAGCCCAGAACGTTGCCGGAACGGACAACCCGAGGCCAGACCAATCAATTATGTAATCGCTAAATTACGTAGAATAACTGGATAAGAACCTGCGGAGATAGGAGCATAAGCTCTACTCCAAACTCTCACATACTTGCTACTCTCACAAACATAAGCTGCCGGCCTCCCTAAATCCTAACACACCGCGTTATGTGGTCGGTCTAAGGCGGAGCGAGGCACGAGCAGTGCCTTGTGAGCGCTAGTGAGCGGGCGAGGCGGCACGTGCGCATTCATTCCTTGCGTGCCGCCACCTGCCGGTCTAAAGAACCGGATCCTTTCTTTTTCCCGCCCACCACACCCTTTTCCTTTGCTATTGAATCGTTGATGAGGATCGCTGTTGCCGCCGACGCTCATCTGGTCGCTCCGGGAGGGTCCCACCCACCCGTCGCGACCTCGCCTCGACAACAGACCCCCCTTTCGATTGAGAAACGCTCGCGCTTTCGCCCGTTTTCTATACCCCTCTTCCCCCCTCGCATTCGCTCGAGCATAGACCCTTCTCCCATAATTACCTACACCGCTTGTACATGCCCTCAGACAGAATATCCAAATAAACCCAGCCGTACTCCATGCGGCGCTTCGACTGACTCTCCGTGCTGCGCCCCAGCCCTCCCTCACCCCCTCTCCTCAGCCGGCGCTGCACGGACCCCTCCATCGTAGAGGCAAGCTGCGACTGACAAAGACTGTGATTACCCCTCGAGCGCCGAAACACCTCCGCAATTCTCGGATCCGACCTTTTGAATATTATCTACAGAAGCTGTTGTTAACTTGCTTGTAGCTGGATTTAATCGGCACTGGTATTGTTGTCACATCTGACGAAGATCTTGAATTACATCACGAACGTTCTATTGCTAGCAGTGGTTCTTTCTACTGGTCGTCCAAGCGCGAGGAATTGGTAAGATCTGGGCGTAGCCAAGCTCCGCGCCCATGGTTGAAAATCGAATATATGCAATCAACTGCCTCATCTCTCGGGGCTATGGTTAGGGAAGACAAGAAGAACCCTGCCGTGCGACGCAGCGGCCGGGAGGGATGTGGGGCAGTCTGCGAACAGCGATGGCACGTCAGGGAGTTTCACACGAAGTAGAACTAGGTGGAAACCTCTGCAACCTCTGCACAGCGGGCCCTGGAAAGGAGCCCGGCGGTGTGTGCAACGTCCGTGACGAGTGCTGCGCGAGATTTTGTGATCGATACCTGTGAGCGTGCAGAGCTCGGCCATGAGCTCGAGATGGGCAATTCTGTGACTTGGAAATAGAGAACCAAAGATGGGGAACCTGACTAAAGCCCACACCGGCTAATATTTACACAGCGTTACATTATGGTAAGTGCTAGCCGCTCGACTGGCCCGGCACGTTACAAACACGTACCGTACCCAGACTGCATTAGATGTAGTGAAAGTGAGATTTGACTCGAACGTATTCATCGTAAAGCGTAGAAAAAAAATTCATATGGCCCCCTCGAACCCGACCTTGGCCCTTTGCTTTGACCCAGGCTTCAAGCCGACCTTGTTGGCATGTTACACAGACGAGTGTCCGTCCGAAGGGGGGGTAAGGGACAGTAAACGATTTGGCTAATCGCCATCCTACCAGTATACCGTCTCGCCGTCGCCGTATCCATGGTAGTCGTCGTCCATTCCCCAAGAGTCCTGTTCCTCGTCATCGCTCCCTGATTCCGAATCATCCTCCTCGTCGTAGTCGTAGTCGTCCATTCCGGAACTATCGTTGTCTTCGAGATAGAGGCGACGGGCTACAGGGTCAGAAAGCATTTCCGACGCCATCTCGAAGGCTTTCTCGGGGCAGAGGACGTCGGCCACAATTTCGCTGAGCAGTTCGACCCCACGGCCAATTGCAAGGCACTTGCGCAAGTCCAGAGATTCCAAAGGAACCCCCAGCTCCACGCGCTTCATGAGCGCATCGCATAGAATGAATGTTTTACGCTCAATCAGTGCGCTGCCGACCAAGACGAGTGTTGTCAACAATGGAAGCAGTGGGCTCTCGCGTCTCCCCATCGTCTCCCAGCAGCATATCCCTGAATCCACGCACTGTAGACCGCGTCAGACGCACGCGCTGGAGCAGGGGCCACTTTGGTGCGTGGCGGAGCCAGAACTGCTCGGTGAGGGGCCATGAGCTGGTTTGTGCAGTGAGCGTCACGAGGCCGTCCAGAGGGAGGGCCTCTATAACCGCGCTGAATATCCCAATGTTGATCCCGGGAGACCAGTGATCGTCGTTCGTGATCGAGAGCGCCACGCGTGCAGAGTGCATGGAGTCGAAAAAGGCCGTCTGGTTGGGCAACTCGACGTCGATATCGGGCAAGGTCCAGGCAAGGATCTCAGCGCACATTATGTTGTTGTAGACTAACATGCTTTGTAGCGGTTGGGCATCCTGGGGTCCATGGGCGTGTCGAGCAACATAAGGGAGGATTTTTTGAACGTCGTCACCGTCCCCGCGACGAGAATTCACGACGAGGCACAGCGAGGTGAGAGCCGGTAAGATGAGATGAGCGAGTGCCAATCCACAATCTTTCGCAGAGGATGACATCTCGAAGAGTGTAAGGGAGGGGAGTGTGACATTGCGTTCAATTTCAGGGAGGGAGGCTCCAGGAGGTGCAATCGGGGAAGCCCCATGAAGGGTAAGCGTCTTGAGTTGTGACATTTCGTCTAAAGCATCCAACCAAACCGTGAGGCTCGGCCTTTCGAATGGCACGCGCATCTCGAGGTGTTTAAGGCCTCGTAAGAGCGGTGACTCCCAACTGATGTCGCAGTGCCAGAGCTCGAGGAAAGAGAGCCTAGGGGCGGAGCCATCGAAAAGAGTGTCAGGGACGAATGCTGCTGGCTCCCTCATTCTTAGGCTTTGGTGTTCCTCACCAGACAGCGAAAGGCATTCGAGGGTGGGAGCAGGTGATACAAGTCCTCCGAGTATCCTGCGAAGGTGAGAAGGTGCTGCGCTGAAGCCGAGGTGGGATATGTGGGAGACGCGGTCCTGGAGCTGTCCTTGGAACGCGCTGAACCGAGCCTCGTCCCAGAGACCGATAGGAATCCTTGCCTCCAATTGTAAGGGCACCTTTTCAGCCCGAGCGAGTATCTCAGCTGCGCCAGCTGAGCTGACGGTGGTGAAATCGACGTGACTCCAGAAGAGGGGTTGATTGAGTGCGATCTCGCGCCATTGGTGACAGACGTGGGCTACACGTAGCCATGCTGGGCCCTCTGACTTTGCGCCTAGCTTGAAGGCTAACAATGTGACACGTACACGCAAAAATGAGAATATGGTGACGACGACCTCTGTGGGTAGAGACGAAATGGGTGCAAGTGCGTTACGGCGACACCTCAATGCTTGGATGGATTCTTCCAATGACTTGATTTCGGCATCGATGGATTGGCGTTGGTATTCCCGAGAATTTGCTTGGCTTGGGTTCATCAAAAGTCGAAATGGTGTGGTGGTTATAGTTCAACGCAGATGGTCGCCTGCCCTCATATTCAAGTCTAAGCGCCGTAATTAACTAATTTCGGTTTTCGCATCATTGTTCCTGGCGCGCACAAGACCTTCAGATCCATCCATTCAAATAAGTTAGGCTAGCCAGGCTCCGTGAACGACAGTCAACCACAGGAGGGGGAGGGAGAATCCCGCCGAGCGACGCAGCGGCCAAAGAGGGCGTGGCACGACGAGCTGTCCTGCAGCTCGACAATAAGTTAGAAGCAAAGCCAAACTCTTCTCTAGATTCCCACACAGTATAACGTCAGATCGATATTTCATAAGAAACCCCATGGTTGAACGTCGAACGTTTGAAAGCGTGTTTAAAATGAGAGAAGACAAGTGGGTGCGTGTATGTGCGAAAATTGTATAACGTGCACATTATAACAATATTACATCGCGAATCAGAGAAAAAAACTCACTAGGTGGCACTGGCAAGGCAGAGTCTTTCGGGGACAAGTTGAACGAGTAATGTATGCATGGTTGCGTAAAGAACATACGACAACGTGTTTGATGGAGGGGGTGGGGGTCTGATGCAAGAAAGATTAAGGAAATGTGCGAATGAAAAACTTGGCGTGTGGTAGGATAAAAACTGATCGGGGAATGGTGCATTGCATTATAGAGAATGAGAGGGAGAGCTGCAGAATGGAGATTGCCACCAAAGGAAGGAAAGTAATAAAACAACGATGGACTGACGACTGGTGATTCAAGAGTCATGGACAGATGAGAAACGGGTGGTAACTGAAAGAGAACGTCGCGGATTGCGATCTGTCCGGAAAAGAACTGGTGCGCCACGCCAAGCTTCAGCAAGACGCACACCGTCAACAAAACAAACGCACATACCATCATGAAGCACCCTTCCAGCTCGAAGGCGGCGACACGGCCCCAACGAGCCCAGGCACCTCTCCCCGCCTCTTCACGCCAGCGCCTCCTCCCACACCGGCGCTCGCGCGCAGCTGCTGCCCGCCTCCACTCGACGGCGCCGTCCTCGTCCGCTGCCTCGCGCCCTCCCGCTTCGCCGCCCCAGACGTACCACCACCCGACTCGCGCGCCTGGGCGCCGCCAGGACCATGCTGCTGCTGTCCTGATCCCTGCCGGAAAGCACGCGACGAACGGTCACGCGGCGCGCCGAACGATTCGCCATATACGCTGTTCGTCGTCGACCACCCCATCGCGCCACCTCCGCTTGGCACGCCGATCTCGCTCGCAGCGTATACGCTCCCCGCGTACATCGACCGCGCTGCAGAGCCACCACCTCCTGCGGGCCAGGCGCCGGGAGGCATGCCGAATGGGCCCACGCCGAGGTTCCCGTTCATGTTCATTCCCATGTTCATGCCCATGCCGAGCACGCTCGGCGCGGCGATACTTGAGCGTCCGCCGCTGCCACCCCACCCGCTGACCGCACTTCCGCGCTCCCACTCGTCCGCCGCGTCGCGCATCGCCTGTTGTGCGACTGCGAGTTGGTACGTCTGCTTCGCGATCATCATTGCTTGCTGGTGCGCCATGAGCATGCGCGGGTCGACCATCCCCATGCCGCCGCCGCCGCCCATGTTCATATTTGGGTTCATGTTCATCCCAGCAGCCATGTTCATCCCGGCACCCGCGCTCACACCGAGCAGATTCTGCATTGACTGACTGCTGAACTGGTTCGCGAAGGGTTGTGGGGCGCTAGCAGATGCAGGCCATTGGCCCTGGAAGCCCATCGGGGCAGATGGGAATGGTACGTTGCGGTTCATGCCCATGCCCATCGCCATGCTCATTCGTGGGGGCACGTTCATTGGTCGGTCGTCGTCTTCGTCGTCCTCGCCATTGTCGTCGCCATCGTCATCGTCAATGGGACCGGTTCCGTTGATGACTTTGCCAAGCTGTGAAGAAGGCGACATCCGTTAACTATAATAAATGGCGCAACACTAGGAAAGCGTACCTCAATAGCAGCCTTCGCCTCGCCACGTCGTCGTTCCTTGCGCTTCTCCTCAGCTTGACGTTCACGATTGCGGAGGGAAGCCTCCTCATCACTCGAATCTGCAGCGACAACAGGACCGTGACTCTGCCGAAGGGCGATGTTGCTCCTCCTCGCATCCCTCTCGTTCCCTTCCACCTGATCCAAAAACGTGACGCTCGCGCGTTTCCGATTATCCGGCCCGGGTCTCCCAGGCCTCCCGGATCTCCCAACACCAAGATCGCTCCCATCGCGCGGTGTCGCGGGCATGCGGCTACTGCTCGATTCACCCGCTGAGCTCGCTGGACTGCTGTCGCGTAGGGCGAACGGTTTTGGAAGCGGCACCATTGAGCCGCCGCTCGCGCCATAACGCGGCACGGACGGGGTGGACGACGCAGAAGAGGGTGGCGGGGTCACGCGAATGTTGGAGACGGTGACACTAGCAGATGCTACGCGCGGGCGTTGCTGGGGACGAGGCACCGGGAGTGACTCTTCTCTTGAAGGCTTTGGAGGTACGCTGCGGACGACGCGCACCGTCGTCTGGGGATCTTGCTGCTGCTGGGACTGTCGTTGCTGATTTCTCCTCGCTTGGTCTGCCGTGGCCGATGCAGCCGCGCGCGGACCTTGCTTGTTGTTCGTTTCCGCAATAGCATTATCGAGCGCAGCGAGAGTTCCCACTGACAGATTGGTCGCATGCGAAGTCGGGCGCGATGTCACCGTGAACGCGGGGGGTTCTTGACGCTCGCGAATAGGCGTTGGTGTGATGTGAGGAATCGGCGCATCGCTCGACGCCGAAGACGACGGGGGAGATGAAAAAGTGGAGTCGAGCTTCAACGGGGATGTGTCGATCTTGAACCCACCGGAAGACTTGAGACGAATCCCCCCCGGCGAAGACTTGGTACCTTTCGGCATGAGCGCTGGCGACGCAGACTTGGTCTGAGAACGAAGGGGAGGGGACGTTCGAGTGGAAAGAGCAGGAGATTGTGGGCGTGGTTTTTCGGGCACCGCGGGAGGCGTAAACGCTTCGTCTTTAGAATCGGACGCAGATTCTGGCGACTTTGGACGCGAGGGCTGGGAGCCACTAATCCCGCTGGCTAGCGCAGACAACCGTTCTCCGATTCCGAAAGATGCCTTGCGAGGTCGCAGCAAGGGTGGATCCTCCTTGGAAGCCTGAGACGAGTCCTTCGACTGCTCTGGGGTACGGATAGGTGGGGCGTTATTTCCCCCAACCAACTCCCCAATATCGATGAGTGGCTTTGTTGGGCGACGGCCAGGTGAACCAGAAGCGCGTGACATGGCACTTCCCGGGCGTGGGGGAGGGAGGAGAGAGGCAAGAGGCGCATCTTCAGAAGAAGATTGGGACGACGATGACGATGATGACGAGGATTCTTCAGAAGAAGTAGACGCCCGAGATTGCGTCCTCGTAGGTTGTGTCAGCTTCGAGGCTGGAGAAGCAACAAGTTAAAAAAAAAAATACGCGTGGATTCAATAAATATAACCAAAAACGGACCGACAGACTGCTTGGAAATCATCGAAGCACGGTTCCCCGCGGTATCTGGCACAAGCGCCGACGCCGAGACACTAGCGCGCGTGCGTGAGTAGACGCTCGAAGCGCGACTCGACTCGCCTGGAGCATCGAGACTTGGGGAGTGCTGAGAGGATGGTACTGCTGGCCGGCTGGGACTTGCCGAATGTGCATGTACGCCGTGGCCCACGTCGGACCTCGCGGAACTGAAAGCCGCGACAGGGGAAGTGCGATGTCCAAGTTCGGACTGCGTGCCCCCGGTAGACCGACTAGTAACCGTGCGTTTACGGTTGGGCCGCAACGTGGCCTCTTCTTCATCGTCACTGTCCGAGTCTTCCTCTTCGGAAGACTCAGAGGAGGTCATACCCGCGGAGAGGAAGAGCGGGGCGGTTGAGCTACGCGTTGGTGGGCTGCGAGCCACAGGAAGGCGGGGTTGTGACCCCGTGTTGGGAAGCGGCGGGGGTGTGCCGAGCGTGGATGAGCGTTTGCGGCTCCGAACTTGGCCCGATGCGGCGCCGCTGTCACGGTCACCCGGTAATGACGGTACGGGTGAGTTTGTGGCGCTGCGACGTGCCTGGGCCTCTCGAAACGCGGCCACAGAGATGCGCTGGGATGAGTCGCTCGCAAAGCTGTCTCCGCGCGGACGAGGACGAACAGGAGGGTCCAAAGTATCTAGTGGCGGGGAATCTGGATTAGGAGAGGTAGAAAGAGAAGGGGTAACGTGGCGGAAGGATTTCAGGTTGAACGAGTCAGCTGGAGGTGGGAGAGTCGATGAGGACTGGGGCTGGAGAGACGGAGGAGCCGGGGCAGATGACTTGGATTTGGTGCGACCACGAGGGCGTGCCCATGCGAATAGTCCGCCCTTGCTGGACGGCTTGGGCGGGTGTAGAGGAGAGTAAGACGGCATATGAGAGTCGGGATTGCTCATCGTCTCATAGTTTCGCACTGTGTCCGCTGAATCTTGGCGAGAGTGCGTAAATGGCGAATCTTGGGGTAGAGAGCGTGTAGATAATGTGTTATGTGGGTCCGCATAAGAGCCGAAGATGACAGAGCGCGACGGAGGCGGATGTAAGGAGGGAGAGTCAGATAATGAAGAGTCGATAGAGAACTTGTGGAGCTCCTTTGTGGGGGGAACTGGAGGGGCGGAGCTTTGGGTGGTGGTGGTAGAGAGCTTGCTGGAAGTGGACTGCTTCCTGCGGAAAGGCATCTTTAATTTCGTGGTCGAGGAACTGGCACCGCTGGCGGAAGAGGACGAGGCTATAGGATAAGGAGCTTTGGTGGGGAGGGGAGGCGAGTCTGCGTCTGCGAGGACGTAATCAGTGTCGAGCGATAACTGTGAACCCTCTAGGGTCTCAGAGTTATCAGCGATACTGGGGGATGTGTTGTCCTTCGCAGTCGAGGTGGGAAGAATGCCTGCAGGTGACTTTGGACGCGGAAGAGGACTGCCTGGAGTGCTTGCTTTACGAAGCGACTTTGAACTACCGCGCTTTGAGAAAAGCCCGAAAAAACCAGGCGACATGGTGGATTTTTTCTGCTTTTTTTTTTCGAAAAAAAAAAGATAAAGGGAGAAGGTGGAAGAGGATGTACAGGGGTGGCCTTGGTGGC
This sequence comes from Lactarius akahatsu, assembly GCA_021524915.1. Lineage (NCBI taxonomy): Eukaryota > Fungi > Basidiomycota > Agaricomycetes > Russulales > Russulaceae > Lactarius > Lactarius akahatsu. The sequence continues at coordinate 259,209 of JAKELL010000016.1, read as the reverse complement.
GATGGACGAATGGCACGCACTTGCCGCAACCTCAACTCGGCCGAGACACGCTAACGGCTACTCCGGTCCGAGTCTACCGCATCAAGTATTCCCCCATTGGTCGAAAACTCCCATACACGTGTATTCTCGGTGCGAGTGTAATCCCCGTATGTGAGAACAACGGATTGATTATCCTCGAACCCGTCCGTGTTGCACGACCGTAACGCTGCCGTACCATAGCAACCGCCACATCATGGTCCATGTATGTCTCGTACCTCCGGTGAATCCCCACAACTACCGCTATCCACATCTCGCCGGGGCCGCTCGGGAAACAACGACACCGAAGTTGGCACCTCAAATTTCGGATGGGTGGGGTTCGAAAACTATTTATCATCACTTCTTCGTACGCGAGACGGTGATGGCCGCACCATGCACGCACCTCTAAAGGCCCCGTCTCGTTCAGAACCGGTCCGGTGTCGTCGCCGTGCAGCGAGATCACTATGGATGACCTATGCCGTGGCAACGTGTGTGTTGGCTCATCAAACGTCTGGCGAAGTCCCCTACGTCCGTTCAACCTACCCGAGTGATCAGCTCACTTCATTCATCTGGGGATAGTCATAACTTACATGGCAAGCATCGAACACGTGTACACTGTCACGCAACCCAACTTTGGAATTTAAAAAGGACAACGAAGCAAGATGACACATACGTTTCGCCAGGATGAGGTGAAATGGCAGGAAAATGAGCGTCTTGGTCGCCGAGACCCACTGTGACGACGAAGAAGTATCAGAATATACTGCGCCGCATCGAAGTCGGAGCAGAAGATCCTCACGGAGATCACTTGCGCCGTTTCCACTACCCTGTTACATCACAACACGAAGTTCGAGACAAAATGCACTTCCTAAGAAGAAGTCCTTACCCGGTAAGGAGTGCTGTATTCACCGTCCACACAATCAGCCGGTTGATCAGCGATTTGGTCCTGCAATGGCGATTAATTATAACGTTCACGGAACCGTAAAGATCATGCAACCTGCGAGTCCCGGCCACCTTGCTCTTGCTCTTATTTAGATAATACAGCAACGGTCCCGTGATGAGTATGTCCGCAGTCGCTGCAGCTGACATTTGGGTCGTCATGAGACCCTGCCTGGGTAATCAATATTACAGCAGGCAGGCCGGGCAACGACGGACCATGTATTTAGGCAACTCGCTGAACATTTCTGCTTGGAATCTTGAGGACGGGATAATCATCATTTGATTGGTCGCATGGTAGCCACCAGTACCGAGTGGTAGAGAGAAAACGCACGAGGTAACACACATGCCTGAAAGCGCAATCTGGGTCATTCAAGGTGGAAAACACGGACATGGGGAAGGAGAAGGCTAACTCAGACCAATGCCTGCCATTCAACAATAAGGTTTGGTGAGCTGTCACATGGAGCACGGTACGAACTAGGACTGACCTAGCTGCGGAAGCGCGAACGCCATCTGCGATACAAAAATAAGTGGCTACATCACACTGAAATGGGGTGCCGCAGCAACGACTAACAACGATGCAGATGAGGAACCTATTCCCTTGACTGACTGCAACGGGATTGGTAGGTACATAGAGCGCAAAGGCGTAAGAAGGCTTACGATGCCATAGGCGGACCGTGAAGAAACTTCGGAATTGTAGATCAGCCATCGGAGGAAGCATACCGTAACGCATAACGCTCACCAGCGAACCATGAACGTCGCGATGACCTTCGTTGCCGACCGAAATTGGTCCCATGGCAGTCGCTTATATGCGCAAGCGATGACTCACCGACGGTGCAATCTCAAGCTACACGATACAAACAACGCGTGGTCTCAGCGATCGGGAACAACATGCCAGGGATCGTCGCTCACATTCAGACTCCTTAAAAGCCCGGTCACGAGGACACACATACGGGGATAACGGCTGCACTCACCAAACCGATTTCGCCAGTTCGTCCGGGTGGCCGTTGCATAGTACGAGGAAATGGTATGCAGCGTGACAAAGCAGCGCGAGCTGCAGCGTATCCAACGTCCTGGGCAACCCCGCTCAGCTACCGGAACGAGATGACCACCCGGTCATACATACCACAACACCACGACCTGCACCACGTAAAGCGGTAATTGAAACGGTTCGCGCGCGTAGGATACGGTAGAAGATGTGCTCACCAACGCGCGCAAGCTCGTGCGGTCCCTCGCACCGCTCGTAAAATATAGATACGTCTGAAAAAACACGATGCCGTACAGCCTTCCCCCGCGCGGTCAGACCCAGAGCGAAATCGTTTCTGAAGAAACACCTACATTGTATCGAGGATGAGCCCGATCAAGATCATCCCCATTGTGGTGTTCAAGTTGGGATTGGGCCCGTTGGCGCTGTAACGGGACAAGGGTGGTGATAGCATATTTTCTTGCTACCCTTCGCCCCGCGCGACTGGGTCTCAAAACGTAACGAAAGGAGGGTGCAGTGGGGAATCGTGGGGGGGAATTCGGACACAGTGAGAAAGAGGGAGGGGATAAAAGAGCGAAAAGGTCTTGGGTGGACCCACACCAGCAGTCCATCAATCACATCGAATACTTTCCAGTCACTCCAGCTGGAGCCAGTGACCAAAATCCGTAGAAGGACGAGAAGCAGCCCGATGGGAAACCCCACAGGTCCGTCCATGTGGGCCAAGAACTCAATTAAGAAAAAAAATGATGCACACACGCATACATACGTCAGGACCATTGTTGGCAAACGGCTCTATGGTGCACAACTTGCAGTCAGAGCCTCGTGCTCGGGTTGGAGCGCACATAACTCTGCCTAGTCCCAGTCGGGTTACGCTAGATCTTTTGCGTGGAAGCCCGAGTGAGAAGAAATGATAAGATTGAAGGCGTCAAGGAATATCGTGTCGTGTGACATGTGACTGGTGGCGCTGGAGTCTGTACACTGGCGCCACTGTAGCACTCGGCAGGTGACGGCACCCCGATAAGATTGACTTTCAGTAGAAGATCTCCCGTGGACGGATCCTGGTAGAACGTCTGGCCCTGTGGCTGGCGAGAAAGGAAGTGAAGTACAGTATAGGAAGCAGCCGGAGGTCCGGCCTGTCATTCAGTTAGCGCCGGCCGGTACGTACGCATGCATGGCTTGAGCGTGACAGATACAACTTGGTGCGGTATATCGATAAGGATTTCACAGAAAGATCCGTGGCTCCTATAAATAAGGACCGGGGAAAAGCTGGTGCCGATCCGCGGTGCTCGTTTCCGAGCATTTACACATCTACACCCATCCGCCGTGTTACGGCAATCTGCGCTGCGACTTCAATCCAACCCACGCCATCAACGCGTCAACGCTCACGGGCCTGGGGTACTATCACTCACACACTAGCATATATTTAGTGCAACGCCTCCCCGTAGCCCCCCAGTGTGCGCACGTTAACTTTCTTTGGGATCGTATGTGCGCATCACAGAAACCCCTGGTCTTCCACCGAAATGATCAAAGTTCACCCATCGACCCAGATAGCTTCTCTTCTCAAGTTCTTTTTTCACATCGTCTCCAAGCGCCTCTGCAAATCCTCTCCCTGACCTCCGTCGGAGAATATGGTCCCGCAAGAATCTCGGGTCATCTCCTGTCCACCTCATCTCACCCCACGCACCTATTGGGGATTTATCTGGTTGTGCAACGGGAGTCCCCAAGTTATTCTGCTGAGCCTTTCGATCACTGGTCGGCAAGAAGTCGCCCCAGAGGCCCTGGAGTACGGTGCGTAAAAGCACGTCAGATATACTCCGAGCTGAGGCCATCTTCCGTTTTCCGATTACGGGGCCGTAAAAATCACCAAGGAGGTCGCTGAGGACCAGAAATGGCAAACTCGTCGGCTGCAACCGACACGCTCAGTGACCTTGTTCATTCCGATTGAGATGGCACATAGCTTTACCTTTGCACCTTTCGTGCTTTTCAACATATGGCCCTTTCTAACTGGTGTTACTGTAGCGTGGCCACCGCTCTCACCATTAGCTCTGGACTTATCTTCGCAGCAAGCGAAAATATCCTGGAATGCTAAATCGGCACTCTTTTAGATCAGCAGAATTCCTTGCCCACAAGTATCCTTCCCGCAAACTCTCACCTGGTCACTGGCCGCAACTTGAATGCACCGTGCGCACTCTTCAGTGACAGCTTGCTATCCATCTTTATACGTAACAATACTGCTCCCACAAGCACGGAGGTAGCACACTACTTCGGGATAGCCAAGTTGCTAACAAGCACATTCCCTACCTGTACCTTCTCCTTCCAATCTCTCTCAATCTCTGCAATATCCCAGTTGGCCGACAAATATCTAACAAATATCGAAGTTCATCAGATCGGAAACAGCGAGAAATACCAGGAAAAAAATATCGGACTGACTTCCCGTTCAGCCAGTCGTGTTTTCAAGAAGATTCACTCTACCGCAGTAACATCGCCCTGTTCTGCCGGACCTGAGCCACAATCGCAGGCATCAAAGGGTGACACTTTCCCGCTTTACTCCATTTCCCAACCGGCCAGCTAAGATAATAGTAAAAGTGACGTTACCAGCACTGATTGGTCTCTGGTACGTGCAAATTCCCGTCGCAAAAAATGCAATTTCAACCATTTCTGAACGGCTTGATTTCGCTCCAGCCACACCCTGGGAAATGCCATATGCTTCCCGAAGTTCCCGGGTGGACGGTAGGCACGTCTCCTCATCCTTACGCTCGACAGGACGAGATGTATGGAGTGTAGGGACTACGTCCTGACTTTACCTCTTAACTATTTAATTACTAAGCTTACTTAGCTTGTTATATTACTCTAAGTCACACGCGTACGAAAAAAAAGACATCCAATTTACCTTGCCGTTACTGTAAAACGATTCCGTCTGCGTCCGCGTCTGCGCTCCCGTGCACTTCTGTGTTTCTTCCATTATTCGTCTCTACACCAAGATTGAGCACGTGAACCGGGGTTGTTCGCATCCAGAGTCACCGCGCCGTCTTTCAAGTGACACTACTGCTATAGGCAAATGGCGCTCCCTCAATCCTGCCGTCATTCCCCGATTTTGATCCTTCATTTCTGACCGCCTACCTCGGGTCGAGTTATTTCGTTCCACGGATGCTGCCGAGCAGCTACAGAGGCGAGGAAGCAGAGCATCAGGGTTGCTGCGCACATAAATGAGCAAGGTCGCCCTCTGCCAGGGTGTCGTTACTGGCAACCGTCCTCGACCAACGCGATGGGAAGAAATCCTTCTGTTGGCGGTTCGGTTCATCTGGGATGCGACACAACGGTATTGCCTGGATCGTCGTTTCCGTATTATCATCTCTCGCCCGACTGTGTTTGGGAGCTCGCGACGACCCGCGGTGGTTTGGCTGTAGTACTGGGTCTCGCACTTATTATAGTCGTTCGCTACTTTAGGAGCCCCTGGCGCCGCGTTCCTCCTGGTCCACGGGGACTTCCTCTCATTGGAAATGCTTCTGAACTACGAGACAAGGTCTGGTTGTTTTCACAGAGATTGCAAACAAAAGTACGGTCCGCTCCCCTTTTTCCATTGTTCACAAGCTCACGACGTTCTAGAGGATGTGATGTACTTAAGTGCTCTCGGCCAACCCATTCTCTTCTTGAATAGTCTCAAGGCAGCTTCAGAGCTCCTCGATCGCCGTGGAACCATTTATTCTGCTCGCCCTCGCCTCATTATGGCTCAAGAAATCATTTCAGGCGGTCTTCTATTTGGCTTTCTCAACGTAGATGAGTGAGTTCTGTAGTTGCCTCGTACAAATCAGTACCAAATGTCTTGCCCGTGGCCGCTGGCGCCGTAGTCGGCGGGCGGCTCACCAGGGCCTTACGAAAGCGGCAGTTCGCAATTATCACAGTATCCTACGTAAAGAAGGTGTACTTCTTACTTCTGCGTTGCTCGCGGATCCTGGTGCTTTGGAGAAACATTTTGAACGCACCACCGCTTCAACGATGATGTCCATCCTATACGATTACCCCACCCTCAGAAGTGAAAATGAGAAGTCCGTGAAGGAGGCTGTTGCTTACGCTGATCGTATGTCTGGGTCGGCTGCTCCAGGAGCATATCTTGTCGAGTTGCTCCCTTGGATGTTACACATCCCAGAAAGGTCCGCCCCCAATATCGGTCCCCTGTTTCTCTGGCTCAGTAGTATGACCCTGCTTCAGGTTCGCTAGGTGGAAATATGAAGGAAATCGGGATTTCACCCGATTCAATACCTTGTTCGAGTCACTCTTTAATCGTGCTCTGGTAGGTATGGATGTCACGGTGGAGACGATTAGCCGATGTCCTCTGAACCAGTAAATTTACAGCCTGAGGGTTCCGAGCGACCAAGTATAAGTGCATCGGTCTTCGAAGACTCTGGCGACAATCAACTTTCTCGTCAAGAGATGGCTTGGCTCGCTGGAGCATTATTGTGTGTTCTTCCCTTATATCCTCAAGACTCACGGCTGAACCACTATTTCTAATAGTAGCGTTGCTGTCGCTGAGACGACGTCCACGACGATGAGTTGGTGGACACTCGCAATGATTGCACACCCAGAAGTGCAGAAGCGCGCACATATTGAGCTGGACACTGTCGTGGGCCGATCGCGCACCCCGACATTTTCGGATGCTCCCAACCTTCCGTACATACAAGCAATCGTCAAAGAGATTCTGCGATGGCGCCCCGCTCTCCCATTTTCGCTCCCACACTCCACGACGGAGGATGACTGGTACAATGGGATGTTTCCCGAATCTCATGCAATGTAACCGCGGCCCATCTTATGGTGACGACGCCGAGAATTTCAGACCAGAACGGTTTCTTGACGCGCATGGCGAGATCCTTCCGGGTCCCGCGGAGACGCGCGAAGACGGGCACGGCACATACGGCATTGGGAAGCGGGCTTGCGTGGGGAAACACATCGCCAACGAGTCGCTGTTCATCTACATAGCCACGGCGCTCTGGGCATTGACCCTCGAACGGGTTCATGATGAAGATGAAAATGAAGTTCCCCTTGACGTGGACGCGTTCGTGGACACCGGGATAACTATGTACGCACCTCATCCCTAAATTACGCCGAGCCTGACTACTGACTTGTACCTCGTAGAAGGCCGGGCCCATACGAGTGCAAGATAACACCTCGGTTTGGTGGTGGATACTGGCAGCGGAGGAGGAGCTCCTGAAGACATGAATTGGGACGGCTAACGTGGAGTGGATCATGAAAGAGTTGTTTCGGACACTTCCCCACGTAGATGGATTGGGGTCATTCCCATTTTGTAATCCTATGAGCTGGACGGCTGGCGGCACAAGGGACATGATCTTCGTGACGGTGTCGGCGTACGGCCGCCGCGTGCCATAGACAGTGACAATTGTGCCAAGTGCGGATCTTAGTCCTACCGACGAACGCAGACACGAAGGCAGCGCGGTTATTTTATATAGGATAATTACTTACCGTAAAATGATTGTCAAATTTCCGCTCGCTGAGCATCACACATGCAAGGGCAAAACCTTTCGACACTGCTTCATTATTGTAATAATACTGGAGACACCGATACCGATTTGTTTTTCTTCTACGAGCGAACGCACAACGACGATGACGAGGGAGGTAATAGACAAAGTTAGAGCAGGAGCTTTGGAGTTTAGAGAGCGAGCGAGAAAAAAGAGCGTTGTTGCTTCGACTTTGACTACTACTATATATGAGAAACACGAGTACGCACCAAACGAGAGACCATAATTAGAGCTTATAATGGGATGTCACAAATGCGGTCCAGGGAGGGACAGAGAAAGTGAAATAGCAGAAAAAAGGGGGAAACTGGGTAGAAGATGAAGGAAGAGAGCAAAAAAAGAAAAACGAACGTGGCATTGTCAGCGAATATATATAGATATACGTGCGTGCGCGCACTGCACACGCAAGATGCATAGCAGATTCCCAGGGTTTCAGAAAAAGAAAAGAAGTACGAGATGCGAGTTTGCGAATTGTGTGTTGTGTTGTGTTTGTTTGCATGAGGAAAATGACGGTGGGCCGGACGTGTGATATATGGGGAAGGTATCAATGCCTCATGGCAACGCGAACAGCGAGAGCATCTTCTCCGCGCCCCTCTTCAGCTTCTTGTTCTTGTGCTTCGAATCGTGCTCCTCCGCCTGTGGCGCCCGCACCGTCTCGACGATATCCGGGTCCGACGCCGCGCGGCCCTCGCCATTCGTCGACGCGCCGCTCGATGAGCCTGGGCTGCCAACCGACACGGCCGACTCCTTCGACCTGAGCGACGGCTGTGCCAGCGTCGTGCGCGCGCTCTGCGGCGACGATACAGTCGACACCGTCGCGCTCACCGAGCGCTCACTCGTCGTCGTGAACGATTTGCCCGCCGACCGCGACGACCGAGTCGACGTCGATGGAGGAGACTTGGCGCGCAGGAACGTCTTGCGGCCGAAGGGCAGGGCACCGGTGCGGCCGCGGCGGTCCTTTGCCGTGGGACTGGGAGAGCTCGAGCCATTCGTGGTGGCGGCGGCGGACAGCCGCGCTGCATCGCTTGGTGTTGTGCGATTGGGCGTTGAGCCTTTGCGGAAGACTGCGAGCCGATACCGATCCACGACCCCGCGCGCGAAAAGGCTCGTGCCACGTGCGCCGTTGCGTTCTTCACCATCAGCTTCGATAAAGTCCCACTCGTCGTCGTCGTCGCGCTCTGTCCGCACGTCGTCCTCTTCGTTTGCATCCGAGAGATCGCGGTCGAGAGCAGGCACGCCCGACTTCTCGCGGCGGCTGCGTTGTTGGCGACTTGACCGTTGGCCATGAGGTTTCGACACTGGGGCCTTCTTCGGCTCCTTGTGATGGATATCGGGGCCTGTAGATGCCGCGGCCGCTGCAGAGGCGACTGCCTTGAGGGGGGATATGGGAACAGAAGGTGCGGGGCCCGGAGCATCTTCGCTCGCACGTGGAGTAGCATCGGTGAATGAAGCGGGTTTAGCACTCGTATCAACAGGAGGAAGTTCGGGTCTGGTAGACACAGGGCTCTGCTGGGTAGGGGGAGTGGATGGTGGCAGGGCTGTGGGTCGAGCTTCTGGAGTCTTCGGCTCGGGTATGGGTTCCTCACGTCCCAAGACGACGGTAGCTGCAGCTGCCTCGCCGTTGAGCTCAGCCAGTATACCGGGCCCAGTCACGTTCTCTTCCTCTTCCTCCTCCCCTTCTTCGGAAACTTCTTCCTCGTCGTCGATAATGACGGAATGTCGACCTTTAAACGAATATCCGTCAAACACGTCCACCAAGTCATCAGGCGGGTGAGCCGAGGAGCTGCGCGACTGCGACGGAGTCGCAACGGAGTCCTCGCCATCTGTCGGTTCCAGATCTGTTTGATCCCGCTCTCGCTCCTGGTCCGTGTCCATGTCGTTTTCATCATTAATTACAGGCTCCATGTCGAGGAAGGTGTCATCAAAGTTCTGGGTATCGCTTGCATTTGAGGGGTCAATGGGAGGGATATATGGGGCTGCGCGAGGAATCAGGATATGACGTTCAAAGTGTGGCGTAGTACGAACGTATATAACGCTTGTAATATACATGGGCCCAATCTCTGTAAGCACAAACACGGCACGTTAGCAGAGCCCAGGAATTAACTCGGATACATACATCATCGAGAAATAAGGATGGCGTTTTATTCGTGGCTCACTGATGCGGAGTGCAGGGTTGCGTTGTAGAAGCTAGGGATCCATTAGTCACGGTCACCTCAAGTTAAACATCGAAACGTAGCAACTCACTCCCCGAATAAGGCCCTTCGTGTCTTGGTCCAGAGCCCGATCGTCTGGGAACTGCAATTCGTCCTGGAGGACTCGGACATACATATCGGAGTGATTGTCCGCCCAGAATGGTGTCTAGCGCAGGGGATGTATGAGAGGCGATCACGATGAGGCATATCAAAGGCAACTCACGATACCCGTCAGCATTTCATACAGCATTGTGCCAAAGCTCCACCAGTCGACCTCGTAACTATACGGAAGGCCTTGGATTACCTCTGGCGCGAGATACTCGGCTGTGCCACAGAACGTGCTGGTCGTATCCACGTGGCGCGATGGCCATTGTGCGGCAAGCTCTTTGTCATCCTTCATCCAATACGGCGAGCCTGCTGCAGGTGGGGTACTCGGTGCGACATGCTGGCCCCCTGGTTTGGGGAACTCCTTCGAAAGGCCAAAGTCAGTTAGCACAATGTGGCCGTCTGCCGCGATAAGGATATTCTCCGGTTTGAGGTCACGGTAAACGACGCCTGCCGCATGCAAGCCTTCGACACCTTCGACGATTTCGGCAGCGTAAAAGCGGGCTCGGTCACGCCCAAGACGACCCCAACGCGCTAGCTGTGTCGCCAAATCACCTCCGGGATGGAAATCCTGTGCGTGGGCCACATCAGGTGAAGACCTTAGATCACAGCGGCGTATGCCATACGCACCATGACCAAAAAAAGGTTCTCCTTATCATGGAAACTCCACCAGAGTTTGACCACGAAAGGGTCAGTACCCTCCGCGGCCATGCGACGTAATACGGCCTGCTCCGTAAGCGTGTGTTGGAGTTCTTGATGCGCGAGCACATGACGTTTGGTAATGGCTTTGAGGGCATACAAGTCCGAACTGTTTTTGTGCCGTACAAGGAGTACCTTGCCAGCGCACCCTTTGCCAAGTACGCGCATCATCTCAAAGTCCGCAACCTGAACCTTGCGCGACACACGTTCCTTGATGCGAGCGGCAGACTTTGATCGCTTCTTGCGTTCGCGATGTTCGTGTGATGTATTGACAGAAGAGTCATCTTCAGTTGCGGATGCTGAAGCAGATGGTGTCTCTGTGCCACTGATACCGACAGAGGTAGCGGACTGGGTGAATACGCGAGATAGACGGGCAGCCTTGTCTGGGTCGGCAGATTGAGAACGAGGGATGCGCGAAGGGTGTTCCACGGCCGCGGGAAGCGGTGTTGATGGGGCAACAGGGTGGACAGATGCATCCGTGTCCGGCGCGGGCGCCATAACGCCATCTGCGATTCGGCGGTGTGAGAAGGCAGTGCGATCGAGCCATTGTCCGAGGCTTCGATCTCGATCACGTCGGATTTAGCCGAGGAAGCGGTCGATGCCGTGTCGCCATTCAACTGACGACCATCCGTCAATGTCCGCTCTGGCATGTCCTCGGTGTTCGACTTGCCATCACTGACAAGCGACGGTGTGGGATCCGTGTCGTGCATCGAGATGTCGTCCCGTTGACGTGTCTCTGCTCCGTCAATGTTTTCACGGAAGCGACTAGCTCGACGCTCCATGCCAGGTGCATTGCCATTCAACGTCTCTTCCCTGGACTTGCGCTCGGTTCCAGCGCGCCTCGTATCATCCAGAACACTCGTGTTGTGCATGGTGACGTTAACGGTGCTTGGAGAAGATAAATGTGCGGCGACATCGGAACGTACACGCCTGATGGCCCGCTCGACGCGTACGCTTTCGAGGTCATCAGTACGTACACGCACGAAGCGCTTCCATGGTCGCGCCTGGCGGAAAACCTGGTCATTGGAAAGAGTGGTGAGGTATGCTGCAAGGCCCGTAATTGTTGGATTTGCAGAGGTCGATGTACCGACTGCGACCTCGCCCAAGTCGTCAAAGAACGGGTCCGCTATCTCTGCCTTGGGAGAGACGACGGGGGTGGGGAGGGTGGACGGTATGGGACTGCTTGTACTCGCTGCGGCAGGGCGTGGAGCATTGTTGCGAGCCCCTGTCGACTTGCTCGCAGGCGAAGCGAGGCGTGAGAGCGTGTTGAGAATGACAGACTTGCGCTTCGTAGGCTGCGGCAGCACAGAGGAGTCGATCGGAAGTGCTGGCCGGAACACACTCGGGTACGCGTCATGGAGTTTGTGATCGAGTTCGACGATCTCGCGTGCAGTGCGACTGAGGGTAAGGTTGTGCGTAGGCGCTGGGAAAGGAGGAGAGAGTGGAGTCAGCACACCAGAAACTAGATTTGGGAAAGTGGAGGTAGAGCTGCGCTGTGACCAGATCGGAGCATCTGAAGTTTTAGGCGGCAGGGCCGCCTAGTAAAATGAAAAGGAAAGTGGGGCGCCGAAGACAGGGGAAGGGGAGGGGATTATGGGCTTCCTGAGTAGATGAACACTCACTTTTGACATACAGTGTGTAGGAGGACGGATGATGAGGATTTTCTGCGACGCTTACTGTCCACGGACCGTCTTGTGCGTCCACGCGCAGCACCTGTCTGCGGGGAGGTCGGGTTTGACGCTCCTGTGTGGCCGTCATGAGTGGAGAAGGGGGGGTATTTTCGACGTGTACGGTTGAATCAGGTTCGAAAAAAGAGAGGGTGGTGATGCTCTTCGACTCTCCTCTGGGTTTACGGCGTCGTCTGGTGGATGATGAGTTCGAACGGGTGGAAGCGGGTGGCTTTGGAAGGGCGACGTCGGAACCGACTGGAATGTTGCTGGGACGTTGCAGTAAGAGGTTGCTAAGACCAAGCACGGCCCTGGAAGTTCTTCTCTTCTTTGGGGATGAAGGAACGGATGGTGGAGAGGGCTGGAGTGAGAGGCTCTGGTCGAGGTCGACGCTTGGCATGCAACGAGAAGCGGTAGTCGGACCCTTCAGTAAGGTGGAGGGCCGAAGAGAGAGGGGAGAGTGTCGGGGGAGGGAAGGAGCGAGAAAGGAGAAAAAGGAAAGGGAGAGGATTCAATATAACTCGCAAGTGATCAAAGAAAAAAAAAAAAAGGGAGGCGGGTGTGAGGCGTGCGGTTTGCGGCGTGGTAGGACCACGAGTACGGCGACTGATTGCCTCGAGGCTCACGCTTCGGCTTCGGTCGTAGGAATGGGGTAATTGATGTGTTGACGAGAGCGTACGTAGGGGAAAGAAAGGAAACGAAAAGAATAAAGATGGGATTGATAAATAATATGTTATGGATCTTTACTAGGTGTTGCTCAGGCGGTGTCAGGGCAGTCCCACGGCCACCCTCAAAAGAGACTCTTCTTCTGAAATGAACAAACTACACTAATAGAGTACGTCACCTAGTCACTCCTACGGTAACAGAACCCACCGTCTTTCGCTATCTGTGACGTAGACCGAGGGCGCTGCCTATCTCGCTTGCAGATAAGCTCGATGCCTGAGAAACACATTCTCCCCGCTCCTAGATCCCTCGAGCAACTATCACATGAAATGAAACAGCCTCCAGGCCGATCACCAAAGGTACCACTACAGTAGTACGCGGTACATGCGCTTGGGACATCTTCCAAAACAGTGAGTACCTATGAAGACTGCCTCATCCTCGACGCCGCGCATACGAAGGGCCGGTCCGTCGAGGGATACACGTGTTTCTATGAGAAGTGCATGCAGGGAACGCATGTCAAAGCCTAAGCCAAAACGCCACCATACTCAAAGGGCGAGCGAGCAACAGGAGGGCTCACGGCTCTCACATTCATGCTGCCTTTTTGTCGCACTGGGCCTGCAGGCAGGGAGAACCCGAAAACCAGCGAGTCGTTTGCCGCCACAACATGAATGAATTGAAGTCCTGCCAGTAGTAGCGAGACGGCTGGTAAGGGGTGCCCCAACTCCGAACATGAACCTGTCGTCAGTGGGGGAGTACAGCTGGGGAGAAAGCCTGTGAGAGAAGCAGTCTGTCCCGCAGCAGGCACGAGCCCGAGCCTGTCACATGTCTGGCGCTCCTGACCACGATAAAGTTCCAAAAGCCCAACTAAAAACCCGACGCGCCCAGCTAGTACCTTCCAAACCCGACAAACAATACGACAACAACAATACGAGCTTCAGGAGACAATTGGGTATAAAGTGAGGGCGGCAGGGCAGGGTTGCCAGGTGCGCTAGGCCTAACACGTCAGCGACCGTGTAGACCCCGTTACTCGCGAGCAGGCACCGCGGAAGGAACATCTTCATTACAACGGACAGACAACCCCCGTACATGCGCTTACCATTACCCTCCCTCGAAGTTGCCTTGTGGTCCCTCGTCTCATTCTACACCCCCCACCCATCCCAGCCCGCGCTGGGCATCATCACCGACAATTGGTCGTGGAGAAGAAACTGCTTCTGACGGGGTTGGGCTAGTCTTCTTTCTACATGGGCTTGGCTGGGAGTTGCGTCAATAGGACGCCATGACGCTTTTTGATCGTCACTCGGTGGCGGGAGAACTTGTCGTCTGGGGAGAATCTCGCTACAGAAAGACAAGAATTAGTACCAGTACCAGAACCCCAAGACTGGCTGACGCACCTGGGTGAGCCGACTTGGTAATTTTCCCCAAATCGGTGAGTTTCTAATAACTCAAGCGATAAAAAGCAGGGAACAGAAACGAAAAGGATGCTCACTTTAAGCGTGTACACTCTGTTGCCTTGGCTGTCAACCGTGTACATCAGATGCATACTGGCCGACGATGGAACCCACCCAAAGGGCTGGTGATTGCGGAATATAGGTCGCGGACCGATGCGGACCGGGAAAGGAAGTTGATGACTAAGTGATGACTACGACTACTACCCGGCCTAGTCCGATCAGAAACTGTTTGTCAAACCAATCTCGCAACACAACAATGCAATGCCGTGCCCCGTAAAAGTCCACGCGGCGTCTGTGTGGGCTGCCAGACGCCTGCCTTTCTTTTCTTTACTATAACGTCCAATCCAATCATCAAACCCGACGTTTTTTCTTCTCTTCTGTAGTAATTATGAGTAAGACCACCAAGCTGTTCTTGAGCCCCGCCGCGGGCACAGTCATCAAGCCGATATACGAGTACGACGACGAGCAGAAGGAGAAGCTGCAGGCTTTGCGCGAGGTATGTTTTTCCTTCCTGCGTGCTGAAAGAATTGTCCCGTGTTCTCACCCATGAGCCCCGCCTTTCATTCAGTACGCCTACTCGCTTCATCTCCCGGACACGGATTCATATGCCCCATGGGAGCGCCGATGGCTCGATAAACCTGACACGCTCCCGCGCTACCTGCGCGCTTCCAAGTGGAAACTCGACGATGCGCGGAAGCGCATCAAGGGTACCGTAGAGTGGCGCCGTGAGTTTAAGCCGGAGCTGATCCCGCCTGAGGAAGTCAAGATCGAGGCGGCGACGGGCAAGATGTGCGTTCCCCCTGCTGCCATCACGCCACTTTTGTGCCCGACGTGCCCGCACGATTAGAAATGGGCACGCCTCTTATTGACGTCATTATACTGATTTCTGTTTTTTTTTGTGCAGCATTCTGACGGGCTTCGATGTTGATGGTCGACCTATCATATACATGCGTCCCGGACGCGAAAATACGGAGACCTCTCCGCGACAACTGCGTCATCTCGTTTACATTCTGTGCGTCTTTCCCTACACTCTGCCTCCCAAAAATCAATTTGACGCCGTGGATCCCACAGGGAACGCGCGAAAGACCTGATGCCACCGGGTCAGGAGTCGCTGATGATCGTCGTCGATTACAAAAGCACGACGCTGCGCACGAACCCGTCCATCTCGGTAGCGCGCAAGGTGCTCACGATCCTGCAGTACCACTACGTCGAGACGCTCGGCCGCGCGCTCGTCGTGAACCTGCCCACGATCCTCTCCTTCTTCTATAAGGGCATCGCGCCCTTCCTCGACCCCGTCACGCGCGACAAAATGCGCTTCAACCCGGATCTCTTCGAGCTCGTGCCCCGCGAGCACCTCGACGCCGACTTTGGCGGCGAATACCGCTTTGAGTTTGACCACGAGGCGTACTGGAGTCAGCTCATAGAGTGCGTGTGCGCGCGCGTGCCCTTCCTTCGGCGCTGACTTTTTGACACTCGTCGGCAGGGCATGTGGCATCGCGCCGGACGGCACTCGGATAGGGAGAACCGAACGAGAGGAACCGTCGCCTCGAACGCAACCAACGGACATCGCCAGTGCGACAGACCACAGTCCGAGGTACGGTTCTGCTTGTCCCTGGCGTACTAAGAGTACTGACCCTTTGCAATCGCACAGCACGACTGTTGTCGGCACACCAGATGACAAAATTGGTGTTGTTTCGCCTGAGCATCACGAGGTCGCCTTCACAGGCACCGCTTCGGCGGCGACATAGCACTGTGGGTTTTCCCCCACAGTGCTTTCTCGGAGCCGAGATGGCACGCCTCTTTTCCGATATTTGGGTTGTACGTTATTGTACAGTAATCTCCGTTGCTTGCCCTGAGAGCCGTTCGTGGTGGGCGCTTACGGTTTGATGTAGTATGATAAGCCCATTATCCCCAGGTAATGGTTCCCCCGTTGCCGACTGTTTTGTTTTCCGGGGTTAAAGTGACCCGCTTGTTGTCTTGTGATGTTGACGATGATTTAGAAATTGTTCCCTCATACTAATACTACCTGTCAAGTGCGTTGTCACGAGGGGGTTGGCGTCTAGCGAATCACTAGAGTAGCGCAAGCCGTTACCCTAAGGGTTTCTCAATAGAATCGGTATACGCTAGACTGGGGTCATCGGTCCCGAAGAACTGGTTGCAACGTTACTCGTTTTAGTCACCCGCCCACTCTTACTGTAAGGCTCATCAATCACCGTGCTTATCGATACAGTACATTATGAATTACTGATGAACAACGGCGAGCACACCCTATTGTAGTATGTGACGAACGGAAAAGGTGGACAAACTTCGGACGCTTCAATTGCAGGGTTCAATGATCACCGGATCACCACTGATTGTGCCTCTTCAGAAGATGGTCCAAGTTGGATAGATGACTGGCCTGATGAGCTACAGTACACGCCTATCGGAGAAGCGAAGCTGAGACCCACACACCGGGGCTCGTACTCCTATATGACAGTGTTTCAATCACACCCCACTCTACTGCCAAGGCTGTGAGAGTCTCCGCCGGGTTCGTTCGAAGCAAATAGGCCTATACCGCGTTGTCAGTGGGCCCCCACCCGACTCGGACATATGGGGAACTCCGACGCGCGCTCGTCGCTGAAGCGCTGACGTCGAGCACCGACATCTGCCGGCGCCGCATCGTGGTATTGTACAGGAAACGTGCGCGCGCTGCACTGGCCGCGAACTTGTCTGGCAAGGCTTTGAAAACCAGCACGTTACGGGAAGACAGAGTGGCGCGCCCTTGCGCATATCAGGAGAAGTGGTCGCGATGTTTCAATGACTTGGAGGTCCTTAGCGACCTGTCTTCCATTGAGTCCGTTGTCGTAAGAAGTAGCCCTTCCCTTTAGCTTCAGGACCGAATGTTGACACTGCGATCCAAGGTGGCAAGTACGTTGTTAAATCTGCACGAATGTACTACCTATTGTGCGAAGCCTGAAGCAAATTTCTTTTTCTGTATACGCGTACACAGTACCAGATCACGAGCAGATTGTAAAAGTATAGGAAACCAAGTACGGGCATTCTCCTAATCGCCCTAATCGCTGATATCGCTCCCCTCGCTGACGTCGCTTCCCTCGCTGACATCATTTCCCTCGCTGACATCGCCTTCCTCGTAGACGAGGGTTACAGGGCGACCCGCTTTTCGGCGGGCAGCGACGAACTCCTCCACAAGTGTCCCCGGCTGGTCCTCTAAGTAAAGCAACTCAAGGGCTGGCAACACCTCATCGGTCTCTTCCATCTCAACGAGCCTTCCGAGTTCATGGCCAATGCGCTGCGAGACATAGTCCCACGCTCTCAGCTCCTTCACAGCGGTGAAGAGGGGAAGAATATCCGACCATTCGATCTCGTCGTCTAGCTCGTCGAGGTAGACCGAATTGACGAAGAGGCTGTCCACGTTGGAGAGCGTACTACAAATTTGGCTGAGCAACCCAGTCAATCCACCGGTGAATGGGATGGAAAGTTTCAACGACGACCGGCCCTGGGAGCCATCAAGTTCGATGACAAAGGTAACGGTCCGAAGTTCCAGGTTCGCGCGCCTAAATTGGGATAGCTTGAATTTTTCAGTACGATCGATGAACCCGCATAGTTGGGGTATTGGGGTATCAAAGTGTAGGGTGCTGTTCAAGTACTCTATCACCAACCAGTTGAGCTGAGGAGCGTCGATGTGTGCCACGAAATCCTCCAAATACTCAACAACTCCGTCGAAGAAAAAGGTAGTGAGAGCAGGGAGGACGGTCCGAGTGATGGGAGGCTGCGACCTTTGACCAGGCCATGAGTCCTCAAATGAGAACCTAAAGGTAAGGTGCTTCAGCCTGGACAATGCGGCCAAACTTGTGGCCATCGCCTCTGGTGGAATATAACCGGTATCAGGTATATTCTCAAGACGGATGTCAACGAGGTCGCAAGCCGACAAAAGAAGTGTTGGAGCCGCTGGAAAGGAAATGTCGTCCAAGTAAATTTCCTGTAAATGTGGGGCACGTCCACCCAAGAATGAATCAGGAATGACCAGCGTCTCTCCATTTTTTGAATGAAGCCAAAGGTGTGTCAAGGCTGGAAATGGTCGCTGCATCACGACGACCATGTTTCCCAACGATAAGCGTGACAGAGAGAGCTTGATATTGCGTATACGATCGGGGTGCTCCAGTGCCGCAAGGATGTTAACGTTATCTTCATTACTGCCCATCAAAGAGCTGGGAAAGTGAATGACTATGGGAAGGGGTGGAAGGTGACGTAGAATTTTCTTGACAGGTGTCCCATGTGTGCAGAGGAGTTCCAGATTGAGACGGGATGACGACCCAAGGATGATGTCTCTCCACGTTCGACACACATGTGCTAGTCTTTGCCATTTCCACGGAAGGTGTCCCGAGGTGGTAGCTTCGTCTAGTCGAAAAAGATCAAATACTTCTAGAAGGACATTGCCTGGAAGAAATATCGTCACGGTTGTTGCAGGTCTACGAAACGACGAACGCCAAATCGATGATTAGTCTTTGATTAGTCTATCCGAGTCATCACTGCAAGATAGACACACCTGTGAGTGTCCATGGACGGTTGGAAACTGGGAGAAAGTGGGTGCTCTTGTAGCCCTTGCGGGTTGTAATACAACAGGTCCTCTACTTGTTGTTGGCCTACCAGCGTAGCATGATAGCAGTGATCTTGGCAGTGATAGCAGTGGGGTGATTATATCAGCGACCATTTTAGGACATGAGAAACTTTGCGACAGGAGATCAAGCAGGAGATTGCACATACCAGAAACAAGTTAATGCTAGTGGCATTGCCTGGTCCACTGGCCGCCGGGTAATGATGTAGAGCGGGAAAGTGTCGCCCTTTGGTGATTGCGGCGGCGGTTTAGTGTTGGAATATACATTTTGTTTTAGTCTGTTCGTATTAATTTGTTCCACTGGGCCATGCGGGCGTAGTGCAAACCCACGCATTTTTCTCTGTAGTTTGTTTCGGTTCGATATTCTCTGGATCCTTGGGCCTCGCTGCGTGGAATGCGGAGGAGTGGGTCCGTTCGAAGCAAACAAGCGGCCTGTCTTGCCACCTCGCGTTTAGACCTGCCCATGGCCAAGGACGCACGAAGGGTGTTTCGTTGGGCAGTCTCTCTCTCTCCGTCACCGCCACACGATATAGGGGCAAATCTGACGCGCGCTTCTCAACAAGCGTCAATACGAACCTGACGAGCTTGAGGACGATCCGCGGCGTGCGGAGTCGCAAGGGGACACCGGCGTCTGCCGGCGCGTCGTCTCCATCCTGCGCTCGCGAACTTGTACAGGATACGCATATAACGAGGTACACGCGCTGAGCGGCGGCTGGACTGGCCGCGAACTTGACTGGCGGGGAGTTGAAAAATCAATGACTCTGAGGTCCTCAGCGATCTGTCTTCCGACGAGTCCGTCGTCGTGTCAGTAAGTACTACTAAGAAGTATGCCTCAACTCTGAGGGATGCCTTTACTAGTATCTCTTGCGCATCTATCCACAAACTTGCAGGCGCCAACAATTTGTAACCCTCCCCTCTATCTCCAGGCCTTCAGGCCGTCAGGCCTCAGGCCTTCAATAGTCCTTCAATGCTAGTGAATGTACTACCTATTGTGCATAGCGGCTGTAGCCTGAAGCAAATTTCTTTTTCTGTCTACGTGTATGTCATCTTCTAATTGCCATATCAGATAGGTGTTGGGTCAGTTCAGTACAGTGTACTAGATCATAAGCAGATTGTTAGAGAGTAGGAAACCGAGTATGACCATTCTCCTATTTGCCGATATCGGGTTGAAGTTCAAGTATTTCCCGGAACTCGCTTCCCTCGCTGATAAGGGTTACAGGGCGACCCACGTTTCGGCAGGCAGTGAGGAACTGCTCCACATATTCCGCCGGCTAGTTCTCTAAGTAAAGCAACTCAAGGGCTGGTAGTACTCCAGCGGTTTCTTCCCCCGGGCCGAAGAGCGTTTCAAGCTCAAGAGCAACGCATAACGAAGCATAGTTCCGTGCTCCCAGTGCCTTCACAGTGGTGAAGAGGCGGAGGATTTCCAGCCATTCGATGTCTTCGTCATCCACAACATAATCATCATGCGCACTGATGACGAGGCGGTCCACGTTGGAGAGCATATTACAAATCTGGCTGAGTAACCCAGTTATCCCGTCGTACTGGATGCGAAGTCTCAACGACGACCGACCCTCATCAAGATCGATGACAAAGGAACTGGGTCGAAAATCTAGCTTGAGTTTTTCAGAACGATCGATGAACTTGGATAGTTGGGGAATTGGAAAATCAAAGTCGATAACGTCTTCCAAGTACTGTATGGCTAAGTGGTTGAGCTGGGGCCCGAACTCCACGGTTGCCGGCGGTCACTGTGACGAACCTGACGATGCCCTGGACCCATTTCTCGCGCCCCTCTGCCGTTATCCTTGCGGTGTGTGGCATTGTCGCGCTTGGCGGCGAGCGCGAGCCTCCAGGAGTTGGAGAACACCAGGACGGCGATGACGGCGTAGAGGGTGGTCGAGTCGAAGGCAGGGAGCGGACGGAGGGAGCAGAGGAGAACTGGGAGAACTGGGAGGTCAAGTGCCTGGAGCGTGTACACCTACCGCTCACATGAATGTGACGAAACTTCAGGGGTATGTGACATTTACACTCTACAGAGATCCGAGAAAACTTACAGTGAAATGTGCCGACGATTCAAAAAGTCAGCGCGACACAGGGCACAACAGGTAAACCTCTGCTGCTGATGCAGAGGGAATCCACGCCAAAACATCTGAGTCCGAGCTGCATTTCAAAGGCCACACCAACATGTCATCCTTTCGGCTTTAGGCAGGGCGAGATGCCCACCATCTCCGGGAAGTATATAACATTCTTAGAGCACATGTGGCTGGATTGTGAAACCGAGATGTTCAGAAACGGATAGCATTTACGACAGGAGATTGCACTTACTAGAGACAAGTCAGTGCCAGTGGCGTCACATTTACTAATATCTAGGTCCACTGGCCGCTGGGTAATGGTGTAGAGTGGGAAAGTGCCTTCCTTCGGTGCTTGCGGCGGCGGCTTAGCTACGGCAAAAGTGGTAGAGGTCACTGCAGTAGCGCGAACTCTCTTGGAAACCGGGAGGTCTGCGCTATTGCCACGTCCAGATGATTGGTGTTCGCGGAAGTAGATGCGATTGTTGAGGCTCACTAAGAGGGTGTTGGAGTACCTGAGATATGTGTCGGCGTTTTAGCTCGAACATACAGTAGTAGATAATGTGTCACTCGCACTTTCCCAATAACTTTGGTCCTTTGTTCATATTAGCCGAAAGACGGATGGCAACAGGCCAAGAGGACATACATGTACATGTAATATAGCTCGTTCTGTGAGTGGTGTGATTGGGTCAGAAGATGGATCGTAGCGTGTCTCGGCCCGACTCACGGGAAAGATGGCATAAAGCACAAGGATCGTGATGGCCAAGCTGGCTAAACAAGAAGTGAGGTGTACGACTTTAAGGGGCTTTCCGAGGGACAGGTACCAGTGAGTGCGTTTGTCTCAATAGTAGTTCGTACAATGCGAATTAATACGAAACTGGAGAAGCTATTACTCGCCCTTCTTAGCTGTACAGAAGGATCTCAGTCAATGTAGTAAAGGATCTAATAATGTGATCCCGTACCAGCAGCGTCATCGCAACCGCGATCAGAATGTCCGCCAGAGCATTCGGTATCGACCATAACTAGTAACACAACGAAATTTGAGGTGGTACGCCAGCGGCCACTTCTACCAAAACGAGTGTGCGTACAAATAGTGCTGTCTTGGTGACCAGATACCCTTTAATCGTGAGCGACTAAACGCCATGTAAAATAAGTCATGTCGGTAAAAGCGTGTGTAAAACTGACTTTGATGCCTGCCCACATCTCTGCGGTTGATTGAGTCACCGCGGCCTGTGTTCAACGAAACGTCCCAAGCCTGAGGTTGAAAAATGCGGGGAGAGTCACGTGTATATACGGCGGTGATGGCGCAACAGAGCCACAACGATCGTTTCAGCGTCCAAATTCGAAAACAGAAGTATCCTTGGACGACGAGTGAAATGACTGCGGTCATAATGGGGGAGTCTACGGGGGAAAAATGAGAATGCGCTAGGCGCTCTGCATCGCCAAATCCGTCAACAAACCAATAGTAGATATCAGCCCCAGTCAGCGCGGTCAGAGCGGTCTCCAGCACGAAGACGAAGTAAACTGCTCAAAGTTCGCCTTGAGGTCAAAGTACTTCCGAGTGAGGTCTGATACCAACTTAGACACTTTACGGGTCGTCCGTCACCGGGAAAATTGTAGCCGTATACATCTGAAAGTGGGTAAGGTCAATACTAAGCTGAGACTTCGAGCTTCAAGGGCCAGGCGTCGTACAAATCTGGACGCAGAGAACGCCGTAGAGCGCCCAGTTGAATAAGGGACCCAAGAGCTACATAGATTGTTGAGAAAATGGGTTGCGTTAGACAACAGAAGCGCACAAGAGGAGCAGCTCTGTGATACGATCAAGGGGAAATGAGCTTTACCAACACTATATCATTGAACCCGAACTCACCTTTTGATGACATCCGGGGAAGGGGTTCGTGACTCGGAGTATTCATCCATTAATGCTGTGGATTCAATGGTCAAAGCGTTATGGAGAAGTAGAGACAGGTCGGGGAGGTTGCGGACCACAAGCAGGGTTTTATAATCTGAACGGTTGGACTGTGAGCGCGAACGACTCGGAGATCAAAACACCGGCATGGCCGGGGAGTCATAAAGATACAAATCTCTGTCTCCGGCGCAGACATGCCAATCACCTTCGCACGTCGCGATGAGACGAATATGGACTAAAAGTTCGCAGCTTCTGCCTAGAATCGAGGTCTGAGCAACCGGCGTTGATTATTGCGTGCCTGCGACGCAAATATAGCAATCCTCGTGAGAGCCTTGCATTCATCAGGTTTAAGAAACAACCACAAGCTCGATGACTAGAGCGCCGAGAGAAGGGAATGATCCGTGCAAGGATCCGCCGTGGAGCATGGATACTTGATACTACGAAATTCAGGCAGACAAGCATCATCATAAAGGAGCGAAACCCTATAACTTGGTCATTCTTTTGTACTATACGGTTTGTGCGTACTCGCTACCCTGGCCTCGTTAGTGACAGTACGAACCAAGGTACGAACCAAATGGAGGTTCGAGAGGCTAGGGGCCGCGGGCCACTAGTTTTCCACGAGTTTCCACAAGGTTTCCCATGAGCACTCCAGAGGCTGATGACACACTGGCACAAGAGCAGTTGGGGAATGGCAGTGCTTATCATGCATTGTCGATCATGAACTATGATATATGATACGCCGCGACGGTTCCTAAAGTATGCCAGTGCTGATGAAGCGCTGATTCTTCATTACACCCGGGTCGCCGGATATCACATATCATGCGGTACTGCTGGCAGACAGACATAGGGTTTGACGTTGTTTCCAGTTCGCGACACAGTTCGAATATGCCTTCTCGTTGTCGTTACTGCCAATGTTCAAGCCTTGGTTCAACTCGTTACCATCCCGTTGACCTTCGATTCACCTTCCATCTCAATCTCGTCGGTACTTTCGCGTTGTCCGATTTCGCTATCACTGGCATGCCTGGGAGTGATAGGCCCGTTGGCTTTCACGAGAAAAATCAAGTGATTTGAAACATTCGATTCCCCGATTGAATCGAAACTACGATGATCAAACTGTGGCTCTACCCAGGGAACCAAGAGTCTAACTTCACAATACACATACCGAAGTTGAAACCACGAGAAAGCCTATGATTTACTCCTTCGCGTTAGGAAACTGGCGGGAAACTGGCGACACACATATTGGGCGGACAGACCAGATTGGGCTTCATAACCATCGGCGTGGTTGGCGCAACACAGGTCCCGACAAGCTCTGTTGCCGATGGAAAATCACTGAATTTGGGGGAGAATTGGTGAGGACAAGGCAAGGGTGGGCGAGGACCGTACCTGCACCTGGCTCACTCCCCTTTCCGTATCCTGCCGTTGAGTTCCATGCGAAGACCATCCCTATCTGACGTGATTTTGATATAGCAATAGTGCCTCCCTTCAGTTCAGTTGCCACCTTCTTGGGTGCAATCCGAGTGCGAGGAAGAAAACCATAAGGTGCGTAGGTGGCTGGCCGGACTCCGGGTTGCATCGGTCTGTTCTGCTGTCAAGGCAAACTGCCAAAGTTGGGCTTTCAATGATGTGTGGGATGCTTCCGATGGATTTGTAGAAGAGTTGTTGATAGGATGTGTAAGGTGGATTGCTTCTAGAAATAAATGTGTTCTACCACGACTCAAGGCACGATGAGCACGTACCGCCTCGTTCCTTGCACCAGTAAAACGGTTAATCGCCTCACCGTCTTGCCCTTCGTTCAAATTTTCCGATGAACCTGAGCCAAGAAAATTCACGGGAATACCAACGACAAGCCATCGATGATGAAATTAGATCGTTGGTGGAGGAATACATCCGAGCCTTGAGAACGTTGAGTCATCGCCGTAATGCACTCGCGCCGATCTCGTCTCTACCTTCCGAAATCCTCGCTACCATATTCTCTTTTTTGCGCTTACCTACCAGCGGTACATCACCACTAGGCAGAGAGACAGACTACGATCTATCGTGGCTACATGTTACACACGTCTGTCATGAATGGCGCGAGGTTGCACTCGATCACCCGTTCTTCTGGAGTCACGTCGATTTCACCACCCTCACTCCGGCCGGTGCGACAGAGATACTCGCTCGTGCCAAGTCAGTACCATTATATTTGGAGGCATATATTCCCGATGATCGTCGAGTCAGTACGTTTGAAAAAGAACTTCAGGTGCACGTCTCCCGCATATGCCACCTTGCAATCCGCGCAGAACCCACCCGTCTTCAGGGTGTACTCAAAGGGCTCGTATCACCTGCTCCAACTCTCGAATACCTTTCATTGTCTGGCGAGAAACAATGGAGAATAGATGGGCTACAATTCGTCCCTGTCCCTGTCACTCTTTTCGATGGTTCCACCCCCAGGCTCTCACGCCTTGAGCTCAGGTACTGCGACATCAGTTGGAAGTCACCTTTCTTACGAGGCCTCAAACACCTCAAGATAAGTAGACTATCCGCGGATGCGATATCAAGACTCTCATTTTGGTTGGATGCTCTCGATGAAATGCCGCAACTAAAGACCCTTACCCTTCACTTGGCTTCCCCGACGACCTCTTCCTTTCCATTTGATGTCGAGCGTACTGTTCACACTTCCCTCCCTCACACACATGGATATCTCCGCCTCTCCGGGGGGCTGTGGGCTCATACTCGCTCATCTCGTCCTACCAGCTCTCACCTCGCTGTACCTCACAGCATTTTCTCGTCATCGGAACGGAGGCGACGTGCAAAGAGTGCTTCCGTATATCGCGCGACATGCCCACGGACCTCAGGACACGCGGCCTCTGCAGAGCGCGTTCATCCAGTGTGATTGTGACTCGAGCTCCAAGGGCGCAAACATCCTTGCGTGGCCCGTGCCAGATATCGACGTCAAGGTGCAGGATCTTCCCACCTGGTCTGACACTGCCCTCTCTCCACGCTTGAAGCTCTCCATCAGGAGCAAGGAGTGGTCTAGTTCCGATATCGACATCGAGGTTCTCCGTGCGGCGATGGAGGCCCTTCCCCTGGACAGCTTCGTGATGACTGCACAATGCATTTACCTTCGTTATCGTTATAGTGCTCGCACAAGGCACCTATCCGCACAGTTCTGGCTCCCGCACATATTGAAGTGGCCCTTCCTTCAGCGCGTGCAACTGGGGATGTCTACAGAACAGGGATTCATAACGATGCTGCTAGAAGGCAACGGGGAACGTGGGAGCCCGCTGCTCCCTTCGTTGACAGAGCTCGTCTTGGAAAAGATCGAATTAGAAAATCGTTGGACACTCCGCCTATGCGACGCACTTATGAGGCGTGTGGAGCAGGGTGTTCCATTGGAAATAGTCGACCTGCGCGCGTGCTGGAACGGTAATCCTGCAGCAGTTCCGCTGCTCAGTGAAATTGTGGTCGACGTCCTGGGCCCCGTGAAAAACTCAAAGGAAAATGACCAAATTAGAAATATGTGGAACCCTGTAGTTTGCGGCCTCAACGATTACAATTCTGGAGTAGAAGACGATTCGGAGACAGATGGTGACGAATAGAATGAATACAACGACTGGTCCCCACATTCTTTCGAGAAATCCTGGTAGACTTATATCCGAATCATACATAAGTAATTACATTAGTAATTACATCTCTCATATGACGCACTCTATGCAGGATTAGTGCTGAGTACTGAGTAGCTACAGCGGGTTTCATAACGATAGTCTCACAGTCACGCTTATAGTATCCAAATCCAAGTTGCAATGTAACTGCATCTCATCATACTCCTGTAGATAGTAATTATGCGAGTATAGAGGTCGACCCAGGGGGAAGTGTAGAAAGGAATACTAGAGAAGAGAGGAAACACAGAAGTGCACGGGAGCGCGGACGCGGACGCAGACGGAATCGCCTTAATGCTAACCTAGCATGTAACTTAAGGTAATATAACAAGCTTAGTAATTAAATAGTTAAGAGGTAAAGTCAGTAGCATAAATCGCGAGGAGGTTCAACACGCTGTTTGTTCTGGGGCGTAGTCCTTACACTCCATACATCTCGTCCTGTCGAGCGTAAGGACGAATAGACGTGCCTACCGTCCACCCGGGAACTTCGGGAAGTATATGGCATTTCCCAGGGTGTGGCTGGAGCAAAATCAAGCCGTTCAGAAACGGTTGAAATTGCATTTTTTTGCGACGGGAATTTGCACGTACCAGAGACCAATCAATGCTGGTGTCGTCACTTTTACTATTATCTTGGCTGGCTGGTTGGAAAATGGAGTAAAGCGGGAAAGTGTCACCCTTTGATGCTTGCGATTGTGGTTCGGGTCCGGCAGAACAGGGCGGTGTTACTGCGGTAGAGTGAATCTTCTTGAAAACAGAGAGGCCAACGTTATTGCCACGTCCGGACGATCGGTGTTCACGGAAGTAGATGCGATTGTTGAGGCTCACTAAGAGGGTGTTGGAGTACCTGATACATTGGTCAGCGCTTTGGCTCGTGCATGGTGTACAGTATGTGTCGCTCACAGTTTCCCGATAATCTCAGTTCTTTGTTTGCCACATCAGTCATGGCGGCGCACAGAGACAGATCAAGAGAACCTACATGTACGCATAATATAGCTGATTCTGTGAATGGCGTGATCGGGTCAGAAAACGGATCGTAGCGCATCTCGGAGCAGCTTACCGGAAAGGCGGCATAAAGCACAAGGGCCGTGATGGCCAAGGCGGCTACACAGGAAGTTAGGTGCACGTCTGTGTAAGGTTTTCGGAGAGACAGGTACTGTACCAGTAAGGGCGTTTGTCTCAATGGTAAGCCGTACCACACGAATTATCACGATACTGGAGAAGTTGCTACTTGCCCTTCTTAGCTATCCAAAAGGGATCTCAGTCAATTTGGTAGATGATCCAATAATGCCATACCATCAGCGTCATCGCCACCGCGATTAGAATGTCGGCCAGGGCACTTGGTATCGACCATACCTAACGCGACAATATTTGAGTTGGTATGGCCACTCCTACCCAAACGAGTGTGGGTACGTACATATACTGCTGCCTTGGAAACTACATACTTCCCAACCTTGAGTGACTAAAACGCTGTGTGTAAGATGAGCAGTTTCGGTAGAAATGTGTATAGTACTGACTGTGACGCCAAGCCACGTCGTTGCGACTGCTTGCGTCACCGCGCACTGTATTCAGAAAAACGTCAGGAGCCGAAGAATGCGGGGAGGGTCAGGGATACATACAACAACGATGATCCAACAGAACCACGACGATCGTCTGTTCAACACCCAGATACGATAGCAGAAGTACCCTTGAACGATGAAAGCAATGAGTCCGGTAATGATGGAAACATCTATGGGGGCGAAATGGGAATTCCCGAGGCGTTCCACGTTGCCAAATCCGGCAACAAACCAATAGTAGACATCGGCCCCAGTCAGCGCGGTCTGAGCGGTCTCCAGCACGAAGACGAAAAAAGCTGCTCAAAACGATGCTCAAAGTTCGCCTTGACTTGACAGAGTTTCCGGGTACCAACCTAGAATCTTTATGGATCGTCTGTCATTTGGAAAATTGTAGCTGTATACATCTGAACGTGGGTGAGTGGAATAAGCCGAGGCTTCGAGGGACAGGCTCGTACAAATCTGGACGCAGAGAACGCCGTAGAGCGCCCAGTTGAATAGAGGGCCGAAGAACTACATAGATCGCTGAGGATATGTGTTGCGCGAACAACAGAACGGGGCACAAACGCACGAGAGGGGAAAGACTGTAAAAAAGATCAGCGCGGATTATGAGGGAATTCGGCACTGCGACTGTAGTACTTACACTCTAATTACATCCGGGGATGGGTTAGAGGATTCAGCCATTGATAGTGGTAGACGTCGGGAAGTGGACGGGGATTGGCGTCACGGGATAGGAGGGTCGCGCCGAGTCACAAAGACTCGGAGGGCTTTATAGTCGGACTTTTTTCGGATTGTGAGCACGAAATAGATCAAGAGATCAATGCAGTGCTGACCGCGTTCGTGGTCGTGAGACAGAAAAGGGAGTGAATTTAGCCTCTTCCCAGAAATCTAGGTCCATGCAGGTGGCAGTTCTCACTGCCTGTCTGCGCCGCAAACAATCGAAGGACCGTGGCCGGCCTCGTGTCGGCATTCCGCCTATCAGGGATAAGGGACGGCCCGCAAGTTCGACAACTAGAGTGTCGAGAGTGCGAATCTGCATACTTGATACTTGATGCAAGGCTCCATGTGGGATAACATCAGAGCAGGGCGCAACCCCGATTATATTTCGGTGGCTCTCTTGTACTTATCTACCCTGTTAGTGACAGTGTCAATTCGAACCAATGGGAGATGGAGCCAAGGCTCGAGAGGCAGTACTTATCACTGGCATGAGCCGGACGGCATGGCATCCCTACGGTATGTCGTGATGATCTGCCAGTAGATTGATCCTACGCAACGTAAGGTGATAGAAGACGCCGAAGCCGGAGACGCGGACTCGGGATTAGCTACCGTGTCGAGGACGCGGACACTCGTGCAAAGCGCAAGCGCAATGTCATCACGAGGGCTCAGACGAAATTATAGAGAATTAGTTGACGGGAAGGTTTATGGTGGAACTTGAAGTGAGCGCTTAGCGTAGCACTAGACTCGTCCGGCCGGTCGGACCGTAGTTGGTGTGGCCATCGCTTACTAATTTTCCCGATGCCAACTGGTCGAAGAAAGCGAAGTGAGGCAGTCGGAACAAGAGATCGCATAAGGACGACGATGAGATCCACAGAAAGACCCGGCGCAGAGGCTCACCCAATTATACTCAATCCCACACTCCCACAAACACTCCCGAATCTGACCCAGTGGGCAATGTGTATTCGGCCCCTCCCAAAAAAACAACAATCAAAGAAATAATATAAACAAAACCCCCAGCGAGAGAGCGAAAGCGCTAGTCCAGCTCCGCCAAGCTCTGTCGCACGGCCCGCACGCGCTCCTCCACGGTATCCAACGCCCGCCCGAGCTCCGCAACTTCCTCGCGCCAGTGCTCAGGCAACCGCATGCCCGGCGGCACGATCGGCGGCGACTGGAAGCCATCGGACGATGACGACGACGACGACGCGCCACCGGGCTGGCGGCCGGCCTCGAGCTCGCGCCAGAGCGCAGTGACGATGCCCTGCACCCACTTCTCGCGCTCCTCGACCGGGCGCGTGCGCGGGCTGTCCTTGCGGTGTGCGGCCTCGTCGCGCTTTTTGACGAGCGTGAGCGTCCAGAGGTTGGAGAGCACCAGGACTGCGATGACGGCGTAGAGGATCGTCGAGGTCGATGAGGAGAGGTAGCGGGCGGTGGCGGTGGAAGGCGGTGCGGAAGAAGAGGTGCTGGTGGTGCCAGTGGACGCGGACGATGACGGCGGGGAGAACTGGGACTCCCACGCGTCCCGTAGCAGCTCGATCGCACCAGCGGCCGACTGTCGCCCGACGGACCACGCGCCCTCGAACGTGTCGTACGCCCACTGCAGCCCGCGCTGGTCCCGCTTCGGCTCGCGTGTCTTGTCGTCGCCCTCGCCCGCCACGCCGCCCGCCAAGGCCTGCGTCTCGAGCGACGACGGAGGCTCCTTCACGGCGTCAGCGACGGCAGCGGGGTCGAGGCCCGCAGGGATGAACTCGGTCTGGTGCTCCTGTATGTAGCTGCGCATCGCGCGCACGAGCTCGGTCTGGTACGTCTTCTGGCCCTCGATGGCGGACTTTTCGATGATCCCTGGAGTGAGAGTAAGTAAGATGGGATAGAATTAGCGGCGGCGACGCGCACCTTTGATGAAACTCCGCCCTGTCCATTCTACCTGGGAGGTCACGACCACTCGCGAGGACGCGCTGCTGGCCCACGTGATGCATGTCCGTGTCTTGACGCTGAACACGCTGCCGCTGGGCACGTCCGGCGTGCGCGTCGTCGTGACCATCGTTATGTAATCGTCAAAGTCGCTGTGGACTGTCTCGTCGTGGATCTCGCATTTGATCGACCTGGGGCCAATGCTCGAGTTCATCGGTTTGATATAGGACATATTGCGCGCGAGACAGTTTTGGTCGCCAGAGGTCGGCGCCCAGTCGGACATCTGGATGTCTGTGCGTGCCCATTAGTCCTCATGTGTCGATATACGAGATCGGGTACTTGCCCTCGAGCTTCTGGTTCACACGCATAAAGTCCTTGAGAAACCCGCTCGCGAACATCAAGTTGTATATCCGCTCTGGCGTGCCGGGCAATACCACGTCCATCGCCAGCTCAGAGTAGTGCTTGCCTTCTCTCCCACATGCACACAGTGTCACCTTGTGTACTGGCACGACGATCCCGGCCCCATTGGCTATCGCACCCGTTCCGTTTGGCGAAACGCCGGCGCCGAGTGTGTGTGTCACATCCAAGGCCGAACGACCCATGCTCTCAGCTTCACTGAATCCGTCCTCGGGGCGTGCGAGGCGCCAGATGTTATATATCACGTCGTAGGCCGTGTCGCGCGCGAGGAAGGATGCGAACGTGTACTTGGTGGTGCGAGTGGTGATCTGAATGGCATTTGGGATGACAAAAGCTGTCATCTTCTTCTCGAGCGAGACGATGTCATAAATAGGGATGATGAGCTGCAGTGAACCGAATGAGTGAGTAGAGCGGCGAAAGCCGAGTTTCATGGTACGTACGTCGGTGACCCAACCGAAAATATTGGCATGGAAACAGATGTGATTCTCCGAGATGTATATGCGGCCCTGAACAAGAATCTCACGCTGCATGGCGCAACCGTAATCTTGAAATTGATGAGCAATGAGGGACAGGGCCAGACGCACGAATGGAACACACCTTCAATCAAATAGTCACCTTCAGGAATCGTCCTGAAGAGCTCGTGGAAGTCTGCGTTGCGCTTGTTGCTTGCGACCGCAAAGCCCGTCACCGGGATGTCGCCATCGTTCAGCTCTGCCAACAGCGCGTCATCCTCCGAGTCGTCCTCGACCTCGTCATCGGGACCATCCACAGACGAGACGTAGTCAGACTCGTGCTCCTGGGCGCGTGCCGACAGCGAGCCGTGACGCGAGTGCGTCCCCGGCGGGTACATGTCGATGGACGACTGCGATGCAGCCGCATGGTGGCCGGACAGCGCGGGCGAGCGCAAGACCGTGGTGCCCTTGCGGCGCGGTGGCGAGGCGGGCGTGGACGAACTGCTCGCACTGCGGCGAGAGGGGTCGGGCACGGCAGCGGCGGGGGAGGAGGACGGCCGTGGGCCGGAATTGGAGTTGGTGACGGAGGCGACCAGGGCGGACGCGAGCCCCGTGGAGCGCTGCTGCTTTGGGGAGGCCGTGCTCGTGGTGGAGCTGCGGCGCCACAGACGCCGCTTGCGCGCGCTGGTGGTCGACGAAATGCTGGCCGTGTCCGAGTCGCGGATGCGGCCGGGCGAGAGGAACTGTGATTCGGGCACTGAGGTGCTAGGGTTGGCCGCGGCGACGGTGAACGCGCGGGCCTGCGTGGGCGTAGGGGCGGAGGACGTCGGGGAGGTTCGGAACTCGTTCGTGCCGGTGATAGACTCTACCGAAGAGGCAAGGACGAGCCCGTGCCCGCTGCTGTTCGCGCGCGTCCGGGCGGGGAGGTCCTCGGCGTTGTACGGTTCCGAGCTGATGTTGGACGCAAATTGCGGGCCAGATGGGACGGAAGATGAAGACACAGTAGGTTCTATGCGGGAACGGGAACGAGAGGACGAACGGGAGGAGACGACGCTGCGTACGCGGTCGCGTAGGCTACTCGTTGATCTCGATGGTGTCAATGTACGCTCGTTGCTGTCAAGACCGAGCGTCTTATTGGAGGTAGGAGTTGGGGTAGGCATCCCGCTGTCCAGCTCTGACGCTGTGGAGCTGCTGAGATTGGACAAGGCAGCAGGTCTATTTCTGTTGCCACGTTCTTTCGATGCAGGGCCGTTACTTTGCTCGCTTTGAAGGGAGCTAGTGTGGCTCTGTGGTGAGGGAGGGATTACAGTAACGCTAGGGTCTGAACTGAGGGAGGTATTTGAGGGGCTGTACTGGGGTGGGATGATCTTGAAGGAGGGCTGTGCACTAGAATTGGACGACTTGGCTGGCGAAGAAAGAGCACGAGCACGAGCAACTTCACTTTTCGTTGGAGACGATGCTGGGGATGTTGGACGGCTAGAACTGTCACTGAGCCTGTCTTGTCGGACACTCGACGGCGACTTGACCAATTTTGAGAAAAAGCCTGGTGCCATCCCGTTTATGATTCAGGACACGTGAAATGTCGTCGGGGCTGCGAGGTCAGTACCTGAGAGCGTGGGCCAAGCGACTCTGCCGTCGTGTAGCGAGCCCGCGGGTGCTGCCTCGTGTCTTGGCGCCTGTTTGTCACCCATGGAGCCATCGTCTCCCAAATGACGACGACGCCGACGGGGCCGTTTCTTCTCTACGCTGCCGGGTCTAATGGCAGAGGGCAACTCGCCACTGCAGACTTGCAAGACGCATACACTTTCACACCCTGCACATTCAATGGCTGTCAACGTGGCGCGTTGCCTCCAGGTACATTGTCTGTCATTGCCGTCAAAGGCGGGAGCAACCACTCCCTTGCACTGCTTTCTCGGCCCATTGACAGTTCCCCGAATCATCCTCGAATAGAGGTTTGGGGTTGTGGAGACGGCACAAAAGGCCAACTCGGTCCCACATATGTCAACGAAGCCGGTGATAATCGTGCAATTTTTAGACGCATCGCTCTTCCTTTGGAAGATCACGGTCTTGCCGGGTACGAAATATCAGATGTGGCCGCATGCTGGGAGACCAGCTTCTTCGTCCTCACCAAAGACGGCCAGCACGATGTCCTCATCTCGATGGGGGGTGACGTCTTCGGGGATCTCGGCATCGGGGGCCTAGGCACGGAGAACAGAAAGGCACTCCCATTTCACATCATCGGTTTCACCCACATCGTAGGCCCTGATGCTCACGGCCCCTCTATCACCGATATCACTACTGGTCCACACCATGCCGTCGTCCTGCTGCGCGCGGGTAATAAGCAACACGTCGCAGGCTGGGGAACCGCTCGCCACGGTCAGCTCGGACCCCTCCACGCTCCTTCAGGGCGAGCATTACCATTCTCCCCTTCACCCGTCGCAATAAACCTTCCCATCGACACCCAGCTCG
This sequence comes from Lactarius akahatsu, assembly GCA_021524915.1. Taxonomy (NCBI): domain Eukaryota; kingdom Fungi; phylum Basidiomycota; class Agaricomycetes; order Russulales; family Russulaceae; genus Lactarius; species Lactarius akahatsu. Next base: position 225,233 of record JAKELL010000016.1, on the reverse strand, counting down.
ATCCCGTGTGCTCCGTGCGCGCTGGAAATCAGCACTCGCTCTTCTTGCATGCATCCGGACGCGTTTCCGCACTCGGCTCCGACGCGAAGGGCCAGCTGCGCGGTCTTCACACCGCCGAGGACGTGCAAGCTATCGGTTGTTCATGGAACGGAAGCTACCTACAGACCCGCACGGGACTGCTCTCGGCTGGCGCGAATACGCACGGGCAGCTCGGCAGAGAAGGCGTCTCCGAAACCGCCCTGGGTCCCGTGAACGTCCCAGATACCTCACGCGTGGTGGATATCGTGTGCGGGAGCGAACACGTCTTGTGCGTGCTCGAGTCCCAGGGACAGGCGGAGGTGTGGGGATGGGGATGGAACGAGCACGGCAACCTGGCGACTGGGTCATTGAGCGACGTGAGGGCGCCTGTCAGGATCTGGCCTCCCTCCCCCGCGCAAGCCGGAGAGAAAACGGGGGAGGTGGTTGGGGTGTGGGCTGGGTGTGGGACGAGTTGGATTGCGGTGTCTCATCCGGCGTCTCTCTACGGGTAGCGGCGACGTTGGATGGTGTACTAATTCGGGAAGTAGATAGACGCCTAGCGTATCCGCGCCCAGGCCACAAATCAGAAGTGATGGAGATGGGGTGACTGGAATATGTAGCATCAGGAATTTGACTCCCCGAACGGAATTTGAGAGGACAACACACAACTGCACGTTTCCCGAGCTCGCCGGAAACACATCAGTACTGTAAGCGGTTCCTTGACCATGGCACTGTGAGTTGAGAGTCGGACTTGAGACGGTCAATGTGTTTTTTAGATCGGGGCGTGCCTTCCCGATCCGATCGTCGGCGGGATATACAAGGAAGGTGTGTGTGTGGGAAAGCACACGTGATTAAGCGGGCTTTGTCACTGGCACCAGTGCTGGACTTAGCGGTGATGACCCTTACAGTAAAGGCGACACTCTACGCTCTTTACCTTGCTCCTTACATGGCCTTACACGTGGGGGATGACTGCAAGTGGAGCGATGTGATGCCAGTTGGGCTTTCCACTTTTACTCCGAAGCGCCGAGTACCAACGGTCCCAATGAGTTTCTGTGTCAGCTTGAGGCTCGTCTCTCAGGCTGGGGGCGTAATTGGCTCGCTGGGGTCGGCACGAATCGGAATTTCCCTGGAGAACAGCTATACTACTACGCACTGGCAGCTACTGTATTGGAGATGCATTACGCTCTCGCCAGATCAAGGTCTTTTATTTTGTCGATAATCAATCTCTGTGTCGAAGCTACGATCCTAAGTTACCTAAATGAATTCACCGTCACCCACGAACACTATGTCGGTTGTGCTAGAAGCCACCGATGATCCAGTCAGCGCTCACTCTTTCGAGTCAGAAGCCATTTGCACGTCCCACTGCTTCTTCCCCAATCTGCAACTCTCCAGTCTTTCCTCACTGTAGCAGCCATAGTATATGAAAGCAGCTGTTCTCATGCGTTCTTGACAACGATTTCCCTCCAATTTGCCCTCACTTATCATGGTAGAGGCGTCCACAACCCTTACCCCGGTCCGCCCTGCCGTAGAGATGTCGCGCAAACCGCGCACCCTGGCACTGTGTTTTGACGGCACCACCAACGAATTCGGTAGCACTGTGCGTGCCCTGTGACTTCACCTCTTCCTCCTCTACTCCCAGCAATGCGGAGAGTGTCTCTATCTGACATCCCATACTCCCCATAGAACACCAATGTCGTCAAATTGTATTCCCTCTTGAGGAAGGACAAGGTGGAGGACCAACTATGCTACTACCAAGTGAGCTCCCCGTATGACTCCCACACCATTGCTCTTACATTCTCCCAGGCGGGAATAGGAACGTACATCCAACCAGGTGTCGTTTCTCCACTGTTCGAAAAGGCCGCGGAGATTTTGGACGATACCATTGCTTGGTACCTCTACCAGCACATAATGGACGGCTACAAGTTCCTCATGCAGAGTTACAACGTCGGTGACAAAGTCTGTCTATTTGGTGCGTTCGGAACAATCCTGGCAGACGGCAACTTATCTACCTCGGAACCGTTAGGGTTTTCTCGCGGGGCGTATACCGCCCGGGCTCTCGCCGGGATGCTGCACAAGGTTTGATCCGGGCCTACTTCTCGCTGTTCCAGACGGGCTGACTGCGCCTAGGTTGGCCTACTCTCAAGGGACAACGTCGAGCAAATCCCTTTTGCATACGAGCTTTACAAGTCCGACGGCAATGACGCCCTTGCTCAGGAATTTAAAATGGCCTTCAGCCGCGAGGTGCCAATCGAATTCGTTGGTGTCTGGTGGGTGTCATGGCATTTACCTTTCTAAGACAAGCCGTCCGCGAAATATACGCCCAAATCTGAGTGGATTGATCAACAGGGATACAGTTGCAAGCGTCGGATTTATCACGAGCAAAACCTTACCCTTTGCAGACGTGAACACGACAATCCGGGTGTTCAGACAGGCGCTATCCCTTGACGAGGTATGTGCAAATGACCTTCCCTACCCGCAAGCTTACGACCATGTTTCACTCGGTAGCATCGCGCCAAATTCCTCCCGAACTTGTACCACCATTCGGTTCCCAAACAACCGGAGACGGGGGGTCTTGGCGGAGATGACAAACCAACACCTACTCAGGAAACTGTTCCAGGAAGAAAGGATGAGCTCTATGATATGGATTTGAAAGAAGTCTGGTTCGCCGGTTGTCATACTGGTGCGTTGTTGTGATATTTCGCGCCTGTGACGTACTGTATAGACTGATGGTGCGCAGATGTCGGCGGAGGCTCAACGCCGGACTCAGTGGGACATTCGCTCGCCAACATTCCGCTCCGCTGGATGATACGAGAGGTCATGCGGGCAGAGTGTGGTATCCAGTTCGACTTGAATGCTTTTGCACGATGGAACATCCCTGTCACCTTTGGGCGAGATCCGTACGACCCTTCTGCGCCCGACACTGGCACTCCCAGCCAGGAGGACAGCGGGAATGGCGGCAGCGGGACCGAGGGGTCAGTTACAGAGAATGACCGAGCCGACGCCCTAGATATAGTGCAACCGATCCACGACGACCTGGGGGCGGCCCCTGTGTGGTGGCTCCTTGAAATCGTTCCAACCCAGTTCACCTACCAGAACGCGCAAGACAGGTGGATTTCTAGTTGGGGGTGAGTCGACGACACTCGCGAGGTGGTTCTTATTTATCGTGGATCGCTAGCCTCCATCTTGGGCGTGGGCGATACGTTCCGCCGAAACCGCTGTTCCACGAAAGCGTCAAGACACGGATGCAAGACCCGAAACTCAAATATAAGCCGAGAGCGGTGTACACACAGGGCACGGAATCTTATGTGACTTGAAAACGCGTAGGAGAGGCGCTGTGCTTATGTACGACTTGGTTGTGCTTCTTGGGCCCTGAAATTTTGATGTGCTGTATCTTACTGGAATGTTGTAGCAAGGGCATACTGTACGATCTCTTGGATAACTAGGTCTGTCTTGTGGCCGTATCAGATGTAGCAGCATGCTGGGAAACCAGCTTCTTCGTCCTCACCAAAGACAACCAGTACGATGTCCTCATCTCGATGGGAGGTGAAGACTTCGGGGATCTCGGCACGAGGGCCTAGGCACTTTGGGGTGCGGGACCGGAGCGTAACTGATGTTCCTACGCTACTTATACAACAGATGGCATTCAGACTCCGGGCCAAACCCCCGGCATCCAGCACACCGAAGCCGTATCCGGCCCCGCACATCCTCTACAGCACCGGTCGGGCAAGGACGACTTGTGGCTCAGGCTCGGATACACCCATCAGCCACCTGAGTGATTCAAAAAGAAAACTGGACTTGAGTCTCCCGCCGATGATCGGTACGTTGTATGTCGCGAAGGGCGACCTACCGGGCAAAAAAGAAAGGGAGAAATGAGAGGGGATTAGGATTGACAGTAGGTAGATGCCGCATCGCAGGCGTTCCATATACAAACAGGGTGGTGAACAACCTAGCGGGGATGCAAACGTTATCGATATATATGCGCGCGACGCGTCGCAGTCCTCACAGACTGGCCCTCGTTCTCTACTCTAATCTAGAAGTGGATCGCGTTCCCGGAGGACACTTGCAGGGCGGCTTCGCGGAACGCCTCGGACAATGTTGGCTGAGGGAAGGGCAAGTCGTGGTCAGGACATGACGAAGAAGCGAGAAAGGAGAAACATACGTGTGCGTGTGTCGTGCGTGCGATGTCCTCGGCGCTCGCACCGTATTCGAGCGCAAGCACGCCCTCTGCGATCATCTCGCCAGCATTAGGACCTGGATCCATGAAACTCAGCAACCTCGATCCCAAACGCGGAAAACAGCATAACGTACCGATGATGTGCACCCCGAGGATGCGGTCCGTCTCCGCCTCAACGAGGAACTTCACCTGGCCCTCGGTGTCCAGGTTCGTCTTGGCCCGCGAGTTCGCGAGGAACGGGAATCGGCCGACCTTGTACTTTACGCCGTCCGCCTTGAGTTCTTGCTCCGTCTTGCCGACCCACGCCACCTCGGGGTGCGTATACACGACGCTCGGGATCGTGCCGTAGTTCACGTGGCCGTGCCCGCTGTGGATGTACTCCACCGCGGCGATGCCCTCCTCCTCCGCCTTGTGCGCGAGCATCGGTCCGAAGGTGACGTCGCCAATGCATTTGATGTTTGGTACGCTCGTGTTGAACTGGTCGTCAATCACGATGCGCCCACGTGAGTCGACTTCGACGCCGATATTTTCGAGGCCGAGGCCTTGAGTGTATGGCCGACGGCCGACGGCGACGAGCACGACGTCTGCCTCGAGCTGCGTCATGCCACGTGAATCCTCTCACTGACAGGGAAAAAAATAAGAATAACGCACCGAGTCCTGCTTCCCGTCCTTAGCAGCCTCCGTCGTGACGACTACCTTCCCGTCTTTCTTCTCTGCAGAGAGCACTTTGGTGCTCAGCTTGAACTTGAGACCCTGCTTCGTCAGTGACTTCTGGAACTGCTTCCTAAGCACGCCGTGATATGTTAGAGGACAGCAACACCGTCGAGTGAACGCACGAGATCTCCTCGTCGATGCCCGCCCCGCCAATGCTATTAAGAAATTCGACAACGGTCACTTCGGCACCTAGTCGACTCCATACGCTGCCCATCTCCAGTCCAATGATCCCGCCACCAATGACGACCATCTTTTCTGGAACCTTCTGCAATGAAAGCGCACCAGTCGAGCTGACGATCTGTTGCTCGTCGATCTCGATTGCGCCACCGGGGAAAGGTGCGACTTCGGACCCTGTCGCGATGATGACGGTCTTCGCTTCCACAGTAGACTTGCCACCGTCGTTGAGTTGCACGGAAATGAGCTTAGGGGAGACGAATGAAGCTGCTCCCTTGATGTAGTCGACTTTATTTTTCTTGAAGAGGCTCTCGATCCCCTTCGTGAGACCATTCACCGAGTCGTCTTTCGCTTTGAGCATTTGCTGAAGGTTTAGTTTAACGCCCTCGACTGTTTTATTTTATGTCAGTAATAAAAATCAGAAGAAGTTTGGGACGCACCATCGATACCGCGCTTCTTGATATCATGGAGCGTTTGATGGTAAATGTGTGAGTTGTTAAGCATCGCCTTGGAGGGGATGCAGCCGACGTTCAAACACGTCCCACCTAGCGTTCCGCGCTTTTCTATGCATGCAGTCTGGAGTAGAGATGAGCGACAGGGTAAATGGCCGACGCAGCCACGAACGGACTTTAAGACCCAGTTGGGCAGCCTTGATTGCAGCCACGTAACCACCAGGACCTACAAACCAACGGTCGTTATGCACCTCGCCTTCAGTATAAGACGAAGGCGCAAACATACCCCCACCGATGACTACCGCGTCATACTGTCCCGAAGGGGTCGCTAGTCCGCGTGTTGATCGCTGCCAGCGGCCAACCTGCAAGGCCGTGGCCGGGGTGTGCGGTGCAAATCGGGACACTGTCTACGAAGAACGAGGACTGATGTGAGACCAGGGTCGTAGCACGTTGTGAGGGGTGCTCACTGATTTTGAAGTTTTGCGGACGACGAGCATGGTGACGGAGAGGCCTTGACCAAATTGTTTCGCGTAATTATTATTCGGATCCGGAACAACCCGTCGCCGTACTCGGCTGTTCGGAACGGAACTACGACTCCCGGGGGCAGCACACCCCACACTTGCCGCCCCAACCCCAGCTGCATGCCAGTGTCTTCTCGATCGACAGTCTCATGCCCGATTCGAATCAAGTGATCTAGACTCAAAATAGGAATAGGCCGCCTCGTCGCAGGGCTCCCTTTGAGCGATAGACTGCGAGTTTTTTGTTTATGCTCGGGGTCCTTTGAGGGGTGCGTAATCTCTCCCGTTCCGGTTCTCTCGCTCACAAATGGAATAGCATCCAAATTGTCCTCTCTACCCCTTACCGCCCGTCTGGTAAGGTTCGTGTCACCTCTGCAGGGCGTCGGGTCACCATCGCCCCTGCACGGCCCAAGCTGCCTGTGAGGGGACAGGTGAGTATAGTATTCCGGGCGAGGGAGAGGGTAGCGAGGGAGTAGCCGGCCGTTCCGGTGGAGGGGGTGAGGGTGATAATGCCCCATGCGGTGAGCGGTGAGCAGACGAGCAACGTGGACATGTTTCTTGCACTTCCTAGGTCACACCTCTTCGCTCACGCACATTCTCACAGCGCACTTTTCTCCTGGGGTCTTCACTGCCCCTCCTGCAGGATTTTTTCCGCGTCGGCGGCTTCGGTGATGACGCCGTAACGTATGTGATGCATCACCTTCGTGAAAGGGTGAGCCTGCGCGACACGGTGCGGGCCCGTGCCGCTCCAGCTCTCCACAGACGAAAGTCAAGTTCGCACGTCCGTCTGACGAAAAACATTTGCATTCGCCGCACTGCGCAACGCAGTCCCTTTGTACTATAATCATTCACCTCATACCTTACTTTTCCAAGGACTACGCTCCCTCGCCGATCCCTCTTTCGCCCTCCTCTCGTTTCTTTCAATAGACAGTGCCAGACGCACTGGAAGCAACGACGTCGGGAACTATTTTGCGGTGATATGCTGGGTCCCCGGAACCAAGCTCGATGTAAGGATACATTTTGTATTGGTGGATGCCTCGTGACACTTCGTGCAGTGGGCTCCGACCTCATTCGACAAAGGCTACAAAGACGTTATCCGGGAGTAATTGGATCGTCGTTGGGGGTCTGTTTGAGGAAGAGCAGTGCACACGCAGTCATATGGTAAACGAAGGAAGACACGTGCGAGCTCATTGATAGAGTTAACTTGAACCGTAGGATGGAGAGCAATACGACAGGGGACGCTAGGGAATCAAGGTGACGTCACCTTGCTTTGCAAGGTCCTTGGAAAGGAAATCATTAAGCAATCTAGCAGCTGACAAATGTCCATGTTTTCCTTTCCGTGTTTTCCTTTCCGCCGTTGGCTCTTGATGCTGTAGTATCACTGTGCTCGTTCTGTGTTTCTTGATTCATAACTAACAATCGTTCTTGATGGCGAATAAAAACCTGCTCTATGTACTACCACCATGCAGGTCTGTCCTCTCACAGTCGCTATTGATGCGAACAACATCATAACATCCATACGCGTCCTTTCCGCCCATTCCACTGCCCCTGAGTTCATGTACTCACTAGTCCAACACCGTCCCTTCATGCACCACCGACTAATTCGCATCCTTCGTTTCTGCTTGCTCCAGTAAGTTCCATCCGATGCATGGCTCTATGCAGTACTACCATGCTCCCTGTGTAATAGCACCTGTCCAGCTTTCACGTTAGCTGAGAATGCCGATTTTCTATTTCACACCAAAGCTCTTGCTCAATCTGCACAGGTGCATGCTCCTAATTTTATATTCGGAAATTTCTGAAATAGTAAATGCAGAAGCAATGACTGTATGTCAACATTGACGTAGAGTCTCCCATCATGGCTATAAATACCTGTCGATTGCAGGGGCTCTAGGTTAGCATCCCCCCTAAACCATCTCTCTTCTTTGCTCATGTCTAATGGCATGTCATGACTACCACACACCCTGGCACAGATGCGAGAGCCATTTGAGAACTCCCACATGTAAAACACGGGCATGACACATTTATCATGTTTGATGCCATTGTGTTGTGCCTATATCCCACCAGAGGAGTCCGTGTTGTATGTAGTCTCTGCTATAAGAAGAAACATAAAAGTGAATGAATTTGTGTCAGGATCTATGACATACATGCAAAGGTACATTTACATTCTTACATGTGTTAAACACTTCAATAAACATCAGGTAGTTTCCTTTAAACTGCTGTCTCCCATAAGAGCAAATTGGGTATCTCGGCGAATGGGGCTGCTATCATGCATTTGTGGTTTAAAGGCAACAACCTGAGGTTTGTTGAAGTGTTTAACAGATGTGGAAGGGTGAAAACGTACCTTGGCATGTATGTCATAGATACCGACGAGAATTAGGTCGTTTTCGTGTTTCATCTTATAGCACAGACTACAAACGACTTGGTTTGTGCTGGGAGTGTCACGATCACGTGCCACGTGATGACATTGGAAGAATCTCGGGTGACAGCACATAGGTGCCAGCGAAGTGGATTGCATGCTCATGGTCTCATCACAGAAAATAGTCACGATAAACACCAGTCTGTAGGAGTATAAGTACAATGTAGAGGGCTCCGTAGAGTCCTTGTCTTAGTTTCTTTGAATCCCAGCCACGTTTGCTCTCCTTGAGTGAATAGCGCGATCCCTCTCGTCTCTATCCATCTTCCTGGCAAAGATATCCCCTTTGCCCTATCATCTTCATCGTCGATCCCGAACCCCTCGCCCTACGGCACGAATGATCTGGCTGGATCGTAAAAGGGAGAATATTCGCATAACAAGATGGCATCGAATGTTGCAAATGTATTGAGGCCATGGTGTTTTAGATGCAGATGTTGTAAAATGGCTCTGGCATCAAGATATGCTGTGCCAGGGTGACTTGTAGCCATGACACATTGATTATGCTTGAGCGATGAAGCAAAGGATGGTTTCAGGGGCTTAGTACCATAGAGCAGTGCCGAAGGGTATTATAGCTGTGAGTAAGGGAATGGAGTGGATGATAGGAGACTGTACATCAACAACATTGATGTACAGTTGTTGCATGTGTGTTTTCCATTTTTGATTTTGTATAAAATTTAGGAGTAATCAGAAACAATGATGAACGTTGCTTTGAACTTTATTGCTGTGTGGATGTTGTGAAAGCAGAACAGGGCCATCACGAAGCGTGCATCACACACTCGGTTTTGTGGTGTGTAGCAGGGGGCTGATTGACATTGACAGGGAAAACCTGATCGAGCAATGTGTCATGTGAACCGATTGATCTTGATGGAAGACCGCACATTCACAAAACCACTTTAACCACATGGTGGGGAGTGCACCAACTAAGAAGCACTGTTCAAGAAGCCATTGATTGAAACAAAAGCATAGCAACAGTTGTGAAAGTACCGTGATTGAGCAAACCATAGCAAGCATAGCAGGAGAGCAATGAGGCCTGTGCAGCCAAAAATGCAGGGTTTGGCCTGTACAAGAAGCCATTGATTGAAACCAAAGCGCATCTGTAATATTGGGAGGTGGTCAAGACAGTCTGAGACCATTTGGTGACCACTGACCACTTTGACCACCTAGCCTGTCTTTCACAATCTGATGGCTCTCTCAGTGCAGATGATCGTGGTCGAAGAAGTCGTGCAGAGCCCGGGCACTATTCCGGGTTGCAGTCGGGTTTCGGTTATGTAAGACGCCTTGCCTCAAGCAAGGGAATGGTCGAAGCAATGGATTCACAAGTGAAAAACAAGACTGGAATGCCGAACTACAGTGCTATCCTACAGGCTTTTATACAGTTAGAACCTCCTATTTTTCTTTATTTTCTATTGTTTTTCTCTGAATGCGCAGTCTGAAGTTGCTATAATGGCACCATCGAGTCACATGATCAAAAGGCGGGAAACTCCGAATCTTGAGAATCAGAAAACGAAAATATGGAAAGATCTTGAAACACAAGAAGCAGATTGGACATGGAATTCTGTAAGAAGCTTGGAAATTGTGATCTGATGACATGATCCGATGATTGTGACACTGTCTGAGACTATTTGAGGACAGTCATCAAACACCCCAATTTGGGTAGACCTGTCAGCCTAGGCCACATTCAGCGACAGGCAATGACACCATTCCAGATATAGATTTCCGTCCATTCGTCACTTCTGTATTGTCTATTTGAATTTATATACTATATTATTCTTTAAATGTTTCCCCATTCTTATTGTTTTATTACTATTAAGTTTATTATGAGGCACGCTTGAGGGGTTTTTTTTTGACACACACTCAGTGTTCGCGAAAATGAATAATCATATTTGAGTGTTCAAACGTTCAAGTTCCAAGCTCTACTAGTAAATACTGACACTACTAACTAATCCCTCAGCTCCTCGAACAATCCTGTAACCAGTGAAGTGTTGACATCCGCCACAAAGAGGTGCATGCATCTGCAAGGGTGGACCCTGTCAAAGCTGTCAGGGACCGGTTGGCGACAGTCGGCAACCAGTCCCTGACAGCTTTGACAGGGTCCATTTTTGCAGATGTGGTAAGCACCTGGCAGACGCCCAGAGTGCCATTGCCCACCTGGCTTTACCACAGCATTTTAGAATTGATCATGACACATTTGAAGGAGCACTTACCATCCACAACTGTAGATGCATGCCCACAATGTCTCAAGCTTGGCACACAGGTATGAGTTGCTAAGAATCTTCTGTAGGTTGAGGTCCGCAATACATGTGTATAGCATCCTGTAGTTAGCGACCTTGAACTTGACTGGGATGAACACCTCAGTTGCCCATTCTTCTAGTGCACAGTGAAGCTGTAAAATAGTTAAGTTGATATGTAATGTGGGTAGCTGGGGCGTAGCACATACCGCACACGACGCAAGGGCAAGGACAGGGGTACACACCACACTGAACTTGTCCAAGTTGTGACATCCAATTGACTGCGATCTTGCGAAAATGGTCCAAACAATGACTTCTTCAATGGCGGGGTGTTTGAAATAATTTGGGATCGACTGTGAACAACTTAGATGCAAATGGCATGACACAGCGGCATGCGTTACTTACATTTGAGTCGCTTCCATTGTGCATCCACACGCCCGTTGTCTTGTTGAACAGGGCACTCACCTTCTGGACAGTGTATTGCTCTCTCTGGTTTTGCATGTGCGGAGGGAACAAAGAATAATAGTTTTCACGGGAGGCAACAACATCTTGTGCAGCCTTCTTGAACTCATGGTGCAGATTGCTCCCATTGTGCATCACCTGGGGAAGAATAAGGTTAGGATAGATATAGATATATCATCTCCAAGGCTCACCTTCCTAATGGACACTTTATCTATGGCGTCGCTGTCAATTTCCTGATCAGTCCAAGGCATCATGTTTGCACAGTGCGAGGCCACTAGCTGATCCTTGGCCTGCACTCTCACGGTGACATCCAGCCACATCGTATTGATGGTGAGGAGTTTCAGTCAAAAAAATTCCTTTGCATGAGCAATTATTTCTTGACTAGTATCTGGCTGACTACTTCTAGCACTTGCTGAAGTCCCCCGACCAGATCTTGAACTGCCAGCATTGGATGCGCATTGAACAATGGATGGGGCCAGGGTAGGAGGGAGCCGGTAAGGAGGACGCCTTGTATGGCGGTTCACCAGGACGTCAGTCGTCATTCCGGTACTCTGAAAAGATAGATAAAATAAAACTCGGATCCAAAACCACACAACTTACCCGTATCACACCAGGGGGCCCTTGCAAGGTTGATGGGGCATGAGTTCTGTCTGCACTGGTTCTCCAAGTTGAAAGTGGTAAGGGTGGCGTGATACCACTGCATGTCACTTCTCCAGGTTGGAGAGGCTGCTGTGGCACATAACAACTATTGGCTGCGGAGACAATAACATCATAAATGTGGTTAGGGTTGTCAAAAGTAAAACTTACTATGTGCTGGATGAGGGCCAAAAAGCCCATTAAAAAAGGACGACCCACTATGGCCAGTGTTGACCAATGAAGCAGGGTTCGGGAAACTGACATCATGGAGCAAATTGACCATCGTGCTGGAGGATGGCCGATTGTTGCGATATGGAGCAACATGTGTATAGGATGCACCAGCACCATCACCACCACCTTGGGTTGCTGTAAAATTATCTACAAGTGAAAAGTCAGTAGAGGATGTAGAGTCGGGGACCGAATCCACTGTTGAATTATATGCACTCGAATAATTGGTAGAAAGTGAATCGTCATGAACTGAATCTGCCATAGAATTATGCACATTGAAAACATTAGGTGTAGGGTCGGGGTCTGTAAAATTATAAGATAGGTTAGTAGCAAGCATAGGATTGGGAGATGATGTATCTGTACTGAGTGGGGGTATGAACTCCAAGGGACGATTGAGCTGAGAATCATATGGAATCCCTGATGGGTTCAACCTGGAATTTCTTGGTGGCTGTGGAATGGTATGCACCTGAGGAGTTGCTGCATAAAAAAAAGTATGGTAGCCAATGACAGACTCACCTTTCCCCCGTCCTCATCCTACTGGCTGAGGATGAGGACGGGCTCCACTAGTACCCAAGACTATGTCCAAAAGCTGTTGTCTTGTGGCCAGCGTGCTACATTTTTCTCATTGGCTCGGGGGACAATGTGCCACAGCTTCGTGCTCAGCCTGAGGTAAGTCACCATCTGGTGACACCAGTGTGTGTACGGGTTTGCCTCGGGTTGAAGACAGGCCACCCATACCTGTACTGTACCCTGGCAATACCCGAACCAGAACCTGGTGGGTTACTCAAACCCATACAAATCACTACTGATTCCCATGAGTTTGTGGATATCTGAGTCACAAATGTTGAGCAGGCATGGGAGCAACAGTATATTGCGTACTACTTTAGCTTACCTGTGAGGCTTGTACTTTATGACTACTTAGTTGTTCTGAATGAACTAACTGTATTGGACGTGTCCTGTGTGTCTTATATACACTTCAGCACACTATATAAATAGCTACCTATTGTATCTAAAGGCCTAAGGCCACTCAACTGAGTGCAGATGCTGTCTGCGCTCTGATTCATACTAGCGAGGCCACAGCTCACTGCTGTGGCCGAGCCTGTGGCTCAGCGTTGTGGCGCTCGCTGATTGCTCGGCTCGCTGGCCACACACTTGCTCAACAACAAATACCCTGGATGGACAAAGACATAGCCATATCCTTGAGCTCATCTGAGATGTGACGGCCAACCATGAGGGAGGGGAGACGGAGGCGGGAAAGGTGGAGGACAAAAAAAGGGAGATGGCCATCTGCAATGGGCAGTGAGTACGGATAACCTTAACTTTTGCAGGCCCTTTGCTGCATGCCGTCCCATCATCCCAGGATAACTATTTGATACCGTGGATAACTATTTTATAACTATATATTTGCAAGATCCCAGATTTCCTGAGAATTTCAAACTATACTTAACTATGAACCCCGCACATCAAATTTGGAGGTCAGCTACTGTCCATTTGTACGCAAGGGGCCCCCTATTTTGGATTCTGCTGTAAATGTACACTGCAGCTATTTCATGTATCTCTTACAACAACACCGTCGTCCATAATCTATTGCACACCACGGAGACTGTCTGTCTCAGGGAGAGTGTCACGAACCTAGAAACTTGGGTTGTGACTCGGGCGTCTAAGACCGGTCCGCACCGGCCTGGTCTTATCTAATCACCTTCCTAAAGGGGAAATCCGGAATCGGAGTTTGAATTTCGTACTCCGACGATCACGTGATCAGTCACGTAATCTCCCATCGTTTATCAAGTCACCTGACGACTGAAAGTCGTACCATTCCTTGGATTTATCTGATTGGACTGCGGAGCAGTCAAATCATTATGACCAACTCGACTGTGGCGCAGTCGTACCACTCCTACGATTATTCTGATTGGACTGCGGAGCAGTCACGTCATATGGCGTCATCGACTGCGGAGCAGTCGTACGACACTATCCCGATTTTCCCATTGGACACTATATTTAGATGTTACTGGAATGTTCCATTCTGCAGTATTCCGCAGTACCCGTGGGCAGACCTTAAGCCTGCCCTAAACTTACGCACAGACCATCCCTCTGGGTATATAAGCCAGCGCAATAGAACGGACAGTCCCTCAGACTGTCCACTTGTGACATCCTCCCTTTGCCTCTTCCCGCCTCTTGAGCACTAGTGCCCCTTCAGCTGTCAAGCACGACTTGTCACTAAGCGCCACTTTCCCTGAGCTGTCGCGCCAGTTCTGACGGTTGAGCCAAAGTGTTCCATCACAGTAGTCCCTGTGCTCCGCTCCGCGTTCTCCACCACCCCCGGTCTTCTGAACCCGTCGTGATTCCCTGTCGAGTGACAGTGAGTCATCACACTTGGACAGTCTAACCCAATTAGACCTGACCCCGGGTGTTCCCAGTGTCTGACTACGACTACAACTTCTCGCAGTTTGGTCAGTGGGACGGAGATTCTGGGTCGTATTTCGAGGAAAACGACCACCAATACACTCGCCCCTCCTCCGCTCGTGTTGACACCCCTCGCCCCATCGCCCCCCACCCTGCGACTCCTCTCGAGTACGAGGAGTTTGATATCCGGACACAAGTAGCGGTCCGTTCCGTTCCCCTTCGCGCCCAGACACCAGAGTTGGTGTACCCTGACCCCCCTTCCGAGCCCTCGCCGCCATCGCGCCCTGAAAGCGCCCCTCCTCGTGCTCCGTCCCCTCCCCCTCGCGTCCCGACCCCTGACTCTCCCATCGACTACGAGCGCGTAGCCGAGCAGTCCCCTCTCGTCCCCCACGCCAACCAGGAGAACATTGCTCCTGCCGTTCCCCTCTTCCGCCCCCCCTCGTGCATTAACAGTCAGGAGGACCACCCTCACCAATACATCGCCGTCTACACCCCTGAAGGCGAGTCTTGGCGCCCCGCTTCGGAAAGTCTTCATGAGCACTTCCGTCGTATTCCCCTCGCATCCGCTCTTGTCAGAGCTTCCCACACCTTCCCGTCCGTCTCCCCGTTCCGTATTCCGCCCCCACACGTCTACACCCTTCTCCCACGCCTCATCGACCCCACCATACACCCCGACTTCCCCACCCTCTACGTCTGTTCGAAGGCGATCTTCGACCTCCCCTCCGTCGACCTCCCCCTTGGAAGCGTGAGATACGACTTCCGTGAAGGACTCCGGGCAGCGTTTGAGCCCCTCTCCAATATAATCAGAGCTGGTTATATTGACTCCCTGGTAACGTTGGAGATTCAGGACTTTTTGGACAGACGTGTTGTTACTACTTACGGACATCTTCGCTTCGCTTTCAACGGACAGGTGTTTGCCCACTATCAGGGCTATTTCTTTGAAGATATTATTCGATCCAACCCCCTTCTCTTGTCTCATTGTCTTACTCCACGACTCCCAGCCGATCCTTTTTCCTTTGTACCGGCTATTCCCGACTCTCAACCACTATAAAGTATTAGTGGTATAGATTTGTTGCCTTGATCCCTGAATCGAGTGATTCAACTCAACGCGACGAGTAAGTTCTTTTGTTTATTTCCTTGAAATAGGACTGTAAACCGAGTGGTTTAAGTGCCTCCAACCCCCCTTCGCGTTCCCACTGACGAAGAACGAGTCCGACGAGCTCGTGCGAACTTCGACACCCACAGAGACCAACAAGTCTGTCAGTATTATCCTTCGACTTCCTATTACGAACTTTCTGAGTCGTCCCGCATCGACTGCTGGATGGACCCTCCCTTGGTGCTCAAGAATCTAGTCAATCTCTTCGAGTTTGGAGAGACTTGGGATCACGACACCTACAACGACTTTGTAGACGACCTCTCAGCCGTTGTCGACGCCTGCAATGACCAGCTCCTATTCTGGCACCTCTCTGACATTGTCACCGATCAACTCCTTCTTTGGACAAAGAGCGACTATCTTTGGTTCAATTACATTCCCCCTCGCCGCGACTACTTCATTCGACAACTCCAGTGGGGAAATTCGATCCGGTTCCTCGATCGATTCCGCCTTTCATACAAAGAAATACAGATCAACTTCTGCGAAATCCGCGTAGTGGACAGAGAAGGCCCCGCGCGCTTGGTTATTACCGAAGGAACCAAGCTCACGTATTCCTGGAGTAGAGCTACCTGGGAAACCACCCTGGAAAACCCGGACCAAAGCCTGGTCAACCCCCGCGTCTTCCAAGACCCTCCCACGGACCCCAACGACCCCAAGCTTGTAGAGCTCCTAGTAGGATGTGTTCAAAACCCCCCCAGCCTACTAGCACGATTATCCCTCCCTGCGAGTAGCCCGGCAACAGACGAAACCAGCAACGCGCAATTAACCAGCGACGATTGGGGAAGCACCACCAATCACGGTCCTTGCTGGTGCACTCAAGAAGTGTGCATCTGTGGCTACAGACCAGAGACTCCCCCTACTCCAGAAGGCGTAGTACTTTGGGCCCCTAGTGTTAACTACCTACCCTTCAGTGATAGGAGTAGAACACTTTAATTTGTAGAGCTACAAATTAATTTCCGAGCATTTTTACAAGTGTAAAAATTGACACCCTGGAACCCATAACAAATTGGGCTATCAACCTGGCTTCATCCCATTTACGACCACCCCATCGCCGCTTCCAAGCAAGAAATTCCCACATTTCCTCCCACGAGAACTCCCCAGTAATCCCGAGAAGACCTACGGGACCCCGACGCCCCCTTCGCGAAACTATTCCAATAGTTCCAGACCCGGTCATCCCAAGGACCAACCAAAGTAGACCGAACGAACCCGTCTACCCGAGCATCTACCCAGCCGAATCAAGTAATCCGACCCTCCCGAGTAACCCAGTTGCGAGGCAACATTCGACAAGTAGTGACGAGGCTCACTTCCTAGAAACCCAACCCCGAGAACTTCACTGTCACCTCCCTGAAGCCATTTTCGTTTCCGAGCAGCTACCTACGAGAACACCCCGAGAGCTTGACGTCTTCAAGCATCACTGTCGTCTCCAGTACGATCAGTATCCGCAAGAGACTCTAATCCTTGCATCGCCTCTTACCCGAGCATGGGACGTTACCTCAAGCCCGTTGAATTTCCAGAACTTCTTGTGGAGAAGTAAAACTACTCTGACCCATTTTGGTATTTACGAAGAATACCAGTGGATTCGCCACCAGCAAAGGACAAATCAACCTGATCGAGCGATCCTCCGCCCCGCGTACCAAGTCTTCTACCCGTGGAACGAGACTGGGTGGAACACTTCCCTGTTACACCGACACCCCCAGTGAATGAGTGAGAAAAGAGAGCTCACCTCTGACGAACGAGATCGAATTCCTGTGTACTTCCTGGACCCCTACTTTTCCCTCGTCGACGATCTCATCTACGCCACCTTCAACGATCAGCCCGTCACTAGTTCCGACGGTCACTTTCCGTGGGTACACGTCATTACCCAGAAGCGTCTTACAGTCCAAGACTTTGAGCAAGTCTTTCCCCACATCCGAAAGGTTCGAAAGCTAGATTGGGCTATCCTTTGCGGATCCTTCAAGAAGAAGAGAGTATCCTGGTCCTTTACCCACTCCCGTTGGGTATACGGAAACAACCGAGCGGTTCGGTTTTCTGACTCTGAAGAGCAATCAGAGAGCGAGCGTTCGCTAACCCCCTTGAGCCCTTCCAACGCCCCGGATTCCGATAGTGAACAAGAAGAAGTTTCACGAATCCTTGACGACACCGCTAAAAGACTTACCGGTCTCGTATCTCGAGTGGCTTCCCAGCCTTCTTCCCCTCGCGTATCCCCTGGTCCACTTCCAAGTGCACCTGGTCCCAGCCGACTTCATCGAATAGCAACTACTTCAATAAACTCCCCTCCGAGTACCTCCCCTCTGAGACTACCGTCCCCGCCTCTCACGCACAGAGCAACGGTTCCTCCGTGATCCTGATCGCCTTCGCCTTGAGTACCTCGCCTCCCAAGAATCCCTTCACGTTCCCCTTCGAGATCCCCTTCGCGCTCCCCTCCAAGACCCCCGGCGATAATTCCCATGGCTGCAAATCCAGCAAAGATCCTTGGTGCAGCACCCGAACCCTTTGATGGAAGACCCAACAAAGCGACAGCGTTCTGGAATAATTTGGAAAATTATTTCCACCTCAATGAGTCGATTTTCGATACCGACAACAAGAAAATATCTGCGGCCCTGACTTACTTCAAAGCGGGCACTTCTGCGGGCGAGTGGGCCCAGGATAGGCAACACAAGGCCTTGAACCCAGCTGCGGGTGCAGCTGTCTCCTTCGGAGCGTGGGCTACGTTCAAATCTGACTTTGACAAGCATTTCATCCCGGCGCATACGGCTTTGGAAGCCACCAACCTGATGTATACCCTAAAGATGGGTACTCGACCGTTCAACGAGTGGTACCAGGACTGGTCCACTTACGCCAAACGAAGCGGCGCGAACGAACAAACTCAGATGCACGCCTTTAGAAAGGCGATTCCTTCGGCCCTACACATGAAACTTATGGGCATTTCCCCCCTCCCGACGACACTCGAAGACCTGGTAGATAAAGCCAGAGAGTTTGACCGCGTATATAAGTTATACGCTGATTCCATTCCGAGAAACTCCCCTTCACGCAACAGTGGAAGACCCACTTTCGGACGAGCTGTCCTGACCGAAGACGATAGCGTTAACGTCAACGCTTCTTCATCCCGACCCAAGAAATTCCAAGGCAAACTTACCAAAGAAGAACGGAACTGGCGTTTCCAGAACAAGTTGTGCCTATACTGTGGTAGCCCAGGCCACATCCTTCGAGAATGCAAGCTAAAGACGCAAAGCATGAGGGCCAGAGGTGGCCGCCCTCCCAACAATTCAAGTAGAGTGCGAGGCGTTTTTGTTGACAAGGACCTGGATCAAGAGGAAGCACCTACTGATCACCCGGCTCTGGTTGGAGCCATGTATCGAGAGATACTCCCGTATTCCCCAGACGCGCGTCCGCGGTCTGCACCTATTAACGAGGATTTTTAGGTCCTTCCCCCGTAGCACTGTCAGGTGGAAGATTGATAGCCAGCTGCGCTGTGAGCGGCATTTCCTTACTAGAGACGCTCGGCGGCGAGCCTGTACCAGTCGAGACGATACGGAATAGGAGAGCTCCTTCTATCGTACTCAGGGTGACACTAGTAGGAAAGCGATCTGGCAGAGAAATCAGTGCCTGCGCCCTGTTGGACAGCGGCGCAGAGGGCATCATCGCGGATGATGGGTTTGCGCGTGCAAATGGCTTGACCTTGAGAACTCTAGTTAACCCGATGCCAGTTAGAAACGTGGACGGGTCGCCCAACAAGACGGGGCTAGTCAAGCATACCACGATCCAGAAGTTAAGGATCAGAACGGCAGAGAACGCCTATCACGACGAGGTCGTCGAATTCTACGTCACCACTCTAGGGGAGCACGACATAATCCTAGGAACGGATTGGCTCTGAGCGCACAATCCCGAGATCGACTGGTCAAGACCCCAGATTGCCTTCACGCGGTGCCCAAGTAGCTGCACCTTGTCTACGAAGACCGTAGTCATTTCCTCCCGAGTACCCCAAACCCGAGACACCACGATCAACATTCTAGAGTTAGAACCTACACCGGCTAAAGACGCCCCTTCTTCCCGAGTTCCTGCGAGTGCAGATGTTCCATCCCGAGTTCTTTCCCGAGTTCCTGCAAGTGCAGATGTTCCATCCCGAGTTCCTTCCCAAGTTCCTGCAAGTACAGATGCCCCATCCTGAGTTCCTTCCCGAGTTCCTGCAAGTGCAGATGTCCCATCCCGAGTTCCTTCCCGAGTTCCTGCGAGCGCAGAAGTTCCACCCCAAGTCTCTGTTGATGCAACAGTTCCTTTCCGAGATCCTTTCCGAGCCAACATCCTAGCGCTAGGACCCAAACAAGCGGACGACGCTTTAATTCCGACTGCTGACGCAGCAGAACCTGTAGAACGCACATTTTTCCAAGAGGCTATCGAGCCATTCCTGTGGAGCCACAGTTTTCCCAAGTATGACCACTTGGCCATCCGAGCGAAGTTCACCACGAGTACCAAATTAGCGGCAAAGACTGCCCCTAAACCTTCCACGGACCACATTCCGAGTCACTTCCAGCGATACACCCGAGTCTTCAGCGAGGAAGCGTCCCACCGCTTGCCTGCGCACCAACCCTGGGATCATGCGATTGATCTGAAACCTGGAGCGAGTTTAAAGAACTGTTCCATCTACCGCCTGACACCTAAAGAGGCTGATGCACTCAAGGAGTACATCTCTGAACATCTGCGGAAAGGTTACATCCGCCCTTCCAAGTCCCCCATGGCCTGTCCCTTCTTTTTCGTCGACAAGAAGGATGGAAAGCTCCGTCCAGTTCAAGATTACTGGGCTCTGAACGACATCACCATCAAGAACGCGGCGCCCCTCCCCCTCATTCCCGAGTTAATCGACAAACTTCACGGCGCGCGTTATTTCACCAAGTTGGACATCCGGTGGGGTTACAATAACATCCGGATTCGCGAGGGTGATGAGTACAAGGCCGCTTTCAAAACCTCCCACGGCCTTTTCGAACCGACCGTAATGCCTTTCGGTCTCTGCAACGCACCAGCAACGTTCCAAACGTTCATGAACCAGCTCTTCGGACCCCTGATCGATGGTGGACATGTTGTGGTCTACCTCGATGACATCCTTATCTTCACGGAAGATCTCGACTCCCTGACTGCGTTGACCCACGACGTGCTCCAGCGTTTGGAGCAGCACGACCTCTACCTGAAACCTGAGAAATGCGTATTTGCTCAGACCTCCGTCGAATACCTTGGAATCATCATTTCCAACAGCCAAGTTTCCATGGACCCAGCCAAAGTAGCTGGTATTACCGAGTGGCCTGTCCCGCGTACAGTCAAACAAGTCCAAGCGTTTTTGGGCTTCTGTAATTTCTATCGACGGTTCATCAAAGATTATTCCACCGTCGCCCGCCCACTCTTTGTCATGGACGCGTATATCATTTTCCTTATTTTTCTGTATTTTTACGGATTTATTTAAGGAAGATAAGAAGGGCCAAAGTACGAGATATCGTCAGTCACATGTTGCCACCATGTGCACCTATAAGCACGTGACCCTGGGACAGTTGCACCCTTAACGGGACAACCCAACCCGGTCACATTCCATTTACGTACGGACTCTCGGATTGGTAGATAAGGACGGAACATTCTAGATAGTTCTAGACCTCGCTTAGTAGTTTACGCTTACTCGCTGTATTAGGTTTTACTCAGCAAGATAAGGCATCGCGTCAGCGCTATGACAAGTGCATCAGTCAGCACATAGATAGCGCTATTATTAGACACGACGCGTCAGCTCCTGAGTCATGGAGTCTTACTATACACTCAGTAACAGTGTTCAGACTCAATTCAAGCTCAGCCACAGTAGCGTATATAAACTCCCCTGTAGCGTCCTGAGTGGAACCAACTTGTCCTCTTGGTTCTCCACTCAGGTGCGCATTCCTTTGTACTCCTTACTCCTTACCAATCTAACTTGTCCTCTTGGTTCTCCACTCAGTGTGCCCTTGCGTGATCACTGACTATCTATCCTTGTATAAAGGATCTGAGCCTTAGTCCCCTCCGCACTGACTGCACGCTTTAGCGCGTGATTTATCTCCGCGTTCGGGTTGAGTGTGCTCACCTGACGGTTCACTCCTATCTCACACTTGAACTCAACGTAGTGAGGTGTCATACCGCTACACTCTTCGACCTGACCAAGAAAGATGTGCTCTTTTCTTGGGATACCACGGCGGAAAGCGCTTTCTGCACCCTGATCAAAGCCTTCACCCAGGCCCCTGTTTTAGCCCTCCCTGACCATTCCAAGCCATTCCGACTCATCACTGACGCCAGTGACTTCGCAACTGGGGCTATTCTGGAACAACCCGATGCCTTGGAACGTTGGCATCCCGTTGCCTTTCTGTCAAAATCTCTCCTTCCTGCGGAGCGCAACTACGAGATTTGCGACAAGGAACTCCTTGCGATCATCCATGCTTTCCACGCATTCCGACACTACCTCAAGGGACGTAGTGATACCACAGAGGTGTGGACCGACCACAACAACCTGGCTTACTTTATGAAGAAGCAAAAACTCTCCCATCGACAGGCCCGTTGGGCGCTGTTTCTGTCCCAGTTCCAGTTCATCATCATCCACAAACCAGGCAGTCAGAACAAGTCTGATGCACTGTCCAGGCGTCCAGATCATAAAAAGGGGATAGCGGATGAAGATGAAAAGCGAGTGCTCCTGGATACGAAATATTTTCAAGTTAATGCTGTGCAAAGAGCAGCAATCACGGTGTTAGGAGACACCTCCCTGCGACAACGCATCTGAGACACGCAGACATACGACAGAGAAGTCAGTATGGCGTTGGAAACCCTCTTGAAGAGCGGCCCCCGTTCACTCACCAAGGGTTTGGAAGAGTGGAACCTAGAAGATGGAGTCATCTTATTCCGAGGACAAGTCTACGTTCCCAAAAACGATGATCTACGAAGAGATATCGTTAAACAATATCACGACCACATCGCCGTAGGACATCCAGGAAGATGGAAAACCTACGAGCTGATATCCCGAGATTTCTGGTGGCCTGGAATGTCCAGTTTCGTCAAGAGTTACGTAGACGGATGCGCTATCTGTCAGTCAACGAAAATCAAGCCCAGAACCCAAGTACCCCTGCAACCCAATCCGATTCCTACAGAGGTGTGGGGAATCATCACCATGGACTTCATCACCGACCTCCCCGTATCCCTCGGTTACGACACATTATTTGTGGTCGTAGATCGCCTCAGTAAAGTGACAGTCATCGCTCCCTGTAACAAGACTATCACGGCCAATGAAACTGCCAAGTTATACCTGGAACAAGTCTGGCGAAGAACCGGACTCCCCCAACAAGTGATTTCGGACAGAGGACCCCAATTCGCGTCTAAAGTGATGCAAGAAGTTTGGAGCAAACTTGGAGTCAAATCCACCATGTCAACCGCGTTCCATCCACAGACAGATGGAGAAACCGAGCGAGTCAACCAAGAGCTCGAGCAATACCTTCGCGTTTTCTGCAACTTCCAAGCAGATAATTGGGCAGAGTTGATCCCATTCATGGAGTTTGCGCACAATGTTCGACAACATAGTGCTACCAAGAAATCACCCTTCGAAGTGTGGTATGGGTTCAAACCCGAGTTCATTCCGCCCATCCACTTCACAACCAACATCCCGGCAGCCGAAGACCGGCTGAAATCCCTGAACCAAATCCGATCCGAGGTCACCGCAGCGCTAAAAGTAGTGGCGGAAATCATGAGAAATTCCAAGTCACAAACCCCATCCCGAGAATTCAAGTCTGGAGACTTAGTCTGGTTGGAAGGAACCAACATCCACACCACGCATCCCAAGCCCAAGCTTGCCCCACGACGCCATGGTCCATTCAAAGTCTTATCCACCTGGGGAGTTAATTGTAAACTCCAACTCCCAAAGACATGGCATATTCATCCAGTGTTCCACAATTCCCTGATCTCTCCGTATCATGAGAATGATATCCACGGACCCAACTTCACCCGACCCCCTCCCGAGATCGTCCAAGGAGAGGACGAACACTACGAAGTTGAAGCGGTCTTGCAATCCAAAGTATCACCCAACAAGAAGGGGATACTTTACCTGATCAAGTGGAAGGGATATCCTGATTCCGAGAATTCCTGGCTCCCCTCATCCCACATGACGCACTCCCAAGAACTGGTCCAGAAGTTCCACAAGGACCACCCCTGCTGCCCCTCATCCAAAGTCAACCAGTGCTGTCGGTGCAGCACAGCAGTTAAAAAGGGGATACTGTCACGAACCTAGAAACTTGGGTCGTGACTCGGGCGTCTAAGACCGGTCCGCACCGGCCCAGTCTTATCTAATCACCTTCCTAAAGGGGAAATCCGGAATCGGAGTTTGAATTTCGTACTCCGACGATCATGTGATCAGTCACGTAATCTCCCATCGTTTATCAAGTCACCTGACGACTGAAAGTCGTACCATTCCTTGGATTTATCTGATTGGACTGCGGAGCAGTCAAATCATTATGACCAACTCGACTGTGGCGCAGTCATACCACTCCTACGATTATTCTGATTGGACTGCAGAGCAGTCACGTCATATGGCGTCATCGACTGCGGAGCAGTCGTACGACACTATCCCGATTTTCCCATTGGACACTATATTTAGATGTTACTGGAATGTTCCATTCCGCAGTATTCCGCAGTACCCGTGGGCAGACCTTAAGCCTGCCCTAAACTTACGCACAGACCATCCCTCTGGGTATATAAGCCAGCGCAATAGAACGGACAGTCCCTCAGACTGTCCACTTGTGACATCCTCCCTTTGCCTCTTCCCGCCTCTTGAGCACTAGTGCCCCTTCAGCTGTCAAGCACGACTTGTCACTAAGCACCACTTTCCCTGAGCCGTCGCGCCAGTTCTGACGGTTGAGCCAAAGCGTTCCATCACAGTAGTCCCTGTGCTCCGCTCCGCGTTCTCCACCACCCCCGGTCTTCTGAACCCGTCGTGATTCCCTGTCGAGTGACAGTGAGTCATCACAGAGAGTCTCTGCAACCCAAGAAGACATTCACACTTTCACCATGATGGTGCAACAAATTATTCAATGGGCTGGGACAGACATGACAACGCTAAACATATGCAGTGTGTTGGGCCTTCACCCAATGTGGCTGCAGAGTGTGTTGTCATGCCACCAGCGGGGCGACGTGCGACTCTGGGTTTACCAGCAGATGGCATAACGAAAGGACAAGGTCTAGGGGTCGTAGTTGCAGACGATGACTAAGGAGACTTGGATCGGTCAAAGGTGTACGCTCGAAGATGCGCAGCGAGAACAGTGGTGCACAAGATAAGAGGATAGTCTTAGAAGCGCAGAGCAAGGTTCCCAAGGTACTAGCTGGTATTGCTAAGTAACTCAAGTCTGGGGACTTGAGTACAAAACGCTACTGGTATATATACATGCAGGTACATAAGGTTCGTACCCAGCTAAGTCCGCTCTACCAAGGGTTCGGTGGTCCGTGCGCAGCCATGGAACCTACTAGAAGGTCACATGAGGCATTGCGCCATCTATCGTCATCAGTCTAGGTCGGTCCAGGCCCAAGTCACGTGATCGGTGTGATGAACAGTGCACATAAAGACTATACTCACAGTGACAAGAGGAGACTGTGGTGAGATATAGAGGGTGACTGGAAGCAGCAACAGAGATAGATCTTGCAGGTGAAGCAGATGAGTGTCTGGCACACAACAGATGAGGAACTGGTATTTATACAGGAATAGGAAACATACCTGGCACACAACAGATGAGGAACTGGTGTGGTGCCAGAGCGTACAGGGTACTCTACTTATACTATACAGAGGGGTGACACTAGTACAACAGAAGTAACACAGAGTCACACAATACTAGGAGCGTTGTTCTATAGAGGGACACAAAGGAGTGTGCAGAAGGAGAACAAGAGCGCAAAGAACAAGAAAAGGCTAGACTATGATATCATAGTGACATCACAATAAAGATAAAACAAAGGAAGTGAGTACAAGGACGAAATACAATAGGAGTCCAGAGGAGTCCATGATGTCATTGTACAGTGATGTCATAGATAAGAAAGTCCGAGATTGTAAAGATCATAATAATCTAATCTACATAAGTCCAATATATCTTATCTAAAGCAGTCCGTTATCTGCGTGTCCATTGAGCCGCTAAGTGCGCACAGGTCACTTATCAACATCTCCCCGTGATCAGCAATCTGGGACTAGCACAAGCCCATGTCAATATTGTGTTGCTGCAGCAGGACACGCGCAAGCGACTTGGTGAAGCCGTCCGCAACCATTTCCGCAGTAGGGGTTCTAATAAGGGTGATGGTCCCCTTTTCGATGTATTCCCTTATGACATGATGCCTAATGGCAATGTGCTTCGATCGCCTCCCAGTGACAGGGTTCAAGGCCAAGTCAATGGCACCCTTGTTGTCACCATGTAGTGGGATGGGGTCGTCGACCTCGTACCCGAGTTCCGCAAGGAAGCTCTGATACCAAGCGGCTTGGTTGGCCGCATTGGTCATGGCCATGTATTCCGCCTCTGTAGTGTTTTGGGCCACTGTCTTTTGCTTTCACGAAGACCAGCTTATTGCACCATTGGCTAAAAGTGTCACGATCGCGGGAACGGACTCTTACTTACGGTGATGACCTCGTTAGTAAGTAGTAATGTGTCATGGACAGTCGCGTTAGTCAGAAAGGACAGTAGAATCACATGCCCATAAGGCATGACTCATTACTAGGATAGCTGTAGTAGGGTTCGAGCTACTTTAGCTATTCGTCGTACTGGGTTGGAGAGGAGCTTTAAAGCTACCTCGTATGTGTATAAATAGTGGCCTAGGAAGACCAAGATACGCCATCTTGGTCTTCTTCAATTCACCACTTTCACTCGTCTCTTTACGCGCACTTCGCTTGTCTCCTCTAGAGCAAGTCATCTTCATCAATCATCGGACTACCTAGTGGCACGACTTGCCCTAGTGTATACCTAGATCACGTGCCCGTAAGCGCCGTGTATCCCGAGATCAGGTCACGTGACCTCAAAGGAATATTCTGCTAAGTCGTGAACGCCCTTTCGTGTCCAAGTCGGACTAACGCCAGTGGTGGCGCTACATTAAGACCAAGATCCCTTCATCGTGGCGTTCACAACTCGAGACCAGTGGAGAAATTTCCAGACTTATTCCCTCGAACGACGAGGAGACCGCAACGTACCAACACAATTCCTAGGAGCCGCTAGGTGGAGAGAATACCGAGGAGAGACAGGATACTTCGTGGACTTTGCGTCGGGGCCAACCCGATACCGCCCCGTTGAGTTCAATTTCGACAATTTGTGTTGGGTTGAGATTACTTGGAACCCCGTAGATAACCGATACGACGCGGTACGGCCCACAGGAAGAAACTACAACTGCGATATCGACGCAAGGAACCTACCCACACGTGAAGAGTGGGGACGCATAGACGGACAACCCGAAGAAGAACCCAGCACATCCGAACCAAGAACCCCCGCACCATCCGAGACTAGTGGGGACGACGAAGAAACCAACGACGACGAAGAATCCGAAGTGGGAGAAATAATACAAACAGCTGAGTCCCTGCATATTAACGAACCCGAGAACATCGAAGTACGCCCACCTGCAGACATGGCAACAGCGAACAATCACCCAAGAGGATCTAGCCCTCGAAGAAGCCAGGAGAATTACCGAAGAAGCAGAATCCTACCTACGCCCCATCAACCCAACAACGGGACACCGCATGACCGCAGACGACGCGGCCATCTTCAGAGCGGTAGGCCCAGATGTCCCCGATCCACCACCAGGTGCGGGAGGACCCCCACCACCCAGAAGACGTGGAGGACCCTTCGGTCAAGGACCACCAGGAGACGGAAGGCCGCCACACTGGAGGAAGACAACCTCAATTCGGAGGAGGAGGTGGAGGAGACCCTTTCGGTGGGGGACCACCGCCGCCAGTAGCAGGACCAACGCCGGGAGCACCACACGGATCAGACAAATTAGTGGGAGAAACCCCAACCATATTCGACGGAAATCGAGATGAGTACGAATCATTCCTCACGCAGTGGCACATATACTGGGGACAGAATTCAGAGGCGCCGATTATGACCAACGTCTACCGGCGATGCCTACTGTTCTTAGGTTTCATCAAAGGCCCGCGAGTATCCAACTGGACGCTCGGATTTCTCCAGTGGCTCAACAACGAGCTGCATCAAGGACGCAGCCGATACGACCCATTCCTATGGGATACCTTGACTGCAGGATTCTCCGATCACTTTTCGAACGTACTCGAACAAGAACAAGCGCAAGCCACACTGGCCAAGGGATTTAAGATGGTTGGCGATGATATTGACTCGTACGTCACCAACTTCGAACAGTTGGCACGGAAGGCTGACTATCGCCTCAACGACCGCCAAACATTGGACCGATTCACGGCGGGTCTCCCGAGAGCCCTGTTCACCAAAATCTACGAGCTAGACGACCCGCAAACCTTCAATGAGTGGAAGGAGGCAGCACTGCGCAGGCAAAAGCAATACATCCACCTACGCGCCCGCCTAGGACTCACCACCATGCCTCGCAACACCCCGACACCACGACCCCAGCAAAACCGTGGATACGCCCCGCCATGGGCGCCACCCAGGTTCCCACCTCCGCGCTATGACCCAAACGCCATGGACACATCAGCGGATAGAACACGCGCACGCCTCGCGGAGGTAGGCGACCCAAACCGCGGGAACCAGCTGACCACCATTCCCACCAAGGGGAGGGCCGGGGCAAAATCGGGGAAGCGGACCACGCCGCGACACGAGGGAAGTGATATGTTACAACTGTAACAACCCGGGTCACTTCTCACGAGACTGTACACGCCCCAGAAAGCCCAGACAACAATTCCAACCACGCGCAAGTACGAGTCGCAGCACGGAAACCGACTACTACCAAGAACCCGCAACCGCACGTCGCACAGAAACCACAGCCGAAGAACAAGCCAAGGGGTGGATGGAAACACTAAGGGGGGCTAGTGACGAGGTCAAGGACCTCGTATTCAAAGATCTCTGGACCCAAGAGGGTTTTCAGGACGCCTGAACCCATCGGCCTGGGTGAGGGCAGTCAATTGTAATTCTGTAATCATGACTCGCTACCGTTCGCTCCGAATTCCAGTATCGATTCGTACAAATTACTCTATGGCCGACATTAAAGGGCTCGTCGACTCCGGAGCCACCGACAACTTCATAAGACCCGCGTTCGCTAAACGTATGGGCCTTGGGCTACAAGCCCTCGAAAAACCAAAGAAAATCTGGAACATCGACAACACAGAGAATAAAGCTGGGTCCATTACACACTTTATCGACCTAGACGTCCAGACAAATAACGTCTCTAAGACCATGAGATTCCTCGTCACCGACATAGGAAACGAAGATCTCGTCCTCGGATATCCCTGGCTAGCAACCTACGAACCAACTATCAGCTGGGCGCACGCCACCATCCACGAAGAGGCCCTCCCAGTAGTGCTTCGATCAATTAACCCCACGGAAGCGCAAACCACCATCGCCGGTGCAATAACTCAAGACGAAGCCGAAGATATCGTCCAAAAGCTCGAAGAAGAATGCCAGATACGTACCACAGCTACCGAACTAGCCATCGCAGCTAACCAGAACACCGTCGTGGAAACCCTCCCAGAACCATATCAACGTTTTGCGAAAATCTTCAGCGAGGAAGCCTCCCACCGATTTCCACCATCACGACCTTGGGACCATGCAATCGACTTCAAACCGGGCACACCCCCCAGTATCGATTGCAAAGTATACCCAATGTCACAAGACGAAGACGGACAACTACGCGAATGGCTAGATGAGCAACTCAAGCTAGGATACATCAGACCCTCAAAGTCACCCTACGCCTCGTCATTCTTCTTCATCAAGAAAAAGGACGGAAAGCTGAGACCGGTACAAGACTACCGACGAATCAACGCATGCACGGTGCGCAACCAATACCCACTACCCCTCATGTCAGAACTCATCAACGACCTCAGAAATGGGCACATATTCACCAAACTCGATGTCCGCTGGGGGTACAACAACATACGGATCAAAGAGGGCGATGAACACAAGGCCGCGTTCAAAACGAAATACGGATTATTCGAACCCCTCGTCATGTACTTCGGACTTACAAACTCACCGGCAACGTTCCAGAACATGATGAACGACATCTTAGGCGACACAATCCGAGTCTTTGCGGCAATGGGAACGATTATCCGTGTCTACATGGACGACATCGGAATCGCAACGCTCGAACACGCAGGCCTTCAAGCGCACATCGACGCCGTCTGCGCAGTACTTCAAGTAGCACTGGACCATGACCTGTACTTCAAACCGTCCAAGTGTACCTTCCACCAACCGCGAATGGATTACCTGGGGGTAATTCTTGAAAAGGGGGTGACCCGCATGGACCCTGTAAAAATCGCTGGTATACGCGACTGGCCCACACCCACGAAGGTACGAGACGTACGCTCCTTTTTGGGCTTCTGCAATTTTTACCGCCTCTTCATTCGCGGTTTTGCCACATACGCACGAGCCCTCAACAAACTCACACGCAAAGACGCAGAATGGACGTGGGGTAAAGACGAAGAAACGGCCTTCCAAACCCTCAAACGTTTGGTCACAAGCGAACCGGTACTCGCGCATCCCACGCTGACAGACCAATTCGAACTCGAAGTAGACGCATCGGGATACGCGGTAGGTGCAGTGCTCCTACAGAAGAAGCAAGATGGGAAAAGACACCCCCTCGGCTACTTCTCGGCCACCCTAAATGAAGCGGAACGCAACTACGACATCTATGACTTGGAACTTCTGGCAATCGTCAAGGCACTGCGACACTGGAGACCGTTCCTGGCAGGCTCACCACACAAAATCAAAATCTTCTCCGACCACCTCAACCTTACACACTGGAAGACACCACAGAAGATAAGTCGCCGAGTAGCCCGAGAAGTCCTAGAACTCATGGAATACGATTTCGAGATCCACCACATCAAAGGGACCAACAACGGACGCGCAGATGCTCTATCACGACGACCCGACTACGATAGAGGAGAGCGAGACAACGAGGGAGTCGTCGTCCTACCAGAGAAAGTATTCATACGAAACGTCACCACACAATCACCAGAAGTCCACGAGCAAAACGAAGACACCCTACGCCCTTGGGTGGACCCGTACAAACTCAAGAAAGTCAACGGAATCTGGTACCGCCAAAATGCACGAGTAGTCACAGGAGGACCAAAAGAAATCCGCGTCATCATCGCTAACCACCACGACCCCCCCGTCTATGGTCACCCCGGGATCAAGCGAACCGCAAGAATCATCGAACGCGACCACTGGTGGCCAAACCTGCTGAAACACGTCACAGAATACGTCCAGGGTTGTGCGGAATGCCAACGACACAAAGTCAACAACCGCCCTACAAAAGCTCCACTAGTACCCATCACCCCGCAAGCCGACGCCAAGCCATTTGAAGTCATAGCTCTCGACTTCATCACTAAGTTGCCGGAATCCCAAGGATACGACTCCATCCTCACGGTGACTGACCACGACTGCACGAAGGCATCGGTGTTCATCCCCTGCAATGAGGAGATATCGGCGGAAGAAACTGCAGCCCTGTACGTCACTCACGTATTTCGGAGATTCGGGCTACCAGCAAAAATTATCAGCGACCGAGACCCGAGATTCGCATCAAAATTCACACGTGAATTGTGCCGAATCCTCGGCATCTACCAGAATATCTCCACGGCGTATCACCCCCGGACCGACGGACAATCAGAAAGAACCAATCAATGGCTGGAACAATATCTAAGGTTCTGGACCAACGAGCGTCAAGATAATTGGGCGTGGTTCCTGCCAATGGCGGAGTTCGCGCATAACAACTGGCCACACGAGGCGACAAGGAAGTCCCCTTTCTCACTTATGATGGGATACGACCCGCGCGCTGATTGGATCGACAAGCCATCCCCTATCCCACAGGTGCTCACGCGACTTCAGCAATTCCGAGAAGCACGGAGAGAAGCTCAGAACCTTATCAAAAAGGCACAATCGCTATGGGTCAAACATCGGAACACACCCAAGTACCAAGTTGGGGATCAAGTATGGCTAGAAGGGCGACATCTACGAACCAATCAACCAACTGCCAAGCTGGCGGCGCGACGGCATGGACCATTCAAGATCACACGCGTCCTGTCACCGGTTAATTATCAACTGGAGCTTCCCACGCAGTGGAGTATTCACCCCGTATTCCACATCGATTTACTCACGCCTTATCGCGAGACGCCCCTACATGGGGAAAACTTCCAACGCCCACCACCGGATCTAGTGGATGGGGAAGAGGAGTATGAAGTGGATCGCATTCTAGACTCCAGGAGATTTGGCCGGAACAAGAAACCGCAGTACCTCGTGAAATGGAAGGGGTACCCGGACTCGGAGAATCAGTGGGTCAACAAGGATGACGTATTCGCTGACGAAGCCATAGCGGAGTACGAACGAAATTCAATCACCGCCAGGACACGTATAAACCGGATGAGCGACGCTAAGTCACCCCCATCCCTTCACGCTGGACTCTCCACTCAACCAGCAATGTCCTTTTCCGCTTCCACCTCTGCCGCCCCTCTCGCTGCCCGTCTCATCGACAGCCTCACCCACGAAGAACTCCGCGAGGCCCTCACCCACGCGCAGTCCATCACCGACGTCGAAGAGCCCGACCAACCCGCCACCTACTGGCTCACCAACAGCCGTGGGGACCGCCTCAACACCGCACCGTACACAGAGGCCGAGATTACTCGGCTTCGCGCAGCTGTCGGACTCTTTGCGAGTCCCTCACTTCGACCTCTCCCAGTCCGAGTCAAACAGCAAGAGGAAGAAGAAGACACCAGCCACGATGCGGTGGCAGGAGTGGATGAAGAACCGACCCTGGAGACCGCACGCAGACCAGTGGAGGCAGCAACAGCTAGCAGCAGCAGCGGCACGACGAGCGTGCATCCTCATTCGACGCCGACAACACACCGCGACGCTGAGAGAGCAGTGTACGAGGCGGTAGAAGGGACGTTAAGGGAGTGGTACCCAGTTGAGCAGCCATACCTTATCACGGCCACCGACTCTGACGATCCCCGCGAAACCCCATATGCCTGCGACACCACGGGGCGACCTTTGTATCGCGCCGGAGTTGTCGTCGACACCGAGGACCGGGCACTCCCCGCTGTCCGTCTCCGCTACCTGGGAGGCAACGCCCGCACCGCCCCATATGGTTACAAACACAATCGGGGGGACGATTTCGTCCACTACCCCATCACCGACGCGCAGGGAGTAACGCGCCAGGCGACCTTCGTCCAGGTAGTCACGGGCCCTGACCCCCTCGTATTGGGCCTCGTCGACAACAGCGACAAGGTCTACAGTCGACCCCTATACGCAGAGCCTCAGGTACGCGAGGCGGGGAAGCCCCACTACGCCCCCGAAGACCTATACGCCCTCGTCGGCGGACACAGTAATCAGCACAGGACAGACCGGGCGTTGAACGAGCTGAGGGATGTGGGACTCAAGGCCGAGGTGACCCGCTTCCGCGCCTACCGACACGAGGCCGAGCGGATGGAGCAGAGGCTTCACGCCTTGGCACAGGCGCTCGGAGGGGTGCAAGCGGAGCTCGCCCGCTGTAAGTTCCGCCTCGAGATGGCTAACGTGTTGGATCGGATCACAGAACGACAGGAGGCTTGGGTAGGAGGGATAGGCCCCACTCGGCGCCGTGGGCGTCGCAGCTGAAAAGGGGGTGATGTCACGATCGCGGGAACGGACTCTTACTTACGGTGATGACCTCGTTAGTAAGTAGTAATGTGTCATGGACAGTCGCGTTAGTCAGAAAGGACAGTAGAATCACATGCCCATAAGGCATGACTCATTACTAGGATAGCTGTAGTAGGGTTCGAGCTACTTTAGCTATTCGTCGTACGGGTTGGAGAGGAGCTTTAAAGCTACCTCGTATGTGTATAAATAGTGGCCTAGGAAGACCAAGATACGCCATCTTGGTCTTCTTCAATTCACCACTTTCACTCGTCTCTTTACGCGCACTTCGCTTGTCTCCTCTAGAGCAAGTCATCTTCATCAATCATCGGACTACCTAGTGGCACGACTTGCCCTAGTGTATACCTAGATCACGTGCCCGTAAGCGCCGTGTATCCCGAGATCAGGTCACGTGACCTCAAAGGAATATTCTGCTAAGTCGTGAACGCCCTTTCGTGTCCAAGTCGGACTAACGCCAGTGGTGGCGCTACAAAAAGGAACACATAACCCGAAGTGGAGTGTCTGTCGTCAACCTGGTCGCCCAGGGAAGAATCAGAGTAGCCATGAAGGCCGTCTCCACTGGCGCCATCGTAGACTATCCGCATGTCCACAGTGCCTACTAAGTAAGCCAGAACATATTGCGCAAGTCGCAGATGTTGAGGTGAAGGATTCGCTGCATACTGCGCCAGACGTGACACAGCGAAGGAAATGTCCGGTCTAGTACCAATCTGAATGTACAGCAGACTACCAATGAGTGACTGGTAGTGTGTAATGTCAGAGGCAGTGGCCTGACCCGTATATTTATGAAGGTGCTCGTCAGCACCAGCGGGCAAGGGTGTGGAGTGTGGAGTGGCATCAGACATGCCAAAGCGTTCAAGGACATCCTTGACATAGCCAGACTGATCTATTTCGATGCGTCTGAGGGAGCGGTCGCACACAATGCGCATACCAAGATAGGACTCTATCTCCCCGAGATCTGTCATCTCATAGCGTTCAGAAAGATCTGACTTCAAACGCTTAATCCTCTCCAGCGAGGCACCCAATATAGTGATGTCGTCAACGTAAATGATAACGAAGAGTGGATCATCCCCCTCTCGTTGAGGCAACACATATACGCCGGCATCGGCAAACGTCCGTTTGAAGCTGAGTGCAAGTAACACTCCATGGAATTGCAAGTTCCATGCACGGGAGGCTTGTTTGAGACCATATATCGCCTTGACTAGGCGACACACCTTCGTCTCTGCACCAGTGGTGATGAACCCTTGTGGTTGCTCCATGTAAATCTCCTCGTCAAGCACGCCATTGAGGAACGCAGACTTGACATCCATCTGATGGATGTGCCAGTCCTCCAGCGCGGCCAATGCCAGAAGTAATCTCAGCGACTCGAATCGTGTGACGGGAGAGAAGGTTTCATCAAAATCAATGCCAGGGATTTGCGTAAACCCCTTAGCCACCAAGCGAGCTCTGTAGCGGCCATCTGCCTTGAGCTTGAAGACCCATTTGGATTTTACTGCCTTACGATTAGGCGGGAGATCTACTAACTCCCATGTGCCGTTATGGGCAAGTGCGTCCATCTCATACTGACACGCCTTAGTCCACTCATCTGCATCCACAGACCGCATGGCCTCTGCATAAGATGCAGGATCTCTTCCTATGTAAGCTGCAGCTAACAGCTCCGCATATCCCAACCGTCTGCCGCGCATGGCCACATTGTCCGCTGAGAAATAGCGGGGATTGGGCACAGGTGCACGGGTAGAGCGTCTAGGCGCATTGTCCATCTCGCGCAACAGCTGACTACGCTGTGCACGGTCCTCAAAACCTCCCGGCATATCTGGGGAAGGAGGAGGGACATGGCGCATAATGCGCGTTGCGCTTTGACGCGGCGGTGGCGAAGTGGGAGTAGGCTGCTCACGCTTAGGTGTAACAGGAAGAGTGGGTGGTGCAGGTGGTGGTGGTGTGTGAGGACGCTCTTGTTTAGGGTCTAGAATGTCTTCAACATCCTCCTCCTCACTAGTGTCTGAGTGTGCAGGGGAGGGTGCTCGCTGTGGTGGTAACGCCGATGTGCTAGGTACGGCAATCACTGGTGGAGGTAGTGGTTGTGAGGCCACTTGAGAAGGTTGTGGGTGTGGCTCAACACCCTGGAGGGACGGGAAGCTACTCTCGTCGAATGTCACATCCCTGGACAAACGGACAGAGCGGGTTTGGCGGTCCCAGAGCTTATAGCCCTTAGATTCGGGCTCAAACCCAATAAGCGTGACTTCAATAGCCTTCGCATCCAATTTGCGACGCTTATCAGCGGGTACGTGCATGTACCCCTTGCATCCAAAGACGCATAAATGAGAGACATCTGGTACTTTGCCAGAGTACCAGAGCTCATAAGGTGTGCGCCACTTAAGCGTACGGGTGGGAGAGCGGTTATAGATGTGTACCGCAGTGCTCATAGCGTGCTCCCAGAAGCCTTTAGACATGCCTGCTGTATGTAGCATGGCCATTGCCTTATCCGTAATGGTGCGGTTAAACCGCTCGGCTTTCCCATTCGACTGTGGTGAACCTGGCATCGTAAGGTGATGCTCTATCCCTCTCTGCTTGAGAATGTCCTGTACTTGGCTCGCCATGTACTCGCCTCCGCAGTCAGAGTGGAGTGCGCGCAGTTTATGGGACGTCTGGGTTTCACCCCAGGCCAAATACATCTGCAGCGCTTTCACAAACTGATCCTTCGACTTAATGAAGTACACCACTGCGTGCTTGGAGTGGTCGTCTATGAAGGTGGCGGTGTATGCGGAGCCTTGTAGGGACTGAGTTTGCATTGGACCGGCGAGGTCACTGTGTACAATCTCAAAGATACGGGTTGTCCTCTTGGTGGAGGACGCAGAGAAGGGTTGGCGAGTGGATTTGCCTAACTCGCACCCACGACACACAGCAGTGTGCGTAGTAGAGCTGTCAATGTCCATGCCAGTAGTGGCAGAGGGACCGTACGACTTAAGAGCAGCAGGGGAGATGTGTCCCATGCGCTGATGCCAGATATCAAGAGTGGTGGCAGCACTTTTGATGTGAGCATTGAGGCCAATGCTTGAAGCGTCCAACCAGTAGAGGTTGTCCTCCAAGTAGCCAACAGCTACACATTTTTTACTGACAGATATTTTAAATGAGCCACTGTCAAAGGCCACTTCCGCACCCTTTTGTGCTAAGGCACGCGTTGACAAGAAGCGTGTCTTCACCTGTGGAAGGTGCAGCACATTACTGAGGGTGATAGGAATGCCCTGGCTCGTAGTGAAGACAACGGAGCCTACACCAACTTGGTCGATTGTGGATTTATCACCCAGGTGCACAGCACCTTTACACGGGGTGTAGTCCTTGAAGTCAGACCGATGTGGTGTGATGTGGTGTGTGGCACCACTGTCCATCATCCAACGCACACGCGAGGCAGCATACAAGGCAACACCAACTGCATTGTCTGCCCAGTTAATGGCGGGCTCGTCATCGACCTCCTTAATGGAGGCGGTGGTAGGTACTAATACATGGGAGTTGGCGGCCTTGTTGCCTGTGTCCTTAAGCTTCCCCGCAGCTTCATCCTTCTTCCTCTGCCTGCAGTCAGGCTTGATATGCCCCTTTTTATTACAGTAGTGGCAAGTAAGCTGGGAATGGTCCTTCTTCTTACGTGGGCCACTGCTAGGCTTAATGGGGGCAGCCTTGTTGAGGGAAGATCCAGAGGGGCCAGTACGGCGCGCTTCCTCCGAAACGATGCGCGCAATTATTTCAGCGTGCTTAAGCTTGGAGGGGGCGCCACTGGCGAGGATGGTAGAGGCCAGAACCTCATAAGAGGCTGGCAGGGCGTGGAGAAGTATGAGACAGAATTGGGTGTCAGTGACACCCATCTGTGCGTTGGAAAGGCCGACCCGCAGCTCATTGAGCTTAGCCAATTGAGAGGCCATAGGTGCGGAGTCGTCGAGGCGGGCTTGGGTTAATTGGATCCACAAATTGAAAATGGTGGTGCTGCCGCTAGCACCAGCATATACGTCCTTCAGCTTGTCCCACTTCGATTTGAAGGTGGGGTAGACAAGAGGGTCGGCAACGAGGGAGTAGACATCGGGCTTGAGGTAGAGGCGGAGATACGCCTTTGCCCGACGCTGGACAGAGTCCCACTCGTCAGAGGTGACTCCTGAGGGGGCGACTTGGAGGAGGAACACATCCTCAGCTTCGTGCAGCGTGAGGATAGCCTCCAAGGTTCCGGCCCACTCATTCCAGTTGGACCCATCGAATCGGGTAAGATGAATGCCCGAAGGCATGCCGAAGGAGTTGCCGTACGCATTTGCAATACGCGAGGAGGGTGTGGACCCAGAAGCAGGTGGCAGTGAACCGCCTGCTGTGGCGCCTGCAGCCGCACAGTGGTGGCAGCACCGGTGGGCGAGGCAGCACGAGAAGAGTTGTTAGATGATGCCATTGTTGATAAGTGACCTGTGCGCACTTAGCGGCTCAATGGACACGCAGATAACGGACTGCTTTAGATAAGATATATTGGACTTATGTAGATTAGATTATTATGATCTTTACAATCTCGGACTTTCTTATCTATGACATCACTGTACAATGACATCATGGACTCCTCTGGACTCCTATTGTATTTCGTCCTTGTACTCACTTCCTTTGTTTTATCTTTATTGTGATGTCACTATGATATCATAGTCTAGCCTTTTCTTGTTCTTTGCGCTCTTGTTCTCCTTCGGCACACTCCTTTGTGTCCCTCTATAGAACAACGCTCCTAGTATTGTGTGACTCTGTGTTACTTCTGTTGTACTAGTGTCACCCCTCTGTATAGTATAAGTAGAGTACCCTGTACGCTCTGGCACCACACCAGTTCCTCATCTGTTGTGTGCCAGGTATGTTTCCTATTCCTGTATAAACACCAGTTCCTCATCTGTTGTGTGCCAGACACTCATCTGCTTCACCTGCAAGATCTATCTCTGTTGCTGCTTCCAGTCACCCTCTATATCTCACCACAGTCTCCTCTTGTCACTGTGAGTATAGTCTTTATGTGCACTGTTCATCAGCCATAGGGATGGTTTATCTATCGCCGAGGAGCAGTCAGCGATAGTGCTTCAAGATGGTTGCAAGATATGGATGGGGGTACCACTCCTGTCTGTGAATCTGTAAGGCCAGAACGCTAACGCGTCCTGCCTCCTGATGATATGCCAGTGATACAAGGGCTAGGCCCAGGATGGAAGAGTCCCTTTGCCATACTGGAAGCTAGCTGCCAGCCAGGATGTGTCTAAGACACAGCTTCACCAGTTTGCGTCAGGGGGAAATGAAGGGAATGCTTTCAGAGCCCAAGGCTGTCTACCTCAGCCTCCCCGGCCTATTGGTTGCCTCATCGCCACAAGTGGCTTTACTGAATCCTTTCCCATTGCCGCTACAAGGCAGGTATCTGACTGCAGAACACCATAGTGGTGAACACCCCCCAGAGTCTGAACCAGGTTTTACACTCCCATGGTGAGGAGATCCTGCGCCCAGTGTGGAGCACCAGAGACAGCTGGCACTAAGCTCCACAATACACAGCCCAGTGGGCCATGCACACCTGGATATGGATTAAGGGGCTGCCAGATCCAATCTCCTTGCGCATAGCGCAGGGGCTAGGAAAACAGTAGGGATGAAAGTAGGACTACTGGGCAGTACATGATACAGGAGGTTCCTCAGCAGTGACAACTGGCGCCCCAGTGTCAACTGCCTTGGGCAAGGCTGGTGAGGCCCCAGACAGACCTTGACCTGGTGTGTGATCCTAAGAACACAGTGACCAGCCAAGTGGAGTGGCTTGGGCACCAGGGCCCATAACCTGATGAACAGTGCACATAAAGACTATACTCACAGTGACAAGAGGAGACTGTGGTGAGATATAGAGGGTGACTGGAAGCAGCAACAGAGATAGATCTTGCAGGTGAAGCAGATGAGTGTCTGGCACACAACAGATGAGGAACTGGTATTTATACAGGAATAGGAAACATACCTGGCACACAACAGATGAGGAACTGGTGTGGTGCCAGAGCGTACAGGGTACTCTACTTATACTATACAGAGGGGTGACACTAGTACAACAGAAGTAACACAGAGTCACACAATACTAGGAGCGTTGTTCTATAGAGGGACACAAAGGAGTGTGCAGAAGGAGAACAAGAGCGCAAAGAACAAGAAAAGGCTAGACTATGATATCATAGTGACATCACAATAAAGATAAAACAAAGGAAGTGAGTACAAGGACGAAATACAATAGGAGTCCAGAGGAGTCCATGATGTCATTGTACAGTGATGTCATAGATAAGAAAGTCCGAGATTGTAAAGATCATAATAATCTAATCTACATAAGTCCAATATATCTTATCTAAAGCAGTCCATTATCTGCGTGTCCATTGAGCCACTAAGTGCGCACAGGTCACTTATCAACACGGTGATGTCACAAGCCCAGGTTCTTCCATAACCACTCCCTAGCACCTGGGGATCCAGCGCGGCTGCTCATCTGGCTCCACAGAGTCTCTGCAAGGTCTGGCAGTATCTCCGGGCCATCATGTGTGTGGGCCGCACCTTCGGTGGTCAGGGTTCATAACATGTGTGGTAGTCATGACATTCCAATTAGACATTAGCGAAGAAGAGAGATAGTTTAGGGGGGACGCTAACCTAGAGCAGGGGCAATCGACAGGTATTATAGCCAGAGTAACGAAATGGAGCATGATAGGAGACTCTATGTCAATATTGACATACAGTCATTGCTTCTGCGTTTACTATTTCAGAAATTTCTGAATATAAGATTAGGAGTGTGCACCAAGGCGCCCACGGGAAGAATGCACTGTGCAGTTTTTTTTTTTTTTTTTTTTT
Source organism: Lactarius akahatsu (assembly GCA_021524915.1). NCBI lineage: Eukaryota > Fungi > Basidiomycota > Agaricomycetes > Russulales > Russulaceae > Lactarius > Lactarius akahatsu. The sequence goes on along the minus strand of JAKELL010000016.1, from coordinate 184,998 downwards.
TTTGAATCAATTTATATTCCAGAGCAGTGGGTTACACAAAGCCGGTCCTAGACTCCCTACAGAGCTAGATTAGGTAACAGAGAGGTAAGGGTCCATAGTTTCACGATCTAGAGCTCGGGCTGACACCAAGTTAGTCGCAAACGAGATCGTGCAGGGCCTGGGCTCAATACTGGGTTGCGTACAGAGGTTTGGTCGATTATGTAAGACTGCTTGCACACGACTGGGCACAAGAGAATGGAAATAGCACTGAATTTCAGAGGCGAGCTAAGGAAGACAAGCCTAGGACAAGGAAAATACAGTCTACACTACAAGTCTTTTATACTAGTAGATTTCCTATTTTTCTGTGATTTTCAATTGCTTTTCTCTTCAAAGCGCAGTCCTCTGTCACCATATTGCACCATCCGAGTCACATGACCATAAGTAAGGTTCTCAGAATAGAAACGGAAACTTCCGAAACATCAGAACATAGAAGAATCTTGAGACATGAGAAGCAGAAGTGAGAATTTCGGAACTCTTCTTAGAATCAATGGCATGATCTGGTGATCGTGACACATAGACCCAGTGCGCTTAACGAATGTAGTAAGTGTCCGGAATGTAAACCCCAGCACGGTGGGCCACCTCCCAGAGGAAAGCCAAGCAAGACCAATGGATGAAGAGTATGTAATTGAGTCCATGTCACTCTGTATGTGTCATGCACCTTGCAATCTCTCATGCCAGTCCCTCGCCCTTTCCTATGTCCCTTGGCTACTAACGAACACAACGTACTTATGGTCCCTCATGGACCCCGCGGGCCCAGCGACTTTGTTTTCGATCTGTGCGGGTCACAGGCGGCATGGAGGACATGTCCGGATCTGGGGTGACTAGGCCCAGTCACAGCTCGGTCTACTCCGATGCAGCCTACCATCACGTTACCAGCCGGTGCTTGAGGGTGTGTTCCAATACAGGGTGGTTCCACCACGTCCAAATTGGCATCAGAGTTTCAGTCGGGGTTTGGTTAGGGAATGGTGCAGATTGTTGGAGAGTGAAATTGGGAGTGAACGTGGTGAAGTGGTAATCCCCACTAGGGGGTGTTGGGGGTTGTGGGGGCCGGAGCCTCCCAGGGTGGTAGTGTCGGAAATGACAGTTGAGGGCTGGAGCCCCAGATAAGGAGTGCCCCTGTCAGGAATATTGCCTGAGTGAGGATCGAACCTGCAGGTCCAACCCAAGCTCTCCCAAGCAGGGTAGGGGGGGGGGGGCAAAACACACTGCACCACCCGCCCCCTGCACTGTGCAGATTGAGCGAGAGCTTTGTGGTGAAATAGAAAATTGGCATTCTCGGCTATGAGTTATAATACAACAGGGGATGCTCCCAAGCGGTTCAAGTTCAAGCAAGATGTTCTCTGCCAGTGACTGCTTGGGCATTTGCGCCAGATGGCCAGATGGTACAGTAGTGCCATGAGTGTGCGTGCCATGATCGAGCAGCAGCCGTGGAATCTCGGCCCGCGCGTAAGATGCGAAATGTAGCGGGGTTGCCTTGCCATCACGTCCGCATCATGCTCGACCAATATTTGCGCAAGAACAGCACGTTCGCCGGACTTGTTCGACACCAGGTATAATGGAGTTTGGCCCTTGTCTTTCCCGTTCCGACAATCGACCTCTGCCCCGTGTTCGAGTAACATCTGAGCCCGGCTACTGTATCGGAGAAGCATTGCGCTCTCGTCTGAGCAAAGCTTTTATTTTGCCGGTAATCGACTCTGTGTCGAAGCTACGATGCTAAGCTACCTAAATGAATTCACCGTCACTCACGAACACTATGCCGGTTGTGCTAGAAGTAGCAGGTGATCCAGTCAGCGCTCACTCTTTCGAGTCAGAAGCCATTTGCATGTCCCACTTCTTCCCCAACCTGAAACTCTCCTGTCTCTCCTCACTGTAGCAGCCATAGTATATGAAAGTAGCTGTCCTCATGCGTTCTTGACAACGAATTCCCTCCGATTTGCCCTCACTTATCACGGTAGAGGGGTCCCCGACTCTTACCCCCCCCGGTCCGCCCTGCCGTCCAGATGTTGGCGTTTGACGGCACCACCAACGAATTTGATGGCACTGTGCGTGCCATGTGACTTCGCCTTCTTCCTCCTATACCCCCGGGAATGCGGAGAATGTCTCGATCTAATATCCCATACGAACACCGATGTTATATTCCTTCCTGAGGAAGGATAAGGTGGAGGACCAATTATGCTAACTTACTACCAAGTGAGCTCCCGTATGACTCCCACACAATCGCTCTTACATTCTCCCAGGCAGGAATAGGAACCTACTTCCAATGAGGTGTCGTTTCTCCACTGTTTGAAAAGGCCGCGGAGATTTTGGACGACACCATTGCTTGGTACCTCTACCAGCACATAATGGACGGCTAAAGGTTCCTCATGCAGAGTTACAACGTCGGCGACAAAGTCTGTTTTTTTGGTGCGTTCGGGACAATCCTGGCACACGGAAATCTATCTACTGCGGTACCGTTAGGGTTTCTCGCGGTGAGTATACCGCCCGGGCTCTCGCTGGGATGTTGCACAAGGTTTGATCCGGGCCTACTTCTCGCTGTTTCCTATGAGCTGTCTGCGCCTAGGTTGGCACGGAGAACAGAAAGACACTCCCATTTCACATCATCGGTTTCACCCACATCGTAAGCTAGGCCCAGACGCTCACGGTCCCTATCACCAACATCACTGCCACACCCTGCTGCGTGCGGGTATCAAGTAGCACATCGCAGGCTGGGGTACAGCTCGCCATGCTCGGACCCCTCCACGCTCCTTCAGGGAAGGCATTACCGTTTTCCTCATCATCCGTCGCAATAAACCTTCTCATCGACGTCCAGCTCGATCCCATGCGCTCCGTACGCGCTGGAAATCAGCACTCGCTCTTCTTGCATGCATCCGGACGCGTCTCGGCACTCGGCTCCGAGCCTCCGACGCGAAGGGCCAGCTGCGCGCTCTTCACACCGCAGAGGACGTGCAAACTATCTGTTGTTGGTGGAACGGAAGCTACCTGCAGACCCGCACGGGACTACTCCCGGCTGGCGCGAGCACATGGGGAGAGCTCGGCAGGGAAGGCGCCGATGAAACCGCTCTGGGGCGCGTGAATATCCCAGATGCCCCGCGCGTGGCGGATTTCGTGTGCGGGGGTGAACACGTCCTGTGCGTGCTCGAGTCGGGGGGAAGGCGGAGGTGTGGAGATGAGGATGGAATAAGCGTGGAAACCTGGCGACTGGGTCATTGAGCGACGTGAAGGCGCCTGTCAGGATCTGGCCTCCATCGCCCGCGCAAGCCGGAGAGAAAGTGGTGGGGTGTGGGATGGGTGTGGGATGGGCTGGATTGCGGTGTCTCGGCGTGATGCCATACTAATTGGGGAAGCAGATAGACGCCTAGCGTCCGCGCACCCAGAAAACCGAGGTGATGGTGACTGGAATACTGTAGCATCAGGGATTTTACTCCCTGAACTTTGAGAGGACAACACACAACAGCACGTTTCCCGTCCTGTGTGCCCCCGTTGGTTGAGTTACTGTAAGCGGTTCCTCGACTATGGCACTCAGTTGGAGCTTACTGTACTCTACGTCTGTATGAGACTCAGATAGGCCTCCCGATCCAATCTTTGGCGCTGAATTTGAGATATAAAAGGAAGGTGAGGCAGGTGGAAAGAACACGTGATTACTGTATGCCACGCGGGCGATGTGTAATAGATTCCGACGCGGACCGCTCTCGATGACTGCCTCAGTCTCAGGCTTGCCATGGTCACCAGCAGGGAAGATGCGCTGGACTCAGAGGCGATGATAACGGCGACGCTCTACGCTCCTCACAGTGGCTTGCTTGCTCCCTACATGGCCTTACACGTGGGAACGACTGCCAGTGGGACGATGTGATGGCTATCTTGGAGGCTATTTCCAGTTTTCTTGCCAAGCGCCGAGCACTAACGGCTCCGTGAGTTTCTGTGTCAGCCTGGTTTATCTCAGGGGGCGTAATTGGCTCGCTGGGATCCGCACGAATCGGAAATTTCTCTGAAGAACAGCTATACTACGCAGCTGATCAAGCAAGGTCTTCCATTTTGCCGATAATCTCGTTGTCGAGCCTACGATGCTAAAGAAGCTCACCGCCACTCACGAACACCACACCGGTGGTACCAGAAATGGCAGGTGATCCAGTCAGCGCTCACTCTTTTGAGTCAGAAGCCATTGCATGTGCTACTTTTTCCCCAACCTGAAACTCTCTGGTCTTTTTTTTTTTTTTGATTTTGAAATCTCCGGTCTCTCCTTACTGTTGCGGCCATAGTATATGAAAGCAGTCTCACGCGTCCGTTCTTGATAGCAATCTCCCTCGGACTTACCCTCTATCACCATGGTGGAGGCATCCACAATCCTTACCCCCCCGGTCCCCCCTGCCGTCGAGATGTTACGCAAACCCCGTACCCTGGTACTGTGTTTTGACGGCACCACAAACGAATTCGGTGGCACTGTGCGTACCCTGTGACTTCGCCTTCTTCCTCTACCCCCAGGAATGTGGAGATTGTCTCGATCTAACATCCCATACTCCCCATAGAACACCAATGTCGTCAAATTGTATTCCCTCCTGAGGAAGGATAAGGTGGAGGACCAATTATGCTACTACCAAGTGAGCTCCCCGTATGACTCCCACACCATTGCTCTTACATTCTCCCAGGCGGGAATAGGAACGTACATCCAACCAGGTGTCGTTTCTCCACTGTTTGAAAAGGCCGCGGAGATTTTGGACGATACCATTGCTTGGTACCTCTACCAGCACATAATTGACGGATACAAGTTCCTCATGCAGAGTTACAACGTCGGTGACAAAGTCTGTCTATTTGGTGCGTTCGGGACAGTCCTGGTCGACGGAAACTTATGTACTGCGGTACCATTAGGGTTTTCTCGCGGGGCATATACCGCCCGAGCTCTCGCTGGGATGTTGCACAAGGTTTGATCCGGGCCTACTTCTCGCTGTTCCAGATGGGCTGATTGCGCCCAGGTTGGCCTACTTTCGAAGGACAACATCGAGCAAATCCCTTTTGCATACGAGCTTTACAAGTCCGACGACAATGACGCCCTTGCCCAGGGCTTTAAAATGACCTTCAGTCGCGCGGTGCCAATCGAATTCGTTGGTGTCTGGTGGGTGTCTTGGCATTTACCTTTCCAAGACAAACCACGCGAAATATACTTGGAAGAATACCTAATCTGAATCGATTGATTGACAGGGATACAGTTGCAAGCGTCGGATTTATCATGGGTAAAACCTTACCCTTTGCGGACGTGAACACGACAATCCGGGTGTTCAGACAGGCGCTATCCCTTGACGAGGTACGTGCAGATGACCTGACCTGTCGATTCCTTTCATCATGCAACAACTGCGCGACGTGCCTCAAAAACGTTGTTTCCGAGCACCGTGACGTGTTTACCGCCCTTTCACATCACCTTCCCTACCTCCCTACCCGCAAGCTCACCTCCCCTTTCACTCGGTAGCATCGCGCCAAATTCCGCCCAAACTTGTACCAACATTCAATTCCCAAAAGACCAGTGACAAGAAATTTTGGCGGAGATGACAAGCCAAAACCTGCTCGGGATACTGCTCCAGGAAGAATGGATGAGCTCTATGATACGGATTTGAAAGAAGTATGGTTCGCCGGTTGTCATACTGGTGCGTTTTTTTATCCTTCCCGTGTGACGTACTGTATGGTCTAATGGTGCGCAGATGTCGGCGGAGGTTCAACGCCAGATTCAATGAAACATTCGCTTGCCAACATTTCACTCCGCTGGATGGTACAGGAGGCCATGCGGGCAAGTTGTGGTATTCAGTTCGACTTGAATGCTTTCGCACGATGGAACATCCCTATCACCGTTGGGCGAGATCCTCCTACGTCCGGCACTCCCAGCCAGGGAAGCGAGAATGTCAAAGGCAGGACCGAGGGGTCAGCAGCTGAGAATGATCGAGTCGACGCCCAAGATATAGTGCAACCGATCCACGACGACCTGGTGGATGTCCCTGTGTGGTGGCTCCTTGAAATCATTCCAACCGAGTTCACCTACCAGAACGCGCAAGACAAGTGGGTTACCAGTTGGGGGTGAGTCGACACTTGCGAAATGGTTCTTATTTATCGTGGATCGCTAGCCCGCATCTTGGGCGCGGACGATATGTCCCGCCGAACTCGCTATTCCATGAAAGCGTCAAGACACGGATGCAAGACCCGAAACTCAAATATAAGCCGAGAGCGGTGTACACACAGGGAACGGAATCTTATGTCACTTGAAACGTGGGGTGCTTGTGTATGACTTGGTTGTGCTTCTTGGGCTGTATCTTACTGGAACGTTGTAGTAAGGACATACTGTATGATCTCTTGGATAACTGGGTCTGACAGTGTCTTGTGGCCATATCAGATATAGCAGCATGCTGGGAAACCAGCTTCTTCGTCCTCACCAAAGACGGCCAGTACGATGTCTTCAGCGGTGGGAGGGTGATGACTTCGGGGATCTCGAGATCGCCTAAGGCACTCCTATTTCACATCATCGATTTCAGCCACATCGTAGGCCCTGACGCTCACGGGTTCTCTCTATCACCAATATCACTGCCGGTCCACACCATGACGTCGTCCAGCTGCGCGTGGGCAACAAGCAACACATCGCAGGCTGGGGAACCGCTCGCCACGGTCAGCTCGGACCCCTCTACACTCCATCAGGGCGAGCATTTCTATTTCCCTCCTCACCCGTCGCAATAAACCTTCTCATCGACGTCCAGCTCGATCCCGTGCGCCCCGTACGTGCTGGAAATCAGCGCCTGTGGGAGGTCCATGGTTTTCTTTTTGAATATGTTTGATTAAGTGTCCGTTGCGTGACTCCGTTCGACTCTGGCCGATTTTCACAGGGCCTGCGTTCGATTCATCCAATTCGATAACGGGTGACTAGTGACTCTGCAGCTGCACCTGTGCCAATAGCATTCAAGTTAAAGTCAGGCCCGTGGGGTGTTCCAAGAACGCTTGTGGTGTTTACCAAGGTCTTCCCACCCCTTCATCGCATTCTTCTACCATGGCGAGGCACCTTCCGCCTTCATCGCGACAGTCACCGAGATACCTGAAAGTGAACGGAAATTTGTTGGAGGGAGAAGAAATTGCTTAGATGGAACACATTTTTTCTTGTTGGGGGGATTCTGTGCGCCTGAGGAAGCAAACAACGTCGTTATCACCTTGTGACGTTCTAACCCTGCCCTTTCATGCTATGTCCCCCCAGCTGATGGGGGCACTCGCCATACCGTGACTGACACATTCATGGAACAAGAGAGAATTGGCAGGGGCATGCAAATCCCGGAATCCCGCATGCCCAATGGGATATTTTTACCAGACGTACAGTAAAATATTGGATATGAATATTTTACGTCTGGTAAAGGTTAATTTATTATCTCCCCACTTTTTTGTTGCATCCACCATTGGAGTTTCCTATGATGTCGGGGAGCCGCTCTCTCGTTGGCCTTGTGCTCATAGCGCTCGTCACGTCCCTTGTTCCTGTCTATGCATTCTACCTCCCTGGTGCTGCACCACATGATTATAGAGAGGGAGAAAAAGTTGATCTCTTTGTCAACGCCCTAACCCCCGGTCCGGACACAAAATCAGTGAGTGTTGACCTAAGGTGGCGTTGTCCGAATCTGGCCCTTTTGACGAACCTCGTAGAGGTCGCTAATCAATTGTACGAGCCCATTCCCTCCTGCGGGTTGAAAATCTGACGTAGTCGTGCCAGATGATTACTACCACCCGCAATTCCATTTCTGCGAACCGCATGGCGGCCCGCGCAAACAGCCAGAGTCCTTGGGCTCTATCCTCTTCGGAGACCGCATATTCGATTCACCATATGATGTGCGTGGCCCCCTTTTCGCGCACTTCTGTCTCATGTTTCCTTTAGATTCAAATGTTGAAGGACAATGCTACATGCAAGTTTCTTTGTATGTCCACCGTCCCTCCCGAAGACGCCAAGTTTATCAACGACCGGATCCTGGGGGACTATGCACTCAACTGGCTCGTGGACGACCTTCCTGCGGCAACGATGATGATCGATGTGAGGTCGGAGGAACTGTTCTTTGATATGGGGTTCAATCTTGGAAGGGATGTTGGTCCCAGTGAGGAGCACCCCCGTTTACACAATCATTACGACATTGTTCTGAGGTGTGACGCGTTCCACATCTCGTACGAGCATTTTCTAAAGGGATTATAGATATCACTCACTTGGTCCCCGGCAGAATCGCATAGTTGGAGTCCTTGTGTGGCCCTCCAGGTATCTTAAAGCACCATCTCCCATTCTCATTCCTCACCACCACCTCTTGTAGCCGAGGTGGCTCCCAAGATGGGCTCCTGGACTGCGATTCTGGGGTCCCACCTTTGATTTTGAGTGAAACGGGAGATAACCGAGTTCGATATACGTATCGTGTGATGTGGGATGCCAGTGTGAGTCGGTGTTCTAGTCGTTCACAATCAGTCCTGATTATATGCTGCACGCAGGAATCCTCTACTCCATGGGCAAGCCTTTTCCTGTGGTCATTCTCTGTCAAGCAGCTGGTTGAATCCCAATAGGCTTCTCGATGGGATAACTACCTCCGTATCTTCGACTGGCGCACACATTCGTTCGGCTTGATCAACTCACTTGTGGTCGTTGCTTTCCTCTGCGCGATGGTCTACCGTAGCGTATTGCGAGATGTATGCCCTCTCGTTTTCTGCATCCTCGTCTGTCTTGAATATCAAACGCGGCCCGTTTGTAGATCTCTCGATACAACGCGATTGACCGTAGTGTCTGGATTCTCCCTCAGCTGTATGGACTGGTGCTCATGTTGCCGTGCAGGAAGACGTCAAGGAGGATTGGGGCTGGAAACTCGTCCATGGCGAAGTGTTCCGGACCCCAAAAAATCCCATAATACTCTCCACTTTCGTGGGGAACGGTGCTCAGCTGTGCATCACGGTTGGATTCACTTTAGGTGTGTCAATTTAGCCTCTCCCACATTACCCACATACCTAGCCGGGATCATCCAGTCTTCGCTCTATTGGGATTCCTTTCCCCTTCGATCCGAGGCTCTCTCGCCACAGTGATGATGATTTGTTGGACTTTCTTTGGCAGGTCTGTCTACCGATTTAGGTCTGTCGGTTTACCAAGCTCATGGTGATATGTAGTGTCGGGGGTTATGTTTCAAGCAGGGTTTACGCGTCCCTTGGGGGTACCGAGCGCAGGAAGAATGCCTTTGTAACGGCGACAGCCCTCCCTGCGTGGGTTCAACACCTCACGAGGGCGAGACATAACTCAAACTCTCAGACAGAATCATCTTCATGATCGTGTCTCTCCTCAACCTACTTTTAATTAAGGCCAACTCGTCTGGGGCTATGCCGTTCGGTGAGCATACTTAGATATCTTAATCACGCCCGCGTTATGTACGTCCCGACAGGTACCATGTTCCTCATCGTACTCCTTTGGTTCGGGATCTCTGCACCCTTATCCGCAACTGGTGCGTACTTCGAGGCTAGGCGCGGGGTGAGAGTTTAGGTTTCGTCTGCGCTCGCTTCCCTACTCTTACGCAGCCGCCTGCAGGCTATTTCCCACCCTGTCAGTGTCAATCCAATCCCTCGTCAAATACCGCCGCCTCAAAGGCACTTACGGCCGTGGGTACGTTATCGACGTCCGTGGTATCCAGATTCGCACTGATAAAGATGAAAGGCTACTGCCTTACTGGGTGGGATTCTACCGTTCAGCGCTACGTTTGTAGAACTGTATTTTGTTCTCTCGAGTTTGTTCGCTTCTAGGGTCTATTACGCCTATGGTTTCTTGGCGCTGGCTGCGGGCGTTGTCGGTTTGACCACCGCAATGGTCACCATCCTTTTCACCTACTTCGTTCTCTGTGCCGAGGAGTACCGGTGCGCATGCATGACACTACAATTCAGGCCTCATTGCTTACGCACATCTTCTAGGTGGCACTGGCGCGCCTTCCTGACTGGCGGTGGACACGCGATCTGGTTGCTGGCCTACGGACTCTTCTACTTGGTGTCACGCCTCTCCCTTGACTCTTTCACCAGTGTTGCCCTGTACTTCGGATATTTCTTCCTCTTGGCCATTCTCGATTTCCTGGTGACAGGTCAGTCGCTTTGTTGTTGCTCAGCCAGGAACTGATCTTATATTGTTTGATGGCGTACAGGTACCATCGGGTTCTTGGCCACGTATTGGGCAATCCGGAAGTTGTACGGGTCGGTCAGGATTGACTAAATACCGACATGGACATGCTACACGTTGCCTAATTTTAAATATTATTTCTTTCGTTAGAGGTTTCCGCTTGGGTTTCCGTTCGTTCCTATAGTCCGGTCCCATAGCCAACAAGGTATTGACTCGCACAATTGGCTGAGAAACGTATCTGTGCTATAGCTCTAAATCGCTGGCAAGACTCGCTATCACTAATCCCCTTGTGCATGATACATGAAACCTGTGGATACAATGGAGCCAAAAGTATGATGCACGACCTTTAGAGGGACGAGGGACGACCTCTGTATAAGTCACGTTATCGTAGATGCTTACACAAAGATCATCCTTGCCGATTCGATCCTCCCGCGTAAGGTACCATTATGTGGGAAAGCACACGTGATTAAAAACCAGGAACTTGAAGAGACTCGGACGCGCTCTCGATGGGTTCGTGCTTGCCATGGTATGGTTACCAAGTGGGGAAGACGGGCTGGACTCAGCGATGATGATCACCCTTAACGGCGGCGCTCTACGCTCCTTATCGTGGATAGCTTGCTCCTTACAGTGCACCTGGGAGCGACAGCCAGTGGGGTGGGGTTACCGTCACGGACTCAGGGTGGGGGCTGTGGGGTTATGGGGTTACCGGCCTGACTGCCAAGTGCCAAGTACTGACGGCCAGTGAGTTCTGTGTCGGCCTGAGGCTTACAGAATCTCAAGCATACTGTACAAATGCAATCAGGGCGTACTAATTGGCTCGCTGGGGTCGATAAATGGGAAATTCTCCGAGGAACAGCTACAGTGCACTGCACCACTACTTGGACCAAAGCACCTGGTCGGGGTCTTTTATTTTGCCGAGCATCAAGCTCTGTGCCGTTATGTTACCCGAATGGACTCACAGACATCACGGTGGTTGTACTAGAAATGACGAGTGATCCCACTTCTTCCCCAACCTGCGACTCTCCGGTCTCTCCTTGCTGTAGCAGCCACAGTATACGAAAGTAGTTTCCCTCGTCAGTTCTTGACAGCAATCTCCATCCGATTTGCCATAGTCGACGCGTCCATAACCCCCGGACCGCCCTATCTTCGAGATGTCTCGCAAACCCCGTACCCTGGTACTGTGTTTTGACGGCACCACAAACGAATTCGGTGGCACTGTGCGTACCCTGTGACTTTGCCTTCTTCCTCTACCCCCAGGAATGTAGAGATTGTCTCGATCTGACATCCCATACTCCCCATAGAACACCAATGTCGTCAAATTGTATTCCCTCTTGAGGAAGGATATGGAGGACCAATCGTGCTACTACCAAGTGAGCTCCCGTATGGCTCCCACACCATTACTCTTACATTCTCCCAGGCAGGAATAGGAACCTACTTCCAACCAGGTGTCGTTTCTCCATTATTTGAAAAGGCCGCGGAAATTTTGGACGATACCATTGCTTGGTACCTCTACCAGCACATAATGGACGGCTACAAGTTCCTCATGCAGAATTACAACGTCGGCGACAAAGTCTGTCTATTTGGTGCGTTCGGGACAATCCCGGTCGACGGAAACTTATGTACTGCGGTACCATTAGGGTTTTCTCGCGGAGCGTATACCGCCCGGGCTCTCGCCGGGATGTTGCACAAGGTTTGATCCGGGCCTACTTCTCGCTGTTCCCAATGAGCTGACTGCGCCTAGGTTGGCCTACTCTCAAGGGACAACATCGAGCAAATCCCTTTTGCATACGAGCTTTACAAGTCCGACGGCAATGACGCCCTCGCTCAGGAATTTAAAATGGCCTTCAGCCGCGAGGTGCCGATCGAATTCGTTGGTGTCTGGTGAGTGTCTTGGCATTTACCTTTCTAAGACAAGCCGTCCGCGAAATATACGCCCAAATCTGAGTAGATTGATCAACAGGGATACAGTAGCAAGCGTCGGATTTATCATCAGCGAAACCTTACCCTTTACGTACGTGAACACGACAATCCGGGTGTTCAGACAGGCGCTATCCCTTGACGAGGTATGTGCAGATGGCCTGATCTGTCGATTCCTTTCATCATAGGCGCGACAACTGCGCGACACGCTCTTCATTACCTCCCGAGCACTTGCCTACCGCCCTTTCACATTATCTTCCCTACCCGCAAGCTTACGTCCACTTTTCACTCGGTAGCATCGCGCCAAATTCCTCCCGAGCTTGTACTGCTATTCAGTTCCCAACATACCAGTGATGAGAGATCTTGGCGGAGACGACAAACTAAAACCTGCCCAGGGCACTGTTCCAGGAAGAAGGGATGAGATCTATGAAACGGATGTGAAAGAAGTCTGGTTCGCCGGTTGCCATACTGGTGCGTTTTCGTGATATTTCGCGCCTGTGACGTGCTGCATAGACTGAGTGCGCAGATGTCGGCGGAGGATCAACGCCGGGCTCAGTGGGACATTCGCTCGCTAACATTCCACTCCGCTGGATGATACAAGAGGTCATGCGGGCAGATTGTGGTATCCAGTTCGACTTGAATGCTTTCGCACGATGGAACATCCCTGTCACCGTTGGGCGGGATCCTTCTACGTCCGGCGCTCCCAGCCAGGGAAGCGAGAATGGCAAAGGCAGCACCGAGGGGTCAGTAGCTGAGAATGATCGAGTCGACGCCCAAGATATAGTGCAACCGATCCACGACGACCTGTTGGATGTCCCTGTGTGGTGGCTCCTTGAAATCATTCCAACCGAGTTCACCTTCCAGAACGCGCAAGACAAGTGGGTTACCAGTTGGGGGTGAGTCGACACTTGCGCGAAGTGATTCTTATTTATCGTGGATCGCTAGCCCGCATCTTGGGCGCGGACGATATGTTCCGCCGAAACCGCTGTTCCACGAAAGCGTCAAGACACGAATGAATGATCCGAAACTCAAATATAAGCCGAGAGCGGCGTACGCACAGGGCACGGAATCTTATGTTACTTGAAACGTGGGAAGGCGCTGCTGCCCGTGTATGACTTGGTTGTACGCCTTGGACCCTTAAAGTTTGATGCTGCTATATCTTTCTGGAATATTGTAGAAATGACATACGATCTCTTTGGATAACCACTGATAACGGGTTCCGCAGGTCTGACAGTGTCTCGTGGCCAAGCCTCCACCACTACTGAGTACTGAGCGCTTGAAGTATTCTTAACCTGCCCCGACGTAGATCCTCAATTCTATTGTTCGTACAGCGCAATCCAAAACCAATAGGGCCCTTATTATAGGTGAATGTGATTCCCTTTCGCGAATTTTGCGACATTAGATTAGATTATGGTTATATTTTGGTTATAATACCGTTCTAAATATTATTATAAGGCCTTTAACAATTAAAATGACGTTATAACTTTCAGGCTTGCCGGTACTCCGAGGCTCAGCGTGACTTGAAAAGCCTTCACAAAAGATCTCCTACGAACCCACGATGTCATCGGAAAAACTGGTGCTAGAGGTTTGTGTAGACTCGGTTCAATCTGCAGTTAGGTTCGCCCGTGACGACGTAGTCCTAGCTTGCCAGTAGCTCTGATGCGCGTCTCTGATGACGACCGCACTCTCTTGCTGTAGCGCTGCGGGTGCAGGTGCGAACAGGCTCGAAGTATGCGGGAACCTCGGTATTGGTGGAGGCACGACACCCTCACTTGGACTTGTTCGAGCGATTCAGAGAGCTGTACCACATATACCAATCATGGTTAGCCCCTTCCCTTCTCCCCGCCATGTACTACATCCGAATCATCACCGTTGTCTGCTTCCCCCACTTAATTCTGATGAAAGGCTATGATCCGGCCTCGCGTTGGAGACTTCTTGTATTCCGAAGAGGAATTGGACGTAATGCTCGAAGACATCGGACTCTTCAAGACTCTCGGAATCGCAGGTGTCGTGTTTGGGGTCCTCAATCGGAACGGAACAGGTGGACGTACCCCACACTCAGATGTGAGTTTTCGACCTCGCGTTTGCCATACTTCGTCTTCATAAATAACTGACTAGGCTTGTAGATGCGGCACTTCCTATGCAAGGTAGATTGAAACGTTTCTAAAACAGTCCAGCAATCTGAGCAAGCTCTGCGAAAGTCTGTTTTCACAGGGCGGTCGACATGACACGCTCTGCCGTCGAAGGTCTGTTAGCCAACTCTTTCGTAGTACGGTATCGACCACATCCCTGTCTGTTTAGCTTTTGACTGCGATATGCACTATTCGCGGAATCACACGAGTCCTGACAAGGTGCGCTTCTCGCCCCTCGTGTAGTATTTTTCTCATCGTGACTTCATTCCTGGTCCTCAGTGGGCAAAGCACATCAGCCCTTGCGGGGCTACACGTCCTCCAAAAGTTACTCCAGCGATCGCAGACTAGTGATGGACCAGTTATTCTTCCGGGAGCGGGCATCAATCCAAGAAGCATTCGTCGCGTGTTGGACGATCTATTGCCGTATGGACTGAGGGAGGTTCATATGAGTGGCGGCCGGTGGATTGAAAGTGAGATGATCCTACCGGTCTGAGGGCATGGGTATGGGAGCAAGCGTTGAAAATGACTGGGGCATCTGGCTGACGGATGGCGTTGCTATCCGTGAAGTGAGGAGCATTGTAGATAATTCTGTGAGCTTGGCATGACGATGTTTGCATGTACCCTCCAGCGCTGGGGGAGAATCAATCAGGGAGAAAGTGATGCCATACAGTCGCGACTGTTGCGCTCTGGCACGAGGCTAGTTGTGCCAGAGCACCAGCGGTTGCGAGAGTCAATATTAGTGGACCGCCCGGGCCGAGGAAAGATCCTCGTGACGGTCGATCTCGGCTTGTAATTATTCTCTGCGCGACCTCAGAATGGAGGCCGGCAATGAAGGCTTCAAGATCCCCAGTAGAATCCCACAGGATCTCCTCCTTATTCAGGACCTTATTGGTCCCTGTAGTTCCTCCTGCACGACCTACACCGCCGGTGGATGTAGATGACTCTGTCGATAGCTCTGGAGAGAGTGTTGACAGTGCGGACGAGGTTGAAGCCAACCTAATCTCGGTAGGAATAAAGTCCGAAAGGTCAGTTTCATGTCGTCTCAAGTCTTTGTTACTAACTCCTTGCTAGGGAAGACGTCTCTGACTCTTTCTCAGACTCGTCAGCTTCCGACTCAGACCCTTCTTCAGACTCTGACTCTGACAATGTGAGAGAGAACGACGCCTCAAAAAAGACACCTGTGAAACGCAGGGTAGCCGACGAGGATGACGAAGACGATGAGGAAGGGGACGCGGTTGCCGCAGCGGTTACGCTCCGCACAAAAAACGAGCTGCCCGAGCCCGACATCATGATCCCCCCTATAGCCCAAGTAGAGCCTGATGAACAGCTCGAAAAAGTCGGCGAAATCATGAACATCGTGAACAACAACGTCGTGGTCGTGAAGGGCGAAGCGTCGTCGACACGCCGTGCGTCGGAGCACGCGCTCGACTCGGAGACTTTACTCGTGTATGAGGATCGCAAAGTTTTGGGCTACGTGAGCGCCGCTCTCCCTCTGCTCTTGCTGACTCCCCGACCTTTCGCACAGATACACGAGACGTTTGGGCCGACGTACCAGCCCATGTATCAAGTCAAGTTCAACAGTGCGCATCCCCTGGACTTAAACGAGGCGCGCGTGTCGCGGCCTGTATTTCATGTCCCAGCGCGGAGCAAGTACGTTTTTGTCACAGAACTCACAAAACTACGCGGCAGCGACGCCAGCAATGTCCATGACGAGGAACCTGCGGAGTACGAGCTCGAATTTTCGGACGACGAAGCAGAGGCTACATACAAAGCAAAGCTCCGGGAAAGGTCCGTCTCTTCCTTCCTCCCTTTCATGCTTGGTTTTGACTCCCAGTGTTCCACAGACGACATGGGTCACGCGAACCCAGCGTCCCCGCGTCGCCCGCACATATGCGCGACCAGGACCTTGATGCCTGGAACCCATATGCAGAGCACGGCGCGTACGATATGGACTATGGCACGAGTCCGTCGCGCCCGGCGCCCCAACCATACGACGACCCGTACTCGGATGCTTATAACCAGCCAGGGGCAAGCACGAGCGTAGCGACATCTGTGCCCACGCTACCTCCACGTCCCGGGCATGGGCCCGGGGGATATGCGGTTAGGGGAAATCGTGGGCGCGGGAGAGGGCGCGATGATCACCGGCCGCATCATCACCGTGAGCGTGGACGCGGCCGTAGCCGTGGATGTGGACGAGGACGAGGCCGAGGGCATCCCCCCCATAGGGCAGAAGAGCATGGGCCCCAACCGCTATCGCCCCCCTCGCCGATCATCGCACAGGCAGTGGGACAATCCCCGATACCCAATGCTTCATATCCTGGCGGCGGCGGCGGTTCCTCGGACTATACGTCATACTCCCCTCAATTACAACAATTTGGCTTTGCACAACCGTATACGTCGTCGCCTCAGCCGTTCGTGTCGCCACAACATTCAGTGCAGCCACATATCAATCCACGATTCGCGGGACAGTTTGGTTTAAATTTAGACATGATGCAACAGCAGCAGCAGCAGTCATATTTTGCATACGGCCAGTATGGGACCCAGACCACACCCGTATATGACAATGGGGCTGAGGGTGGTTGGGATGGACAATGGAGCCAAGGTTATGGTACTGGAAGTGGTGGAGAGCATCACGATGGCAGTCAGGGTACTTGATCCTTACTTACTTTATTGTTTACGCCACACTGCGAGTGCTCGCCAAAAAAAATAAAAAATGAAAACGAAAATGAAGTGAGAATACTAGTAGTACGGTGCGGGGGGTCCTCGCCGTCGTTCACAACCGAGCCGCACAGCGAGTACCATAACGGGGCAGGCGGAACCAGAGACAGCGGCGACGACGCCGAGCCCATCCGTTCCCCCGCTTTTCCATCGCAACTACCCAACTCCTGCCCTCGCTGAATGCCCCGACGCGCATCAGCACCCACCACGCTGCCAGCAGCAAGCGTAGCAGCGGCGATATCGGTGACAGCAAACGCAAACGTAGCAGCCTCAACAGCCAGCCCATCCGACTCGTCCCCGCTCCCCTCCTCCCAACCTGGCTCCTCCTCAGCCTCTACCTCGAATGCTGGCGGCACCGCTCGCCCGCGGCGCATCATGCCCTCGCGCTCGCGCAGGGGCGGCCCGGGAGTCGGCATCAGCGATGTCGACACGCAGATCCTCGAAACGCTCCGTCGACGCCGTGCGTTTTTCTTCCCTCTCTTTGTGGCAAATCTCTTGTCTTGCTCACGCGCGTATCCCCCCCCCCCCCCCCCTCCCCCTCTCTTCTTCTTTTTAGGCGAAAATGACCCGTTAATACCGGCGCACACGCAACTACTGCTCACGACCGACTCGACGCGCGCGCGGACGTTCGGCGGTGGCGACGCGGGTTCACAGCTCAACACGTCGGCTTACGAACGGTACTTTGACAAGCCCGAGGTGATTCGCGCGTACCGCGAGCAACAGCTCATCCAGACCCCCGAATACACGCTCTTGTCAGAGCACGAGGCTGTAGGGGGACGCTTTCGACCTCGAGGACAAGATGACGTGCGTGTTCGATCGGCCCCCTCCATTGAATTTTTTTTTTTTTGTAATCTAACACGCCACGACCACAGGAAGGCATCGACACCTCCGATGCGGCGTACGAAAAACGGCATCGCAAGTACGAGACGTTCGAGAAGCGACAGCGCCTGCGCGAAAAGGAGAAGCTCAAGCACGAACAGTACAAGCTCAAAGAACGTATCGAGCAGCTGCGCGCGCTCGAGCCCTCTGCGTTTCTTCACGTCGCAGACACGTTCTTCGCGAGCTCGTTGTGTCCGCCACCGCACGAGGCTGGCGCCGAACAGGACGCGCGGGCAAACGCGAATGTAGTTCCTGCGCAGGTGCACTGCGACGGCGAGTGGCGCAAGCGACAGATACTGGACGTCGCGAACAGCCTCGAGGCGCGCTACCGCACTCTGCTCGACACTGCGCCGTCACGCGCTCCTGAATTATCAACGCCAACGCCTGCCCCAGCGACTCCAGCTCCAGCTCCTCCACCTCTACCAAAGACCGCCACTCCTGTCCCTGCACCGAACCACACCCCAGCCCCGACGAGCCCCGCCGTCCCGCGCCCACAGCCCGTCCTCCCACCACCCGAACCAACCGAAATCATCGAGCTCGACAGCGACGGCGAGGAACAATCGCCGGAGCCTGTCAAGGTCGAGCCGGCCCTCCAACCACTTACCGCCGCGCGCCTCGACCCGAATGAGACCATCAGGTTGCGAATCAAGTTCCCCACACGCCCGCCCCCGCCAGTCCTACCCTCTCCAAAACCATCACCTGTGTCGGCACCAGCGGCAGTAAGCACCGCCATAGGGTCTCCATCGCCCACGCGCCCGCGCCCAAAACCGATATTCAAGAACCCAGCAGCCCCAGGCCCGTACGCGCGCGTCCCGTTCGCGCGGCGCTTGTCGCTGCAGGACGGTGCGGCGTGCGCGGGCACCTCCGTACCCGTATCTTCACCTACCACCCCAGCATCCTTCTGCACCACATACCGCCCCTCCGGCAACGACGACGATGGGGACCGAGATGGCGTCGCCTCTGCCTGCGAGACCGACGCCGGCATCGGCGACGCACCTGACACTCAGGCGCCGCCCCGCCAGGGCTGCCGCGGCGCATCTCAAGCCAGTGAGCCCCATTGCCGCGACGACGACAGCCTCAGCACCGCCCCCGCCTGCGCCACCACCAGCGCACGCGCCCGGCCTGAAACGCCCGCGCAAGCGGCGGCGCGTTGAGCCTTCTGATGATGTGGCGTCCCCCGCGTCCGACAGCTACGACAATACAGCTGGCGCGGTGGGGGTGGGAGCAGAAGGTGAAGAAGAGCATGAGGAGCCGGAGCCGGAAGAGGATGGAGAAGACGAGGATGAGGAGGGCGACGAGGATGATGATGATGATGTCCCGGACGGTGGAGGAAGGCGCAGCGGCGCGCGGGAGCAGCGGCGTGAGCGCTGGCGCGAAGTGCGCGCTGTACCGCGAGGCGCAGCGGCATGTCGGGGCGCCGAGCGCGCGCAAGACCCATCGTCACCTCGGGATCTTCGGGCTCCGCGGGTTCCCCGCCGACATCGAGCATATGCGCGACTTTGTGCCGCCGGCGTGGGCGCTGCCCCGCGGGGACATGCGTCTCGCTGCTGATGCGACTAGCGCAGTCCCAGTTGTCGCGAGCATGGGTGTAGGAGCGGTAGAAGCGGGAGGTACTGACAAGGAGGCTGGTCAGCCGGTGATGATGGCGGTGACTGTAGCCGAAGAGGTGGAGGAGACACTACTGGAGGCGCTACCTGACATGTCGGACCCTCTGACAACCGTAGAGACACCGAAGACGGTCGACAGCCAGGAGACGGAAGACTTGATGCTACCTTTAAATTGTTAATCTATTCTTCAACCTTTTGGCCCTCTTTTTTTTTTTGGGCATTTTGTTGTCTTCTTTTTCTTTCCCTTTCCTTGTATACTCTGGCAGACTTATAACTAATGATATATTATTTTCCATCCGGCAAAGTAAACGAGTGACCAGAGATTATATATCCAAGGGTAGACGGCTTATGATACGACCGGAACAACAGTGTATCTAATCTAATCCCCGAGTTGTGGTTCGACTCACGCGCTCACCTGGCGACCGGGCTGCGCCAGCCCGCCAATGATATGCAGCGCAACGCGGCGCTGGGCGAGGGAGACGTCACGCTGTGCCGCAAGGGCATGGCGCGCGGTGCGGAGCGCAGGGGGGGTCGACGCGCTCTTGCGCACGCCGACGGTGCGCGGGAGGAAGCGCGAATAGTCGCCCGCGCTGCGCTCAAGCACGCTGCGCACGCGCGCAGTCATAGACGCATATACGGGGAGCGGGGTCCCCGCGACGGGGGTATCGCGCGTGCGGAAGAGCGCGTTGAGGTTGGTGCTGGAGAGCGCCGTGAGGCGCGCGGCGCGGACCGCAGGGGCGGCGGCGTTGGTCGGCGCGGGGACCTCTGTGGCGTCGGAAGGAGCCGTCGTGGATGGGGACGTTGGCTGCGCGTGGTTGTTGAGACGGGATGTGGGAGACCGGGTGGTCATGGATGTGGTTCTGGGCCTGGCATCAGCAGAGGTCGGGCGGCGCGTATGGGCTGCGCTGGAAGAGTCATGTGCGTCGCGGCTGCGGGGCGCGCGGGACCCCGTGCCTTGCTCCTGCTGCCTTCCTTGCATCTGGGTGCTGCGCTGCGACTGCTGTCGCCTCTCCTGGCCCTCCGGGCGAGCTGCCGTATCCGGTCTCGTCAACCTTTTCTGGTGCATTTTAAGGCGGTTCGAAAAGCTGAAGGTGACAAGGCCATCACCCCAATCCGACATAGCAGCTCGTGCTAAAATATTTTGAGTTAAAGTAAATGAGAGGAGGCATTCGAGGGAGCACGAACAGGGTCGGTTTGGTCTACTGCGAGATCCTTGTGACTGAGAAGGAACCGCAACATTCTCTGCAGAAAATGAGACGGGGGTGAGTTGGTGAAGTAAATACGGGCGTACGAATGCTTATCCCCCCAAAGCTGCTCGCCGACGGCCGCCGTGTGCGAGGCACTGAGGCCCCCGATGCTGCGACGGCATCCCCGGATACTGCGTTAACTGAGTAGTAGCGCCGTGAGCACCGGGAGAGTAACTGTCGCTGAGCGTGGTGAAGCATTGAGAAAGAAAAAAGCAAGTCCGAGTTGAAAGTTTGGTTGTGCTGGCGAGACCACCGGCCCGCTCGGAGCCTTCACTATCTCTGTCGTTTACTGTAACGTCGACTGTAACTCCGCAAATACATTTGATAACAACGAATGGGAAACAAAGAGTCCAGCAGGGCGTGACGAGGCTGGAGTGGTGACTTCCTGATTGTACCCACCATGACTCATCCGATCCCTCCAATAACTGAAGAACCATCTGCGAGCGAGTCTTTGGACTCTGCAGCGGGCGAGAAGCGTTTGACGCTTATTGATGGTATGTCCACGGTATACGACCAACGGTACACTCACCCTCCTCTCTCTCTGGACAGGAATTGCCCTCATTGCCGGTCTCCAAGTGCGTACCATCTTTGCGTCGTGTCGATCAACTTTAGTTGATGGCTTTTCCAAACGAAGATAGGTTCCGGGATTTTGTCAGTATGCGCTGCACCTGGGACTGCCATCCACTGACTCGGATCCCCGCTTCACAGCTCTTCTCCTGGAGCGATAGTTGCGTATACTCAGAATGCGACGGCCAGTCTCGTGATATGGGTGGTGGCCGCACTCCTTGCGTGGACAGGTGCGAGCTCTTTCGCCGAGCTCGGTGCAATGCTCCCGCGAAATGGCGGCGCGCAGGCCTATCTGGCTTACGCGTATGGCCCGCTCGTGTCCTACCTGTTCACGTGGACCGCGATCTTGCTCCTCAGTCCAGGTGATTCTTCCTCCGTCGCTGTTCTGTTATTGTTGTTGAATATGGAATGACAGGAACGAAGGCGGTGAACAGCCTCGTGTTCGCCGAATATGTCAACAGGATTCTGTGGAATGCGACGCGTGGTGACGATGCGCCAGCGGAGATCATCCCCAGTTGGGTGATCAATGCGACTGCAGTGGCCGCTGTCTGCTTCGTCGTCGTCTTGGTCATTGGCACCCGTAGCCTTGGATCTCGTGCAGCGGTCATTTTGACAAGCATGAAGGTATATGCTATGCACATAGCACGCATCTGTCCCCTCTAACCAGATCCCTTGGCTTTCTCAAGGTTCTCGCGCTGGTACGTCCGCAATGATATGTTACCGTGATACCATGCTCAAGCACCACCCCCGAAAGCTTTCTGTTATTGTGCTGGGGTTAATCCATCGCTTCCTCGGCCGCGGCGTAGCGAGCCCGTATCCAAATCCCATCGTCGAACCATCGCCTACAGCAGCCTCGTATGCGCACGCCCTGTACGCTGGTCTTTGGGCGTTTGACGGTTTCAACCAAGCCAATTACGTCGCTGGAGAAATGCGGCATCCAGCACGCGACATCCCACGCGCAATTCACTCGTCGATGGGGCTCGTAGCCGTCTGTTTTTGCTCCTCTGTCCTCCTTTACCTAAATCGACTAACGCGACATAGGTCTTGTTCTTCTTCGCAAACGTCGCATACTTCTCTGTCCTCGATCCGGTAATTTGTGCATGATATCGGAAGGCACAGTTTTAGACATTTTTTTGCAGGCTGCGATCGCGCAAAGTAATACCGTCGCGCTTGATTTCGGTTGGGCGCTTTTCGGTCGCGCGGGTGGCGTGCTCTTCGCCCTCGTTGTCGCAATCTCATGCCTCGGTGTCCTCACAGGTGCGCATATACTATGACCTCCGTATCGCCATCACTACCGCTTTCGTTTCTGATACACCGTCAGGGTCTCTCTTCACCTCTGCGCGTGTCGTTTACGCCGCTGCCCGCACTGGCCAACTCCCTGGCGCTCTCGGGGTGCTCGACACGGACCGCGGCACGCCGATACGTGCGGTACTCCTGCAGGCCGCCATCACTATTGCCCTCATCCTCCTTGGCGGTGGATTCCGTGCACTCGTCAGGATCGCCGTAGTTGCCCTATGGGCATTCTACTTCCTAACGGTAACGTCGCACGGTCTCGCCATACATGTTGCAGAGCATTGAATATATCGTGTGTAGGTTTCGGCTGTTGTGATACTCCGAGTGAGGGAACCAGACCTACCTCGGTATTTCTGCTCCTTTGCTGAATGTGTTTCCTGCTAACCTCGCGACCATAGGCCATATCGGACGTGGATCATAACGCCTCTCATATTCTGCGCTGTACGACCCGTGCACCCGTCAGTATAAAACATCTTCTTATATCCTTCTAGGTCACACTCTTCCTACTCTGTGTACCGGCGGTTGCAGCGCCAAAGGAGAACCTCGTCGTTGTCTGTATGTTGATTCATATTAGCGACTTCCCGCGCTTTCAGTGTTAACCCATGGAAAGGTTATGTCGTAGCCGCATTGCCCGCATATTATATGACACAAAAACGACATGCAAGGGCTACATTGGGGCAAGAGGGATCAGAGCAGACTTACGGGAGTATAAGCACGAGCAGTTGAAGGGTGATATGGTCCACAGGCTATGCCTATCTCTGTTAGATCACCACTAGCTTATTTGCGATTGTGCTGTCATCTGAAACGCAATTACTTTTTCAACACACCATGCTCTAGCAGTCGTTGGGAAGGGAAAGTCGGGTAGCACAGGCCCGAACAGACCAGAAGGCGCGTGCTTTCCACGTTAGTGACCGTCTCACAAACATGAATACGAGAACTTGATGGTACGGCATAGGTCGCTGAAATCATAGGCGCTCAGTCTACGTCAGCGGTCGTGAGAATTGAGGCGATTACATCTCCAGTTGTCCACCATGGGCCGACTCTTGGGTCGACTAGTTGTCGCCTTTACGACCGCCCTTATATGTTTTATATCGTATACCCCTCAACTCTTCATCATATGGCCCTGGTACGGCCGCGAACTCTCCATTCAACTCCTCAACCTTCTTATCCCATTCAAGTATGAATTCTATCCCTAGGATAGCCACCGTGACGAAGCATTAACGACCCCCTGAATAGTATTCTCGTAGGACTCCTGCTATATAATTACTATCTCTGCATCACGACAGACCCAGGGCGCGTTCCTCATGGTTGGGTACGTGTTCTGCTTGCGAAGGTGACGCCCCTCGCTTATGTACATACGATTAGGAGCCAGAATTTGATGATATGGAAGGTTATGAGGTCAAGAAAAACACTGGTGGCCCAAGATTCTGTCGCATGTGCAAACGATACAAGCCACCGCGCGCGCACCACTGCAAGAGTTGCAAAAGGTACGTGTGTGTCAACTTGCGTTCTTCCGTTCCTCTGATGTCCCACTACTTTGCAGATGCGTGCTCCGCATGGGTGAGTCGACAAGCTTCCGCTACCTCGAAGTTTTCGATTTACAGCGCGGCTCTACATTCAGACCACCACTGTCCATGGGTGAACAATTGCGTTGGCTTCTATAACTATGGCCATTTCATCCGCTTCCTCTTTTTTGTCGACCTTGCCTGCACCTATCACGTCACCATGCTCACTCGCCGCGTATTTGACACCCTCGGAAGGCAATACTGGGTCCGGACACATGCGTCTTTTCGTTGATGCCTCGCCTCTGACCTTTCTTACAGGATTCAAACGACACAGTAGAGCTACTCTTCGTTGTTTTGAACTACGTTACATGCGTACCCGTGCTACTCCTAGTTGGTGGGTTCAGGTGCGCCATTCTCCTGCGACCTTTGCTCGCATATATGCTGACAGGATAGGTAGCCTGTACCATTTTTACTGCGTTCTCGGGAATACCACCACAATCGAAGGTTGGGAGAAGGACAAAGTTGCGACTCTCATCCGGCGGGGGAAAATTCGCGCGATGAAGTTCCCATACGTCTGTACTGCTCTTCAACCCTCCTCTGGTCCTGACATCCGCCATACAGAATCTCGGTGCTCGGCGGAACGTCGAGTCGATGCTGGGCATTAATCCACTCTTGTGGTGCTGTCCAAACGTTGGTCCTTTAGGAACGGGGCTCAAATATCAGCTTGCAGAAGGCGATGGTAAGTGGGTCGAACTCTCTGCACGCGACCCACGCGACGAACGTTTCGATGTGTGAAACCGAGGTGAGCCCTCCACCCACCGCACGCAGGAGGGCGCTCATGGAGTATCAGCGCCTCGCATTCCCCTTGCCCTACCAGTCTGAGAGCACGAGCTGACGTAGCGATGTACTTACAGGTATCGAGCCCCAGGAGTCGTGGCCTCCGCGCGATCCGACAGAGCATCACAGCGAGTGGACACAGCCCTCTTCGCCATGGACATATGAGAACAACGGGCCCAATCCAGCACTCGCTCCATCAAACACGCAACTGCGTGCCCGCAGACCTCCAGGCGCTTCTGCGGTGCCGCCATACCACCCCGACTACGAGCCACCAGAGGACGACGAGGACGACGACGGGGAGCGCTACGCGGAGTACGAGCGTGCAGGGCTCGGCGGGGGCGGCGGCACGGCGCACGTGCGCCGAGGCTCGGAGGGCTACGAGGTGCGCCCGATCGATCGGGAGGGCTTGCTGGCGGAGTTTATCGCGAACCGGAGTCAGGAGGAGGGGCATTATCGTCGGTACGTGCCTGAGCCCGACGATAGCGAGAGCAGCTGGGAGGAGGGAGCTGTCGACTGGCGATGGTCGCGACGATGTTGTCGTCGACGAGGACGAGGACGAGGACGAGGACGAGCCGCTCGCGGCGCGAGTGGAGAAGTGGCGGTCGGGCGAGGCGATTGCCTGATGGTAGACCGATCTGTGTTGAGGGTTCGTGGAGGGTTCATTCCTGCATATCTAGCTAGGGCAAGACATTGTCCTCGTCCTGTCCTACTATTAGATGTTTCTCGGTCCGTCTGACTTTGTGGGGGGCTACAAATTGCGACGACAGCGCTCAAGCTGTTTGTGGGAGCACCTGCTTTGTCGTTCCCGCAACCGTACTATGAGAAGACACGAGATCATTCATGTCATCGACGGTGAGCGTTGTATAAGCGCTACCAAACAAGGAACCGAACCCGACGTCCAGCCTACTGTAAACGGACTACTAGCTTCAAGTTGGTAGAACGAGCGGCGTTCCCCCCTTCTCCCGCCTCTCCTGACCGGGCGTTTCGAGGACTCGGACAGTCCGATGCGGTGCAGCCCCTCCACATTGGCATGGCAGGTGACGCTCTCCCCGCCGCCACGGCGACACCCTGCGTCTCTGCAACTGCAACGACCTCTGCACCCTCTGCACCCGCTGTGGCCTATTAGCAGCAGAGGCGGCAGTGCGGGCAGACGAATGGACGTACTCGACGCGGTCTGGGACATCGGGCAATCTGAACACCCGAGAGTCCAGACCATATCGCATGCAATCTGTCTCGCAGCTGGCTTTCTTCACACTTGCGACGAATACTTCGACGTAAGTGTCGAGAAAGCCAACTTGAATTAATTCATGCAGAATCCTGAGTTCCTCTATGCTACCTGACTCGATTCCACAGGAATATAACCAGTATGATGGGAGCACATAAGTTCGTCATGTGCTCGCTACGCTGGCTCCATGTTGCAGGCGACCGGAGAGAAGAACTATTGTTGGAAGTGAGGTTGGATCTGTCAATGGATGTAAGCAAGATCGATTTGATCCCATCCTCGATCGATGGTTCACCTTCCTTATTTATCCATTCTGCAGGTACAGACCGGGTGGCTTTCAGTCTCGCTGGTTGAGATATCGTCTCCACCCTACACATAGTCCGAGCACCACCCGCTGATCCGAGAGTACGTGGACAAAGCCCTAGGTGTGCTCCTACGCACGGTCGCTCACGGGCACCCCCACGTGTGAACAGGACGGACTTGGGGACGCCCCGTGCGCCCACCATTATTCTGACAGGACGCGACGGCGCGGCTCGCGCACCTCTTCGGATCCGGTCTGAAGCACGCCGCACGGCTCCCAGTTGTCGCCGCCGCTGCGCCGTGTCTGCGTCCATCTCTGCGACCGCCCCAACCCCTGTGCCAGCGCGGCCTGGCGGCGGCCGGCGGCGGCGGCGTGAGCAGAATGGGCGTTGGCATCGACGTTGTCTGGGGCTTCCCCTCCTGACCCTGCGCTGCGTGCCACCAGAGGACGACGACGGGGAGCGCTACGCGGAGTACGGGCATGCGCGGCTCGGAGGGCTAACTAGGTGCGCCCGATCTACCGGGAGCGCTTGCTCTCGGAGCTTATCGCGAGCCGGGGTCAAGAGAAGGGGAATTATACGTACCCGAACCGCCGAGCGAGCCGGACGATAGCGAGAGCAGTTGAGAGGAGGGAGCTGTCGACGGCGGTGGTCGTGACGATGTTGCCGATGAAAACGACGAGGACGAGCTCGCGGTGCGAGTGGAGAACTGGCGGTCGGGCAAGCCAATTGCTCGGGGGTGGAATATTGGTCGGTCCGAGTCTGTGGAAGGTTCGTTCGAACGTCCTATTTTCTCTAAGGTAAGAGGCATCAGGAACCCACACCCCCCTCTACAACTTGTTTCTGCTTCTTTTCTTTCAAATTAAAAAATTAAAAAGGAGGCAGAAAGATGGCCTTGTTTCCTTTAGGTCTCATTTACTACATTTTTCCCTTTGTGATGAGTGAGGGAGGCCTAGTGAGGGAGGAGAAAGCAGAAACAAGTCGTAGAGGGGAGTGCGAGTTCCTGATGACCCCTACCTTACATCTCACTATACCTAAGTTATGCAATATGCTATCCTCGTTCTGACCTACTGGAGTATAGATAGATGCTCCTCGGTCTCGGTCTTGAAGTCTAGAGTGCTCCCTGACATAGTATGATCGCCGATGACTTCATGGAAGGCACTATGTTGCAAGTCGCGACCCAAGCTGTTTGTGTGAGTTCCCGCTTTGTCCTGCAACTGTACATTACTACAATAACACACTCTGTCGGTAAATAAAAAGGTTCACACTCTGATGTTTCTTTGGCAGTATTGTTACTGTAATTCGTCATTGGAAGGCTTGTTACATTGACATGCACAGGAGGGTTAGTTCTACGATACCTCTCATCTCTCATTGCGGGGCACGTAATGATTCTCTTGTTGTACTGTACCTCTTTTTTTTCCCCAAAAGCCTCCTCGCTCACAGCAATTCCGTCCACTATCATAGGTTGCCAGGGAAAAGCGATGAAACTTGAGGGGGAAAGTTAACAACGAAAGCAGGCAAGTCCGTACTGTTAGCTTGACTGTTAGTATTGTTCTTCGTCGCGTACCTCTTAAATCCAGGAACTGCCAGTGGCGCCTACAGGACAAGTCGTCATTTCATAGTCGTCTATATGGTCTACGCGCGAATACTGTTCCAGTATAGACCCGAACCTTTTATTCTCTATCCTGTGGCGGTATACCCAATGTAAAATAAGGACAAATAAACATTACTGCGAAATTACTGCGAAATAGATTGTAATATGGTTAGTTACTACAGCGACAATCCGTTTAGCCAGACGCCTCTCCCAGACTCAGATCCTCCGTGGCCTCATGTGGCTTGAAGCATACGTGGGTGGCGAAAAGTTCTTCGAGAGTGTCGAATATTTCTTCAGTTTCCTGGCGGAACACGTTGTGGTCCTCCAGCATGCCCAAACGCAAATGATCCTACGAAAACGAAAATCAGACCCAAAAAAAACAAAAGCGGTTCCGCCGCCGACGAATGAATTGATCGAAACGGTACCTCGACAGCTCTCCAACCCGCGATGAATGCGCCCCGCGAGACGTCCTCAAGCGCGACGCCCCAGCTGAGCGCGATGAACCCGGGCACCTGCAGCGACTCGATGCGATACGTGAGGCGGTGTATCTTATCCTGCGTCGTCTCCGCGACCGCCGCCTGCGCCCGGTACACGTCTACCTCGGTCACCGGCGCCTCGAGGCAGCGCAACGGGTTCCCGGAGAGGT
This sequence comes from Lactarius akahatsu, assembly GCA_021524915.1. Classification (NCBI taxonomy): domain Eukaryota; kingdom Fungi; phylum Basidiomycota; class Agaricomycetes; order Russulales; family Russulaceae; genus Lactarius; species Lactarius akahatsu. The sequence continues at coordinate 156,370 of JAKELL010000016.1, read as the reverse complement.
GCACGAGGACCACGAGCACTGGCGCGGTCGCGAGCGCCTGTCGCCGCTGCGCGAACGCAGGGTACGATGGGTCCTCCTCGAATGCGGCGGCGTGCGCACGCGTCTGCCACACTGCCAGGGGTGTTTGTTAGACACGTCAACGGAGAACACGGCGCGTGGGGAGCACTCGGCCATTGCTTCGCGTGCGCGTCGTACTTTGTGCGATGGCAAGAAGGCACTCACACAGGATCCAGTAAAACTCCTTCGGTCTCTCCACAGACGCGCCCCAGTACTGTGCTGTCAGGCCTTTCTCCCTGGACCGCGGTCAGTGAATTAATTTCGATGAGACACAAAAGGGGGCACGTGGCAAATGGGACTTACTTCCGATCATGCGCGACGAAGTCCCGAACCGCCCGGAAGAGAGAAGGATCGGCTATGCACTGTTCAGTCGCGACAAATTGGACTACTTCAACAGCGAGAGGTTCGGATTCCATAGGTTTCTACTGCGCGGTTACGATAACAAAGAGCAATGCAGGGGGGGAGAAGAGGGGTTCTAGGGGCTGTCGTATTTGACCGTCGTTGGGTATGGAGGGAATAAATGAGGCAGTGCCCGCGCCAGTGCTAATTGAATCCGCACTGCAAGGAGTTATGGATTGGAAATTGTTGCGATCATGTTGCAATCATTTTGCAATCGTTTCTAGTGGCTACAGTAGTGGCCTGGAACCTTTACTGGACCGGTCGTCGGATAGTCGACAAGCGTGTCAATTCTCATTCTTGTGACACAATAGGATTTCATCTTACAAATACCTGGAGCTGTTAAAAAGCGGCACTAGATGGCGTATGCCTGATTTTGTAGGGATCATGAAAGAGAAATTCGAGGTGTCCGACAACCAGGTGCTGTCCGAACACTGGCTCGGGGTAAAGGACAGTACGAAGTGAAGCCAGTGAAGGTGTGCCTTCCCATGTATTACGTAACTAAAGCGAGTACATACTGTAACTTAGAACTTTCAAGCCGTGCAATGCAGATATACCCTCCAGGCGCCCTTCTGGTCACCATCTCCGGCCCGTACATCACTCAACTCAAGCACCCGCGCTCCGGCGCCCGGACCCAGCGTAACTTCCCATCGACCGCGTCCTCGGCATTCCACCTCTGTCTTGTCGAGGCGAACACGCAACGGAGGGGGCTTCTTAACGCGGCCAACCCTCTCTTCCTTCCGGACCTGCGTCTTGTCCCCAGTTCCGTGCCCATTACTGATCCCACCTCCTTCCTCATCGTCTTCCTCCTCTTCGGCGCCATCTTCCTCCTCCTCCTCCTCCTCCTCTTCTGACCCGTCGTTTTCATCAGTCCGAGTCAGCAGAGCGGAATAGGCGCACATCCGAGACGCATAGCCCGGACTCGGACGGCGCCAGCCGCAGCGACCAATTACGCACGCCATCGCGCGCGTCGAGCGCGAGCCGACGATGCGTCGGCGTGATGGTGAGTGCGACCGAGCGCAATGCGGGGGTCGGTGCCGGTGCCGGTGTCTGTGCTGCGGGCTGGGCTGGGGAACTGGTCGTTTTACGGGTCGGCACAGATGGGTGTGGCAGCTGGGCGTTGGCAGGGCTCGATGCGGGTGTGGAGGACGGTCCGGCGACGGGTGAAGAGGTCGACGCTTGTACCTGCATTTCTTTTGCGGGCACTTTGAGCACGAGGGGCGTGTTTGCTTGAGGCGGGGATGCTGCAGCCGTCGAGGTCGAAGCTTGCGGAGGGGAATGTTGTGCTGGAGGTACTTTCAGCTTGATCTTTCCGTTCGACGGACGTGGTGGGTCTTTGGGGGCATATTGCGGCACCGTGTATGGAGCAGGAAGGTCGGCCATTAGTTTCGCAAAGTATTCCTGTGGATCTGATCAGTTGACGGCTAATCGAGGACGTCGAAATACGCACCTTGAGTTGAAGTGCTGCTTCCCAGAGAGGGGTGTGATCCTCATTAAATTGCATCGCGTTGGAAAACACGAGCTCAACATCTTGCGCAAACTGGGCAGCATTTGAGTATTCTTTGCGCTTGAGGTGTTTCTGGAAGGAAGCTCAATTAAAGCCATCGATAAGAAAACAGAAATAAAACTCACATAGATCTTCTCGAAGCTCATCGGGCGGGATATGGTCTTGTAGTAGATAGCCCAGATCTTCTTGTTGGGCAGTTCCATGAAATCGTTCGATAGGGTGTTTCCACTAGAGATTGCGTGTTCAGAGGAAATGAAAAGAAGGTCAAGAGGGCCATAACGCACGCATCGTCCTTCTTAGCAACCAGTTTATCCAGTCTAGCGGAGAGCAGCCGGGCCATGACTTTCTTCTTCTTCGGTTCGTCGTCAACCCCATCCTTCAAACCGGATTCGTGCCCATCCTCTTGTAGGGGGTCTTCGTTGTGTCCCTCGACTTCGTCTTTGGTGTCGCCAGTCATGTTGACGTACTCTCTTGAAGTTAGTTTCTGCGAGGGGAATGAGACTATCGAATAATGTAAAACGGAGGGGATATACGTGAAGGAATTTGGCATCGTTGAAAATCTGGCTTTCTTTAAGGTTGTACCGCTTCGCGTTACGGAAGCACTGTTCTAAATCGCTCTTGACCGCGATTAAAGACGTGTACTCTCCTATGTCGAGTTGAGACTTGATCTTGTCGAGGGCGATGGGTTTCTTTATGACGGTGTAATAGTCGGGGTACATTCGTTTGTTGGGGAGTCGAAGAAAGTCGGCTGAAAGTGAGCGGCCGCTGGGGGAAGGGGGACCATGGTGTGAGGAACAAGCTCAGGCGACAAGGCGCAAGTCAGTCACGCACTCCTTGTCAACCGCATCCTTCACCGTCTGCCACAGCTTCAAACCTTGCTCCTTCACCTGCTCTAACTTTGCGGGATCCTCTTGTTCTCGCTTCACGTTTCCTTCACCGGTTACGTCCACGTCCATGTCCGTCTCGGGCTTTTTCTCTTCCTGCGGCGGGGCCTCCTTGCGTCGTTTCGCTCGAGGGGCGTCAACATCGACAACACTGGCTAGCTTTCCGAGCTCCCTCTTCGACATATTCGTCAGAGAACAGAGAAGGGTTTGTTTTGCTAGAGCTGGGGAAATATTGGCGAGCACTTCGCGGTGTGCGCCCCGATTCGATTCAATTTGGCGGGGCAAACGGTCTGCTACACGTGACACAGTGACACGATCCCGCGTCGACGTTGATTTCAACTTGAGTCTTGACACGCATATACGCTACTTGCACAAGTGCAAGTTCTGATTTCATAGAACACTACTATGTCCTTTTTTCTTGCCGCTGAAACCGCTTTCGAGTCCATTGCAAGTCTGAGTCCATTTTTTCATTACGTTCCGTTCAAGGTTCAGTTCACGATTGTCACATCACGTGACAAACGATAGTAGTGCCACGGCCCGGGAAATCCCATTGGTGTCCGAGTCCTGGCGGACTCCAACCAGTTGACGAAGGGGAAGCAAAATTGGATGAAGCAGACCGCCGGAATATCGGCACCAAAGGCTGTGGTCGTGTGGCACTCACAATTCCCGGTTTCTCAGCTTGATGCTTGATGGCTGAGTTCCATATTCCTCAGCTATCGTCCTCGTCTTGTTTCTATTCAAATTTTTCCGATTCTACCAACATGTACCTTTGGGTAGCCTGTGCTTGGTCCTGTGTTACTTTTTTTTTTTTTCGCCTCCTATTGCTGCAGTGGAGGCAAGAGTGAGGAGTTAGAAAAACCTATCCCGACACCCCAACCTTTCATTTCCTCAGTTCTACCTAGTACGCCTTACGGGCGTGCATTATGTTACGACCTAAGACCTCCAGTCCCTGTAGTCAATTAGTGCGTGCTAGGTGCATATACTAGTGGTGTCAGGTGGATGCAAATGGTCACGAGGATGCAAATTTTAAAAATGGCCTCAGATCACCCTCTTCCCGTGGTCCTTTCTGCCCAAAAAAAATACAGTAGGTAAAGTAGGATCTGTAGATATGAGATCATAACAAAAATAATAATGTATTGAGAATTTCGACTACAGTGCGACAAGGAAGAGAGGTGAGTCGTAAAAAGTAAAGGCCCAGACCACCAGATCCCAACGATCTTGCTAAATGCCACGCAGATCTGTTGGGATAGAGTGTTAGAAGATACCAATGAGAACACCCATGATGAATTTTGGGTGATATCGTACATGCGATAGAGTTGTAGGAGGTAATCTCACCTTGAGGGGCCAGTGCGCGATCAAATTTGCATCCGGGGGTGAAGTGGGTTGTGCTCCCTAGGAGCCAAAATAAAAATAAGGAGAAATCACCATTGAACAGTATATCCATTCTTCTATCGGTATGTACAATATGAAGTAGCTACGATGTGTTGTTGAAGCTACAGAAAATAAAAAGTCGATTTTTGCATAGGTACGACCACACTAGTAGTAACACCGCCTGCCAGTGGCTGTTTCACACGACTAGGTTCTTCCCACGACTATGACCATCGACGATGGCACTGACTACTATACACTCCTCGGTATCACGCGTTCCGCTTCTCCAGACACCATGAAAGCTGCATATCATCGTGCATTACTCCGCATACATCCCGACAAGCAGCGGCAGAGCGCCGATAATCCATCACCGTCAGCAAATATCGGGCTAATCCAAAATGCATTTTTGACCCTCTCATCAACGACGCAACGAACCGCATATGATGCACGGTGCGAGCTTAGTCGCAAGGCTCCGCATCCTGCGCAAGTCGTGTCGCTAGAAGACTTTGATTTCTCGGACTCGGAGGGAGCTGATGGCACGGTTTCGATCTGGAGCCTCACATGCCGTTGTGGCGGGATGTACAAGGTCACCGAGGATGATCTCGAACACGGGCGGCATCTTATCGGGTGCGAAAACTGTTCGGAGGTCGTCTGGGTAGGATACGAAATGGTCGAAGAAGTCAGTGGCGAAGGAACGGGTTGACATCGACATCGGTATGGGATCTCAATGTCGTGGGACGATCACTGAGGCTCACTTCAATCCCGATTAGCCCATAAATACCAACCCCCTCCAATGTCGAAGTTGGTAGTGCTGGCGAGTGAAGAACAAATCCCTGGGATGACATCGACCAGTGATACGACGGGTCGCTCCCTGCGACCTCCTTTCATCTCCACCCTTCACCCTTCTATGGGATCCGGACAACTACCAATCAACCCGCCGACCTCTTTTAACCGGTCGCTGAGCTTGATGACTTTGTCAGGAGGCATTTCCGCGTGTGTCGCCTATGAGTCTTCCCGTATCGTATCTCGGAAATAATGGCTTCACGTCGATTTGTCATTCCCTTAACGCGAGACAACGGCACCGGCCCTGAATATGGTCGTCTTCCTCCCGACCTCATCGTCAGATACAAGGAAGGCAGAGTCGTGAATATTTCTGTTTCGAAGTGGAAACGCGGACGCGGTTTCACGCCCCCAAGCTCATGGTTGACATCACCCACGGCATCTCAGACCAACAGGGATTACGCAAGGACTATAAAAGACCCGTTGCCGGCCATGACATGTCCGCTAACATATTAGTGTACGACACAGGCCGCGCGTTCTACAAGGCCCTATCAGACAATTAATTCAGCCATTGCTCCCCCGGATGTATTATCAGAACTCCGTCTCCCAAGATCGCTGACATGGGCTCCAAAAGTTTGAATCGACCGACGACTATACCCCAGATGGATTCGAGTGTGTCACATCAGATCTCCCTGCACAATACCCGGAGATCACTGAAGACGATGATGCACCCAGTGGACCAATCGCGCAATACGCCAGAGTTGTCGACTGCGCCATCCCCATCTTGCGAGTCAATTATAGTAATGACATACGACCAACCGCGACGCATCGACTTGTACGCTCGGGCTGTGTCAGGGACCCCTCGGCTCGTGGCCATCAACTCCACGATATCATCATGGAAACGTCTCGAATGTCACGACTCACGATCTACTCCAACAGCGAATGAACGGCCTATACGATTTGCGAATTCGAGCGGGTTTCGGAAGGTATCGGTCTAGGCTCAAGGAACAATACTGCAATCGACGCCAGCAGGAGTAAGTTACCTACGATTGGCGCAAGCAGCGGACCGAACCCCCACCCCGGTTACAAACTGGCTACTGGGACGACGAATACGATTACGAGGGTAGTTCCGCCGACCAGTTGGACTGATCAACATTGAGGGCAATAGCCAGCCTGTTCGTATGGGGAGGCAACGTCACTCCCACCTTCCTACATCCAAATTTCTGCTCATCTCCGTCACCCATGCATACTTGCTATGTTCATCTCCGCTTTCCCTTACGTCTGTTCGTCTCCATCTGTTTATTTCCATCCCCTTCCCGCGAGCCCTTTTGTAAAGGACTTCCCTACCTTGGCTACCAGCTCTCGACTCCACTGTATGTACCATTTTTCCCTCTTCCATTCCTCAGGTCCTTTCGAGAGAAGACTCGTGATGCCATTAGTTACACTACCAGTAGGCTAGGAATAACTTCCGCTGTTGCGCTCAAATCATTGTATGAACATTTGTGCTAGCGAGGTCAAGTAGGAGACGAGTTACCCCTAAATGATGCTGTCCGAGCTCACAGCTCAACAGATTCCATCGAACTGTTAATGCGTTCGGGGGATAATCGATAATCAACCTCATTTAGGCATCCCCGTGTCACCGCCCTGGATTAGGGAACGCCTGGTGGCCTCAACTGATTGCCCACTTGAGACTCCGAGTAGAGTGCAACATACTTGGTGCTTTGCCGTTGAAACGTTGAAGCCTGAAGTGCAGTAAGATGAGATGAGCGAACTGACCAATAGAGTCCTGCCCTTCTGGTGTGAGCAGTAACTAGTAACTGGGAGGCGCTGTTCAGTTGCCAGCGCCCGTGCATGCGGTACTGCCGTGACTTCGCTCGCTAACTTCGCATCCTATCCCACCCAACTTGGATCACCACCTACCAAGTGAACTTGGCAACAACCGAGTCGGCTTCGCGTCACTTGGGTAACTGCATCACCACTCGTTCATTAACGTTCATTACCACCACATTCGTTACCTCTGATACCCTTATAGTATGCGATGCAACCGGGATGTTTGATATCATTTATCATTATCTTGAATTCAATGTCTCCTTTCTGTCACACTCGAGGAATTCAAAGCGCACAAGTAGAGGTCGCTCTCATTCAATGCCAGCGTGACATGATTTGAAGGTTGATAGGTGTTGAGATTATGAGGTGTACTGGTATTAAGATGAGCACTTGGGTGAGCAGTTAAGACCAGGGCCATAAGGTGGGCGTATACACTGTGCAGGAACACGTCACCAATGATCCAGAATTCTGCTATAGATGAGACAGCTCTATGGTGAAAACGAAGGATGGTGCTCACCAAGACCGTCTGACGCGCCAAAGCCACCAACGCAATCGCTCGAGCCGGAAGATTGGAGACCAAGGTTGAAAGTCGAGACACTAATCTCGAATGCCTTTCCAGAGAATGTAATGGAGATAGGCGTGCTAGAGTCGCAAGGAACTTCCCAGACATCGACCAGTCGATCTATGAGTGAGATAACTCCGTCATGAACATACTGGTCCAGGTCCTGTCGCCGGCGTCTTTCGAGCCTGGGATTTGGGCATAGATGACCTGTATACTCCGGGCGTCCCCAACGACTTGGGCGGTGCCGGTGTCAATGCTGGCTCCCTCGCGCCTGACAACAAGTCTTTCCGTTGACAGAAATACCGTCGAACGAGCCCTGCCAGTAACCCTGCAACATATTATTGTTTAACACTGAACCGAAGGCGTCATCGTCATCGTGTATCCCTACCCGTGTGGTGATAGGCATGTAAGTGAAAGTGCCTGTATTGTGCGCTTGATTCATCCCTCCGATGTAGAGCTCAGAACCTGACTTGGCGAGCCTGAGTAGAAGCTGAAGACTGGAGTGGAGATCCGGCCTTGCGATACCAGGCTTTTGAATATGGGACTGGCCTCGTAACTCAATAGGGACTCGTATCCCATGCCAAGAAGGCCGTCCGCACGGAATTGACTTGACTGGAACCCGGTGGAATAGTTCGTGGCCGTACCCAGTCTCTGCGCGGTAGCCTGGCAGAGACATTCGTAAGTCACGAAGGTTCTATAAATGCGAAATACTAACGCAACAGTACACTGTCTGTTGGCCTGAAGCTTCGAGATGTCAACTTGAACGACACCGTCAAAACTGACGAATCCAAAACGCTTTGCTATAGGGATAGAGATCCCATCGCGAGGCTTCTCCCCGAATGGGGCCGCCGCAACGAGGAAGGGGAGGCCTGCAATGCAAGAACGAGAGCGGGGAAGAAATACATCTCTGTTACAAGACGTGACGCATGACTGCATGACGCATGACTTGGCTGGGGACGCGCATCGACCTTGGCATCGACTCTAGTTTCAGCGTTCTTCCCCGCCCAAATTTTGGAAAGGTCTCGGATTTTCGCGAACTTTTGCCAGTGTGAGAAAACAAATTTGCAGTAATCCCAATCGCCCATCCAAAGACTGGCATCATAAGAATAGATAGGACCAGTTTTGAATTTTGTACAAGATTTTGTATCAGCCTTGGACTGCAGTATGCGTCTGAATTCGCCTTAGTAATTTCCTTTTTGACCAATCATTTGTCTGTTTGGTCCGCAGCGCTTGGGTCTTTGTCCCACACACCCGTCGCGACTAGCCGGAATTTATTGTATAGTTTTCACCTTTGACCGCAAATCACTGCTTACAGTAATCTGTGGACTGCTCTTGTTCTTGATGAACTTCGCTTGGCAAGTCCACGTTTTGTTGATAGCAACGAGTTATTGACAAACATCACTGTCAACGTACGATGCAGTTGATACAGACTACATGCTATGCTGAAGGTGTTCGACGCATACGATAATAACGGGTAAATTCAGTAATACTATTGAACGGCCCTTGGCAAACGGAAGCACTGTTCTTTTCGACACCACCGATCATAAAGGGTGATTGATGTCGTCATCGTGGTTTTCCACGTCTTGACGCGTTGTTACGTTCCAAGATTCCAAGTCTGTCGGGTTCTTGACTTGTCTGTAAAGAAAACGAAGAAATATCTTGGCGGACACGTTATCCGCCTGTTCAGGCTGGTGCGCTGCGGCCAAGTCCTCGCCAAGGTGGTCAGAACAATGATGTTCATGACACCGAACGATAGACAATCAACGATCACAGGCTACAGCACATTCGGGTCACCAGGTCAGCGTTTGGTACCGTTAAATGATATCCACAGCTGACCGTTCAATCAACACACTGTGGTATCGACACACTCTTGCCAAGGCCCAACCAGAAGCCAAGGCTTGGGCAGTACAGCTGGAACAAAGGTCTTCAAACCGTTGTCAGGACCCTTTCCATTCATTGTGGAATCCGTTGCAGATGATACCATCTCTGGTCCTTGGCACTCTAGAAGCCGAGACGAATCATTGTGTTGTCACAGTCCACGCGAACACCAGAGTTCATGCATGTTCCTTGGCATCGCCGCCACAACTGCGAAGTCGATAATTTGGAAATTTGATTGTGTCTCTGCTGTTGCCCAACTGTTCTTCCTATTCAATGATGCCTTATTAATAGAATAATCAAGCGCCGCGGTTGGCGATTAGCCGACGTCCGTTGTCCGGAATCCAGCTCTAAGGATACGGAAAGGGTGATGGACGAATCTCATTTACTTAAAATGCCCCCGTCTTGGCAAGAGAATCCCTTTACAAGTGCCCGCGTTCGTCGTAGCTGCACGCTCCACTCCATTTCACTTCACTTCACTTTCCGTTTCCTTTCTTCGGTTCGCTGGTCGAAACCGCTGGGCTTTCTTAAAAACTGCTTTTTTTTTAGCTGTCATTTTCCTCATCGATCCGCTATCCCTTTCCGAATTCCTTCAAGCCATGTCGCAATACCCAATGGTCCCCTCGTACTACTATGACTCACCCGACTCCACTGGTCTTCGTCCTCAAGAACGAAAGTATGCTCCCCCTGATTCTGTCCAGAAGGTTGGGGGCGAGACGAGTGCCCGCTCGTCCGTCACCTATGCCACGGAATTTGGGGAGAAACCGATAGTGGATCCTCGGGAGCCGAGTGGCACCGCTCCGCGGGTGAGTCGGCTGGCGCGACGGATACATGGATGGTCCTGGCAAGCGGTATTAGGTTTCCTTGCGCAATCGAGATTATCGTTCGCTTATCTCTTCGACAGTTCCCTGTAGGCATGGGCACCGGTGCCGTCTATGTTACTCTGTCAGGCTTGAAGCAGCATCCGCGGGCTTTGACGACCGTTGAGACCATGTTTTTCTTCATCAATCTTTCTCTTTTCCTCCTCAACTCGTCGACACTCTTTCTCCAAGTATTATGTGCGATTAATTTGTCCTCTACTCTTTCTCGGTCTTTGTCTCACTATGGACATGGTGCAGTGTATCCGCAGCAGTCCAAGCGACTAATCAATGATCCAGTCAAAGGGATCTTCGTTCCTCTCATAGTAGGATCAATCATTGCTCCCCAACTGGAGGTTTAACATCGTACTCAGGTTCTTTCGTTCGCAACTATCATAATCGGTACGATTAACTACGGGGTGATACCCGGGCATTTGAACCCTGAAGGAATATACGTGCTCTTCTGGTAAATTTGCTAGCGATCGTCGTACCTGTTGACGCTGACGACTCGCAGGATATATGTTTTCCTAGCGATCCTAGTGTGCTTCCCGATGTTAATGATCTGGTACAACAAGCCGCATGACGTGAAGACATTTACACCTGCTTGGGCCTTTCTTGTTCGTAGTTAATCACGTCTTGCATCAGCCCATCTTTCTCACTACCCCACTCTATCAAAGATCTTCCCCATGGTGAGCCCGCTTCTCGCCCGATTCCAGGATGGTGCTCTGATACAGGAAACGTAGATGCTCGTTGGTGTTATTGCATCTAATGTTTTGCGCGTACTAGAGCCCTCCGACACTCGCGCTGTTGGCGTGTTATTTGTTGGCTACTTTTTCCAAGGCGTTGGCTTCTTCATGACCATGTTCTACATCTGCATCTACATTCTTCGGTAGGTATTCGTTCTCGCGCGTTTTTCTTTTGCTTGTGCTGATTGAGCACTGTTGGCGTTGGCAGCATTATGACGGTATGTCCAAGCATTTGCCAAGTCCTCTGCTTCCGGTCTTATTTGTCATTGCCTGCAGACGGGCTTCATGGAAGGTCACCAAGCAAACGGAGCTTTCGTTGCTTGCGGCCCTCCGGGATTTACCGCACTCGCACTTATTAATCTCGGATCCCATGCACGTAAAATGTTACTAGTGACTTTTTATCCCTTGCTATCCGCGCCGCCTACTTACTCGGGATGAAATTTATCCATCGTATTCTATTCTAGACTTCCACAGCACGATCTCGTTTCACCTCTCGCCGGTGAGATCTGGTTCTCGTCGAGCGTTTTGGCTGGGCTCCTCCTCTTTGGTCTCGCCATATTCTTCTTCGCATTTGGCGTTCTTCCCTACTGGTTCAAAGTACACAAGCACCTCAGCGAGATTCTCGGATGTCAGTACTTGTCATTACCACCCCACTTTCCTCTTTACGTGTTGATATGATCTGACAATGTTCCCATTCCGTTACAGGTTGGGCTCTGACATTCCCGAATGTGGGATGGATCTCAACACTCCGCGTCCTCGGTGATACATTGGACATTCCCGGCTTCTTCGTTGTGCACGCAGTTATGGCCGTCTTGATGTGTATTGTGTGGTTGGTCTTGTTTTCCCTGACTGCCCTCGCCTTCTGGAAAGGCAAAATCTTCCTCGCGGCAGAAACGGACGTTCTTAGAGACGAAGGACGCATCCGGGAGGAGACCGTGACTGTCTAGATATAGTAATACCGTGACTACACCCCGCCGTTCTTTTTCCGTCTTCTCCTTTTTACCGACGGCTATACTCTTATACCCTATTGTCTCTTTTTCATCCTAGAGTTGACAATGGACCTTACCCTAGACAGATGGACTATGTATACCTCGTACGCACAACATTGGACACTGGACCGATTTTCGTCGCAGTGTAGAACATAAAAACCAAGATAAAATCACTCATGTAGTCTGTAGGAGGTCACAGTCATAAATTGTGCTCTGCTGTAGATAGAGGGTTCATCAGTGCTCATCGTATTGTGACTGTCACCCAGAACGGCTTCAAGGCCATGGCGACTCGGACGTGTGAGGCTTGAGTCGGACAGTGCAGTGGTAGAACCCGTAGACACCGCAACAACGCGTCGAAGGGCTACGGTACTTGGCTGTTCAGAGGTAAATGGCGGCCATGTCGAACGCTGTGTGCCAAGGCCGCTGAGCGGCGACCGGGTAGAGATCTGGACCCTTGGCGGCGCCGGCACAGTTGGTCCAGGCTTATCTGTTCGCCCCCCTCTGTACGCCGCTGCAACGACATAGGCAAGGCTCATTGCTGTATAAGCACATAAGCCCTTGTCGCGGGCGCGAAAACCCTTCATCCATGAAGTATTTCCATGCGGGAAAAAGAATTGGATAGAATTTTATTCAAGACTGTCCCGAGGTGTGCTTGATCATATTACATATGGTATATCTTCTCAAAAGCCGATCTGTGCCGCGGCATACACTAGCAGGCAGTTGAGAACAAGTGTCACTGAGTAGAACGTGGCCAGGTAGGCTCGCCTACACGTGCTGGGAGAGACCAAATGTATCATGTTAGTACTTGCTAACTAGCGCCGACGCCGTGACTGCTGCCAACTGTGGAGTGGATGCATTCTGGGATGGTGTCGGGCCTGATTCAAGGCCCGATCAAAGCCGACCCCCCTTGGGCCCGATTGTCTCAACGTCGTGGGCCCCTTCCTATCAACCCAGGTATGTTGCAGGCTTCCGCATGGTGCGAAATTCAGTGATGCCTTTTAGGTTTGTGAACAAGCCAAGTCTGAGATCTGAGGACGCGCACAGGTAGGTAACTTGCGAAACAATGAGCTTTGCTGAAATCTGGGACGCAAGGGGTTGCGCGTGGTGCGTATCTGCGTGAATATGTACACCAAGATCAGCCTCGGCACGATCGAGGGAGTTGCCGCCAACTCGCCGTAAGGATTTGCCTCTCGGATGCACGAACCCACAACTTGACTCTTGGAATAAACGCTCAGAAGGGCTCAGAACTCGGGACGGGCTCTTCAGAAGCACAACATCTGGCGGACAGGCACGCGTCGCTCATCGCACTAGATTCGCGAAAAACGCAAATGCCGGCGTGAGGTGAGGCGACAATTCGATTAGGCCTCGATCGTGAGAAAGCATGCTGTGAACCAGACGCGCATGCGGCATGTTCTATTCTTCTCGCCCGTTGGGGATGTTGATTGCGGCAGTTACTAAACCTCTTCGGAGATGCAGTGACCGGTAACTTACTGTAAGTCTCTCCACGGACTCCACGGGATCGGTCGAAAGGCCCGAGCCAGACCCGGTGACCGGCACCAATTGAGTACAGCCGGCGCCGGGTTTTGCTCCTTCGTTTCTCAGGCTCCGGAAACCTCATTATACTCACTAGTACTCACCACCCACTCTACCTGCTCAGGCTAGCAGTGTTCCTTGCGTTCGTTCAGATAGCAATAACCCCGTGAGGAGCCGGTTTTCCTCCGATCCTCCGCACACGTGACGTCCTTGCGTGGGGGTTGTACCAAGGGTTGTACGCGTGTCACCTCCGCTGGGTGCACAGAGAGGTTATTTGCAGACACAGTACTCTGAGAGACTACCAGCACCTTATTTCATTTCGCACTGAAGCGATCCTTGTCAAAACACTTGACGTGATATGGACCTTAAAAGGTCTATGCACTTTCTGTTGCTTATCTCAGATGAGGAACTTTGTTCCTCACATCAGGCAGGCGCCTTCTGAGGTCCAATCAAATCAACTCACGTGGTGAATATGCATCCGTCGGATAGTTCCTGTCTCTACTATCTACGACCCATCCTGAATAAATCAAATGTCTGGTTCGGATTCTCAGCTATTAGATATCGGTGGTATTGAGGGGCCGTGTGTCGAAGGTTTCTTGCGACGAAATGGTAATTTCCGCCTGTCGGAGAGGCGCCAGTCCGCGTTGCGGAGATGATCTAGTTTAACTACTGTAAAGTCGGTTGGGATACATCGCTGGCACTCTAAATACTCAAATAGGTGCTACTAATCAATGTTCAACGGTCACAGGTGTAGAATTGGGGCGTTCGGGTTCGGTGATTAGTTCAGTGTCGACCTTGGTGTCGACTCTAGCTCGAGCCTGAGTAATGAGTACTGAGTTAGTTGCTGAATATAGGCGATTACGTCTTAGCAGGATGTTCCCCGAGTTGAGATGGTCTCGCACTGGGCCTGGAGGAGAATCGGCCACGCTCTCGGAAACTTCCGGACCACCAATTACCTTTCGTCAAAAAACATGCGTTTACTCTTTCTTCCCTCATGATGCAACCTCACTTGGTGTACGAGTTTCTAGAAGAAACTACTTACGTGATAATATATCCGTTATACAAACAACATATACGGCGGGGATTCCGGAAGGGCGTAGCCGAACATATGTACACCGACAAAAATAATCGGGAGAGCAGAATGGCGTCACGTTGAACCATACAGTAAGAGAGCGGCGGTATTTGATGAGAAAAAGTAAGAAGGCGTTAATAGGGGCGTCATCTCGTTAGTTCAAGAGAGATACATTATATCCATATCGCTGCCTCAGAAAGCGTCGAGGACAGTGACCGGCGATCTACATGATACGAAGTTGGCCGTTCAGAAAAGGGGTAGCGCGGGAGAACCTGCGCTGGAGATAGATCATCAGGTGCAATTGGGGAAACCCACGACATGTCGTTTGCGATCAAATTCCCACTGATAGGGTACACGGCATCGACGAAGTGAGCAGGAAGCGGTAGGGGTGGCGGGTACATGCCCTGATGAGGAGGATTTACAGCGCCACCATCGGGGGAGATCCTCTTCCTCGAACGCAGGGAGGGTTGGAGTGGCGATCTCGAGCCTAAGGTCTTTCTGCGTTGAAATTTTTCGGGCCGCGGAATGGAGTGCGTGCGCTCGAAGAGCCCACACTTATTGCAGAGCTAGACACGTTTCAGTCGAGGCGCCCAAGTCTGACACGTTTCTCAGGGTCCACGGAAACACGTACCAATTTCCCGGTACTGAGCAGAGAACGGCGCCACGTTGAGGTCTCAGTTGCTTTGCAGTTGAAGCACTGGCGGCGTATGCGTTGAGTGAGCCTCACGTTCGCATCTTCTGTATAGAATATCTGGTCGTCCCGACATCCGGAGACGAGATTAGCAACTTCGCCTCTTGAATTCCCAACGAGTTGACTTGGTGCAGTAGAGTGGCCCACTAGCACATTGTCTTCCCTGACCGGGACGTCCACCGTGTATGCGCATTCGGGCTGATGATGGTAACCACGGTCTATATCGCAGCGCAAGCTTCCATATCCGACTCCAGTGTGTTGGAGTTGGTGGAAGGCTTCACTGGTAGGAACGTCCATAATGAATCTGGAATCAGTGGAGGTTTCTGATGAGATATCACTGGGAGGGAAAAACGCCGGTGATGCGGAGGATATAGAGGTAGTTCGGAATGGGGGTGCGCGAACAAGCCCATCAAGAATATCGTCGAGGGACTTTCTGGCGACCTCCAACGATCAGTGTGTATTCTAAGGCAGTATCGGAGGAGGAGAACCTGGAGACAAAGGTGGCGGGTTCTATGCGTTGCATGACACCCTTTCGTTTTGATTCGAATCGTTCCTGGGGCGGAGAGTAGGTGTGTTTCACTCGCGTTTTCCGAATGGTGAAGACTTTACGGGTCGGTACTCCGAGTCTTGTGGTACACGGTAATGACTCTTGTCGGAATAGAAAAGGCAGTGAGAGGGAAACGCCCCTTGGTAGAGACCCAGACGTCAAGCCGAAGGAAGATGCCCCATAGCGCCAGGACCTTGATGGTTTTATAGACCAGGGGGATGAAGCTAGGGTGTCGGCATGGGCGTCTAAGTACCGGCTGAATCTTCCCCACTTCTTCATGATCTCTGAGGACGATCACGAAATAAATACAACAGTATACATTGACACCACCAGTACCAGTAGAATGGTCGAGGCGCAGTCGCTGAAAGGAGGACGCAGATACCGGCACTGAGGAAACGGAGAGATGCTAAGAATAATTTGACGACCAAGAGTTCTTGACGAGTGTTCTCCGGGTTCAGAAGACCCTCGCACAGATAGAAAGGAAGTGTTTGGGTGCTTCGGTGATATGACCCTTGCCGCTGGCGACGACAGTTACAATAAGTTCGTCCAAGGGGAATTTGTCATGAACCTGCTGACCTTGTCTCTCGGGCCGCCCGTTCTCCCGGTGCACAGCATGATGCAGCTGACCTATCATGCCGTTGACGGATCGCATCCTGATCGTTTTTTCTCATATTTCCTTACAGTATGGTCCTACAACTTGGTAGTGTACATGATAATGCACTAATAAGTCACCGTATTTTTTCTTCCAGATCGGAGCAGGTGTGGAATTGCGCCGCGGGGATTGGTCGTCTCTTGGCGGATAAACCTATAGACCCACTGTCTTCTCTGCGGAGCACACGTTGACATCGCTATTTTTTGCCGCATCGACGCCCATACTGCGCACGGTCCTCCCTTCGTTTCCGTTCAACCACTGGCATACCGACGTCGGTGTTTCTGCTATACATACTCTATCCCATTACAGTTCCGCATACCCGTTGGTTGACTTACTGTTCGGTCTAGAACGGTGGCCCCTGTTCTCGTCTGAACACAGTAAGTCAACTGCAGGTCACACTGGCACTTACTGGCAGTGAATGATACTTCGAGTTTTGTACCTCATTCAGGCCGCGTGGGGCTATACAGAGATAGCTCTGTCCTGTGAAGTCCTGTGAAGTGAAGGACCCGCTCTTTTGTCACGAAACTAGGTCGAGTATGTAAACATTGGGTGTAAGCGGAGGACACTTTCATCCTTGCTTTCATCCGTCCTAGATCTGAGTCCATGTTCAGTACTGTTCCTGCCTTCGGTACCACCTCCGACTCGGGAGCAGTCCAACCTGAAGACACGCAGTGGCTCCTTAGCTTTCGGCAGTCAAAATGTTCGTCAGAAAATTTGCCTTTCGCTGCACGCTGACCACCCAGCGGTCTATTGGAGGGGAGACTCAGGGGAGAGGGGCGACTGCGACTTACGTTGCGGTCGCACCGATGGTACAGGACCGTACGCCAACTTATCCCGGGTGACTGAATACCAGCGCGTCATTTCTAGCAGTGACCGCCTTCGTCATGAAGTTGTATCGCATGATGTAATGATGATCCTCTCCTTGTAGTGGCAAATTTCCAAACTCGAATACAGTCTAGCCCGGAAACACGGAAACACGAGTGATTTCTCTTGAAGATTGCAGCCTGCCGTGGGTGAGTTTATTAATAGAGTCCTGGGACCCAATACTGTAGGACAAAGTGTCTCAAAGTTCGACAAATGGCGCACAACCCACAGAAATTTTACTGGTACACAGCATTTTGGCGGTGATTTGGCAGGTCTTCGTGGAGCAGAACAAGATGAAATAGGGTGAATGGCGGTATGTCACGGTATGCGATCGTGATCAACGCGAGATTGGACTGATGGACAGGTCACTTTTCTGATCCGTGTTGGGATTCGACAGAGGGGTTTTTGCGATAAGAAGGGACCCACCGAACTTGCCACAAGACTAGTACACTTGCAGTTTCAGCTAATATTTGGCCCTGGGAGGGTCGTCTTTGTGCACCACGGCGGGTATATCCGCCGAGTCCGCCGTTACAGTACCACACTGAGAGAGAAAGGTGGCCATCATTTAGGTCTCTGCGAATAGACTCCCATTCTGAGTCGTTCTGGCGTGTCTCAGACTGCTTTCGCCATGACAGCACAGACCGGTGATGGAGTCCCTCGGTGACCAATAGTTCCTGCTGCTTTGGGCTCGTAACCACGTATCAGAATTTCTTCGTTCCCTCGTCCTGGGGGTAGATTCCCGTCTATGTCGGCAATTGGTTGGAAGCTTTCCCCTGTACTGTGACTCGTCCCTCGACGTCACTGAGCGCCAAGGTCGTAACACTGGAAGAACGTTTCAGTATTGTTATCAGTAACTTTGCTGCTGACGCAGATCGTTGTGGACCTCCTTTTTTCATACACCACCGCGACTGTGTGACAGCTGTCTAGATAAGTTATGCGTCTTGGCGACGATCTCCGGATTTCCCCAATACGGTAGCAACTCTATCGCCGCGGCGAATCGTTTTGAGTTAATGTGATAACTACAGTAGTACTGTACCCCATACAGTCTGTGTGTCGGAGCACTGCCTCTTGTCAAGTGCTTCGATTCATCGGGACAAACCCAAGCGGCCGCCATCATGATTACGCATGGAAGCTGCAGTATTTGGAGCATCTTTGTTCTTTCCCTTACTTTCTATCCGCCGGTGCCCCTGGGTACCCCTTCATTGTCGTTTTCAACACAGCGCTAACTTCATTTGAAAATTTCACGCCTTGAGTTCATCGCATACCACCTTGCCCGCACCCCCGAACTTTGTGACCAACCTGGGAACATTCACCGCCATGGACACCTGCACCAATACAGCGCCACCGTCGTGGGCTCTTAATCACAGATGGCTCAGGCTACAACCACTCTGAGCAACAATCAAAGAAGGCACTCCCTCGCAATTAGCATGGGACTAAGTGGTAACTTCTGTTTGATAGCACGACTGATGTTCTGCAGGGTGCTGATGTCGTTTGTGAAGCGCTCGCCTTTTCCTTGTGGTGTGCGGATAGTCGCCGGATGCGTCCGAGTCTGTCAGACTTGTTGTCAGATATCACTCTCCCCTTACCATTCCCGCGATGTCCGAGAACCTCCATAAACAAGACTCCTCGTTGCCTTCCTCTCACGCATACTCTGACCAGACCCAGATGCAATTTTCACTGTTGTGGTCCCTCCTCCCACTACTTGTACGAGACAGACGGAAGTAGCCGATGCCTACACAAGGATGTGCGGCCCGATATTGTCCTCCTGAAGCCTAGTCCGTTCGGTGACTATCGCTTGCTGTACCAAGTCGCCCCGTTCTTTCTCGACCGCAATTAGCCCATTTCCTGTCGCCGGTTACCCCTTGTCTAGTCACCTCGAACAATAAGATTTAAGCTCATTCTCATTCGTGTTTACTGTACGATCGTTTCCTCCAGTTTGCACCTTTGAGGTTGAGGTAAACGCATGCGCAGCTTGTATTAGTAGTGCAGGACCCCATATTGTCGCATCCCTAGTGTTCAACGTCTTCTGGACTGATTCCAGACTCCAGAGCGCTACACCACGGGTGGGACAACAGCAGCGCATCCCACCATTGGCTGTGGGATAGCAATATTGCACAGAGTATAAACGTATCATGAGATGGTGAGAGAACGAAAGCCCGTGTTTTCACCCTTCCGCAGTACTCCGGGACTCTCGGGTAGCGAGCGTCTTCACGCAGGCAACCTTCCCAGAGCGCTCTCGGAATTCACGTAGCGCGCACTCAGCGTTCAGCACGCTGCTGACTAGTACACCATACACCAAGCATCAAGCCTCCCAAATGTAGACATTTGGATCCCTCAACGACTCCGATGATGATTTTGCATTGCGCGGCGAGTCAAGACGACAGTAGTTGATCTGGCCGTCGTAGCCACATGCCTGGGCGGCGGACCGGAGCGACTACCACTACGCCACTTCTCACGATAGACGTAGACGTAGTAAGGCAAGCCAAAGAGTCAGGATCAGCGATAATATTTAGACGATACTAGATATGCCAACAAGACAGTTGTACTGAGAGGGAGTGGATGCATATAAACACAACGAAATTAGACCTAGGTTATGCAAAGAAGTAACGATCACCAAGACGAGGAAGGGGTGCACGCGCCAGGGGTAAGTAATGCGTGTTATAATCACATTTTCCCATGATACATAGTCTGCTGTTGGGAGGTAGGATACCACTGACCACCCATAGCAGGATATGAAGAAGGGCCGGCCTCGTTCTGTGTCACCCATGACGTGCACTGTGAGATTGGTTGCCCGCCAACAGCATCAAAGGGTTGAAGACATTGTGTGGATGGTATGGTTGATGGTATGGTTGATGGTATGGTTGATGGAATGACCGTAATGATATTGCCAATGTTCGCCACCACTGGAAGGAGGGTAACCTGGGACTGGGGGTGCGGAGGCAGGTCGTGCCCGTCTTTTGTGTGGGAATTTATCTGGACGTGCAACGCGATGGGTACGCTCGTAGAGCCCGCATTTATTACAGAGCTATGAATCTGTTAGACAAGTTATAACACCGACTACGAATACGCACCAATTTTCCCTGGCTGAGCGAAGAGCGGCGCCACGTCGAGGTGTCAACTGCTCTGCAGTTGAAGCACCACCGACGTACACCTTCACCGAGCTTCCTCTGAGCATCGTCGGTGTAGACAACCTCAAAAACCCCAATTCTAGGGTAAATTTGATCGAGTCTAGTTGTCCTCGGACCGCTAATGGATGGTGCGAAAGTAAGCTCAAAGGGGTGTCCTGGGGGATGTGATCGTGGGTTGTATCGGTGTTCGGCTATGGAACATCCCCACGGGGGTTGATCGTTGCTGCGATGGGGACAGTTGTAACCAGTGATTGTGTGACTTGGGATTTCGGGACTAGACACCGTGGAGGAAGAGATCGATCCTGAGTCAGGGGTAATATCCCAAGAGTGGAAAGGAACTGGTGACTGGCAGGACACGGGAACGATGGTAGATGGTATAGCTTGAAAAATTCTCTCAGGTGTCTCGCTGAGGCTGAGTGAGCAACTGGAGATATGGATGGTCAAAATACATATGACGCTAGCAGTAAACTGGAAAAACCTGTAGTCATACGTGGTTTGGTCCGTGTGGTGGGGCATTCTGGAGTTTGTTTAGATATTTCGACTTTTCCCAGTCTCGCTGGACTATCGAGGTGTGCGGATTCAGATCACTGTGTTCTCTGGAGTAGGAATTGATTGACCCTGATTGGAGAACAGGGAAAGGAAAAACAGGTGTGTTATGGGGAGAAGGGTTGGGATGGATGAGTGTTTCGAGTGGACGAAGACCTCGAAGACTTTTATAGACGATCAAGGACTTAAGGCGTCTGCTTTGGATTCGAGCATTGACTATAGTGATCTTGACTCGTTCTTGATACGGCATCGGAGACAGCCTGTGCGATATAATCCATAGCGTAACCAGCCAGTCGTAGCTAGGGAAAGGAAAAAGGGTCCGCTTTTGGTACGAATATAGAAGGTTTCAATTAAATCACTGGACAGCCTGCAGAAGATTCCCGTACGAATACTCACGCATCAGACAAACATGTACTCGCATTGTAGTCGGAAGGCGTCTGCGTGAACGGAATTTGGGTGCTCAACAACGCCAGTGCGAGCTGAGAACCAATTTTGATAGCATCTATGCGAAACGGTGCACCGGTGCACCGCGACTTTGAGAACTCCGGCTGCCACCCGTCCGAAGAAGTAAGAACCTGTGCACCCATTACCCTGCAATTGGACACGAATTTATCATTTCCATACAGATTGCTTGAACAAACGCCCACGCTGGAGTAGAGGGATGTGGTGGTGGTAAGATGGGACACAGAGGAAACACTGAAAGCAACTTGAAGAGGCGGGAGAGGACAAGTCCCGGATAGCCGTCTTCCGGGCCGCGGGTTCTTGCAAGCGCGGAGCCAATTAGCCATTCATTCGACTGAGGAACGAACCGATCATCCTTACTTCATCTTTGCACAGCACCAGCCACAATTTGCACACTGCCCACGAGTCGGAACTCCGGATGGTGCTGCCACTGCGCAAACATTTGGGCGCAAACCTTGCCTATATGCTTACGTGAACCCCTGACAACTCTCCACAGATTACTGGCAGACGGTCTAAAGACCAAATATGGTGAGGTTTTGGGCGCACGCCGGCCGCCAAAACAGAGGTTCAAATATGAACACGAAGGCACACTGCGGCTTCGGCTTCGTCAGGTCGCGGGGCGCTTGAAAGCCAGATCGAAGGTTGGCTTAACTCGGGCAGTTTCAGTGGTTTTCTTGCGATCGATTCGCGCCACGAATAATTAAGGTCCGGTTTGTGTCCATTCGCTCAGCCATGCTTGGCTACGTTGTAGTGAGTGGTCCATCCCATGGTCCTGTATTTTTTGTCTTTATTTCTGATTCAATTTATGCCCTGGAGTACGGGCCAAAGACCCAGACCGGACACGCGCAGCGCAATTTACATGGTATCCTAACACATGGTCCTGTATTGGCTTCAGCTACTCGCGGCTCTTTGATAATCAGACGTGACTTCTGGGCTATACATACTTAACGCAGACTCAATGCATAGAAAGCTGGAACATTCCGCTGAGAACTCGTGAGAACCAACCGGTCACTCTATACGCCGTTTGTCCCTCTAAATCGACAATCAGAACATTAGGTCCGCTAACACGTATCAAAAGGTCGTTCCTTCCAGGTTCTGGTGTTGGGACTCCTGCAATTCCATGCAAAGTTCGCGCCCTACCTGCACTATAGCTGCGCGGTTCTAACACCGCTGATCGGACGTCCAGAGACAAGGAACACAAGGATAAATAAATCATGCAGCACGCTCTGTGAAAACGAACCCATACGTGTCGACCCATTGGGCCGGAGCTACACATATCGCCCCACATGACAAGCGTCAATGAAATATTTCCGGATCATGACAGTTTGCTAAAATTCCTAAAGGACTAAGAGCGTATCAGAGTCGTCTTCACCAGTATGTCCAGCTCTCAAGCCTCTGGTGAAAGAGTCATCCAACCACCGTTGCGTTTTATCAGAGACCTATTAGGTAAGGTAGGGTGCACACTTCCAGTCTCGTGTCTTGTCCTCGCGGTCTTGTCTAATGTGCGACTAATGCTTCCTTTCCTTGTATGCCGGCTTCCCTCGTGGTGCAACCTCTTTATTTGCGTACGACTCGGGGGGCCCCTCTTAGGACGGGTCACGCTACGACCGGTCTGTATCTCTGATATGTATCCCGGAATAAACATGGATTCAAAGAAAGAAAAAAAATGACGATAGAAAGCAGAAACCAACCCCATCTACTGCGTCGCAAGTAGATCACCAAGCGGAAAGGTGGCGCGTGTCACATCGCCTGAGTCTGTGCGCAGTTCCAAATATTCTTGAAGAAAAGTGACCGCGCAAATTGTGCGGTTATACTGCTACGTGTGCCAGTACTACATTTTTCTTGCCCCCAACTTTCGGGCATCAAAGTGCTCGGCGGACCTAAGGTTTTTTTAGGCCATGAGTCCAATTCTGAGTCATCGGCACTGTCCCGGTTGCTGTGGTGAAGGTCGGGGTCATAGCCCTATCGTTGTCGTGTCTTGCCCTGACTTGCAAAATAGTCTGTGGACATTCACCCCAGCATTTTGAAGTGTCGTGAAACTGCCAATTGCATGACTATTCCATCTCCAAGCACTGTATTTCGAAGAACGAGAACTTGCGACTTCATGGCCATGGTGTATCGTCAATCCCGGCCCCGTCAATCGGGATGTGATGCTATCAGAAGCACTCAGTGCTTAGTATTGCTCAATAAGCGTGACGTGTTCAGTTGGAGTAGTGAATGGGGATCAGTGATTACTGAGACTCTTCAAGAACAGCGTATTATGGACTGGGTGCTGCCGGTGCCAGTGCTTATCGAATTCGAAGCAAGTCGACGAAAGTACCTCT
Source organism: Lactarius akahatsu (assembly GCA_021524915.1). NCBI lineage: Eukaryota > Fungi > Basidiomycota > Agaricomycetes > Russulales > Russulaceae > Lactarius > Lactarius akahatsu. The sequence goes on along the minus strand of JAKELL010000016.1, from coordinate 132,703 downwards.
GGCGACACCATCACATCATGTTCTGATGGTAGCTCCTCATATTGAAGCTGGAAACGGATTGTTGTCTTTTATCTAGTAGATAGAACAACACTCGGAGTAAACCTGTCTTTCAGCAGGCCAGAGTCGAGAGGAACGAGCCAGTAGAAGACAAGAATGGAAGTAGAACCGTGACAATCGTGGAAGCCCAGGACGCGCTTGGCTCAGGCTCGTGCTATGCTATAGGGCTTTCACCGAACAGTGATGATTAACATTATCACCACTGTAACTTGAGCCTGAAACTATGCCTCTTTAGGACGAGATCGCAAGTCTATGCAGTGGCTCCGCCAATGGGCGTTTCTCGGCATAATCCGTTCGACGGGATCTTCGAATCGTGATTAGGCCAGGCAGACGGCCCGCCGTCGTGTCGGGGAAACTCATCCAGATCCCAAGTCTCCCGAGGCCTCCGGTCATCCCAAATACGACTTGTCGCAGTTCCCAGCGAGGAGACCGTGCAGGTTCTCCAACGGAAATGAGCCGCGTTATTCCCTCCCCCTCGCAACTGTAGTGCTGGAGCATTGTTGCGTGGATGACTACTCGGCTGCAATTCCACCATAGGAACGTCTTCGGGTGCCACGGGCATGGTTCCCCTCAGAAGGGGTGCGAAAGTGTGGGTCTGACTCTCACCGTCCCCCTACAGCCTAGAGACCGTAGTTCGACAATCAGACCAACGCCACTTCCTTCGTCGGGTCGGAATTTCTCAGAAAAATACGAGAAAAAAACTTCTATCAAAGAGTAATGTTAAGTGCTACACGAGGTGCTACATCTAATGCTACATAGCCTAACATAGGGTTATGTAGTACCCCAAGACGCACTAGAAAATTATTTTTTCACAGCCCCTATCTATGAATATCTCGCCTTAGTCATGGTGGTTAGACACGTGACCTCCATTGTGGTTGTCGCCCCCGATGAACGTTGAACGTTGAACGTTCGATGAACCCCTCCTTACCGTACATCGATAATAGGGTCAACAGGATCAGGTCAGTCATCCCTCGTTTTCATCGAGGCTGCGCGCTCCAGGTAGATTGTCACGTTGGCTTTCTACATTCATCAAAGCGTGTGCGTTTCACGACATCAAGTGAGTTCATTTCCACTGGGCTGGGCATTTGGGCAAGCTATCAAGCGCGTCGATCCCCATCTAACTCGAAAGATTCGGATTTTAGAGGGCCCCTGTAGTCGAACCAGCCTGAGCCTCATGTCGTGTTCATGCTGATTGCGGGTGTCTCGAGAAGCAGTGAGACGATAAGCATGCACATGGTGTCCAATCTCCATCACATCAGATATCAGCATTGTGTTGTTTCTGTGACCTGACTTCGGAAAACGATCTTCAGTGAGACCGGCGGCGGTGGCTGTGAGTTCGTACCGTTCCGAGTGGGGTCGGGCTGGTGGCTGTGACACAGCGCCCTTTGGGTCCTGTTCAGTGACCATGTGGTGTGGTGTTCAGAAGAGATTCAGAGTGCACAGAGCAAGTGAACGAAGTAATGGTGATACAGTGACAGTTGAGATCTTGAGAGAGCTAGCGGAACTTCCTCAGTGGGTCGTTATTCTTCTTCCCACCTCTCCCACTCCCACCGCCCCCAAACTTCCCTCCCCGCCCTCGTCCCCGCCCCCGTCCACGCCCGCGCCGCTCACGACCCTTCGAGAATGGCACAAACGAAGCAGCATCGTCTGCTTTGTCTTCTGCACCCGCGACAGCCGCCGTCACCGCCGATGCGACCCTCGGCATCAGATACTTTGGGATATGTTTCATGTGTGGCTGCACCAGCGTCGGATGCAGCGGCTTGTCGTGCTTCAAATATTCGAGGTCATTCGGGTGGTCTTCGAAATGAGCCTATCGCGCGCACCGACGATCAGCGCACGAACACCACGAGACGAGGGGGACGAGGGGACATACCTTGAGCTTCTCGGAAGCGAGGAGCTCTTGCTTGATCTCCTTCAGCCGCGCCTCGCGAATGGCATATCGCGTCACTGCACGCAGCGCGTCCTCCATCCGGTAGCGAAACGCCTCGACCTGCTTCTTGTCGAACGCGTATTCGCGCACCCGGTCCTGCTGTGCGCGCGCGATGCGCCCCCATACGTCCTCGTCGTGCTGCGTGCTCGGCACTCCGCCGACAGCCTTGTGCTTGCCATACTCCGACGCAGGAAGCACAAAGGACAGCGCGGTCCCGCTGCGCCCCGCCCGCGCGGTGCGCCCCACGCGGTGGGTGTATGCGCGCGCCGAGGTGGGCAGGTCGAAATTGAGCACGCAGGCGACGTCCAGGAAGTCGACGCCACGCGCGACGCCATACTCGGCGTCGCGCTTGGCCCCGCGGCGTTTTTTCCGCGGGCCCGATTTCGATTTTTGTTTGACGGGTGGGGTGGGCTCTCGTTTGCGTTTGCGTTGGCTAGGGCCAGGGTCGTGGTCTTCCTCCTCTGCTCCCCGCTGGGTCGAGACGACTACAGTCATTTAGTCAAGATTGGGCTTAGAGATCCACAGAGACGTACACAGTTCCTCATCTGATTGTTCCTCGGCGTCAGGATCTTCCCCGTCCTCGTTGTCTTGCTCGCCGCCGCCCTCGTCCGCTGCGATGATATAATCATACACCCCTTTGTTGAATTCTTGCACCGCGTGATATCTATCCCCATATCAGCGTTGCTCGTCAAGCCGAACCAATTCGCGCGCACCTCGAGTTCAAAGGTAACTCTGAGTTTAATACACAACTCTTTATCGAAAACTGCTCCAGGAATAGCTTGACACGATAGCACCTGTCGACATCATTGACAAAAATGATACATTTCCCCTGAATGAGTTTGAGTTTGAGGATGATGTAGGTCAATAGGAATTTGTCGACTTCTGTCGTCCTTCGCGGGTCAGCGCCATGTTCACACGCAGAGAAGAAAAAATAATACCTAACGACATACTGAGTCAGGTCGGCAGCACCGTCTTCGTCCTCTTCCAGCTTTAGCGTAACCTGAAGGGCAAATTCGTCACGAGGCGGCGAAGGATAGATAGAGAAGGGAGACTAACGGGGTTTCGCAGAGCCAGACCTTTCAGCGTCTCCACGTCGTCGGTCATAGTGGCGCTCATTAAGAAGCTTTGATATACTTTTGGGAGGAAATTGCCACCGAAAATGGAGCGAATGTCTTCATCGTGACCGTACGACAGGATCAGGTCTGCCTCATCGATGACGAGCGATTCGAGATGGGACAGTGACAGAGTCTCGAGACAGATAGAGTCAGATGACAAGGCCAAAAGCGAACGAGTACTAGACTACCTTTGCCTGAAGCAACGCGAGAATCTTGGAGGGTGTCCCGATGACGACGTCTGGCCGATCGGCAAAGCAGGACCCTAACAACGCGTTCTAGCCGGTCAGCACCTTATCGAGGAGGTGGGGTCACAAAAATTGGAACAGCGGCAAACGCACCGTTGCAACTGTGACGTGACTCCACCAGCGACGTTGACGAGCGAGACATCACCTTCGCAATACTTAATCAACCCTCGCAAGTGACCGAGCACCTGTTCCGCGAGCTCGCGGGTAGGCACGAGGATCAGTGCCCTGGTACACTGCCGCCGCGAATCGTCCTCGTCCTAAAGGGCAAGATGAGGGGAGAACGACATAAACAAGGAGGGAAGCGCAGAGCGCACCTACAGCTGCAGCGGCCTTGGCATTGAGGAGCTTCTGCACGAGCGGTATGCAGTACGCAGCGGTCTTGCCGCTCCCAGTGCGGGCACGGGCGAGGACGTCGTGGTTTTCGAGCGCGAGGGGTATCGCCTTTTGCTGGACGAGGGTGGGGCGAGAGAAACCGAGATCCGCCAAGGCGCGGAGGATGAGAGGGGAGATGAGGTGGGCAAAGAGCGCGAACGTAACAGCCTCTTCAACCATTCTGTCCCGTCTCTGCGTCGTTGCGTCGCGAAAATCATCGCGCACGTGATACGACACTTTTCAATTTGTGGCAACAAGTTGTTTTCGCACGCACTACAAGTTTCCAAGCTTCACAAACTCTTTTATATCCCCTTTCGTTACACACACTTTTACTTCTGTTATTTTCGGTGCATGCCAAGCTATCTTATAGGTCGTCGCCGACTTTACTACATCCGTTCCAGAGTCGTCTGCCTTTCATCTCTCCGGTTTGTTTGGGAAGTTCAAGTTGATGGCGTCGCAATATCACCAACTGAATGTCCGCGGCAGCCTTCTTGGAGCCAGCGAACAGACACAAGTCTGGTGGGACGCATAGGAGCAACAGCTGAGGATCAATTAGTAATGCATGGGCTCCAACAAGCGCTGTCATCTTTGAGGCCTGCGAGGCCGCCGCCGTGGCATTTGAAGGCAGGTAGTCTTTCAGCAGGGAGATAAATGTCCGCTGTGGTCTGCACATTGGCAATCAGCAACTTTACTCGAGGGCGGAGGTTGCAGGAGAGGAGAGGAGGGTGGAAGACGCACAGGCGTCACGCAGCTCGTGTCACCCATGGAAGAATTGGATGCTGGAGCACTCACACAAACTACAAAAAGTGAGAGTGTTTAGTAGGTCGCTCGGCCGCGGAAAGTACACCGAGCCAACAAGCATTTACTGGAGAGTGTCCGTAGAGGCACGCCGCGACCTCCCATGGCTCCGCCCATGCTAGCTGCGGGGAGCCCGTAGCTGAGCGCGCAGGGAATGGTGTCATTCATCCTGGTGAGTTGGCACGAGGCGATCAGGAGATCGATGGTTCGGGACACGGGGATAATTGCCGCCATGTTTCGTTGAGATGAGGGCATATCGTGTCCAACCCAGGCGATGACGGGCTCGAGTGTGTTTGAGTACGGCGCAACCCGGACAAGCCGGCGACCTTCCCATCGACACGTGTGTGCCATAAGCCTCGTAGAGCACGTCAGTCAAGGCGTTCTCGTTGTGGCTTTAAGCCCCACCACGAGAACGCCTTGATTGCAACGTGGAGGTCGATCGTGGCGCCAGCAAGCGACCCAGGTTCTCCCAGTTCTCCAGGACATAACGTCCGGCTTCGGAGATCGTATGGTGCATCTTGGCACTGGAACTGAAATAGAGAGAGAGCGCTGATTCGAAATAGAGGGAACAGACGTACCGTGAGTTGTGAAACAGCCGAGTTCGCTACCAACAACGCGTGAGAGGAAAGGATGACATGAGTCTGGGCCCCGCGGGGACCCCTCGGCTCAGGTCTCTGTGCGGACGCAAATCCGTGCCCTGCTCGCTGGCTGTGTGTTTAGTTGCTCCACCTACAGTGCCAGTGCCAGTGGGAGAACTGGCACATGGGATTCGGTTTGTCCTTCCCACCGAGGGTAGCCAGAGCAGTGACATTCCCCATCTCCCCATGATGTCACTCTTCCGCCTCGATGCGAGGTGCGGGGCCCATAGCTGAAAGGGGTTCGTGAACGATTGTCCCAATTATCGTAGATTGGAGTAGAGTAGAGTCAACATGAATATGGTAATCCCCGGTCAATTCTAAAAAAGGAATTTGCAAAAAAAATGGCTTGCGACTTGGTGCTCGAAATTCCCTGGGACAACTGAGGAATTAAATTAACTGAGGAATTATGCAGTATCTTGCCCAGTTCTCCATTAATGTCCAAAGGCGATGTTAATTTGTACATAGCGCCTGGCTCGTTGTCGCATTCCTTAGACGCCGTCGAACGCCACCTCTCATAATTGGGGACACGGTCCGACGTTTTCTCAGCAGACTTTTGTGGTCATTCGAATCCTTATTCCATCATGCAAAAAAGCACCTTCTGATATGTACATGACACCGTGAGTGATACGATAGAGATAGGATGGTCAACATAGTCCTTAAATTTTAAATCAAACCGTCTATCCAACGAGAGCCTGCAACTTCACGAAGTCTGGCGTGCCGAACCCGGTTACCTGCGTGCGCGTAGGACAAAAGGATCAATTATCAGTTATGGTCGCCACGAAGATACGGAGACGCTTCGGTAGCGCGATACGCACCGGGTCCCATCCCGTCACGGCGGAGAAGCCTTGCGTACCACAGCCCGGGTTTGATCCTGACTTGATGTCGTTGAAGGCCGATGCGCTCGTGGAAGTGTAGATCAGAGGGTTCAGGAACCCGAGCGGTGCCTTGCCTTGGGAAATCAAAAAGTCATTCAGGAGCGAGAAAACACCTGCCACGGTCTAACACAACGCGGTGAGTTCCGTGTTCTGTAGCCCAGAAGAAGCTAGGGGGGAAACGTACGGGCGCTGAACAACTAGTACCGGCGACGCTGATAGTACTTCCGCCAACGACGACCTGGAAGTTCTGCGCCTGTGCAGCAATGTCGGGGTATGCGCGGCCGTTAGGACTATATCCAGTATCCGTCAGCCGTGGAAGGAAATTTCGCGTATCCGAAACCTGGAACATACTTGAACAAGCCTTGGTTCTTAGTGCCGATGCTTGCCAGATAGTTCGCGACGGTCGTGCTTTGGTAGCTCGGTCGTGTGAAGTAGTTCGAAAAACCGCCGCCGGAGAAGCTCACTGCGACCTCGGGGTTAACGCGAATCGTGCCACCAACGGACGTGACGAACGGGCCTATCAAAAGCAGCGTCAAAATGACGTGCACCACCAGGAGACAGGTGATAAAACTTACAGGATGTTGGGAATTCCGGTAAGAATTGGACCTTGTTCGTGCCGTCGTTCGTCTTGCAGTCTCCGCCACCGACCCCTTCGTCGCCACTCGAGAAGAAGACACTAGAGCCGCGCGTGCCTAGCTGCGCGAACAGGTTGCACACGCTCGTCGCGTAGTCTTTTGGAACCGTCTGCTCGTCATCTCCATACGAAGTGCTGATCGTCTGCGGGATAGACGTCCCAGCTAGCACAAAGTTGAGCCAGTCCAAGTACGGCTCATTCGTGTTTGTAGGCGTGTTGGAATCGGGAATGAAGGGTGGAGAGCCGCCCGTGCTCCAGTAGGTGCTCGGCGTCGGGAAGGCAATGGCTTCGGCATATTGGATGTCGAGGTTAGCCTATGTGAGAGGAAAGACAAAAAATATCAGCGGTGATGGATCTAGGCCGAACCACGTATTATTTACCTCCACGCCAGGGTTAGTCTGATCGTTTCCACCTCCACTGACCGGCACGACTGTGAACGCCGCAGAGGCCGCATCAGGGCGGAACCGGTTCATGAACGTCGTCAGATCCGCGTGGTTCGCAAACTCATCGAGGTAGCCTGCGATTCCGAGCTTGTTGCTCGACGTTGCGGCGGGAACGTACCCCGCCGTGTTGTACAGAGCACGCAGGCATGTCGGAGTAATCGTCGACGCGCAGCTGGCTGGCACAGTCGCAGCAGAGCCGGGCTTGGCATTCGCTAATGCCTCCCGCAGTTCTCGGTCGCCGTCCTGCAGCGTTGTCGCGTTGGGCTGCAGGTGCATCGTTCGTCGCATCGCCCGGGGTGCACCGAAATACGTGGTCGGTGCAACGGTCTGTACGACCTTGTGTAGCGCCGCAGGTACGGAATAACCGATCGTGCGGAGAACCGTATCGTTCGTCTCGGCGTGTCGGTAGAGCTGGTACGACGCGCCGAGCAGATCGTTTGCTTTGGATACAGGCACTCCGACAAGCGTCAGCCAATTTCCGCCGTGTGTCGGCGAGACGGAGGAGGATGGAACATCGTGGTGTTCAAGCCAGGAGTTGACAAGCTCCAATGTGTCGGGGTGCGGCGCAACAAGCTCGGCAACTTCCTCCTTGGACAGATGCATGCGATATCTACCCAGTCACATATGTGTAAATATACACGCGGGAGAGGGAGGTGAACGTACTTTGGATGAGCAGGGTCGCTGATTTCGTACAGGGTGTCGACCAATGCGTTCTCACGGTCGGGTTTGAGTGCAATACGGAGGTCAATGGTGGTTCCCTCGGGTGGGTGGCCTTGACATTCCCAGTTCTTTGGGACAGTGTTCCATGCGTGCTTCACTTGCAGATCATCCCAGCGCGGAGCGAGGGGAGACGCAAGGGTGAAAGGAACTGCAGCAAGAATGGAGAGGGTCGGTAGCCAATACATGGAGAAGTCGATGAACGACACTGAAGGCCGCAAGACAGCAGGGAAGCACAAAAGGTTTTATAGTCCATATTCCTGCAAAATCTGAGCTGGGAACGATTAGTACACCGCGAGTGGTAATGCATGGTAATGCATGGCCCCGAGAATGTCACCGTGGGCATTTCACAGGTCTGACCTATCAGATTAGATTACATAATGGAATACCAGTGCTCCCCGTATGGTGAACAGTTGGTGAATTTGCATGTGCATGCATGACTCCGTCACCGGAGCACCAGGAACAGTGATTTCCCGGGCTGCACCATGTTGAACGCACTGCTTCGTGTGGGCCATACTTCGTGGAAGACGAGACTACACGTGGTGTCAATGGTCAACTTCTTGGGTCAACCCCCATGATCAGGTATTACATACCTTCTGCCCAGCCTGACTCGGAGTAATCTGGGACCACTGCGCAGATCACAATATGCCTTCCCAGGTTCCGGCACACCTGGGAGAAAGTTGGTCACGCTGCCAACTCGAACTCGACAGTGTGTTCACACCATCAGTACTTTATGATAACAAGCACGATAAGGGTTTTCGATGGAAAAACACTGAGTCCGAGTTAGGGTCCACCGTCGTAGAACGTTGTGGCGGGAAGGGACAGGGTGACTTTTCAAGCTTCAAGCCTCACCGGCTCCACTTTTGGCAAATTGGCATGCGTCTCCCGTGGCCGCGGCCCAATGTCCTAGACGGGGATGCCACGCTTTGGCGCAGGGCTCACATGTTCGAGGATCCGCTTGAAGTCTCGTTGGGACCATCGCCTTGCTTTCTTCGTTTGCACAACAAAATATTTTTATGTCTGATAAGGGTCTCAGACTTATTTTAGTACCTTAGGATTGGCTCTTTATGATTCCTAGCTGCAACGACCATATGGAGCGACTGGGCCATCAAGAAATGACGTTCCTGTCCTGAAAAGGATGACTCAAGATAGTTATAAGAGCCTTCCACCCGTTCTATATAGGAGACTTGGTAGAAGGGCTAGAAGATGGTGAGTGTTAGGTTTTCTCAAACGGTAGAGGCAGACGTGGTAGTCATTCGAGCTTTTATTCCCTAGTACAAAAACAGTAAGGCCTTCCGAGATACACGTGGCACCGTGAGTGATACAGTAGAGATAGGATGATCAACATAATCCCCAAAATCAAGCCGTCTATCAAACAATGGCTTGCAGCTTTACAAAGTCTGGCGTGCCGAGGCCGGTTACCTACGTGAGCGTAGCACAGAACCATCACCTATCAGTTCACCGCTACGCAGACGCATAGGTAACACAATACGCACCGGATCCCATCCCGTCACGGCGGAGAAGCCTTGCGTACCACAGCCCGGGTTTGATCCTGACTTGATGTCGTTGAAGGCCGATGCGCTCGTGGAAGTGTAGATCAGAGGGTTCAGGAACCCGAGCGGTGCCTTGCCTTGGGAAATCAAAAAGTCATTCAGGAGCGAGAAAACACCTGCCGCGGTCTGACACAACGCGGTGAGCTCACGTGTTATGTAGCCCAGGAAAAAGCGAAGGGAGACACGTACCGGCGCTGAGCAACTTGTACCGGCGACACTGATGGTGCTCCCGCCAACTACCACCTGGAAGTTCTGTGCCTGTGCTGCGATGTCGGGGTACCCGCGGCCGTTGGGACTATATTCAATATCCGTTAGCCGTGAAGGGAACTCGCATATCCGAACTGGGGACGTACTTGAACAAGCCTTGGTTCTTAGTGCCGATACTCGTCAGGTAGTTCGCGACCTGCGTGCTTTGGTAGCTCGGGCGCGTGAAGTAGTTCGAAAACCCGCCACCGGAGAAGCTCACTGCGACCTCGGGGTTAATGCGAATCGTGCCGCCAACGGCCGTGACGAACGGGCCTAACAAAAGCAGCGTCAAAACGACGTGCACCACAAGAAGAAAAGAGCCTCACAGGATGCCGGGAAAGCTGGATCGAATTGAACCCGGTTCGTGCCGTCATTCGTCTTACAGTCTCCACCACCGACACCAAAGTCGCCACTCGAGAAGAAGACGCTAGAGCCGCGCGTGCCTAGCTGCGCGAACAGGTTGCACACGCTCGTCGCGTAGTCTTGCGGGACCGTCTGCTCATCGTCTCCATACGAAGTGCTGATCGTCTGCGGGATAGACGTCCCAGCTAGCACGAAGTTGAGCCAGTCCAAGTACGGTTCATTCGTGTTTGTCGGCGTGTTAGAGTCGGTTTTGAAGGGCGGAGAGCCGCCCGTGCTCCAGTAGGTGTTCGGCGTCGGGAAGGAGACGGCTTCAGCATATTGGATGTCGAGGTTAGCCTATAAGAGGAACGAAACAAAAGAAACGAAAGGTTAGTGGTGTTGTATTCTACGCCGAGCCACGCATTACCTACCTCCACGCCGGGGTTGGTCTGGTCGTCCCCACCTCCGTTCACCCGCACGACGGGGAACGTTGCGGAAGCCGCGTCAGGGCGGAACCGGTTCATGAATGTCGTCAGATCCGCGTGGTTCGCAAACTCGCCCAAGTAGCCCGCGATTCCGAGCTTGTTGCTCGCCGTCGCGGCGGGAACGTACCCCGCCGTGTTGTACAGAGCGCGCACGCACGTCGGCGTGATGGTGGTCGCGCAGCTAGCCGGCACAGTCGCGGCCGAGCCGGGCTTGGCATTTGCAAATGCCTCCCGCAGTTCTCGGTCGCCGTCCTGCAGCGTTGTCGCGTTGGGCTGCAGGTGCATCGCTCGTCGCATCGCCTGTGGTGAACCAAAATATGTAGTCGGCGCAACGGTCTGCACGACCCTGTGTAGCGCCGCGGGTACGGAATAACCGATCGTGCGGAGAACCGTATCGTTCGTCTCGGCGTGTCGGTAGAGCTGGTACGACGCGCCAAGCAGATCGTTTGCTTTCGACACGGGCACTCCGACGAGCGTCAACCAGTTGCCGCCGTGTGTCGGCGAGACGGAGGAGGATGGAACATCGTGGTGTTCAAGCCAGGAGTTGACAAGCTCCAATGTGTCGGGGTGCGGCGCGACAAGCTCGGCAACTTCCTCCTTGGACAGATGCATGCGATATCTACCCAGTCACATATGTGTAAATATACACGCGGGAGAGGGAGGTGAACGTACTTTGGATGAGCAGGGTCGCTGATTTCGTACAGGGTGTCGACCAATGCGTTCTCACGGTCGGGTTTGAGTGCAATACGGAGGTCAATGGTGGTTCCCTCGGGTGGGTGGCCTTGACATTCCCAGTTCTTTGGGACAGTGTTCCATGCGTGCTTCACTTGCAGATCATCCCAGCGCGGAGCGAGGGGAGACGCAAGGGTAAAAGGAACTGCAGCGAGAACAGAGAGGGTCGGTAGCCAATACATGGAGGACTCGGAGTCGGTGAACGACACTGAGAGAAGGACTGCAGGAAGAACAAAAGGTTTTATAGTCCATTTTCCTGTCAAAGATAACCTGGGAACGACTAGGGTACCGCGAGTGCCAAATTCCAACTTGTGAATGCTGTAACACTCTGACCAATCAGACTTCGGAATTTTCAGAACTGAATTGGTTTACATAACAAAACGTTACCTAGTGAAACTCGCTTCTCTGGTGCTGGCCGTGTGGTGAACTTGCATGTGCTGCACGCTCAATTCCGTCACCGGAGCGCCAAGAATAGATTTCCCGTGCTGCACCATGTTGCACTTGTCTGTCCCATTGCTTGGCAATGTCAAGTCAAGCTCCGTGAAGAAGAGTCTGCACGTGGTGGTCCGCCACCTTCAGGTATCAGATACCCTCTGTCCATTCATCTAGAATTATCTAGACCCACTCTGCGGATCATGTTAGGCCTTCTCTACCGGTACACACATGGTCACCAGGAGAAAGTCAGTCATGCTGCTAATTTGAACACGAGATTGCGTTCACACCGTCAGCATGCCAAGAGTTTTCGATGGAAAACTGAGTCCGGGCGGGGTGGTCGTGGCATTGTTGTGGGCGCGGGAAGCGATAGACTTTTCAGGACGACTAGGCCGATTAGGACGGGATGAACAGCTCGAATCGGATAGGGAATGGCATGCTCGCGCCCTCACTATCGGAGGATCAACGTGTTCGGACTTTCCCTTCCTCGGGCTCTCCTACCTAACTTCGCCTATATGCAACTAGGGGAAGGATAAAGTGTAGACGGGAAGAACTCGGGAGGACTGCCCGATCTGTGTGAGGTCTAGGCAAAAGCCCGGGGTGCCAAGCCGATATTGCAACAAAAGTGGGTCGAAGATTACTACTATACAGCACTTGAATGATCGATGGCCATGTTGCGGTCACGTGATTCCTCGCTCCGCGGTAAACACGGGAAACCTCGTGAAGGAAGACCGTGACTGGATCGTGACGGCGGCTGTCATCGACGACTATGTTCTCTGTCCCGTCTCTCATGTCTGGGATCCCCCTCTGGATACTATTCTAGGATCGCTACCCAGGGTAATATCGGAACTTGACTCACAACGCGGCCGAGCGGATATCAGTCGACTTGCGGGCTTGCCTCGGTCATGAGCTAAAAAGTCTCGTCTTGTTGATAACCTTTGATAATGAAAATTTTCTATAAGAGTTCTTCTTGTCCCCGTCCGACTGTCGTCCCAGATTTCTTCCCAGTTCCACCGCCTTTCTTGCGCACCTACCCCTAGTACCCCATGTGTTATATCCTCCCTTTTGAAATCGCGCATGTACCGGTGTCGTTTTCATGGTGTGCTAGCTAGTACGACGCGGACACAAGCACCTTGGGTGTCAGCCAGCAGCCACTGTACCAAGACTTTGAAGGAGAGGAGGATGTCACGCCATGGTGTTCAAGCCAGGAGTTGACGAGCTCGAGCGTGTCTGAATGTGGCGCGATAAGCTTGGCAACTTCCTCCTTGGACAGGTGGTGCGATATCTACCCTCCGACACGTCGGGATACATAGGCGCGGAGGAGCGAGCAGAGCAAGGAATGCACTTTGGATGATCTGGATCGCTCCCCGTAGTGCGCATCAACCAACTCTCGCGGTTGGGTTTGAGCGCAATGGGGCGGGCAATCGACATGACTCCCTCGGTAGTTGGCTCTGGCTCTGGAATTCCCAGTTTTTTGGGGTTGTATCCTATGCGTTCTTCACTTGCGTGTCATCCCAATGCAGCGCAAAGGGAGGTGCAACATCAGGAAAACTCTCCGCAAATAATCGATGATCGATTAGTCTTGGCATTACAGTAGCGCCACCATGATTTGAATGGCTCTCGCTAATATGGAAATTATTTGAAGTTATCAAGGTTTTAATGGTCCATTCCGCGCCCGCGGCACAGTACGAGCTCGTGCAGACAGTCACCCCGACTACGTATTTAGGTTCGCCCCGCTTGTCGCTCAATGCCACGATGCTGCCAGATGGCGACCAGGACCGCAGGAGGTCGTGGCGAATGCCAAGCCCGGCTAAGCTACGACTGTGCCGGACAGCAGCGCGACGATTACGCCGGCGTGCGTGCGCGCGCTCTGCAATACTGCGACGCAACAAAGTGATACCGCGGCAAGTTTCGAGGTCGTCATTGACACGGCGAAAGTCCAGTGGGTCATGAGAGTTGTCAGATATACGAGCTCGTAAACTTGACCACCGTGGGTACGGTGCAGGTCAATAGAGGCTAGAATTACCAAACTAGGTGGGTGTCTCAGCGTATACCACAGCGAATTTATTTGTGACATTTCCTTCTGTCAACGACTATACCAGCTATCGCCTTACTACAGTACGCCGGTCACTTTTCACGCATACTCCTTACAACTTGGCTTTCATCCACATACATTAATCGTCACATAGCTAGCTCCCGTATCTGGTTGATTTGCGAAATTTAGGGGAAAATAATAATAACTCTATGATAGCGCGTTTGGTAACTGTAATTCCACCATGAATGAACACAATCCAACCGACTCTTCGGTTTTTTTCGAGGAACTAAGAACCCGATTGACCAAAGAACTCAGGCAAAGGCCTGATTTCGAATTTGGACATCAATTCCGGCCTGAGGATCCATCGCCTGATGTACGACTCTCCCCTGCAGAGGGTCCCGACCTTGATCATGGCATCCCGACTCGAGATCTCAGTCGTTCTGCTCAAGAGCCGCTGTGATAGTCTACCGATACGAATCCCCTCACCGACTGGCCACACTCAAAGTCGACCAGCGACTTGGATGGTCCCCACATCAATGGATTCGACAATATACTATCAGATAACTGCCAGCTTGACCAAGAGCCGAGGCAGGCTGAGGCCACCAGTGGGGCGTCCAAATGGGCGTCTCCTTGGGCGTCTCCTTCCAGCGGCAAAATTTCTACTTACCTGCCAGTGCTGAAATGATGGTCATACCTTCAGACTCCCCCCCTCCTCGTTGCTGTTACCATGTCTCAGATACCTGCCTCCGCTTCCTGTTCTTCCAATTTCCAGGCCATCTTTTATGCTTCCCTCAAAGCATATGAAGAGAAGACGAAGAAAGACCTTCTCGCGCATTCGTTGACGTCCCAGTTGCAGACCTGCAATTCTCCCACAGACATCCTGGCCGTCCTTCGTACGCAAGTCCAACATTTCGAATCTACGCGCGATGATGACAAATTGACAAAATGGTTGAACCCGACCGTTAACGTCCTTTATGCGTTCTCCGCGGCGCTTGGCGAGGGCGTCGGACTAGTGGGTTCCATTAGGGCGACCTTTCTATCGTCTAATCGCATTTCTAGCTATTCTCACCTGCGAAAGTAATTTTTGCTGGTGCCGGTGTCCTCCTCTTGGTAGCTAGTGTCCTAGATTACCCTCACAGAGACTGTCCTAACACCGAACTATCCCAGGCGGCAAAGGACGTTGTTGCGAGCCGAGATGCGCTCTTCGATATCTTCGAGCGCATTGAAAGCTTCTTCAGACGGCTCGAGACATATATCGATGTTCCGACAACAGAGGCGATGCGGGATATCATCGTGACGATAATGGTCGAGGTCCTTGGAATTCTTGCGATCGTGACGAAGGAGATGAAGCAGGGACGAGCAAGTGAGTCAACCCCTTATGTCGCATGTCCCCTCGCTGATAGAAGCTCAGGGAAATACCTCAAAAAACTATTTGGAAAGACCGATATCGAGGACGCGCTGAGTAGACTGGATAAGTTGACGCAGGAGGAGGCCCGGATGGCGACTATGCAGGTCCTGAAAGTCGCTCACCATATCGACGACGGAGTAAAGACTGTCAGAGACAACGTAAAGGACGTCAATGACAAGATTAATGTGGCTATTGAGGGTACGTCAAGCACGCAGGCAGTTCACAGAAACCATCGTAAATTCTTATGCACTAGATGGCAAGGAAACAAAGGTTCTGGTGCAACAGACGGTAAACGATATGGATGAGACAAAGCGTTCGTGGTTCTTTAGCCTGCTGCTTTTGTTGAGACCGAAATGTTACTACAGGTGACCAGGTACGGCAGTACCACCGAGCGTGGCTTTCTCCGCCAGATCCGTCCACTAATCTAAATCTCGCGTGCAACGCTCAACATGAGGGGACGGCAACGTGGTTCTTCCAGGGAAGTAACTTCAAGGAATGGGAGTCCAAGTCCACCGCATCCTTGCTGTGGATCCACGGGAAACGTGCGTCCCTATGTCCCTTCGCGGTCCCCTGATCTGATCGCTTCAAATCATTATAGCGGGTTCGGGGAAGAGCATCCTTTGGTTCGTTATCCAAAATTTTAGGTTCGCCCTTGAGGAACTTACACCACCAACTAGTTCCGCGATCATCCAGAATGTCATGGTGTTACGGGAGGCTGGACTGGCCTCCATGGCCTACTTCTATTTCGATTTTAGGGATACCGATAAACAAAACCTCCAAAACTTGCTTCCTTCGCTTCTAACACAGCTCTCCGCTCGTTCCGACAGTTTTTGCAACGTCATCTCCCGCATTTATAAGGCACACGACGATGGCGCACGTAAGCCCAGCACCAGCGCGCTGATTGCGTGTCTTAAAGAGATGCTCGCGCTATCTGGCCAAGGCCCAATCTATATCATCTTGGACGCGCTAGACGAATGCCCCAATA
Source organism: Lactarius akahatsu (assembly GCA_021524915.1). Taxonomy (NCBI): domain Eukaryota; kingdom Fungi; phylum Basidiomycota; class Agaricomycetes; order Russulales; family Russulaceae; genus Lactarius; species Lactarius akahatsu. The sequence continues at coordinate 116,661 of JAKELL010000016.1, read as the reverse complement.
CCTCTGGAATTCCATCCGCCCGGAAGCAAGTCCTTGATCTCTTAAAGGACCTTGTTGGCCTCCGGCTTTCAAATCTTCACGTGTGTCTCACCAGCCGTCCGGAGATCGACATCCAAACCGCGCTTGAGCCCCTTGCGTTTCATTCAGTCTCGATTCACGACCAAAGTGGACAAAAAAAGGATATTGAGGACTATATAAGATCTGTCGTCTACGCGGACTCGGATACGGGGATGAGGAGATGGAGGGACAAGGATAAAGAACTAGTTATTGAGACGCTCACGGAAAGAGCCGATGGAATGTAAGCATGTTTGACGATACCGTACTGACGACGCTTACTGATCATTTCACAGGTTCCGATGGGTTTTCTGTCAACTGGAAGTGTTGCAACATTGCCTTCCACAAAGCATCCGGAGAACCCTTAACGAACTACCCAAATCCTTAGACGAGACATACGAGCGCGTGCTGAAGGAGATCGGGATGGCCAACCGGGCTCATGCTCATCGTCTGTTACAATGTCTCACAGTGGCCCTTCGGCCCCTGCGTGTTGAGGAGCTAGCAGAAATACTTACGCTTGACTTTGATGGGGCCGAAGGAGCGATACCGGAGTTGAACGAGGATTGGCGGTGGGAGGATCGGCAACGAGCTGTGCTATCCACGTGCTCCAGCTTGATCACCGTGGTCGATGATGGTCATTCCCGCGTCATTCAGTTTACGCATTTTTCAGTCAAGGAATTCTTGACATCCGATCGCCTTGCCACTTCTAAAGGAGACGCTCCGTACTTTCATATCATGCCCGAGCCTGCACACACGACTCTCACCCAGGCTTGCTTGGGGATTCTACTCCAGTTGGACGGCAGCTTCACCAATAAACAGGTCAAAGTCAGCTTTCCCTTGGCCGGATATGCTAGTCGTCATTGGGTGAAACACGCCCAGTTCGGAATGGTGTCATCACGTATATGTGATGGGATGCGGCGTCTTTTTGACTCGACTAAACCATATTTTTCTGCGTGGCTCCAGTTGCACGATATAGACGATGGCTGGACTCACTTCAGAGATTACGAGACCGCACATCGTGGATCTCCACTTTATTATGCCTCGTTGTGCGGGTTTCGTGACCTGGCAGCGCACATCATCGTCGAGCATCCCGAGCAAGTAAATGCGATGGGTGGCCATAATCACAGTCCACTGGTGGCGGCATTGCACAAGGGATACTTCGACGTAGCAGAGCTATTGCATCAGCATGGGGCAGCCGTGGATGTTACCAGCTACCGTAACCGAACTCCACTACAAGCTGCATCGGTGGAGGGACTTGCCGACATCGCGCGGTGGTTACTCGACCACGGCGCAGACGCGAATTCGCAGCAAGACGACCACTGGACTCCAATTAATTCAGCCGCAGTGAATGGACACCTAGAGGTTGTTCGGACGTTACTGGAGCACAGTGCACGCACCAACACTGCCAACGACGCAGGCCATACTCCATTGCACCAGGCGTCAAATTATGGTTACGTGGAAATCATGAGGCTATTACTCCAACAAGGAGCGGATATCAACGCACAAGATAAGGACTATTTGACGCCATTACATCTGGCATCATCTAGTGGATGGTTTGAAGTTACACGTCTACTCCTTGACCACGGCGCGAACGCACATTCCCCAAACAAGGATGGAATGACCTCGTTGCACCTAGCATCGTCCAAGGGGAGAACGGAGATCGTGCGCCTACTGCTCGACCGTGGCGCTGAATACAGATGCCAAGACCAAGGACGGAAGCACCCCGTTACACATAGCGTCGTCCGAGGGGAGAACCGAGGCCGTATGCCTGTTACTCGACCGTGGCGCAAACGCAGATGCTGAGAACAAGGACGGAAGCACCCCGTTACACCTAGCGTCATACTGGGGGGAAACCGAGACCCTGCGCCTGCTGCTCGACCGTGGCACGAACGCGGATGCTAAGAACAAGGCTGGAAGCACCCCGTTACTTTTAGCATGGACAACCGAGATTATGCGCCTGTTGCTTGATTGTGGCGCGAACCCAAATGTCAACATCTGCAAGGGTGGACCCTGTCAAAGCTGTCAGGGACCGGTCGGCGACAGTCGGCAACCGGTCCCTGACAGCTTTGACAGGGTCCACTTTTGCAGATGAAGGACAAGTTTGGATGGACATTGTTGCACCTAGCGTCATACCAGGGGGAAACCGCGATCGTGCATCTGCTACTCGACCGTGGTACGAACGCAGATATTGAGAACAAGGACGGAAGCACCCCATTGCACCTGGCGTCATCCAAGGGGACAACCGAGATCGTACGCCTATTGCTTGGCCGTGGCGCGAATGTAAATGCCGAGAACAAGGACGGATGGACCCCTCTTCAGGTAGCATCAGGAGAGGGGAAGGACGAGATCGCGCAGATGTTGACAGAGCATGGTGCGCAAGTAGATAGAGAGCCATAGGTTACCTTACAGGTCTGAGCGAGTGAAACGACTAAATTGTGCACAATTTACCATTGTAGTATATTTATATGGAGTCACCGTTCCCTTCTGCGAGTATCCGTGTGGGCACACTTGGAACGATGCCGAATAGTATATAGCGTAAATCGGAACATTGTACTTTTTTTTGGATCCATTCATATCCCACCTGGTAGGCCGTAGGCCGGACACAGCACGAACAAGCTACACTAAGGGGGGAATTATAACACTAAAAAGTGCTCCCCGGCGGTAATAAGTTGCAAAACTACCAGGGAAGGTGGGTGGATAGACCATATCAGTGCCCGCCGTGCAGGTGGACTATAGTATGTTGCAAATAAGTTGATCGTGGCGTCAGAGGCCGAGAGTTTCTTTTCCTGGGTGAGGCCCTTTTACCCCAAAATCCCTTGGAGCCCCGCGTATTCCCAACTTCTCAATCGAGTTTGGGTGACATCTCAATCACTGGGCAAGGATCGGGCTTGGACATCGCTCCGCATATCTGTAGGAAGGTTAGCAACCAGTGGAGATTTTTGGAGCGGTATAGGGCATCATAGGGTGTTCTGATGCGAGAACAAGTACTTACCGAAGCCTCTGAATGTGAACCCCTTTACGAATGTACTCATATGACAGACAATCAAGCAGACGGTAGCCGAACTCGTGACAAGTCACCGAACGTAACCTAGGAAACTCGAGCTCCACTACAGGGTTCATGGCTAACGAGGAAACCAGATGAATCTATATTCTATTCACGCGAATACTTGCACGAGGGTATCCCACAATTGCTCACGCGGTGGCGCCACAGAGGCCCCGTGCGTGCGGCGAGCCGAAGTGCGTCGTCGGTACGACGGTCCGCACATGCGCAAGCAGCGCCGCAGGCAGTGCGTATCCAAGCGTGCGCAAGACGGTCTCGTGCGTCTCAGCGTGCCTGTAGAGCTGGTACGACGCGCCGAGGAGGGCGTTCGCCTGGGGCACGGGAACGGCAGCTACGGTCAGCCAGCCGCCACCGTGCGTCGCGGATACGGATGCGGGCGGCACGCCGTGGTGCCCGAGCCAGGAATGGACGAGCGCGAGGGCATCCGGGTGCGGCGCGACGAGCGGCGCGACCTGCGCTTTGGACAGGTGCGAGCCGTATCTGCGCATGTGAGTATATGCGCGCGTGGAGCAGTGGCAGAGGACGTGCTTTGGATGTCTGGGGTCGCTGACCTCGTACAGCGCGTCGGTCAGGGCGTTCTCCCGGTGAGCGTTGAGCGCAATGTAGAGGTCGATGGTAGTGCCAGAAGGTGGGGGGCCTACGCTCTCCCAGTTCGCTGGGACGGCATCCCATGTGTGCTTCACGTACACGTCGTCCCAGTTTAGTGCGAGGGACATCGAAGGACAAGGGACAGGTGGGCAAGAAGCGGAGAAATGCGGGAAATGCGGGCGGCGGACTCGGGTTACGTAAGTTTCGTTCTTATAAAGCAAAGCATCAATCAAACATCGATGCCAATCACAAGTGCATATATTTCAAGTTGGCATAAAAAAAAGGTGGAACGATAAGCTAGAAATAGAGCAGCTTATGATAAGTCTAGGGCCCAAGTGCCTCGAGTATCAGTCGAGTATAGTCTGAGTACAGTGAGAGCTCGTTCTGACTCGGAAGTCTTCGATATAATGCATACAGTGGGTGAAAGCGGGAGACGGTTCTCAATGCAAACACAGATGAATCACGGCAAGGAGAATCAAATCCATGAAACAAGATTGGGATCGTTCATGTTATGGTGTCGGTTCGAGTGCTAAGATAATGAGCTGCCTGGCGGCAAGGTATCACTGCACCAAAGAGAGATATTCAAACTGTTAGCAAGATGTCGGTCGCAATCTGCGCGTCGACAACTTCGTGACCTTCACAAGTTATATTACACGGTATCCGAAGTGCCCTTGGAACATTCCTTCAAAATGGCCGTACTACTCCCTTTCATCTAGACGGGGGAGTCACAATCGCTAGATGGACCCTGCGAAAATATATACAGTATACGAACGCCGTAGTTCCCCTGTTAGATAGTACGAGCCCTAGAGTGTCATGGAGTATCACCCTCGGTCTTGATGCCCCGCGTGATCCCTAATCGCTCCATCTCCCACACCGACCAATGGAACACCGGCAGAGGGTGTGCCTCGGTATTGAACACCCACCGGTCCAGTGGGACGAGTTCTTCATCCGTAAAGAGCAAAAATAGATATTTGAGTCTGCATGCCAGACGACCGTCAGTAGGATCCAAGAGGGGTGTGGTAAACGACATACGTCTCGGCAAGGAACCAGCTAAGTTTCAGAGATCGCGGCAATCGTGAGCACAACCCTACCATAGCATACACACAGAGCACTCCGACTCACCTCGGCATCTCATCGATTTTCGGCCCACCGACCCGTTGGACATCTTCGACGCTCGCGTATCCACCGCCCTCAACGCGCGCCTCCCGCTCCAGTGACTCAAACACCTCCCAGCCGCGCTCGCGCCACATCACGTCGCCTGTGGTGCGCCACAGCAGGTAGAAGCTCTCCACCGTCTCCGGACGCAGGAGGTAACTCTTTCCGATCGGCGTGTACTCCGGCGCGGTATCGGTGTCCCTGACCGACTCGGGGGATCGCACGCCTGGGGGATCGCCCTGGCTACCGCTCTGCTCCCACTGCTTTAGGTGAGCGAGCCACGGGTCACCGAAGGGCGAGGGGGGAGCGGGCCCTTGCGTCGAGCGCATGAGGGCCACATCTGGCGCGAGCCCCGACGGCGAGTCAGCATAGAGCACCCAGCACGTATGTGCGAACGCGCGGGCAGCCCACATGTGTCTCTGTGGGACATCGCGGAGCGTCGCAGCGCCAAGCGCCAGCGTTGCGGGGAGGAAGCAGGTCAAGTGCTCAAGTTTGTGGGAGGGTAGGAAAGTTCCATGAATATCCACAGTGGCATCGGTAACATAGAGGAGGCCGCGGTTTGGAGTTAGGTAAGTGAGATGATCGAGGATTGCATCCATCGATCGGATATCTGCACAGAATGAGTTGAACGACGCAGGAAGAAAGGCGAAAGCGCACAGAGATCACGCGCTTTAGTATCCGTGCGGCCGGTGAGGAGCCACTGTTTGAGCATATACTCATACGCGCTGTCTCCAATTGCGCCGACGGACACCGACCCTAGTACCCCATCAGCAACCAAGCTGGGTAGGTCTAAAAAAGAGCGAGACATACGACCAATCGGTACACCATCCTCTATGGACCAAAACAACGGAAACAACTCTCCCGTAGATGTGACGTTCGCCTCGTACATGATATCCATGACCCTCTCCACGGCGTCATAGTATACTTTTCGGCCCGTCAAATACGCGAGGTACTTGTATTCGAGCTGGCAAGTCACTGATTCGGCCAAACCAGCGTCCCCGGCCCAGCCTTTAGCCACCTTGCCATTCACGGTATTGACCGCGAACATCGGTAGACCCGAGGACGTGTTGAGTGCGGGCAAGAGTGCGGTCCCGAGGTCATCGGCGCGGGCGAGGAGGATGGGGTCTTGTGAGAGGGCGTACGCCGAAAGCAGTCCGCCGAGATAACGAATGACGGTCTCAAAGAATGGCGCATATTTATTCTGTTCGTTACACCGATCGCGAATACACGTCAGAACGAATCACGTGGGACTGGGGGTACGTACTGGTGACATGGTGAAGGTCACGTTAGCCACAACGGCGAGTCCGGCATCAAACTCCTCGTAGAGGCCCATGAGCCACATCGTGTCGAGCGAATCGACGATAGAAAGACCCCAGCCATTGAAGCTACGCATGACGCGGTGTCAATCAATCAACGGCAGCGGCTGCCGCGCGAGGCAGAGGACAGACGCACTTATCAACGGGGAGCTTGGCGATCGGCTTCAGCTCGTCGTGTGGTGCCGCGTGAGTGAGATAGCCCTGGTAGGCGTGCAGGAATGCGCCGCGCACGGCATCCGCCCTCTTTGCCCACGGTCCGTCATGTGCGGCCATGGGATCCGCTAGGGGGCGCTGAGCCTTGATGCGGTGACGTGGCGGGCCCATTGGGCGGTGAGGGATAGGCGGTATTTGATCTTGTGGAGCGACGAGATCGAAGAAGCCGGATGGGTCTGTGCGAGGAAGCATTGCGGCGAAGAGAAAAAGAATGAAGAGACAGAGTAAGATGATACGGACGATGGGACGGTGGAGGACGCCATAGAGAGATTGGGAGGACAACATGAAAGAGTGAAAGAAGGAGTGAACGATCCTGAATGCCAAGGAAAGTATGTGAGCGCTGTCTGTGAGAGAGTGCTATGATAGCAACCGTTATTTTGTCACATGAGCGCTGTGCACCGATCGAGGAGGTCCCGAATAACTCAAACGTCTGACCGCGGTCGATACTGTAAAGGGTCGTCAAGCGGTTCAGTTGAGACGGGCCGCCTGCTCGTCAGAGGGTTTTCTGATCTGACTGAGTTACTGTAAAGTAGGGTTACATGTACATCGGACCGCGGTCGATGACATCGGGCACTGGGAGTCCACTCCACTTCCACTTCCGCCTCTCCCCGGTTGAAACTAAGTCGAACCTTTCTCACTCGATGCTAGTGCACGCATGCAACGATATCATTTGCCTTCCTTGAAGTGGCTATTGTCGCCAGCCGAGGGTATCCACTGGTCCCCTCGTCGTATCCGTACGTATAACAGGATCTTTGGCACGCCAACAGTGCAAACGATTAGATTACAGTACTGTAAAACGTGAACCAGTAGACGGCTTGTAACGTTATATGGTGATCCACATTGACTGCCTGACCTGGATAGATAGCGGCCACTGCCGTTACCGTCCCACTGTAACAGTCTCATAGACCGAATGAGGCCCGAGGAGCAGTGGAGTGTATGCAAAACCCAAAGTATCAATTGGCCCAGAATTGGGCGAGAAAACTGTGACGCAAGAAATTTGGATGTCTGTGTCTGAACACACTCGGTGTCACTCCAATGGCCAGCTCGGGTCGAGCTCGTATCTCGCGTACCTGCCAAGAGACTGTCACACACTCGAGCCGGTTTCTCTGCAGAGCCGGCCACATTCGCTAGCCTGAGTGGGCGACGACATCAAGAGGAGTCCTTCAAAGTATAATGCATACCGTAATGCTGGGTAGCGAGCACAAAACGACTTACAAGAGTCCCAAGAAGGCACGCTTACCATCCACCAGCAGCGTTGCGTTTACACGCCACTGAAACACCGCATTAGTCATTCCTGCTGATGGGCCTTCGAAGCGTCTAGATTCGAGGTATTGGACCTTTCCCTCGGCCTTCGCTTGACCACCCTCAGGCTGTGGCGAGCTGTAAACGGAGCGCGTAACACGGGATACAGAAGTGCCACGCGGACCCGAGCGAGAGAGTCGAGAGCAAGGTCGAGAGTCGAGTTTTGAGCAGCAAGTGCAGAGGAATAAAGTCGGACGGATTTCGAGAACACGAGTTGTGATACACACAGAGCGTACATTTTATACTACTCCAGTTATCATAATTTGCAAGTAGAAGTCGCAGTAAGTAACACGAGACATCAGAGAGTATATAAACGCGTCGTCAAGACGCGAGGTCAGGAGGGGAAATCGAGGCGGAAAGTCAGAACGATGAGGCATATGAATGAGGGAAAGGAATGTCCGAAGCCGAAACCGAACGCGATAAGGAGCAGTCGAGGTGGCGAGGTTGTGATCTTCGTGCTCGCATTTGATCCGAAGCTGTAACATAGATACTGTACAAGAGGAAGTCAGGTGAACAGGAAGGGGTGTCGTATTCTAGCGGCACAACGGCCGAGGTCCAAAGATTAGGGCGGGAGAGGCTCGCAAAGCAAGGCGAGACGAACTCCCTCGGGCACCGGCCCAATCCGGCCCTGCCTGCTGGCGGCTCCCCCGCAAGTCGGGCTCACAGCGCAGTTCAGCAGGGTCGTCCTCTGGTCCTCCTTAAGGGACTGTATCCACAGGGTCGGACCAACCTCTGGCCGCTCCGGAGATCTCGTCTATCACTCTTATGACCACTTCGGCGAGACTTTGATGCGGGAGAGCGCATGGGGCGCGGAGATTTGTCTGCTGAGGGGACGACGCGCAGGGTCCGCCTTTTTGAATTAATACAAGTCCTCATTTGAGCTTGCGTCCTTTCTTTGGGATCTTTGGGTCACTAGTTAGCTTCAGGAAGCGAAGTGATGGTAGTGAAGAATCGATGCGCTTAAGCCCTTCTGCTCGCGGCGCTTCCGTCCATTCTTTTTTCAACGTCACTTTGGTATTGGTTTCGCATCGTTGCTCCACTGCGGATCTGTTGTATTTCAGAGGCTTCTCGAGAGGCTTCGGGAGGGCAGTTGCTGCGGCTGTCGTATCCTCCGCTGCGAGGTTCGCTTCCGTTTCGGCTGCTTCGTTGTCTTCTATGTTTATGTGGCCTGCGGGCTAGCGTATCATAGGGATCGTCGCTGAAGCCAATAAAATATCAACCAGATAGCGGCCTGGTCCCTGCCCAATCATATTAGGTTCGGACTTTAACCTTTCGCCAGGTGGAGGGCGTTGCGCGCCCGGCTGCGAGAGTTTGGGCGCCGAACACTGAAACCTCGGTCCCTGGCAGGGGCGTAACCGGATTACGAATAAAAGAAAGGATGTCGTCTCGACACCAGCGATGGGAAGGGACGGGCAAATGACTGGTTGCAATAACAGATTGATATTCATCTAGGACGGGAAATCACAAGACTCATAGAAGGGACTGGTTTTACCATGCACTGGGTACTCATCAAGATCCTAATTCTTGCTCGGACCGACACCTTGCTTTTCATAGTCCATCAACGTATCAACGCGTAGCATAGGGTACTCGAGTTGGTTTGAAAAGGAAGAATTGGAGTTTGCGTGTTTGAGACGGGAGAAATGGATTCGAAGCTCGACCCATTCGCATGACTAGCCTCTGCCACAGCTGTTGCAATGGATATACGTGTCTCGAAGAGGCACCCCGCAGAAACCCAGCCTTGCTTACTGATATTGGAATCTAGGATACGTATGGTCGCGTTGTACGACACACCACCCTTGCGCTCGGGATATAACGACGAACATATTACCCCTATTGACAATCAGCTGAGTTGATGTAGATCGGAATAGAAAGCACGTGCACAACGACATCGAACTCGTCCTCCTACTCCCCGATGTATGGATATATTGCCTCTGCACACGATATTTCGGCCATACGATATTTCGGCCATAACTGGGACCTCCTGCGCGGGCGTGCATGTCTCACGTCCGGTCGAGGCGGTTGCAACGGCCATATGCAGGACGATAGACTTCCAAGGGCATAGCTGCTTGGGCCCTTCACACGCTGCCGGTCAATGGCATCTTCGCGATCCTTATTATTGCGGGCGGCGTTACATCTGACCAGCAGGGTTGCATAGGCGTATCCGTAGTCGGATCTAGGTGGGGCGTGGAGGGCTATCCGGCAACTCGGCCCGCTGCTCCACTACTGGAACGGCCCGATTTTCTCTTTTCTACTCCAACCACGACCTCTTTGGCATGCTTTGCACTTCAAAAGCAATATGCAGAGTCTGGGAGATAGACACAGCAGTCCTCGTTTGAGGTGGCGGGCACGCTTTCTCACTGACCGTCGCCATAGTTCTGGACTGACAATTTATGTTTATTTGGTTGGACTACAATACATCTTCTTGCCCAGCCAACCCGAGGCTACGATTCGTCCATCACATCGTCAATTTCTTCAGCACCTGCCCCTTTGGCCTTCTTCACAGGCGGCTCTTCTCGAATTCCTGCACCTTGCTTGAGCAGCGCCATACGCGTGCGCATCTTTCCCGCAGCCTTTGCGCTGCGCTTCCCTGTGACTTGAGTCGCGGAAGCGTCGGACGGGTTGCGGATCATCGGATTGTGAGTCGCGTCGATGTTTTTCGGAAGGCTCGTGAGGGATTCGTACAACTGCAATGCGGAGATCTCGCGCTCGGTGGCTGCCAACGTTGTATCACCGGAAAAGAAAGAGGAGAGCTACTGCATGTCGGCGCACCAGGGATGACAGACGCGCCGTTTAGAGTTGACAGCAATGGCGGTGGCGGGGACACCTCGCTTGCCTGGGTGACACCGTTAATTATAAGAGTGGATCAGTGAGATTGGGACTGACCGAGTCCAGTGCAAGGCGAACCAGCCTGACATGAGAGGGCGTGTCGGGAGACGGACCCCCGGCGGCCCAATGGGCGTCCACCGACACCCACACACAGTCAGGGCTCCCAGTTAAGGGCGCAAACGTGATGACGGGGCCACACAAGTCATACGCATGCACGACGAGTGGGTCTCCCGACACCGCCGCAGGGTCGGGAGGCAACACAAACCAGAACAAGGCCGTCGCACTGGGCGGAAGGTGCTGTCAGCTGGGTTTGTAGGGGATGGAAATCCCCAGGAACGCACCCCACAGCGCTGAACACGACGGCCAGTCGCCCGCCAACCTTCAACGTGTCGATCTTCTGTACGACGAGCACTAGTGGCCGCTCTTCAATCTCCGGGGAAGCCGTGGTCGGCATTGCGTCTGCTTCAGCCGCTTCGTCTCCGCTCTCGTCATCTCCATCGTCCTCAATCCCAACCTCAACCTCGCCCTCACCCTCGACCCCGACTCCCCCGCCCTCACCGTCGTCATCGTCGTCAACTTTGGCCTTCTCTACCTCTGGTGTTGAACGCACGTCTCCATCAGCTGGCATTACCGCACCAGAAGCGGCCTTCGCCTCCCGGCGGCGCTGTCTCGCGAGCCACCTCCGGCCGGGCGGCTTGCGCTCCCCATCGCTATCGTAGCCGCGCTTGGCCTGTCTACGGCGCACGGCAATGAACGGAGGCACGGCGTCCTCGATCGCGACGTCGTATAGCCGTCTGCCTGCGCGCCAGTCCCACACCTTCAGCTCCGGGTCCCCGCCGCCGGACACGAGGACCCCGTGTGCGGTGGGTTCGCGCGGGATATGGATCGCCGAGATGAACCTACGTGGCGTTGAACTGCAGTGGAGGAAAGGCGAGTGGGGTGTGGGGATACCTTTTGTGCCCGAGGCAAAAGCTCTCAATTGTGTATCCTTGTGGGAACCGGCTCGCGCGGATGTGCTCGTCGCGGTCTGCGGTGACGATGTGTGTCTCGTCTGGGGAGAGGAGGAATGTGGTCAAGAGGGAGGTATGGCCCAGGACGAGCGTCCCGCCCGACGAGTTCTCGTGTGAGGCGAGGGTGTCGGCTTCGGTGGATGGTGCAGATGTCAGGGTGGTTGTTGGCAGGGGAGTAAGCGGGTAGCTTGCAGGACCGTAAGTAGGCAAAGAAAAAGCGCGCCGGTCAGACACACCTGAAGACGTCTCCGAACTTGTCTGCAACAACGATCGTTTGGCCTGAACGCGCAAACGCGATCTGGGTCGGCTTCTTCGGGAGCTCTCTGTGTTTTTAATTCAGTCGAGAGAGGAAGTTCTAGGAGAACAGGTTGCGCACCGCTCGCTCAGAAGCTGCAGGTTGTCGATCGCCCAGACTTTTAACAGCTTGTCATCCCCAGCTGTGGCCAAGTGAGTGCATCTGCTATCAACGGCAGCACAGCGCACAGGTCCCGCCTTCAGTACCCCATCTAGCTTCGATTCCTCAAAAGACACGGTCGAATGAAGCAGCTTTCCTGATCTGAGGGTAAGTTCAAGAAAATGTCTGCAAATGAAGTCTCTGCGGCGTACTTCGAGTCAAGAACCTGAATGTGGGGCCCAGCAGTAGCTACTGTTTTTTTTTCTCCGTGAAATATATTTGTGTGCGGGTAGGACGTCATGGCGAGTCTGAAGAATGGTCAGGGTGGTCAAACTGATCTACAAGGGCAGATATCTAATCTGATATGTTCATCTCCGGGTCGACGTGTCAACGCGCGTCAAGTTGACATCGACCCCCATTTCAACAAGACCAGCACATTCGACGAGGTCTTTAACCCGAAAATTATCTCTTTGAAGGACACCCCCTGTGACCGATGTTCTCAGACGAGATCAAAACTCTCCGAAGGCTTGGCTTCCGCCATGTCTGTCGTTCCTTTTTGCATCCGGCGTTCACATGAACTAATCCACTCCACCCATAGGTCCTCCTCCAGATCCTCAACTTTGCCTCTGTCCTAACCTCAGGTCTCATGATCTGGAAAGGCCTCGGACTTATCACGAATACAGAGTCGCCGATTGTTGTTGTCCTCAGGTGCGTGGCCCTTTCTCTCGTTTTTAGATCCGCCCATCGACGCATTCGCGTTTCGCGCACGACCCTCAGCGGTTCTATGGAACCAGCGTTCTACCGCGGAGACCTCCTTTTCCTCGTCAATCCCGCAAACAAGCGCTACGAGACGGGCGACATCACCGTCTACAGGATCCCTGGCCAGGACATCCCAATCGTGCATCGTGTTCTCGAAACGCATGATGTCGTGAAGGTTGTCAATGGGTTCGTCCCCCCATTTTCCCTTTAATAATGCGCGGAAGGCTCAGCTCTGCTCGAAGCGTTCGCGAGACCACGCCTCTCCCTGAAAACCAGTTGCTCCTCACCAAGGGGGACAATAACTACCTCGATGACGTAGAACTGTACAAGGGCCTTGACTGGTTGGAGCACAAGCACATAATTGGCAAAGTCCGCGGGTGCGTCGTCACCTCTGCGGTGAGGAGCGTCCTGTGCCTACTTAAGCCCTTTCTTTCTGGACAGATTCTTGCCGTACGTCGGATACGTGACGATTGCCCTGGTACGTGGCCGTTTATTTTCTTGCCGTGGATCCGACTCAGGGTTGCGTTGGCAGAATGACTTTCCGCAGTTGAAATATGCGCTTTTGGGCGGGCTAGGGCTGTTGGCTCTAGTGCAACGCGAATAGTTGCTCGTATTTTTTTGTCCTCCTGTGATACCATGTAAACGCAACACGCTGAGGATCACTGCCATATAGAAATCGAGTCGCTGGTGTATTGCTTGCGGGCGGCCGCCACAGCCAGGAGTAAATGTGTTCGGTGTCAAGTTGTCACAGTGGGGGCGGTGGAAAATAGAGACAAATTGAAAGCCGGTGTAACTTCAAATGAATGGCGCTTCCCACAAAGAGGCGGCGTGTTTTGTGCATGTTTATCTCAGTGGAAGCAGCACGGTATAACTATAATATTTTATTTACAGTTTTGTTTGAACTAATAACGACGGCATTCTTCATGCTACTAACTGTACTAGTCTGCTCGGAACACATCCAGTGCACGTTCACCCACACGGCAATTTAGTGTGCAGAGCAATCTGGCACACACTGGCACGTCAGGCGTGTATGCGGCGAGTGAGTCCATCCACCAGTCGCAAGCCCCAAACCCCGTTCCGCAGATTGAATGATTTGGGGACTCGCGTGTTCTATATAAGCTGACACTGGCAATGGCGGCTCCATCAATCCCCCCACAATGTCTTCAAAGTAAGTGATTTCAGTTAGCGTCTTCATCTCTCAGGCTCTACCGCAGGAGGGTCCAAGGCGCAAAGGGGCCGTGGAGGCTTTCGCGCGGCACCTAATTTTGCTGGTGTGCCCGTCTCAGTTGCGAATGCGTTGCTACTGGATAGTTAAAGCCGCGTGCCAGGGCGGCAGGGGAACGCAAACAGTAGGGCTGCAGGGAACCCTCCCGTATGGAGCACAGGGAAAGTTCTTCTCTGTTCAGACATGGGATATAGATACGAAGGCGTCCACAATATACTATATACTAGGGGAGAGCTTCCAGTGAACCACTGAGCGAAGGTCGAAAACCAAAGCTTTCCACTCAGCTGGCAAGTCTGAAATGTCGCAAAATCCGGGAAGGAAGCGGATTGGTGGAGATAACCCGATCCACCAAGTCGGGCCAGAAGCGTAATCTACAGTACTATGCTTACCACACCTCTGCAAACGTACCCACATCTGCAAATTCCAAAAGATTGTAATGGATCAGTACTTTCCTGACACCCTTTCTTCTCAAAAAAAAACCCCCCTATATTCTCTAGCATGTGTAGATGTGAGATCATACAATATAATGAAGATCAGAGTACAATTACGATCGTGAAAATTTGACAAAGGCGATGGGGTGGTCCAGAAAGTGTGCCCACAGCCCCAGATCTGAGCGATCCCAGCATTTATACTGGACCTCACCTTACTGTGATGTTACCATCCATTGCTGCAGTGACTCTACAGATTTTGGGGTCGATAGACAAAGGCGATCACGTTGGAGACAAAATATTCTCCAAGCACTGAAAGCATAATTCTGTCTTTCCATGAAAAGATCATGAAAAGGCGCTGACAAATACTTAAAAATTTTACAAAATCTGTACCCCAAAAAATAGCATGAATGGATTTTATGTCCATTCAAGGATTATCACATGAGATATACTGTGAAAAAACTTAATGTTCATACGTCTTAAAAAAATTAAAAGTTTGTTTACCAATTGTTCTGATACAAAAACATAGCTTAAACTTAAAGTCTTTTCACAATTTATCCAAAATGGATAATCACTGAATAAACTTAATGTCAGTTTCCATCACCCCTGTCACACATTTTTCACAGTCCATTCCATGGCCACATCCAGAAAAGACTTAATATGTTTTCATTGAAAAATATTCAACAATTTTTCAATTGCATGTTCCATGTACAGATGTAAAGTAGTTCAAAATAACACAAAAATACAGATTTTAAAATTCTCCAGACACAGATATACAGATTTTAAGTTTGTCCAGGTAACACAAAAAAAAAACTACAATTAATTAATTATCCAAAAATGATACTATTTGATTTTTTTTCTCTCTCATTCCTGTCAGCAGTCAGACTGTCTGAGCATTGGACTGTCTGGGTGTCAGACTATCTGAAAGTCCAACTGTCAGAGGCTCAGAGTGACAGAGTGATAGAGTGTTGGAATATCAGACTGACATCAGACTGTTGGGGTGTCAGAGTGCTAGAGTGTCAGAGTCAGACAGTCAGAGCATTAGACTGTCAGACAGTCAGACTGTCAGAGAGTCAGAGCATCAGAGGGTCAGAGAGTCAGAGCATCAGACTGTCAGAGAGTCAGACTGTCAGACTGTCAGACTGTCAGAGAGTCAGAGCATCGGAGAGTCAGACTGTCAGAGAGTCAGAGCATCAGAGGGTCAGAGAGTCAGAGAGTCAGAGCATCAGAGGGTCAGAGAGTCAGAGAGTCAGAGCATCAGAGGGTCAGACTGTCAGAGAGTCAGAGCATCAGAGGGTCAGAGAGTCAGAGCATCAGAGAGTCAGACTGTCAGAGAGTCAGATCATCAGAGAGTCAGACTGTCAGAGAGTCAGAGAGTCGGACTGTCAGATCATCAGAGAGTCGGACTGTCAGATCATCAGAGAGTTAGACTGTCAGATCATCAGAGAGTCGGACTGTCAGAGTCAGAGCATCAGAGGGTCAGAGAGTCAGAGAGTTGGACTGTCAGAGAGTCAGAGCATCACTCTCTGATGCTCTGACTCTCTGACAGTCTGACTCTCTGATGCCCTGCATCTGTAAAAGTGGGACCTGTCAAAAGCTGTCAGAGACCGGTCGGGACCAGTCGCCGACAGCTTTTGACAGGTCCCACTTTTACAGATGCTGACAGTCTGACTCTCTGATGCTCTGACTCTCTGACCCTCTGATGCTCTGACTCTCTGACAGTCTGACTCTCTGATGCCCTGACTCTCTGACAGTCTGATGCTCTGACTCTCTGACTCTCTGACAGTCTGATGCTCTGACTCTCTGACCCTCCGATGCTCTGACTCTTTGACAGTCTGACTCTCTGACTCTCTGACAGTCTGACTCTCTGATGCTCTGACTCTCTGACTCTCTGACAGTCCGACTCTCTGATAATCTGACTCTCTGACAGTCTGACTCTCTAATGCTCTGACTCTCTGACTCTCTGACCCTCTGATGCTCTGAGTCTCTGACAGTCTGACTCTCTGATGCTCTGACTCTCTGACAGTCCAACTCTCTGACTCTCTGACTGTCTGACAGTCTGATGCTCTGACTCTCTGACCCTCCGATGCTCTAACTCTGACTCTCTGACTCTCTGACAGTCTGACTCTCTGATGCTCTGACTCTCTGACCCTCTGATGCTCTGACTCTCTAACCCTCTGATGCTCTGACTCTCTGACAGTCTGATGCTCTGACTCTCTGACTCTCTGACAATCTGATGCTCTGACTCTCTGACCCTCCGATGCTCTGACTCTTTGACAGTCTGTGTTACGAGTTCCACCCTATTGTACAACGTGTTCTGCTTTCCTTCTCACTTCGCCTCGTGTTTGCATGTACTTTTACCCATGACCCGTCCCGATTCATTCTCCGACTCTTATCTCGCACCAACCTCATGACCGTAGGGAAGCCAGACTTATGACTCCTAGGACCCGCTGACGTCATTTGAGCCCCGCGTGCCCCTGCGGGATTCCCTTGTACTTCTTATGAACTTCCCCTTCACACGTTGTGTGCCAGACACCCATCTGCTTCACCTGCAAGATCTCTCTGTTGCTGCTTCAAGCCCACTTTCATATCTCACCACAGTCACCAGTTCACTGTGAGTATGATCCCTTCATGTGCGCTGTTCATCAGGTTATGGGCCCTGGTGCCCTAGCCACTCCACTTGGCTGGTCACTGTGTTCTTAGGATCACACACCAGGCTAAGGTCTGTCTGGGGCCTCACCAGCCTTGCCCAAGGCAGTAGACACTGGGGCGCCAGTGGTCTCTGCTGAGGAACCTCCTGTTGCATACTGCCCAGTAGTCCTACTTTCACCCCTACTGTTTTCCTAGCCCCTGCGCTATGCACAAGAGATTGGGTCTGGTAGCCCCTTAATACATATCCAGGTGTGCATGGCCCACTGGGCTGTGTATTGTGGAGCTTAGTGCCAGCTGTCTCTGGTGCTCCACACTGGGCGCAGGATCTCCTCACCATGGGAGTGTAAAACCTGGTTCAGACTCTGGGGGGTGTTCACCACTATGGTGTTCTGCAACCAGATACCTGCCTTGTAGCGGCAATGGGAAAGGATTCAGTAAAGCCACTTGTGGCAATGAGGCAACCAACAGGCCGAGGAGGCTGAGGTAGACAGCCTTGGGCTCTGAAAGCATTCATTCCATATCCCCCTGACACAAACTAGTGAGCCGTGTCCTAGACACATCCTGGCTGGCAGCTGGCTCCTAGTATGGCAAAGAAATCTTCCATCCTGGGCCTAGCCCTTGTATCACTGGCATACCACAGGAGGCAGGACGCGTTAGCGTTCTGGCCTTACAGATTCACAGACAGGAGTGGTATCCCCCATCATATCTTGCAAACTGTTAGAAGCACTGTCGCTGACTGCTCCTCGGCGACAGATAAATCATCCCCATGTCTGCCACCTCTTCTCGCGCTGCCTCGCCCACTGGTGTTGCCACCACTAGTGTGGCTGCAGGAGCTGCGGCAGGTGCCTCAACCGGCCTGCCCCCAATTACCTCTGGGTCCACACCCTCTACACGCATTGCCAATGCGTACTCCACAACCTTTGGCATGCCTTCTGGCATTCGCCTCGAGCAATTCGATGGGACTCACTGGAACGAATGGTCTGGGACACTTGAGGCCATCCTCACTCTACATGAGGCTGAGGATGTGTTCACCTGTCATACCCCGCCCACTGGAGTCTCCCCTGAAGAGTGGGAATCCATCCAGCGTCGGTCCAAGGCGTACCTCTGCCTATATCTTAAACCAGACGTCTACTCCCTCGTTGCCGACCCATATGCCTACCCCACCTTTGCTGCGAAGTGGGACAAGCTGAAAGATGTGTATGCTGGTGCTTCGGGCAGCACCACCATTTTTAACTTGTGGATCCAGTTAACTCAAGCCCGCCTCGACGACTCCGCGCCCATGGCCTCACAATTGGCCAAACTCAATGAGCTGCGGGTCGGCCTAACCAATGCACAAATGGGTGTCACTGACACCCGATTCTGTCTCATACTCCTCCACGCCCTGCCAGCCTCCTATGAGGTTCTGGCATCCACCATCCTTGCCAGTGGCGCACCCTCCAAGCTCAAGCACGCTGAAATAATTGCGCGCATTGTTTTGGAGGAGGCGCGCCGCTCTGGCCCCTCTGGTTCCTCGCTCAATAAGGCTGCCCCTATCAAGCCTAGTGGTGGTGCCCGTAAGAAGAAGGATCACTCTCAGCTTACGTGCCACTACTGTAACAAGAAGGGGCATATCAAGCCTGACTGCAGGCAGAGGAAGAAGGATGAAGCTGCGGGGAAGTTAAAGGACACTGGCAACAAGGCTGCCAACTCTCATGTACTCGTACCTACCACCGCCTCCATTAAGGAGGTCAGTGATGAACTGGCCATTGATTGGGCCGCAAATACAGTTGGAGTTGCCTTGTATGCTGTCTCGCGTGTGCGCTGGATGATGGACAGTGGTGCAACACACCACATCACACCACATCGGTCTGACTTCAAGGACTATACCCCATGTCAAGGCAGTGTGCGCCTAGGGGATAAGTCCACAATCGACCAAGTTGGTGTAGGCTCCGTCATCTTCACTATGAGCCAGGGCATTCCTATCACCTTAAGCAATGTGCTGCACCTACCACAGGTGAAAACACGCTTTTTGTCAACGCGTGCACTAGCACAAAAGGGTGCGGAAGTGGCCTTCGACAGTGGCTCGTTTAAAATATCTGTCAATAAAAGTTGTGTAGCTATTGGCTACTTGGAGGACAACCTATACTGGTTGGACGCTTCAAGCATTGGCCTAAATGCTCACGTCAAAAGTGCTGCCACCACTCTTGATATCTGGCATCAGCGCATGGGACACATCTCCTCTGCTGCTCTTAAGTCGTATGGTCCCTCTGCCACTACTGGCATGGACATTGACAGCTCTACCACGCACACTGGTGTGTGTCGTGGGTGCGAGTTAGGCAAATCTACTCGCCAACCCTTCTCTGCATCCTCTACCAAAAGGACAACCCGTATCTTTGAGATTGTGCACAGTGACCTAGCCGGTCCTATGCAAACTCAGTCCCTGCAAGGCTCAGCCTACACCGCCACCTTCATAGACGACCACTCTAAGTTCGCAGTGGTATACTTCATTAAGTCGAAGGATCAGTTTGTGAAAGCGCTGCAGATGTATT
Source organism: Lactarius akahatsu (assembly GCA_021524915.1). Taxonomy (NCBI): domain Eukaryota; kingdom Fungi; phylum Basidiomycota; class Agaricomycetes; order Russulales; family Russulaceae; genus Lactarius; species Lactarius akahatsu. Next base: position 97,150 of record JAKELL010000016.1, on the reverse strand, counting down.
TGGCCTGGGGTGAAACCCAGACGTCCCATAAACTGCGCGCACTCCACTCTGACCGCGGAGGTGAGTACATGGCAAGCCAAGTGCAGGACATTCTCAAGCAGAGAGGGATAGAGCATCACCTTACGATGCCAGGTTCACCACAGTCGAACGGGAAAGCCGAGCGGTTTAACCGCACCATTACGGACAAGGCAATGGCCATGCTCCACACAGCTGGCATGTCTAAAGGCTTCTGGGAGCACGCTATGAGCACTGCGGTACACATCTACAACCGCTCTCCCACCCGTACACTTAAGTGGCACACACCTTATGAGCTCTGGTACTCTGGCAAAGTACCAGATGTCTCACATCTACGCGTCTTTGGATGCAAGGGGTACATGCACGTACCCGCTGATAAGCGTCGCAAATTGGATGCGAAAGCCATTGAGGTCACACTTGTTGGGTTTGAGCCTGAATCTAAGGGCTATAAGCTTTGGGACCGCCAAACCCGCTCTGTCAGATTGTCCAGGGATGTGACATTCGACGAGAGCAGCTTCCCGTCCCTCCAGGGTGCTGAGCCACACCCACAACCTTCTCAAGTGGTGTCACAACCACTACCTCCACCAGTAATTGCCGTACCTAGCACGTCGGCGTTACCACCACAGCGAGTTCCCTCCCCTGCACACTCCAGCAGTAGTGAGGAGGAGGATGTTGAAGAACTCCTAGACCCAAAACAAGAGCGTCCACACACGCCACCACCACCACCTGCACTGCCCACTCTGCCCACCACTCCAAAGCGTGAGCAAGCCACTCCTACCTCACCACCGCCGCGCCAAAGTGCAACGCGCATTATGCGCCATGTCCCACCTCCCTCACCAGATATGCCTGGAGGTTTTGAGGCTCGTGCACAGCGCAGTCAGCTGTTGCGCGAAATGGACAATGCACCAAGGCGCTCTAGCCGTGTGCCTGTGCCCAATCCTCGCTATTACAGTGGGGACAATGTGGCACTGCGCGGCAGGCGACTGGGGTATGCAGAACTGTTAGCTGCAGCCTATGTTGGCAGAGACCCTGCATCCTATGCAGAGGCCATGCGGTCTGCAGATGCAGATGAGTGGACTAAGGCGTGTCAGTATGAAATGGACGCACTCACCCACAATGGCACATGGGAGTTAGTGGATCTCCCACCTAATCGTAAGGCAGTAAAATCCAAATGGGTCTTCAAGCTCAAAGCAGATGGCCGCTACAGAGCTCGCTTGGTGGCTAAGGGATTTACACAGATCCCTGGCATAGATTTCGATGAAACCTTCTCTCCTGTCGCACGATTTGAGTCGCTGAGATTGCTTCTGGCGTTGGCCGCGCTGGAGGACTGGCACATCCATCAAATGGATGTCAAGTCCGCGTTTCTCAATGGCGTGCTTGACGAGGAGATATACATGGAGCAGCCACAAGGTTTCACCGTTGCTGGTGCAGAGACGAAGGTGTGTCGCCTTGTCAAGGCAATATATGGTCTCAAACAAGCCTCCCGTGCATGGAACTTACAATTCCATGGAGTGCTCCTAGCACTTGGCTTCAAGCGGATGTTTGCCGATGCAGGCGTATATGTGTTGCCTCAACGAGAGGGGGATGGTCCACTCTTCGTTATCGTTTACGTTGACGACATCACAATTCTGGGTGCTTCTTTGGAGAGGATCAAGCGTTTAAAGTCAGATCTTGCTGAACGCTATGAGATGACAGATCTCGGGGAGATAGAATCATATCTTGGTATGCACATTGTGCGTGACCGCTCCCTCAGACGCATCGAAATAGATCAGTCTGGCTATGTCAAGGATGTCCTTGAACGCTTTGGCATGTCTAATGCCACTCCACACTCCACACCCTTACCCGCTGGTGCTGACGAGCACCTTCATAAATATACGGGTCAGGCTACTGCCTCTGACATTACGCACTATCAATCACTCATTGGTAGTCTGCTGTACGTTCAGATTGGCACTAGGCCAGACATTTCCTTTGCTGTATCACGGTTGGCGCAGTATGCAGCAAATCCTTCACCACAACATCTACGGCTTGCGCAATACGTTCTGTCCTACCTAGTGGGAACTGTGGACATGTGTATAGTTTATGATGGCGCCAGTGGAGATGGCCTTCATGGCTACTCTGATTCTTCCCTGGGTGACCAGGTAGATGATAGACACTCCACTTCCGGTTATGTGTTCTTATTAGCCAATGGTGCAATAAGCTGGTCTTCGCGAAAGCAAAAGACTGTAGCCCAAAACACTACAGAGGCGGAATACATGGCCATGACTGACGCGGCCAACCAAGCCGCATGGTATCAGAGCTTCCTTGAGGAACTCGGGTACGAGGTCGACGACCCCATCCCACTGCATGGTGACAATAAGGGTGCCATTGACTTGGCCTTGAACCCTGTCACTGGGAGGCGATCAAAGCACATTGCCATTAGGCATCATGTCATTAGGGAGTACATCGAAAGGGGGACCATCACCCTCATTAGAACCCCTACTGCGGAAATGGTTGCGGACGGCTTCACCAAGTCACTTGCGCGAGTCCTGCTGCAGCAGCACAACATAGACATGGGCTTGTGCTAGTCCTAGATTGCTGATCACGGGGAGATGTTGATAAGTGACCTGTGCGCACTTAGCGGCTCAAATGGACACGCAGATAACGGACTGCTTTAGATTAGATATACAGGACTTGTAGATTAGATTATTTTTGATCTTTACAATCTCGGACTTCTTGTATTCTCTTATCTATGACATCACATATGTACATGACATCATGGACTACTCTGGATTGCCCTTGTACTACGTCTATGTATTTTCCTTTGTTCTTATCTCTATTGTGATGTCACTATGATATCATAGTCTGGACTCTTCTTGTTCTCTACGCCTTGTTCTCTTTCTAGTCCACTCCTTTGTCCGTGTACAGAACAATGCGCTTTGTATTTACTGTGACCTGCTGTTACCAGCGTCACCCCCTGTAGCAGTATAAGTAGAGTACTTTGTACGCTCCTGGTCCACATCAGTTCTCATCTGTTGTGTGCCAGGTATGTCTCCACCTCTAATGTATCATCGGTTCTCATCTGTTGTGTGCCAGACACCCATCTGCTTCACCTGCAAGATCTCTCTGTTGCTGCTTCAAGCCCACTTTCATATCTCACCACAGTCACCAGTTCACTGTGAGTATGATCCCTTCATGTGCGCTGTTCATCATCTGACAGTCTGACTCTCTAATGCTCTGACTTTCTGACCCTCTGATGCTCTGACTCTCTGACAGTCCGACTCCCTGACTCTCTGACTCTCTGACAGTCCAACTCTCTGACTCTCTGACTCTCTGATGCTCTGACTCTCTGACAGTCTGACTCTCTGATGCTTTGACTCTCTGACCCTCTGATGCTCTGACTCTCTGACAGTCTGACTCTCTGACTCTCTGACTCTCTGACCCTCTGATGCTCTGACTCTCTGACCCTCTGATGCTTTGACTCTCTAACCCTCTGATGCTCTAACTCTTTGACAGTCCAACTCTCTGACTCTCTGACAGTCTGATGCTCTCACTCTGTGACGGTCTGACTCTCTGACAGTCTGACTCTCTGACAGTCTGACTCTCTGACAGTCTGACTCTCTGACAGTCTGACTCTCTGACAGTCTGACTCTCTGACAGTCTGACTCTCTGACAGTCTGACAGTCTGACTCTCTGACAGTCTGATTCTCTGATGATCTGACAGTCTGACTCTCTGATGCCCTGACTCTCTGACAGTCTGACTCTCTGACTCTCTGACCCTCTGATGCTCTGACTCTTTGACAGTCCGACTCTCTGAGTCTCTGACTCTCTCACAGTCTGACTCTCTGATGCTCTGACTCTCTGACTCTCTAACAGTCAGACAGTCTGATGCTCTGACTTTCTGACTCTGACACTCTAACACTCTGACACCCCATGTCATGATCCATCGATCGTGCCATTGATAGGAAGAGTCTTGGAAAATTCTCGGCTTCTCAGTTTTGTCTCATGTTTCAGGTTCTACGTATCATTCTGTTTGAAGATTCCAGACTGCGCATGAATCACGCAATCGTTGCGACAGACTGACATGCTTGGTTTATACTTAGTTTCTTGCTTACGCATCACCAGAAAATAGTAGGAAAAACACAGAAAAATAGGATTCCTGTAAGATACTTAAGGAGCCAGTAGTTTACCTTGATTCCTCGTTCTAGTTTTGTCTCTTGTCTTGCAATCTAGTTCCATTCTCTTGCCCTTTGCTGAAGGACAAGCAGTCTTACACTTAGGCTCTGCCAAGCTATATTGGCAGCACTTCTCTTGGTGGCTCAAGAAGGCTTTGTCTAGCTAGTAATAGACGACACTCCACTTGGTGGCTCAAGCGTATCCCTGAGGGTATCGAGCCCCTCCCCATTGTACGCAACCCAGTATCGAGCCCAGGCCCTGTGCGAAGACCCAGTAGTCCCCTTTACAACAAAGTGGTAGCGTCACGGACGCAAGCCCACCTCTTGGATCGTGAAACCCCAACAGTCTGACAGTCTGATATTCCAACACTCTATCACTCTGTCACTCTGAGCCTCTGACAGTTGGACTTTCAGATAGTCTGACACCCAGACAGTCCAATGCTCAGACAGTCTGACTGCTGACAGGAATGAGAGAGAAAAAAAATCAAATAGTATCATTTTTGGATAATTAATTAATTGTAGTTTTTTTTTTGTGTTACCTGGACAAACTTAAAATCTGTATATCTGTGTCTGGAGAATTTTAAAATCTGTATTTTTGTGTTATTTTGAACTACTTTACATCTGTACATGGAACATGCAATTGAAAAATTGTTGAATATTTTTCAATGAAAACATATTAAGTCTTTTCTGGATGTGGCCATGGAATGGACTGTGAAAAATGTGTGACAGGGGTGATGGAAACTGACATTAAGTTTATTCAGTGATTATCCATTTTGGATAAATTGTGAAAAGACTTTAAGTTTAAGCTATGTTTTTGTATCAGAACAATTGGTAAACAAACTTTTAATTTTTTTAAGACGTATGAACATTAAGTTTTTTCACAGTATATCTCATGTGATAATCCTTGAATGGACATAAAATCCATTCATGCTATTTTTTGGGGTACAGATTTTGTAAAATTTTTAAGTATTTGTCAGTGCCTTTTCATGATCTTTTCATGGAAAGACAGAATTATGCTTTCAGTGAAGGACGATGGAGAGGTGACAAAACGTGACCCAATCCGGCAAACTCCTTTTCGGACAGCAAAATGTCTGACACATGTTGCCACATTTTGCCACATTTGCCGAAACACCGCCCATTCATCCGTCTGCCAAAACCGACGCTGCCGTCGTGACAATGCGTGACCAAAATTTGCAGAGGTGGGTCCCATCACTCCATGTTGAACGGGTTGAGAAACAAATGAATAAAAATCAGAATCAGGTGTGAGATACATAAAGAATATATGTAGCCCGCCTACGCTTTGAACACAGACACGGCCTCCTCATGATTGTGGAGAATATGCGACTCGCCGAGACGACATTTCGGCTGTTTTAAATTGCGCACTCAGGTTAAACAGGATGGACCCCCTACTACTGGAGACGTTGGACGAAAAAGCACAAGAAAAAGGACCATGTTCGGGTCCAACTTCTCTTGATTCGTACTGTTTGGAAGTCCGAGTCCTCAATGAATTCTACCACGGCAGTCTTAAGTCACTTGACCAGAGGTGGAACAATATTTTGGTCAACTTACAGAGCAGCGTATTCAGTTAGTGGGAATGGGGGTGGGGATGGGGATGGGAAGCCTCTCGAGCAGTCTCTGAAAATCAGGCGTCCCGATGCCCGTCACCTATGGAGCTCAGTGTCAACGTCGGAAATCAGGAAACGTGAGCCTGGAGAGACCCACAGGATCCCATCCAGGGACAGCGGAGAATCCACCAGTGCCGCAGCCCGGATTCGAGCCATGCGTGATGTCGTTGAAGCCCTGGCTGGCGATGCCGTATAGCCAGGGGTTAAGAAAGCCGAGAACTGGCCTGTTCTGTGAAAGCTGATAGTCATTCAGCAGAGAGATTATGCCTGCCACTACCTGTAATTAGCGACTGGCTGAGTACTCGAGGAAAAACGATGCAGAGAGATGGGAGGGAGAAAGACGTACTGGCGCCGAACAGCTCGTGCCATGTATGAGCATATCCTTGTTGTTGAGGATGACCACGAAGCGTGTCGCCTGGGCAGAAACGTCGGGGAAGCCGCGGCTCGAAGCGCTGCACATATTGCAAGTAAGAATAAATCAGGATCGGTCACGTGGGCGAGCGCACTTGTAAAGGCCCGAATGCTGATTGCCGAGTTGCTGGAAGAAACCGAGCACGGCGTCGGTCTGGTAATCCGGGCGTTTAAACACATTCGAGAAGCCCCCGGAGGAGAAAGGCGCAGCAACCTCGATGCGTCCCGTCGTTCCGCCAACGCTGGTGACCCAAGGACCTGAAAATCGTGTCGCGGAGTGGTGAGTGACTGGTATATGAGCCTGTGCACTGCTTGTGAGCGGGGAAAAGCCGCACGTACATGTCGCGGGAAAGATGGGCTGGAATTCGACAACCCCGGACCCGTCATTTTTCTTGCAATCCGCGCCGCCAACACCTGAGTCACCACTCGCGAAGATCACGCTGATGCCGCGAGCGCCGAGCTGCCCAAAAAGTTGGCACACGCTCTTCGCGTAGTCAGGCGGGAAGGTCTGCTCGTTGCCACCGTAAGACGTGCTGATCGTCTGCGGAATGTCTTCCGATCTGATCATTGTGTCGAGCCACCCGAGGAATGGCTCGTTGGTGTTCACCGGTGTGAAGCTGTCAGGGATGAATTCTTCGGCTTGACCACCAATGCTGTAGAAGACATGAGGGGTGGGCCAAGCTATTCCCTGCGTGTATTGCATGTCAAGGTTTGCCTCGAAGCCAGGCTTTTTCGGGTCATATCCACTGTTGTTGATATCAATAACCAAGAAAGTCGGGTCGTTCGCGTCGGAGCGGAATCGTCTCATGAACCTCTTTAGGTCTTTATCACCTACGTACTGCCCGTGGAAGCCCGTAATTCCGATCCTATTCTGTTCCGTTGCTGCGGGCTGGTATGTTACAGAGTTGTACCGCGAGCGAAGGGCCGCTGGAGTGACGCGAACATCACGGGTCGACAGTGCCGCTACTGCCCTACCACGGTGTCCATGTGCTCTTTCCTGCGACGTGAGTGGCGAGCCGAAGTATGTCGTCGGCGCGACCGTCTGCACATGCGCGTGCAACGCAGTAGGGAGAGCGTAGCCGACCGTGCGGAGAATAGTCTCATTCGTCTCGGCGTATCGGTAGAGCTGGTACGACGCGCCGAGGAGTTCGTTGGCTGTCGACACGGGCACCCCGGTCACTGTCAGCCAGTTGCCGCCGTGTGACGTTGAGACATTGGAGGGGGACACGCCGTGGTGCCGAAGCCATGTCTCGATGAGCTTGAGCGTATATGGATGTGGCGCGACGAGCTTGGCGACCTGGTCCTTGGAGAGATACGCACCATATCTAGAACGTAGCAGCGTCACTTGTGTTGGCGGAGGAATGAAAAAGAGAGCGTGCTTTGGATGTTTCGGATTGCTGACCTCATAGATGGTATCTGTGAGGGCGTGCTCGCGATGGGGCTTTAGCGCGATGCAGAGGTCGATCGTGCTACCAACGGGTGGTCGGCCGATGCTCTCCCATTTTCCAGGTATAGTATTCCATCTGTGTTTTGTGTGCATGTGGTTCCAATTTGGCGGGAAGGGCGTAGCGACGCTATCGATGGGCCTCGCGATGACGGCGAGGGCACAGAGCACAGAGAGCCGGTGGTAATGCATAGTTGCCAGCGGCCACCGAGACGGTGCCAATGTTATGAGACGGTTCAGCGAGTTGTGCCAACTTGTGCGCCTGCGACGTGGTGTGGTGTGAGCGTCGTCAGGCGGTGTTGGAGTGGGAGTGGGTGGCGTGAGTCGAGCTAAGTTAGTGAAGAGCGGCAATTCCTGGTGGATCGATGTTTCTACCGAATCATAGTACCGAAAATAATCGACCGCGGGTTGCCAGTGTATATACGCCTAAAGACCTGCTTTACGTCAGATGATATCGCTCTGATACTGATGCCCGAGGTGCATGGGGAGTCCACATATGTGACTTTGACACTTGGGATCGATTACAGCGGGCATTTGTCATCGTGACAGACCGAGAGAAAGTACCAAGGATACTAGTAGTTGGATAGTAGACATTGCGCTGTCCCCGGATTGCCCGGGCCGCCCTGATCGAGTGCGCAGGTTTTGAGGGTGCCACTGAGGGATATAATAAGGCAAGTAATAAGGTCGCATGGGCCTTGTACCGTGTGAGATCTTCTAGAGGACTCGGATTCAGTCGGTTTTGGGGGTCGTTTTTCTTTTGCATCGCTAATGCCGTGCGGCTGTGCAGCCTGATGCATGATGGGGCATGATGGGTAATATGGCCGTCGCATCACTTAACTTCGCTGGAGGGAGTGCCCTCGGTTGCGAATACGTCGCTCCTGGATAGGTAAGGCCGCGCGCCAGTGTGTCGTGCCGGGAAACGCAAGCAGTGGGGCTGCAGGGAACCCTCCCGCCGGGTATGGAGCATAGGGAATGTTCTTCTCTGTTCTGATATGGAATATAAATATGAAGGCGTCCACAATAGGCTATATACTAGGGGAGAACTACCGATGAGCGAAGGTCGAAAACCAAGAGCCTGTCCGGCGGCGAAAGAGGGAGCGGCGGTAGTCGCATGCGACCTCTTTCGTCAGGGTGGGAGAAAGAGGTGGCGTGCGACTGCAAAGGAACTCAGCCGCGTTCCCGAACGCTACTTTTGGTTGCGACAGAGAAATTAATCATTATGTAAATGAGTCACGTATGACTAAGCGTGACCACCACGAAAAGGCATTTCACGGCAGGCAGGAGCGGATAAGTGGAGGGCGAATAAGGGATTGACTAATGTCCAATATATGGACCACTAAGTTGACTTGATTGTCATTGCGAATTATATTAAGATAATGGAATAATTTATAAACCTCTCTTTATGTGTCAGAAAATTATAAATAAAATACTCCAACAATTAGATATTAGTCTATTGCTTAAGAGAGCTCTAATTATTTCCAAGCATATTTACACTTAATTGTTTATGTTGGCTGGTGCCTGACAACTAAGTTTAAATACATTTGGAAATAATCAGAGCTCTCTTGAGCAAGTGGCAAATATCTAATTGTTCGAGTATTTTTATTTATAATTGTCTGACACATAGAGAGAGGTCTACAAATTATTCCATTGTCTTAATACAGTTTACGATAACAGTCAAGTCAACTAAGTGGTCAATATATTGGACATTAATTGACCCCTTAGTTGACTATAAGCGGATTCCACTTACCTGCTCCTGCCCACCGTGTTTGTGTGCATAGCGCCACATACACAATCAAGTACACAATCCTGCTGCTTCTCTACACGCAAATATGCCCGAGACTCAATCTGATCAGCTTGCTGTTTTCACCATGTGCTTCACTGTTGTTGCCAGCTATTTGCTCTTGTCTGTACGTACGGACTCACACGATTGATAGATAAGGAAGGAACCTTCTAGATAGTTCTAGACTTCGCTTAGTAGTTTACGCTTACTCGCTGTATTAGGTTTTACTCAGCAAGATAAGGCATCGCGTCAGCGCCATGACTAGTGCATCAGTCAGCACAATAGATAGCGCTATTATTAGACACGACGCGTCAGCTCCTGAGTCATGGAGTCTTACTGTACACTTAGTAATAGTGTTCAGACTCAATTCAAGCTCAGCCACAGTAGCGTATATAAACCCTCCTGTAGCGTCCTGAGTGGAACCAACTTGTCCTCTTGGTTCTCCACTCAGGTGCGCATCTCCTTGTACTCCTTACTCCTTACCAATCTAACTTGTCCTCTTGGTTCTCCACTCAGCGTACCACGGCGTGACCTTGACATCTTGAGTTCTTGTATAAAGACTCTGAGTTGACTGTCCCTCCGCTGTGACTGTGCGTTAGCGCGTGATTTATCTCCGCGCCAGGCTTGGGCTGCAAGATCTGTGCTTGGGTTTTCTTTGTGATTTGAGAAGGTTCCGTTACACACATCTCGGCTAAGGGGCCAGGTGTAACGCCACCACTGCGTTAGTCCGACTTGGACATGAAAGGGCGTTTCATGACTTAGCCGGATGTCTCTTCGAGGTCACGTGACCTGATCACGGGATGCACGGCATCTACGGGCACGTGATTTGAGTGTACACTAGGGCGAGCCGAGCCACTAGGTGATCTGATAATCGATGAAGACGACTTGCTCTGAAAGAGACAAGCGAAGCGCGCGTAGAGAGACAAATAGAAGTGGTGGATTGAAGAAGACCAAGATGGCGTATCTTGGTCTTATCGAGCCACTATTTATACATGTACGAGGTAGCTTTAAAGCTCCTCTTGAACTCGTGTGACTAGTAGCATAAGTAGCTCGAACCCTACTACCACTACCCTAGGAATGAGTCATGCCCCGTTGGCATGTGATTCTACTGTCTGTGCTGACTGATACGACTGTCCATGACACATTACTACTTACTAACGAGGTCATAACCGTAAGTAAGAGTCCACTTCTCCCGTACCGTGACACCAGGACTCGATCAACGAGCTTCTGATCGGCCATGATGGCCGATTCCATAATGAACTAGGTCTAAACAAGCATGTCTTCAGGCGATTGATCTCTGTGCTCGCAAGGGATGCTGGTTTGCGCGCTACTCGGCTTGTCTCAGTTGAAGAACAGTTGGCAATATTTCTCCATTATGCACGGCGTGGATTGTCCAACCGAGCGCACCAAAACCCAGCGCATTTCAGCAGGTCACGGGATGACGAATATAGCGACGTCGGTGGACAGTGCCGCCGAAACGCTCGCTGGGGCCTTGGCTGATGTGGCCAAGAGCATGAGCTCGGCCTCCGCTTCGGATGCCCACACGCTGGTCGGGGCCTTGACAGGAGTGGTCAACGCCATCCGACCTCCCACCCCTCAGCTACTTCTAGCGCCACCGACATTCGCACCGCCGCCATCAACATTATCGAAGACGAAGAGGGCTTCTCCGACAACGACCTCGCCTGCGCCGCAAATTGTATCATTGCAAGCGCAGAGCTTGCAGGTACTTACGTCGCGATCAGGTCCCGAGGTGCGCGCAAAGCTCTCATTCAGGGCGCGATGGAAAAGTTCCGGGGTCTCAAGTAACGGTGGGTTCTTAGACACACGCAAAAGCACGTAAAAAAATGTACATTATCGTCTGTTACTGTAATCCACGCGTGCCTCAGTTGTTAATCAAAAGTCGTACATGCAACAATGAAACGATACGAGTGATATTACATAATAATTTATTTGTGTCACGTCTATGCGACTCAGAAAGAGAGAGGTCAGAAACGACACTCTAGAGTCGTTTCTCACTTTTGGCAGGGCGGTCGCTTACGACCGTGATCGCCTCCGGTTGAGATAGTCACGCCGGACACCCCCATTGCGGGAACCGGCACCAGTGAGAATGCATTCTCACATTTGGCTGGTGCCGCGAGCGACCATTTCGCCGCCGGACAGGCTCCAAGACTTTCCACTGGCAAGTCGACCGAAGAAGGTCGCGGCGCGGTTGTGACGTGGGAAAACCGCGAACTACGACATTGCACGGATAGGGCTCCTGGTATTCGTAGACTCACCACATGCATGTCGCAAAAAGTACGCAACATGCTGTACGAGGTTCATCGGAACTGTTTGTGAAAGTTGATATACTGAACGAGTGACATTGTGACAACATCGTATTTAACCCAATCGATATCGTGATCTGTGGCCGGACGAGTAGATAAAGACAAAATACGTAGCCCGCCTATGCTTTGAACGCGGACACGGCCTCATTGTGGTGTATATGTGACTCGCCGAGACAACATTCCGGCTGTTGTCACTCGCGCACTCAAGTTAATCAAGATGTATTTCCCACTGGAGACGTTGGACGGAAAAGATCCATGTCCGGGTCCAAGTTCCATTGATTCGTACTGTTTGGAAGTCCGAGTCCTCAAGGAATTCTACCACGGCAGTCTTGAGTCACTTGACCAGAGGTGGAACAACATTTCGGTCAACTTACTGAGCAGCGTATTCAGTTAGTGGGAATGGGGGTGGGGATGGGGATGGGAAGCCTCTCGAGCAGTCTCTGAAAATCAGGTGTCCCGAGGCCCGTCACCTATGGGGCCCAGTGTCAACGTCGAAAATCAGGAAACATGAGCCTGGAGAGACACACAGGATCCCATCCAGGGACAGCGGAGAATCCATCAGTGCCACAGCCCGGATTCGAGCCAGACGTGATGTCGTTGAAGCCCTGGCTGGCGGTGCCGTATAGCCAGGGATTGAGAAAGCCGAGGACTGGCCTGTTCATTGAAAGCTGATAGTCATTCAACAGAGAGACTATGCCCGCCACGACCTGTAGGTTAGCGGCTAGCTGAGTACTCGAGGGAAGACGATGCAGAGAGATGGGAGGGGGAGAGACGTACTGGCGCCGAACAGCTTGTGCCCGATGTTCGCGCTACCCCATCGTTGAGGACGATCGCGAAGCGTACCGCCTGCGCAGAAACGTCAGGGGAGCCGCGGCTCGAAGCGCTGCACAAATTGCAAGTAAGAATAAATCAGGATCGGTCACGTGGGCGAGCGCACTTGTAAAGGCCCGAATGCTGACTGCCAAGTTGCTGGAAGAAGCCGAGCACGGCGTCGGTCTGGTAACCCGGGCGTTTAAAAACATTCGAGAAGCCCCCGGTGGAGAAAGGCGCGGCAACCTCGGGGCGTCCCATCGTTCCTCCAACGCTGGTGACCCAAGGACCTGCAAAATGTGTGGCGGGGTGATGAGCGACTGGTATCTGAGCCTGTGTACTGCTTGTGAGCGGGGAAAACTCGCAGCCACACGTACATGTTGCAGGGAAGAGGGGCTGGAATTCGACAACACCGGACCCGTCATTTTTCTTGCAGTCCCCGCCGCCAACACCTGAGTCACCACTCGCGAAGAGCATGCTGACGCCGCGGGCGCCGAGCTGGCCGAAAAGTTCGCACACACTCTTCGCATAGTCAGGTGGGAAGGTCTGCTCGTTGCCACCGTAAGACGTGCTGATCGTCTGCGGAATGTCTTCTTGTCTGATCATTGTGTCGAGCCACCTGAGGTATGGCTCGTTGGTGTTCACCGGTGTGAAGCTGTCAGGGATGAATTCTTCGGCTAGACCGCCAATGCTGTAGAAGACATGAGGGGTGGGCCATGCTATTCCCTGCGTGTATTGCATGTCGAGGTTTGCTTCCGAGCCGGGCATTTTCGGATCGTATCCACTGTCGTTGATATCGATTACCAGGAAAGTCGGGTTGCGAGCGTCGGAGCGGAATAGTCTCATGAACTTCTCTAGGTCTTCATCGCCTACGTACTGTCCTTGGAAGCCCGTAACCCCGATCGTGTTCTGATGCGTTGCTACGGGCTGGTAGGTTGCCGAGTTGTACAGCCTGCGAAGGAACGACGGAGTGACGAGACCGCCACGGGTCGACAGCGCCGCGACCGCCCTACCACGGTGTCCACGTGGTCTTTCCCGTGGCGTGAGCGGCGAGCCGAAATATGTCGTCGGCGCAACCGTCTGCACGTGCACGTGCAACGCAACGGGGAGAGCGTAGCCGACCGTGCGGAGAATAGTCTCATTCGTCCCAGCGTATCGGTAGAGCTGGTACGATGCGCCGAGAAGTTCGTTGGCTGTCGACACGGGCACCCCGGTCACTGTCAGCCAGTTGCCGCCGTGCGACGTTGAGACATTGGAGGGGGACACGCCGTGGTGCCGAAGCCAGGTCTCGACGAGCTTGAGCGTATATGGGTGTGGAGCGACAAGCTTGGCGACCTGCTCCTTGGAGAGATATGCGCCGTATCTAGAACGTAGAAGCGTCACGTGTGTTGGCGGAAGAATGAAACAGAGAGCGTGCTTTGGATGTTTCGGGTTGCTGACCTCGTGGATGGCGTCTGCGAGGGCGTGCTCGCGGTGGGGCCTTAGCGCGATGGAGAGGTCGATTGTGGTGCCAACAGGTGGTTGGCCGATGCTCTCCCATTTTCCAGGTATAGCATTCCATCTGTGCTTTGTGTGCATGTGGTTCCAATTTGGTGGGAAGGGCGTAGCGGTGCTATCGAGGGGCGTTGTGATGACGGTGAGGGCACAGAGCACAGAGAGCCTGAGGTATTGCATAGTTAGAAGAGGCCACCAAGACGGTGGTACGGGAGGGTTCAGCGAGTTTGTGCGGCACTTGGGACGTGGTGCGGTATGAGTCGTGTGACAGTGTTGCTGTGGGAGTGGGAGGCGTGAGTCGAGCTAGTTAAGAGCGGCAATTCCTGGGGGATTCGATGTGTCTACCGATAATAGTCCGCCGCGGGTGTACATACGCCTAAAGACCTGCTTGGCATCAGATGATATCACTCTGATGTAGATAGTTAAGCGGGTATAGGGTTGTTCGACAGAGTCGACCCAAGGGGAAGTGTAGATAGAGGTGATAGATAAGATGATAGGAAACACTGAAGCGCACGGGAGCACGGACGCGGCGGACGCAGACGGAATTGTTAGAGCGGAGGTGAAGACATAAACGAGATGTGTATTTTCCGTAATCAACCATAGACCAGAGCCGTCAGGCCCAGCTACTACGGGCCGGACGTACACTCTAATATATCTCTGCAGGACAAGTAAATGAAGCCAAGTGCACCAGTGACATGGCACTCCTTCAGTGCCCAAATGTGTGCCTCTGTCGCTTCAACGTAGACGGTCTGAGTCGAAGCGAGGAATGAGCAAAGGCTTAGAGCATCCTATTAGTCTTTGCGCGAGCGGACAGGGCGGCACGTGCTCATTCTTTTCCTTCATCTGTCCTCCCATATTCTCAGCCGGTTCAAAGAGCCGTGTCTTTCTATTTTCGCCCACCCACCACTCCCTTTGTTCTCCAAAAAACGCCAATGGGTAGATGAAACAGCGGTTTTTGATCCCTCGATCGTCGGCGCGCCTCGGGTTGTTCCCACCCGCCCATCGCGACCTCGCCTCGGACACAGAATCCCCAGTTTTTTCGATCGAGAAGCACTTCGTGCTTCCGCCCAGTCTCTTCTAGCTCGCCACATAGCTATTTAATCACGCATTCCCATGTACATGCTCTCCCTTCTCGCTGTCTTCTGTATACCCCCAGCTATTGAGTAACACGAGGCGTGCTTTTCATTCGTCACCCCTCCCCGTGTCTGCGCGCCGGATTCCCTTCGCCACCATGCCACACTTCCTCAACCGGCGCCACACGGGCATGCTCCCGCGGAAAGCCAGAGTAAGCGACCCGCAAAGAAATCCTCTTAAGGGATGGCAGAAGGGTCCCGCGGCGATTAGTTTCGCCGCAGGGACCACATGGAGCTGGAGAAGCGCAGCAAGCCCCCCGAATGTGGATTGTGCCGCCAGGAGCACCTGTGGGAGCGTGCCAGCTGGGTATCAGGCTGAGCGCATCAGGGAAAACTTCCCGAGGTAATTGGCGATACACTGAAGTGATAGTGAAAATTGAGCGATAATTATGAGATCAGAGATAACGCGATAACGTTCTGATAATCCCGATAAGAATTATTATTATTATTATTATTATTTGTTTTTGACCGATTTATACCCCGATAAGAATAATTACAATGATGTGATAACTACCTCCCTAACTCGTCCGTTATAAATTCCGCTTCTCTGCACGCCCTCACCTCTGCACCTTGGCTAATCGAGCAGGTCTGACTAGATTAGGTCGGTTCGTGAGTCGGGAAAATAAGGAAAATATACTATTTTTGATATTCAGGCTGGCTCAGCCAGGAACGACCCGCCTGAAATCTTCTCGAATCTCGTCCTCAGCTTCAGCTCGAACTTCAAGCTTGAAGCTTAGTGTGTCTACCTGAGAGACGACTGGGGCTTTCAGAAAGAACTACCACTCGCTGGTACAGTCCTCCTCCAGCCCTTCTCGCTTCCCTCACCCCGTCATCACCCCCTGCCATCTCTCCCCTCACGGTCCTCGCCTACACGCAGTTGTACGGAACCAAGTCCGTGTGAGTTCGCAAGCGGAGAGAATTCCGCGGGGATTAGAGATGAGGTTATAGAGATGAGGGAGTTCGGGGCGAGAGGTAAGCCTGTGAACCGAGAACGCTAAAATCGCGTGGTAACGAGTTAAAGAGAGTCGACGGATAGAGACGATACGGGCGAGGCGAAAAGAGGGGAAGTGAAAGCGTCGAAACGCGAGATAGGTAGGAATGGTGATGGCTAAGACGGCGCGGACGATGTCCGTCGTTCTACGGCTATATTGGCGAAAGGCTGGGGATGCTCCCAAGTTCGGGTTCGGATGGGTAAGGCGCAAGAGTGTCCGAGGTCGCCGGCTCGTGTCGAGGCTTCAGAAGCGGACGACGTCGAGGACAGCGGCTCGAACATCGCAGAGAGGACCAAGGACGGGTCAGTTGGCTAGGGCGATGGCGGGGACTTATTCTTAGGCTGGGTTCCATGGCGACGCGATACGAGGACTCAAATTCTAGGAGCGGACAGGTGAGAAGAACGGTGAACATTCTTGAGTCAAGATGGACGGTTTTAGACACGCGAACCTGTAATAACGTGTTCCGAGACTAAGTCGAACGTGTAGTAAGGGGGAGGGGAACGTACGAAGTAGTCCGAGTGGGGTACGGGACAACAGACATGAGAGAAAGGGATATGGGCACGAACACGAGTCATGCAAACAACGGATGTCTAAGCAAAGGGAAGGGATGGAAAGAGGCCACATGAACAAAAGAAAATGAGATACAATGACGCACGATAATTCCATCCTCTCCCGAGTCCGACGACGGGTGCGACGGTCCGCACGTTCTCCAACGGCGTCTTGAAGGTGGCCAAGGGGAGCCGACAAGGTGGTTTGACGCAAGACAAGAACTGGTAAGGTGAAACAGGAAGGAGCTTCGTGGTGGTCGACACTAGGACGGGCGATGCGACGAAAGCCAGAGCGGGGGGGAGCCTCCGGGGCGAGGCCATCTTGTGACATCGAGAAGGTGTCCGGGGTCGAGACGGTGGGTGATACGAGAGAGAGACGATGGCGTGGAAGAGAACGACGAGGTAGAGACGAGGCAGAAGGCGACAAGGCAGAAACGTTGCGATGTGCGGAGCTTCTGAGTTCGAAAACCGGCTGGTCCGCGCGTACGACTTTGTGGTGCTCCTCATCTCGGGGATATCGAAACCACATTCCTCTATGAGGGCTGAGGCCTGAGGCCTGAGGACTTTTCAAACTTTGTGCATTCATCGATCGGATAGAAACGCAGAACTTACATCGTCGAGCGGATATTATGTGTCATTTCCGTTTCCTTAATCCAGCCAGGATCTCCTACACGCCTTAAATTGCAAGTATTTTGCTAGACAGTGGCATCACGCTTGCAGCCGTCCGTCATGCGTCATGGCGCAAATCTGCGGTCACTTTTCTTCTTTTGGAGGGAACTTACAAAACGAGGCTCAAACCTCCGTAGACTCCACTTGACTTGGATTGTCACTCTTGCAGGGTATTTCTTCTTCCAGGGAGATCGTTGATATTCAACTTTACCTTCGCGAAATCTCTCGTACGGGTTTGTCGCCTGAGGCTTTGGTAGATGCTGTGTCCGGGATACCCGGGCCCCAGCTTCAATCACTCTCACTCGCTCGTTCGACGGCTCAAAATAGTTCAAGTTGTTTTTTGTGTAGTCAGTTTTCGGCTTTTCTGTCATGTGGTGGATCTACGCATCTGTAAGACGCGACCATCAAGTGGACAGGATGCCAGCAACCGTAAACATTGGCTGAGGCTTATCCGCTGATTCAGTGGTGCAAAGTGATTCTATGTAGCTGGCGACCACATGACAAACGTCGTGCGTGCTTTGCAACTATCAGACGAGCGGCGCGACACCGTGCTACCTACTCTGCACAAACTCTGCGTGCGGGAGCCTGAGTCGCGTTGTGCGCCTTTGTGGGACGCCGTAATTCCATTCATCCACTCATGCAGGCTCTCCGGTCGTTTCATAGCGGTTGAATATGGACGACCATGGATCAACGAACGAATAGGTACGACGTGTGCATGTGCCAGCACCCCACGCTAACTTGCTTTAAGCAGGACCTTCTTCTCATCAAGCAACGATTGAGATGCTAACACCCTTCTGAACATATTTCTTCACTTTCTGAGTAGCTCTTCACAAGATTGGCCAACGTGCACGTGTCCCAAATATGCCGACAGATCATATTTACCTCGCCAGTGGGTCTAGCCTACGCTTTGAACACGGACACGGCCTCATTGTAGCGTATATGCGACTCGCCGAGACGACATTTCGGCTGTTGTTACTTGCGCACTCAGATTAATCGGGATGGACCTCCTACTAGAGACGTTGGACAGAAAATGGCCATGTTCGGGCCCGAGTTCTCTTCATTCGTACTGTTAGGAAGTCTGAGTCCTCGAAGAATGCTACCGCGGCAGCCTCCAGTCACTTGACTGGAGGCAGAACAGCTTTTCGGTCCACTTACTGAGCAGCGCAATTAGTTAGTGGGGATGGGAAGCCTCTCGAGCAGTCTCTGAAAATCAGGCGTCCCGAGGCCCGTCACCTAAGGAGCCCGGTGTCAACAAATGAAGAAACATGAGCATGGAGAAACACACAGGATCCCATCCAGGGACAGCGGAGAATCCATCAGTGCCGCAGCCCGGATTCGAGCCAGATGTGATGTCGTTGAAACCCTGGCTGGCGGTGCTGTATAGCCAGGGGTTGAGAAAGCCGAGCACTGGTCTGTTCATTGAAAGCTGATAGTCATTCAGCAGAGAGATTATTCCCGCTACGACCTGTGAGTTAGCGGCTAGCTGAGTACTCGAGGAAAGACGATGCAGAGAGAGGGGAGAGGGAAAGACATACTGGCGTCGAACAGCTCGTGCCATCCACGAGCTTAAGCTCATCGTCGAGGAAGATCACGAAGTCTATCGCCTGTGCAGCAACGTCGGGGTGGCCGCGGCTCGAAGCGCTGCACAGATTGCGATAAGGATAAATCAGGATCGGTCACGTGGGCGAGCGCACTTGTAAAGACCGGAATGCTGGTTTCCAAGTTGCTGGAAGAAACCGAGCACGGCGTCGGTCTGGTAATCCGGGCGTTTAAAAACATTCGAGAAGCCGCCGGAGGAGAGAGGCGCTGCAACCTCGGGGCGTCCCATCGTTCCTCCAACGCTGGTGACCCAAGGACCTGCAAATCGTGTGGCGGAGTGGTGAGCGACTGGTGTCCGAGCGTATGTACTGCTTGCGAGCGGGGAGAAGCCAAACGTACATGTCGCAGGGAAGATGGGCTGGAACTCGACAACCCCGGACCCGTCGTTTTTCTTGCAGTCCCCGCCGCCAACACCTTCGTCACCACTCGCGAAGAGTATGCTGACTCCGCGGGCGCCGAGCTGGCCGAAAAGTTCGCATACGCTCTTCGCATAGTCAGGTGGGAAGGTCTGCTCGTCGCCACCGTAAGACGTGCTGATCGTCTGCGGAATGTCTTCTTGTCTGATCATTGTGTCGAGCCACCCGAGGTATGGCTCGTTGGTGTTCACCGGTGTGAAACTGTCAGGGATGAATTCTTCGGCTAGACCGCCAATGCTATAGAAGACATGAGGGGTGGGCCACGCCATTCCCTGTGTGTACTGTATGTCGAGGTTTGCCTCCCAGCCAGGCTTGTTCGGGTCGTATCCACTGTCGTTGATATCAATGACCAGGAAATTCGGATCGTTCGCGTCGGAGCGGAAATGTCTCATGAACTTCTCTAGGTCTTCATCGCTTACGTACTGCCCGTGGAAGCCCGTGACCCCGATCCTATTCTGTTCCATTGCTGCGGGCTGGTATGTTACCGAGTTGTACAGCGAGCGAAGGATCGCCGGGGTGACGAGACCATCACGGGCCGACAGCGCGGCCGCTGCCCTACCACGGTGTCCACGTGCTCTTTTCCGCGGCGTCAGCGGGGAGCCGAAATACGTCGTCGGCGCGACCGTCTGCACATGCACGTGCAACGCAGCGGGGAGAGCGTAGCCGACAGTGCGGAGAATAGTCTCATTCGTCCCGGCGTATCGGTAGAGCTGGTACGACGCGCCGAGGAGCTCGTTGGCTGTCGACACGGCCACCCCAGTCACCGTCAGCCAGTTGCCGCCGTGTGACGTTGAGACATTGGAGGGGGACACGCCGTGGTGCCGAAGCCAGGTCTCGACGAGCTTGAGGGTATATGGGTGTGGCGCGACGAGCTTGGCGACCTGGTCCTTGGAGAGATATGCGCCATATCTGCAACGTAGCAGCGTCACGTGTGTTGGCGGAGGAATGAAAAAGAGAACGTACTTTAGATGGTTCGGATTGCTGACCTCGTGGATGGTGTCTGTGAGGGCATGCTCGCGGTGGGGCTTTAGCGCGATGGAGAAGTCGATTGTGGTGCCAACAGGTGGTTGACCGATGCTCTCCCATTTTCCAGGTATAACATTCCATCTGTGTTTTGTGTGCATGTGGTTCCAATTTGGTGGGAAGGGCGTAGCGGCGCTCTCAAGGGGGGTCGTGATGACGGTGAGGGCACAGAGCACAGAGAGCCGGAGGTAATGCATAGTTAGAAGAGGCCACCAAGACGGTGGTATGAGAGGGTTCAGCGAGTTTGTGCGGCACCTTGGACGTGGTGTGGTGTGAGCGTGGTCAGGCGGTGTTGCAGTAGGAGTGGGAGCCAGCCGGGCCAGTTAAGAGTGGCAACTCCTGGCGGATCGATGTTTCTACCGATGATGGTCCGCCACGGGTTGCTACATACGCGCAAAGACCTGCTCGGCATTAGATGATATCCCTCTGATACCGATGCCCGAGACGCACGGGGAGTCCACATATATCTCTGCAGGACAGTGAACAGGACAAGTGAACGAAGTAAAGTGCAACCACCAGTGGCATGGCACTCCTTCGGTGCCCAAATGTGTGTCTCTATCGCTTCAGCGAATCCTCTTAAGGAGGGTCCTGCGACGATTGGTTTCGTCGGGGAGGACAACATGGAGCCGGAGAAGCGCAGCTAGCCCCGAAAGGGGATTGTGCTGCCAGGAGCACCTGTCGGAGCGTGCCAGCTGGCCATAAGGCTGAGCGGAAGCCCTTCCTTCTCCCCACTCGTGCTTTCCCTCCATGCAACCAGTCCGAGTTTTCTCGAGACTGGTAGGCGTCCTAAATGGCCTCAGGAGGGTAGCGGTAGCCCCCTTTTCCCAAGCCCGAAATCGCTACTGACCCCCTCTTTACCCTGCCTCAGGGCATATTGGTACTGGCCCCTATCCTCGGAGACGGGCGGCAGATGGACGCACCATGTGGGATGCCCTTCTCACCTTCTCACATGGAGACTAGGCATTGTGCCATCAAGCGTAGTCCGTCCAACCTTCTGACAAGAGGGTGAGGCAGCGCCGCGGTCCCGGGGGATCGGTGTGGAGGCCGAGCGTAAAATGCTTGGCAAGGTTATATGTCAGGTCGGCATTTCGACAACGGACCCCAAACAATTGTAAATATAGACAAATAGAGTGTTGCAGATTGCGGATTTCAAGTTTACAATTAAGGGCCTGTCCGGCAAAAAGAATCCGGCCCCAGGGTGCAAAGTGATAACGCAATACCCCGGGTGGGGTAATGAGGTCCCATGGAGTAACAGAAATGTCTGCTCTCAGTCTCCGAACGCCTCTCAGCCCCAAAAGAACACAACGTTTTTTAATCGTCACATGCGATGACAAAGTGTCGCATTGCGTGACTGTTATCAAAGCTACATGTGTTGGACACGGCCGTGCAGGTCTCCGCTTGCTCAGGCTGTGAGGTGTTGTAGGTGTATCCACTACAGTTGCAGGAACGTCGGAGTCGAATCTCTAAGGTTGCGTGCAAGTGCGGTGAGCTCATGAACAGAAATGATGAACTGCATAGAGCTCAACCTGGTCGGGTGATTGAAAGAGTGCGCAAGCAGACATGCATGCTCTCGCGCGGCCTGTAACTTCCCATAGGTTGACGTTGTGGACGGGAATACGTCGTGTCTGAACCGTTAAGACTGCAGATAAGTGCATCACGGTCGGGAACGCAGACACGAACTACCAAGTGAACTACACTGTACTGGCAGGCTGAAGCAAAATTAATCTGGGTTTTGTGGTCACAGTCACGCTTCGGGCGGCGTTGGGGCAGAGAACCGAAAGAGATAAATGGGTATTTTCATTGCCCCGATTTGATAGGGCTGCTCCAAGGAGCCTCATTGCCAACCCCTCGGAGCAACGTGCACCGAACAGCAAGTTTGCCCCCCGGCGCACAGTAGGGGCAACTTTTTTTTTGGCAGGTGCGCGGCGGGGCAACGGGTGCGCCGGACAGGCCCTAACATACGACGACAAGCAAGGTCCCGGTCGACACCTAGTTCCTAATTTGGATGTAATTCGCCTTTGCTGTGCAACGTCCTCAAACAGGTCCTCCCAAATACTGTACAGAAGTAATCCCTCTTCTCGATGTCGCTTCGATCACGGTCTGCCCTCCAACATCTCCAACTGTTGGTGCTCGCCACAGCATAGCACAGGTTTGCATTTCGACAATCTTCCGGCACTACCGCACACATTAACTGAAGCAACACTTGAGTCTCAATCCTCAACGGTGGCGCCCATCGGCATAATGGGATTGGCAGCGGGGGTGGCATCTGCACAAGCTACTCAGAGCTGGTGGAGGGTGAGAGTGAGGCGAGCACCCTCCACAAGCGCTCACCACCATCTCTCCAGCTCAGGCTTGTGCTCGGCGTAACTTTGGTTTCTTTGCAAGTTGAGAGTGGTGCAGACTCTTTCATCGCAAAGTTGGTCGGCCGCCAAAGGACCTCCGAGCCAGAGTCTGCGGCGGCCCACTCTAGTTGTGGTCTTGGCGCTATGGTTGTTGGAGTTGAGTCAGTTGGCAATGGGCTGATGTTCAGGTTGTTGATGAGGGACAAAAAGGGAATGGGGCTGTACATATGCACATACGTATATACACGTCCCCTCTCATCTAGTCAAATACCGCTAATGCCTATGTTTTGTAAAATATAAATATAGATTCCCCGCTTGTGCTGCACAGGACGTCATTTTAGGTTCTCTCAGCTCTCGTCATGCTCAGCCCAGATGCCCTACATCCAGTGCAAAGGCAACGCCGGCTGTGTCTTGATGTCCTCTATCGTGTCCTTGCCTAAAATGGGCCTCTTCGCCAGATCCGGAGCCAATGAGCACGTTGCTCAACATGCGAGGCGCACGGTTTTCACAGTTGCTTGCACCACAGAGATGCTGCGACATGCTCACCGTGACAACACGGCACGTGTCCATATCGTAACTTACCATATATAGATAGAGGGCCCTAGAAGATAAAATCCTTGATACTTATAAAATCTCAACGGATGTATAGCACTTCCTTTCGGGGCACCAAAAATCCGACATGACGTTGCCGTACTTATTGTCTGAAGCGACGACGACAGCCTTCTTCGTATTACGACCTTTCTGATTACTCCTTCTGTTCACTGTGCTAGTCTACCTTCAAGTCACAGCCTGCCAGTGAGCTAGCGGTGCATATGTTACTAGCCCGCTCGGCAATTTAATGTGCACAGCAGTCCGTCGCTTGGTCCGTCCGTCCCACTGGCACAGGTCAGTAACTTATGGCGAATGAGCCCGTTCACCATCCCCAGACCTTGATTGGCTAGTGCAATGACTTCGAGTATGCTCATGTTCTATATAAGGACTCGGATACGCTGGAAATAGCTGGTCGCCAGTGCCTCATTGATTTCCCCCTTATGGGCCCTCCAAAGTAGATCTGGCGTCTTTATTTTTCTGCCGCGGGTGACAGCTGTATATCACGGATCTCCCAATAGATGTGCCCGTAGCCGACACTTATCGCCCCCTCAACCCGTTACCACGGCAAGCGAATGCCCTGGGAAATGCAAAGGAAAAGGTATGTCTTTCGCAGGGCGCCTGCGCCGCCGCCCGCTAACTTGTTCCCTTTCTCGACAAGTGACTATGGGGAAGCTTTCCGACAAGGCGCTTCTGAAGATATTTCGTTATTACCTAGATGCTTCTCCACGCCTTTGGCCTAGGCTTGTGCAAACATGTCACAAGTGGCGACGTATTGTATATGCGTCTCAGCAGGTTTTAAATCTCCAACTGTTCTGTACGCATGGAACGCCGGTCTCGAAGACTCTAGATTACTGGCCCACCCTGCCTATCGTCGTGAACTTCGGAGGATCTCCAGCGCTCGGTCCCCTGGCTCCCGAGGATGAGGACCATATAATGGCCGCACTAAGGCAGTCGGATCGTGTTTGCTCTATCAGCCTCACCATCACAAGCTCGCTTTTGGAAACGTTTTCTGTCATCGAGGGGCCATTTTCAAAACTGGAAGATGTCGTCCTTCTGTCCAGAGATAGCATGCAGCTGACTCTGCCCAACACTTTTCGGTGGGGCCCACGCCTCCGTAGTCTCCACTTGATCAAGATCGTCTTTCCCGTACTCCCACTGCTTCTTCATTCTTCCAGGAACCTTGTAGATCTTCGACTTCACGAAGTTCTCAATATTTGGCATGTTTCACCATCAATGCTCGCGACTGCCTTGTCCGGGATGGCCCAGCTTCAATCACTTTCACTCCATTTCCTTTCTGTCGCCAATCACATTACCTTTCCCTTCCCATCTGGTAAACGCATTATTCTCCCTGCTCTAACCCGTCTTGATCTTCGAGGAACCAACGCGTATTTAGAAAGCCTTGTGGCTGGAATCGATGCTCCTGGTCTCATGGATATCTCAATCACGTTCTTCGATATGTACATCCTCGACATATCCAAACTCCGCATCGACCGGATAGGAATGCATAAATCACATCGTCGGGCAGATATTCTATCCTCTGAGCGTGCCATTTCTATTTCCTTAACCCAGCCAGGAGCTCCTACGCGCCTTAAACTGCAAGTACTTTGCAATACACTACGCTCGCAGTCTCTCTTCATCAGTCTAGTTTGTCGTCATTTTTCGGCTTTCCTTTGTTGTGTGGAGGACCTACGCATCAGCACGGCGCGACCATTAAGTGGGCAGGACGACGGCAACCGTTAACAATGGCTGGGGCTAATCCGCCGATTCAGAGGTGCAAAATGGTTCCATTTAACCGGCGATGACTCGACAAATGTCGTGGGTGCTTTGCAACTATCAGACGAACGGCACGAAACTGTGCTACCCGCCCTGCACAAACTTTGCATACGGGAGCCTGAGCTGCGTTATGCGCCTTTACGAGAGGCCATAGTACCGTTCATGCACTCATGCAGGCTCTCCGGTCGTTTCATAGCTGTGGAATTTGAACGTCCATGTATCAACGAAGTTAGTAAAACAGGTACGACGTGTGCATAGTGCCAGTAGTACCCCACGCTAACTTGCTTTAAGCAGGACCTTTGTCTCACCGAGCAACGAGTGAGGTGCTCTTCGACGACATCCTTCTGAAAATGTTTCTTCACTTTCTGGATGGTTCTTCACAGGATTGGCCAACGCTCGTACACGTGTCTCAAAGATGACGACAGATCATATTTACCTCACCAGTGGGTCTAGATCTTCGACCCCATTGTACATACGGAACGCCGGTCTTGAAAACCACAGACTGTTGGCCATCCTTCCCTCTCGTCGTGAACTATGCAGGATCTCTCATACTCGATCCCCCTGCTTCTGAGGATGAGGAAATTGACAATATCATGGCCGCACTGAAGCAGTCTGATCGTGTTAGCTCTATCAGCCTCACCGTCACTAGCTCGCTCCTGGAACAACTTTCCCACAATCCCTGAGCCATTTTCGAAACTAGAAAAACTCAACCTTCTTTCCCGAGACAACATGCAGCTGACCCTGCCCAGCGCCTTTCGATGGGGCCCTCGTCTCCGTAGTCTTCACTCCACCAGGGTTGCCTTTCCCTCGTTCCTGCAACTTCTTTCACTCTCACAGGACATCGTGGATCTTCATCTCCACGAAATTCCTAGGGTTGGTTGTTTTTCTCCAGAAGCGTTCGCAAATGCCTTGTCCAGGATAACCCAACTCCGAAAACTATCACTCCATTTCCTTTCCCTCCCCCCACGCCTGTAACTACCTCAGCTTACCTCCATCATCAAGGGAACGCGTTGTTCTCCCTGCTCTCACCTGCCTCAAATATCGAGGAACTAGCAAGTACTTGGACAGTCTTGTAGCCAGAATCGATGCCCCTGGTCTCGGGGATATTGATATCACATTCTTCAGCCAACCTACCATGGATGCTTTGCAACTTGGTCGATTCATCGACCGGATAGGAATCCAGAAGCCAAATCGTCGAGCGAAGATTCGAATCTCCAACCGTGCCATTTCCATCTGCTTTACTCAGCCAGCAGCCCCTACGCGGATTGAGTTGCGAATTTCATGCGAACAGTTGGACTGGCAACTGTCCTCTATGGCCCAAATTTGCAATCAATTCTCTACTTTCCTATTACGTGTAGAAGATCTAGACATCGAAACAACAAAACCGGCCACTGGGGAGGATATCATGGATGGT
This sequence comes from Lactarius akahatsu, assembly GCA_021524915.1. Classification (NCBI taxonomy): domain Eukaryota; kingdom Fungi; phylum Basidiomycota; class Agaricomycetes; order Russulales; family Russulaceae; genus Lactarius; species Lactarius akahatsu. The sequence goes on along the minus strand of JAKELL010000016.1, from coordinate 70,596 downwards.
GGACAATGGCTAGTGCTTTTCCGCTCCTTCGGTGGCGCAAAAGACTTTCGTGTGGTTGGCGAACTTGCGACAGCTATTTTGCGTGCTTTGTGTCAAGTTGACGGGGGGCACACAGTTATGCTCCCCGCCCTTCGCGATCTTTGTGTACCGGACCTTGGGCCTGCGTATGGGCCTTTGTGGGAAGCCGCATCGTCATTCATTGCCTCGCGATGGCCCTCTGGCAGTTCCGTACATGTTTCTCCGCCATCAACGATCCTCCCGGCCCTCTCCCGGGATAGCGGGACGTTACTAGGTGCTGCACCACGACAATACTTCTGCGCCTTCTGCAGTTCCAGATTCGCAGAGCGGCAAAGCCTTAGCCAGCACAACAAGAACAACCACATGCCCGTTTCAGATCGTGTCAAGGGATGAATCCCGAACTGCGGGCGGGAAGGGGCCGGAAACCGGACGAAAAGTTATTTCTAATTTAGACGTGATTCGCCTCGGCGTGAACCATGCGGACATCCTCACTAGCAAATGGTCTCCGACACGTTGGGGGATATGATCGAGTTCAAGTTTGCGAATACCAGCTTGTTGTTTTCCACACTGTCGGCTTTTCCGCATCCTGAGATGTTCGAACCGAATCAAGAAAAGTTAGGACTTCAGTAAACGATTCGCGCAGTCCTCTGCGCGGTGTGATATTTCGTAGAGCTGTCCGAGTTCGGGGATGCGTTTCTCTCGAATAGTTAAGGACGCGCCGGAGTGCAACACGTTAGGTAACGTGGATGACGAGGGCGCAAGAGGTCGCGCGGGCCTCGCATGACACTTAACCTCGCAGGAGTATCTGTATCTGTTTGCGGATGCAACACGCATGTACTATCATGCACGTGCTATTGCAAATGCACAACCTTGTGCAAATCTCAGAGATTTGGATAGATCACCACTTTACCGACACCCTTTGAGCCCAAAAAAATTACACTATGTACAGTAGGTTCTGTAGATATGAGATCTGCAAATAAATTGAGGATCAATTGCTGTTTGCGAAGGGAAAGTACAAAACGAAGTGGGGGAGTGGTTTTTGAGAGGTTTCCATGCGTGCAGATCCCAACGATCCTCTAGGAAAAATCAACATCTGCCAAGCTCAGGTGTTAGGGGGTATAAAGGAGACATCATATGACAATTTTGGACTCACCAGGCTGATGCGATCATCTTGTGGAAGCGAAAGACGTTGAATATGCTCCAGAGCGTGACATGGACGTGATGTATTTCAAACTCCTTTTGAAGACAGATCAAAGATGACCACCTCGCTTTGACGGGCTATTTGGCTGACGGCCCCAAAAGCAAGCTTGCATCGACAATGCCATTGTAGCTGAGCGCTGAACCCTTATTAGCTTCTGGACCGACCATTCCCCCCAGCTTCCTTCCACCCTGTTGCGCAGCAATGTACGCAGTGTACAGGTAGACCCTTACCTGTGTAGAGAGCTTAGACGAGGCTTAGAGTGAAGCAGAGGAAGCTCAAGGTGGGGTGGAGAGAGATGTGTTTTTGGTACTCGCTCCTATAGTAGGATTTATATACTCTATGGTCCACCCATGTCCGTTTGGGGAAAAGTGATGAGTAGAGGCGTCCACAATATCGCGTTTTCAGTGTCGCCTAATGTCTAATCACTGGTGGACTCGGAATAATCCCTTAAGGGGATTCTGTACGTATACCGTATGACTAAATACTCCAAATTACGTGTATAGCATAACTAATTGTACTGTTATTCCTATGTAATGAGCCTTATAGTAAGTATTATGGCTCAACACTCCCCCTTGCTAAGTGCAGCTACTAAGCGCTCTAAGCAAGTGTGTAGGGCAAATTAATATTCTAGCCATAATTTAGAAGGGAGTCTATCACGGAACCATGAGAGTGGTTTCAAGACCGAGCTCTCTTCACCATCCCATTTCAGCTTTTGAACTATTACAGTTCATTGGGCCGATTTTTGGTATAACGAGCAGAAATTGTAACGCCACCACAGGGGCGTTAAGTATGACGTGTACTTCAACAAGTCAACGGGATCGGCAAGGCGCGAACCGGTTAAGGTTCAGTTTGATGGTGAATAAGTATCACTTGGTCTCCCAGGGACACAAGGATAGTAGCGGAAAGTCAAGGCTCAAGCGAAAAGGCGAGCTAAAGGGGGACTCAAACGCAACGGCGAGTCAAAGTCGTTCGTGAGGCAGAGACAATTGTGGTATTACACAAGAAGTCAAGTCTACCGTACAAGCTAGGTAGGGCGTGGCTTATATACTAGTACAGGGTGTTTGTAAGGTACAAACACATGGCGCGATCCTGAGGTACTGGCCCCAGCGAGCTAATAAGGAAGTGTTAAGGGGAAGTCCATAAGAAGTACAAGGGAATCCCGCGGGGGCACGCGGGACTCAAATGACATCAGCGGGTCCTAGGAGTCATAAGTCTGACTTCTCTATGGTCATGGGGTTGATGTGAGATAAGAGTCGGAGAATGAATCGGAACGGGTCATGGGTAAAAGTACACGCGAACACGAGACGAGGTGAGAAGGAGGGCAGAACACGTTGTACAGTAGGGTGAAACTCGTAACATTACCCCCCCATCAGATTCGAAGTCGCCATGACTTCGACTAGTCAGTGGTGTAGTACCAGTCATCCTCGACTGGTACTGTGTCGGGGATTGGTGAGGGAGGGTGCGGGCAGGTGTGACGTCGCAGGAAGAGATGGTGACCTCGCTCTCCACATTCCCGACATTGCTCGTACTGAGGGCAGTGTATCTCTTTGTGCTTTGCATCATACCGCAAACACTTGCCGCACCACCAGGGACGGTCATCTGGATCGATATAGGCGGGTGACATGGGTGAGATTCGACGGATGAGGCACACATCGTACTGATGAGTACGACTGCCACACCATTGACACGGCTGCTTGGCCCTCCGCTGAGGACACTGCGCGATCAAATGGTCTGTCAACTTGCACTGGAAACACTTGCGCGGACGCCGGCTACTCTCGCCCTGAAGGCGTGGCATCTTGCAAGGTCCTCCGGTGCGCGGGGGAATGGGGATGGAATCCGGAGTGGAACGTGGGCGTATATACCTGGCCTGGAGCTCGTCGTACTTCTCGGATATCAGTGGTATTGCACGGGCATACTGCAACCGCTTTCGCACGCTCGCGAGATCCATATCCATATGGAAGCGATCGCGTGTGAGGTCCGACTCCATCCATCGAAGTTCAGACTCGCGCGTGGCGATTGCGTCCTTCCATAACAAGCAATCCCGGAGACGCGCTACATCTGCGTGGAGGCGGACGTCGCGTAACTCCGTCAGGACTTCGTCGACGCATATGGCTCGTGGGTCATGCGGATGGAACATTGCGAGTTGCTGGTCCGTGACATGCTGAGGCAGCTGCCCCTCATATATCCCTCGCAAGTAAACCGACTGCACATAGCATGGGTGTCCCCTCCCCATGGTCCCAACGACTTCCCGATAGCCCTTCCGGTAGTAGATGAAGCGCGCGATTTGCTTTGGGTACCCCACCTCCCCTATCTTCAGCAGGAAGTAGAGGTAAGAGAGATCGGGGTCGTTACGAAGGAAGGGGAGTCCCGGGTCCGTAGCACCCTCTCCTGTCTCCTCATCATCGAGGAGTGCGTAGGTGGGATCGGGTTCGACGAGTCGAGGTTGTGTAGTAGGTGTGGTCACCTGGCCAATGCCAGGCGGGAATAGGGGGAGTGGGACATGTTCAAGCGGCGGTGGTGGGGTATGTTGTTGTGGTTCAGGAGGAGTGGGAACGGCGGAGATATGCACTGTGATGGGAGTATCGACGGGCGGAGCAGTAAGGGTAAGCAGCAAGGCAGCCGCCTCTTCCTGTGCGAGGCGGTCAAGAGTGGGAGCGATCAGAGATAAGACGGGAGGGTCTGGACTGAGGACTACAGAGTATGGCGTACAACCCTCTGGCTGTGAGGGGACACCCTGGTCCTGCGAAGGTACGGTTAGTTGGTCGAGTATGAGTTGTGCTGGTGGGCGCGAAGGGATTTTAGTGACAATGGGAGTGGATGTCATGGTGTGCAAGAGGGGGAAGGGAATGTGTGATTCGGGTTCGTAGGGTGTCTCTTTATATCTTTCGTCCAGCCCCTTCAGCGGTTGGGTTATGCTGATAGAAGTCGGCGATAAGGTCAGGCGCGTGTCGAACATTCTCGAGTGGTTCCCATGAGCTATCGCTCACAGGGAATCCCTTCCATTGGATCAGGAATTGGAGCTTGCGCCCTCGGCCATAGAATCTTGATCCGAGGATCTGCTCCACTTCGAACTCTTCTTCTCCTTCGATAAGGTCAGGTGGAGGTCGCGTGAAGTTTGCCCCATGCAGTTCCGTCTCCTTATATGGGGTGAGGAGGTTGGCATGGAACACAGGGTGGATCTTCCAAGACTTCGGGAGTTCTAACTCGTAAGATACTGCCGAGAGGACCTTCTTGATGCGGAACGGTCCGTGGCGTTTAGGGGCTAATTTGGCCGTGGGGTAAAACGTTTTAAGGTTCGTCCCCTCTAGCCACACTTGCGCCCCTTCTTGGTAGGGGATGAAGCGGGTACGCCCTCGTTTCGCCATGAGTTCTTGGGCGTGTTTGATGCAATCTTGTGCGTGTTGTCGGAAGTTACCCATGTCTTCCAACCGCTGGTCAACCGATGGGGAAGTCGTCGGTTTTGAGACCCAATTGGTACGTGGCTCCCATCCCATGATGAGTGAGAAAGGGGAGTGTTTTGTTGTCGTGTTGGGCCACGCGTTGTGTGCAAATTGTGCCACCGGGAGGGCCTCTGCCCAGTTATCCTGTTGCACGTTGCTCCAGTGGCGTAGGTATTGTTCTAGCCATTGATTGGTTCGCTCCGACTGCCCATCTGTTTGAGGGTGGTATGCTGACGAGATGTTTGTTGATAAGTGACCTGAGCGCATCTAGTGGCTCAATGGACATGCAGATAACGGACTGCTTTAGATAAGACATATTGGACTTATGTAGATTAGATTATACTGTATATGATCTTTACAATCTCGGACCTTCTTATCTATGACATCACTGTACAATGACATCATGGACTCCTCTGAACTCCCCTTGTATTTCGTCCTTGTACTCTGATCCTTGTTGTTATCTTTATTATGATGTCACTATGATATCATGTTCCAGACTTTTCTTGTTCCATACGCCTTGTTCTCCAGAACAGTACACTCCTTTGTCCACTTGTAGAACAATGCGTCTTGTATTTACTGTGACCAGCTGTTACCTGCGTCACTCTGTACTTTTGTATAAGTAGTGTAGCTTGTACGCTCCTGGTCCACATCAGTTCTCATCTGTTGTGTGCCAGGTATGTCTCTCTCTTTTGTATAAAACATCAGTTCTCATCTGTTGTGTGCCAGACTATCGCTCTGCTTCACTTGCAAGATCTCTCTGTTGCTGCTTCAAGCTCACCTTCATATCTCACCACAGTCACCAGTTCACTGTGAGTATGATCCCTTCATGTGCGCTGTTCATCAGGTTATGGGCCCTGGTGCCCTAGCCACTCCACTTGGCTGGTCACTGTGTTCTTAGGATCACACACCAGGCTAAGGTCTGTCTGGGGCCTCACCAGCCTTGCCCAAGGCAGTGGACACTGGGGCGCCAGTGGTCCCTGCTGAGGAACCTCCTGCTATGTACTGCCCAGTAGTCCTACTTTCATCCCTACTGTTTTCCTAGCCCCTGCGCTATGCGCAAGGAGATTGGATCTGGTAGCCCTTCAATCCATATCCAGGTGTGCATGGCCCACTGGGCTGTGTATTGTGGAGCTTAGCGCCAGCTGTCTCTGGTGCTCCACACTGGGCGCAGGATCTCCTCACCATGGGAGTGTAAAACCTGGTTCAGACTCTGGGGGGTGTTCACCTTATGGTGTTCTGCAACCAGATACCTGCCTTGTAGCGGCAATGGGAAAGGATTCAGTAAAGCCACTTGTGGCGATGAGGCAACCAATAGGCCGAGGAGGCTGAGGTAGACAGCCTTGGGCTCTGAAAGCACATTCCATTTCCCCCTGACGCAAACTAGTGAGCCGTGTCTTAGACACATCCTGGCTGGCAGCTGGCTCCTAGTATGGCAAAGGGATCTTCCATCCTGGGCCTAGCCCTTGTATCACTGGCATACCACAGGAGGCAGGACGCGCTAGCGTTCTGGCCTTACAGATTCACAGACAGGAGTGGTATCCCCATCATATCTTGCAAACTGTTAGAAGCACTGTCGCTGACTGCTCCTCGGCGACAGATAAATCATCCCCATGTCTGCCACCTCTTCTCATGCTGCCTCGCCCACTGGTGTTGCCACCACTAGTGCGGCTGCAGGAGCCACGGCAGGTGCCTCAACCGGCCTGCCCCCAATCACTTCTGGGTCCACACCCTCTACACGCATTGCCAATGCGTACTCCACAACCTTCGGCATGCCTTCTGGCATTCGCCTCGAGCAATTTGATGGGAGTCACTGGAACGAATGGTCTGGGACACTTGAGGCCATCCTCACTCTACATGAGGCTGAGGATGTGTTCACCTGTCACACCCCGCCCACTGGAGTCTCCCCTGAAGAGTGGGAATCCATCCAGCGTCAGTCCAAGGCGTACCTCTGCCTATATCTTAAACCAGACGTCTACTCCCTCGTTGCCGACCCATATGCCTATCCCACCTTCGCTGCGAAGTGGGACAAGCTGAAGGATGTATATGCTGGTGCTTCGGGCAGCACCACCATTTTTAATTTGTGGATCCAGTTAACTCAAGCCCACCTCGACGACTCCGCGCCCATGGCCTCACAATTGGCCAAACTCAATGAGCTGCGGGTCGGTCTCACCAACGCACAGATGGGTGTCACCGACACCCAATTCTGTCTTATACTACTCCACGCCCTGCCAGCCTCCTACGAGGTTCTGGCGTCCACCATCCTAGCCAGTGGCGCACCCTCCAAACTCAAGCACGCTGAAATAATTGCGCGCATTGTTTCGGAGGAGGCGCGCCGCTCTGGCCCCTCTGGTTCCTCGCTCAATAAGGCTGCCCCTATCAAGCCTAGTGGTGGTGCCCGTAAGAAGAAGGACCACTCTCAGCTTACGTGCCACTACTGTAACAAAAAGGGGCATATCAAGCCTGACTGCAGGCAGAGGAAGAAGGATGAAGCTGCAGGGAAGTTGAAGGACACTGGCAACAAGGCTGCCAACTCTCATGTACTCATACCTACCACCGCCTCCATTAAGGAGGTCAGTGATGAACCGGCCATTGATTGGGCCGCAAATACAGTTGGAGTTGCCTTGTATGCTGCCTCGCGTGTGCATTGGATGATGGACAGTGGTGCAACACACCACATCACACCACACCGGTCTGACTTCAAGGACTATACCCCATGTCAAGGCAGTGTGCGCCTAGGGGATAAGTCCACAATCGACCAAGTTGGTGTAGGCTCCGTCGTCTTCACCACGAGCCAGGGCATTCCTATCACCCTAAGCAATGTGTTACACCTACCACAGGTGAAAACACGCTTTTTGTCAACACGTGCACTAGCACAAAAGGGTGCGGAAGTGGCCTTCGACAGTGGCTCGTTTAAAATATCTGTCAATAAAAAATTGTGTAGCTGTTGGCTACTTGGAGGACAACCTATACTGGATGGACGCTTCAAGCATTGGCCTAAATGCTCACGTCAAAAGTGCTGCCACCACTCTTGATATCTGGCATCAGCGCATGGGACACATCTCCTCTGCTGCTCTCAAGTCGTATGGTCCCTCTGCCACTACTGGCATGGACATTGACAGCTCTACCACGCACACTGGTGTGTGTCGTGGGTGCGAGTTAGGCAAATCCACTCGCCAACCCTTCTCTGCGTCCTCTACCAAAAGGACAACTCGTATATTTGAGATTGTGCACAGTGACCTAGCCGGTCCTATGCAAACTCAATCCCTGCAAGGCTCTGCATACACCGCCACCTTCATAGATGACCACTCTAAGTTTGCAGTGGTGTACTTCATTAAGTCGAAGGATCAGTTTGTGAAAGTGCTGCAAATGTATTTAGCCTGGGGTGAAACCCAGATGTCCCACAAACTGCGCGCACTCCACTCTGACCGCGGAGGCGAGTACATGGCAAGCCAAGTGCAGGATATTCTCAAGCAGAGAGGGATAGAGCATCACCTTACGATGCCAGGTTCACCACAGTCGAACGGGAAAGCCGAGCGGTTTAACCGCACCATTACGGACAAGGCAATGGCCATGCTCCACACAGCTGGCATGTCTAAAGGCTTCTGGGAGCACGCTATGAGCACTGCGGTACACATCTACAACCGCTCCCCCACCCGTACACTTAAGTGGCGCACACCTTATGAGCTCTGGTACTCTGGCAAAGTACCAGATGTCTCACACCTACGCGTCTTTGGATGCAAGGGATACATGCACGTACCCGCTGATAAGCGTCGCAAATTGGATGCGAAGGCCATTGAGGTCACGCTTATTGGGTTTGAGCCTGAATCTAAGGGCTATAAGCTTTGGGACCGCCAAACCCACTCTGTCAGATTGTCCAGGGATGTGACATTCGACGAGAGCAGCTTCCCGTCCCTCCAGGGTGCTGAGCCACACCCACAACCTTCTCAAGTGGTGTCACAACCACTACCTCCACCAGTAATTGCCGTACCTAGCACGTCGGCGTTACCACCACAGCGAGTTCCCTCCCCTGCACACTCCAGCAGTAGTGAGGAGGAGGATGTTGAAGAACTCCTAGACCCAAAACAAGAGCGTCCACACACGCCACCACCACCACCTGCACTGCCCACTCTGCCCACCACTCCAAAGCGTGAGCAAGCCACCCCCACCTCACCACCGCCGCGTCAAAGTGCAACGCGCATTATGCGCCATGTCCCACCTCCCTCACCGGACATGCCGGGAGGTTTTGAGGATCGTGCACAGCGCAGTCAGCTGTTGCGCGAAATGGACAATGCACCAAGGCGCTCTAGCCGTGTACCTGTGCCCAATCCTCGCTATTACAGTGGGGACAATGCGGCACTGCGCGGTAGGCGACTGGGGTATGCAGAACTGTTAGCTGCGGCCTATGTTGGCAGAGACCCTGCATCCTATGCAGAGGCCATGCGGTCTGCAGATGCAGATGAGTGGACTAAGGCGTGTCAGTATGAAATGGACGCACTCGCCCACAATGGCACATGGGAGTTAGTGGATCTCCCGCCTAATCGTAAGGCAGTAAAATCCAAATGGGTCTTCAAGCTCAAAGCGGATGGCCGCTACAGAGCTCGCTTGGTGGCTAAGGGATTTACGCAGATCCCTGGCATAGATTTCGATGAAACCTTCTCTCCTGTTGCACGATTTGAGTTGCTGAGATTGCTTCTGGCGTTGGCCGCGCTGGAGGACTGGCACATCCATCAGATGGATGTTAAGTCCGCGTTTCTCAATGGCGTGCTTGACGAGGAGATATACATGGAGCAGCCACAAGGTTTCACCGTTGCTGGTGCAGAGACGAAGGTGTGTCGCCTTGTCAAGGTGATATATGGTCTCAAACAAGCCTCCCGTGCATGGAACTTACAATTCCATGGAGTGCTCCTAGCACTCAGCTTCAAGCGGACGTTCGCCGATGCAGGCGTATATGTGTTGCCTCAACGAGAGGGGGATGGTCCACTCTTCGTTATCGTTTACGTTGACGACATCACAATTTTGGGTGCCTCTTTGGAGAGGATCAAGCTTTTAAAGTCAGATCTTGCTGAATGCTATGAGATGACAGATCTCGGGGAGATAGAGTCCTACCTTGGTATGCGCATTATGCGCAACCGCTCCCTCAGACGCATTGAAATAGATCAGTCTGGCTATGTCAAGGATGTCCTTGAACGCTTTGGCATGTCTAATGCCACCCCACACTCCACACCCTTACCTGCTGGTGCTGACGAGCACCTTCATAAACATACGGGTCAGGCTACTGCCTCTGACATTACGCACTATCAGTCACTCATTGGTAGTCTGCTGTACATTCAGATTGGCACTAGGCCAGACATTTCATTTGCTGTATCATGTTTGGTGCAGTATGCAGCAAATCCCTCACCACAACATCTACGGCTTGCGCAATACGTTCTGTCCTACCTAGTGGGAACTGTGGACATGCGTATAGTTTATGATGGCGCCAGTGGAGATGGCCTTCATGGCTACTCTGATTCTTCCCTGGGTGACCAGGTAGATGATAGACACTCCACTTCTGGTTATGTGTTCTTATTAGCCAATGGTGCAATAAGCTGGTCTTCGCGAAAGCAAAAGACTGTAGCCCAAAACACTACAGAGGCGGAATACATGGCCATGACCAACGCGGCCAACCAAGCCGCATGGTATCAGAGCTTCCTTAAGGAACTCGGGTACGAGGTCGACGACCCCATCCCACTGCATGGTGACAATAAGGGTGCCATTGACCTGGCTTTGAACCCTGTCACTGGGAGGCGATCGAAGCACATTGCCATACGGCATCATGTCATTAGGGAATACATCGAAAAGGGGACCATAACCCTTATTAGAACCCCTACTGCAGAAATGGTTGCGGACGGCTTCACTAAGTCGCTAGTGCGTGTCCTGCTGCACCAACACAACATAGACATGGGCTTGTGCTAGTCCTAGATTGCTGATCACGGGGAGATGTTGATAAGTGACCTGAGCGCATCTAGTGGCTCAATGGACATGCAGATAACGGACTGCTTTAGATAAGACATATTGGACTTATGTAGATTAGATTATACTGTATATGATCTTTACAATCTCGGACCTTCTTATCTATGACATCACTGTACAATGACATCATGGACTCCTCTGAACTCCCCTTGTATTTCGTCCTTGTACTCTGATCCTTGTTGTTATCTTTATTATGATGTCACTATGATATCATGTTCCAGACTTTTCTTGTTCCATACGCCTTGTTCTCCAGAACAGTACACTCCTTTGTCCACTTGTAGAACAATGCGTCTTGTATTTACTGTGACCAGCTGTTACCTGCGTCACTCTGTACTTTTGTATAAGTAGTGTAGCTTGTACGCTCCTGGTCCACATCAGTTCTCATCTGTTGTGTGCCAGGTATGTCTCTCTCTTTTGTATAAAACATCAGTTCTCATCTGTTGTGTGCCAGACTATCGCTCTGCTTCACTTGCAAGATCTCTCTGTTGCTGCTTCAAGCTCACCTTCATATCTCACCACAGTCACCAGTTCACTGTGAGTATGATCCCTTCATGTGCGCTGTTCATCAATGTTCTGCCTAATTCTGAGAACTTGGCAGAGCTGTGTCATAAATGCAGATGTGAATCTAGGGTCCTGATCAGTAATCAATTTTCGGGGTATGCTGTAGTGGGGGTAGACGTGGCGAAGGTATAGCCGGGCTACTCCTTCCGCTGTAATTGTTTCATTACATGGGATGAAGATGGCTGCCTTGGAGCAGTCGTGGTCAGTGTCATGGACGCGTATATTATTTTCCCTATTTTTCTGTATTTTTACGGAATTATCTGGTGAAGATATAAAGGGCCGAAGTACGAGATATTGTTAGTCACATGCTGCCATCATGTGCACCTTTGAGCACGTGACCCTGGGATAGTTGCACCCTTAACGGGACAACCTAATCCGGTCACATTTCCATTTACGTACGGACTCACACGATTGGTAGATAAGGAAGGAACCTTCTAGATAGTTCTAGACTTCGCTTAGTAGTTTACGCTTACTCGCTGTATTAGGTTTTACTCAGCAAGATAAGGCATCGCGTCAGCGCCATGACTAGTGCATCAGTCAGCACAATAGATAGCGCTATTATTAGACACGACGCGTCAGCTCCTGAGTCATGGAGTCTTACTGTACACTTAGTAATAGTGTTTAGACTCAGTTCAAGCTCAGCCACAGTAGCGTATATAAACCCTCCTGTAGAGTCCTGAGTGGAACCAACTTGTCCTCTTGGTTCTCCACTCAGGTGCGTATCCCCCTTGTATTCCTTACTCTCCAATCTAAACTTGTCCTCTTGGTTCTCCACTCAGCGTACCACAGCGTGATCACTGACGTCTTGAGTTCTTGTATAAAGACTCTGAGTTATTCGTCCACTCCGCTGTGACTGTGCGTTAGCGCGTGATTTATCTCCGCGCCAAGCTTGGGTGTGCTCACCAGACGGTTCACTCACAGTTTACACTTGAGCTTGACGTAGCGAGGTTGTCATACCGCTACATTAGGACAAGTTCCTTATCACTCTCTTGAGCTCCACGCTCACCAGTTTTATCACTTTCCCTTTAGGTGGTTGACGACCATCAGTCCCTTGTGTTATCTACCTCACTCTTTGCCTGGGGAAGTCCGTAAGCAGAATCTGTGCATTTGTGGTACAACTGTAGTGTCCGTAAAACCGGCATACATTGTGCTTGCCTTTATTGGGTCTATCTGGTCATCAGTAGACGCCTTTGGGTACTGGCTGCAGAACTGGTCACCACGCCAGATAAGCTGCAGTTAGACATCGAGCCAGCCAGGCCTAGCCTGCGACAGCTGTACGCGTACCAACCAGAAAAGTTTGAGAGCGCTTCGGCGTGAGAGGCAGCCAACAGGTCGAGAAGACTGAGGCAGACAGCCTTGTAGCTCTACACATAACCCTTCACTATTCCTGAGTGTTCCTTTATCGCCGCAGCCTCGCGCAGTGTGAAACAATCACTGTGTATTGGTCTCGCTTGATAGGGCATTCCATTCATCCTCGAGTTAGCGTTTCGCGCTCGTTGTATCCCGTCGTCCAAATCCACCCCACACCTTTCCAAACTGCCTCGCATACTTGCGAACGTTCGAACCCGACTCCGTCGTCTCTTCAGGAGGAGACAAGCATCTATCACACCACCCCAGACTACAGCCTCTGCTTCGGCATCGCTGCACGTGCACCCGGACACCCAGTCTGAACAAGACCGGATCCCCTCCCCGGTGTACGCCTCACCATCACCTACAGCCTCAGTAAATTCATTCCACTCCGCCCACTCCTCCTCCCAAGCAACACTCGCCCAGTCAGGCGAAAGTTTCATTGACGAAGACGGTGTCAACATCCGTTACCAGGGGTTCCAACTAGAACTACCCCCTCGAAACCTTGCCGAGCAATACGTGCAGGCAATCTACCACGACCAAGAAATCCGATACGGACTACTAGACCTCTACGGCCTAGAAATCCCCGTCCTCGGAACAAACTTTACAGTCCCGCAGCTGATAGCGTTCGCTGCAGACCTTATTCCTCGTCTCGAATCGCCTCCCAACCCCCTCATCTCCCACGTAAGGGAAGACGAAGAACGTGGCTCCCAAGAAAGGGAAACAGACAGCTCGTCTAGCACAAGCTCAGTATCCCAGCGGAGCTCGCTCGAAATTCGCCCTCCCTCCTCCAACTAAGAGAGAAAAGGAGTTCATATCTCGTATCCAAGACTGGGACGAGATCTCACCAGACGAACAACTCCTCCTGTTGGAAGAATTCCGTCAGGCACAAGAGGAAGCAGAACGAAAAGAGAGACAGAAGAAACTAGACGAGATGTCACAACCAAGCGGAAGCACCCTCCCTCACGCCGCACCACCCACACCACTCCCCCCTCCCACAGTCCAGGACTGCCTGGACCTCATCAATCACCTCGGCATCGCCGTCGGTAACCTTGCGCAACAAGTCACAGCCCTGACAGCGCAGGTGGCCTCGGCGACCGCCACCCGCCCCGGAAACGGAAAGAACAAGGAAATAGTGGCCCGCCCAAAACCTTGGGATGGGAAAGGCTCCTCCTCGGACGCCCGTCATTTCCTTGCCGCCTTCCACAACTGGGCAGGATCATTAGGGGATGCCATGAACACATGGCACACAGTGGATAGCAAGTGGTACACGGATGAGCATAGATGGATAGCCGCCGCCCTCAATCTGATGGAAGGGGACGCCAAAACCTGGGCACTCCCATACTTGGAGTCCGCCAATCAAGGGACTATCCCCTTTGGAGGAAACTGGTCGGACTTCGTTAAGGAATTCAACCGCAGGTTTAGCCCCCTGGATGTACAAGACATAGCTCGAGAAGAGCTAAAGAAAACAAGACAAGGAAAAAAGACGGTTGCCGAATATGCATCTATATTCGAGCAGTACTCGGGACAAACCGGGTGGTCCATCATCGACCTCCACACCCGCTTTTACGATGGTCTCACAGACGAAATCAAGGACCTCCTCGCCATCACAGACAAGCCCCACAACACATACGACGAGCTCAAGCAGAGTGCACAAGTCATCGACCAACGACTGCGCCAACGCCAGAGCGAGAAGAAAGGGAAACCTTCATCGTCGTCACAACATACTACCTCCAACCCTGACGCCATGCAAGTTGACGCCACGCGTCAGCAAGGCAACAGAGCGAAAGAGGAGATCTTCAAAACACGGGGCGATTTTCAAGCATGGATGAGAGGAAAATGCTACGGGTGTGGTTCGAAAGAACACACAAAGAAGGATGGAAACCACAAGCGCGACGTCTGCAACTGGTGCCAAAGAGCAGGGCACCGAGCAAACGTCTGCCAGAACAAGAAAATGGGGAAACCGGCTAAAGCGAAAGCTGCAGCAACAACGGAGTCCCCCAGTCCACCATCGTCGTCCAATACTGCGGCAGCAGCCGCCACAAGTACTTCCCCCGCCCAGACGTCCCAGGCAGACGTGGCGAAGTTGTTGGGAATGTTGGAAAAGCAGCAAGAACAGCTGGATGCGTTCAAAGCGGCTTTTTAGATCAGGGGTCGCGTATAGCTGCGACCGGCCCCTCTACAGTAGATGACTCGGCTTCATGTAGTTGTAATATATGCTTACGCTCTCGCCTCGTTTCGGACTCACCTTCTGTAATTCATACGACTCATGCCTGTAAGATAGATAGTAGTGTTAGTTCAGCTTCTTGTTTTCCTGATTCTATTACATCTACATCTGCCTCGGAGATGAACAATAGTAGTGTTTCTTTTGCTCCACTTTCTTCAGAAGCAATGCCGCACGTGATGATTTCTGATGCAGCACTGTCTTCTACTATTATTCCCGAAACAAAAGATAAAAAATCACATTTTCATATTTCTGTGTATTTAAAAGGACGTCATCGTACTGTAAAAGTAGCAGCAATGGTAGACTCTGGGGCAACTTCATTGTTCCTGGACAAAAGGTACGCTGACCGCCACAAGATGTTGCAGGTTCCTCTTGCAAGTCCTATCACCCTATACAATATAGATGGGACTCTCAACGAAGCCGGTAGTATCACCCATAAAGTCAGACTCTCTCTGAAAGTCGGCCCTAGTGAAGAAAGTTATGACTTCTTAGTCACTTCACTCGGCCCAGAGAATGTCATTTTGGGACTACCATGGCTAAGGCAGAGGAACCCGCAAATAGATTGGCAGGAAGGCACCATGCGCCTCAACTCGACCGCTGAAACAGCGCAACCAGAGTTGGAGGTAGAGGTGACGCGCATCATGGCAAACCGGATGGAACGCCGCCGTCTCCTTGCGGAGAAAGTGCTCGACACGGTCCAAGACGAAGTTTTCTGTTTGGCAGGCTTCACATACTCTCAGCAGATCGCCGAGAAAGCCACCGCCTCCAAACCCAAGAAAACCTTCGAAGAAATGGTACCAAAGCACTACAGAGACTTCGCAAAAGTTTTCTCTGAGGAGGAATCCCAAAGGCTCCCTGAGCATCAACCATGGGATCACGCTATAGACCTTGAACCAGATGCCGTTAAACACTGGAGGGTCAAAACGTATCCCATGTCCCCAAGCGAGCAAGTGGAACTCGACAAATTCCTGCAAGAGCACATCTCAAAAGGATATCTGGTCCCATCTAAGTCACCGATGGCATCACCAGTATTCTTCATAAAGAAAAAGGACGGCAAACTCCGTCTAGTGCAGGATTATCGTCGCCTTAATAAAATCACTATTAAGAATCGCTATCCACTACCACTCGCCGCAGACATTATAAACCGGTTGAAAGGAGCTAAGATCTTCACTAAGTTCGACGTAAGATGGGGCTATCACAATATCCGGATTAAACCCGGAGACGAGTGGAAGGGTGCTATTATCACCAACCGCGGGCTGTATGAGCCAAAAGTCATGTACTTCGGTATGACCAACAGCCCAGCCACCTTCCAAGCCCTCATGAACGCCGTCTTTGCCAATCTAATCGCAGCAGGAGAGGTCGCAGTGTACATGGATGATATCCTCATCTATAGTAACTGTCATGGACGCGTATATTATTTTCCCTATTTTTCTGTATTTTTACGGAATTATCTGGGGAAGATATAAAGGGCCGAAGTACGAGATATCGTTAGTCACATGCCGCCATCATGTGCACCTCTGAGCACGTGACCCTGGGATAGTTGCACCCTTAAAGGGACAACCTAATCCGGTCACATTTCCATTTACGTACGGACTCACACGATTGGTAGATAAGGAAGGAACCTTCTAGATAGTTCTAGACTTCGCTTAGTAGTTTACGCTTACTCGCTGTATTAGGTTTTACTCAGCAAGATAAGGCATCGCGTCAGCGCCATGACTAGTGCATCAGTCAGCACAATAGATAGCGCTATTATTAGACACGACGCGTCAGCTCCTGAGTCATGGAGTCTTACTGTACACTTAGTAATAGTGTTTAGACTCAGTTCAAGCTCAGCCACAGTAGCGTATATAAACCCTCCTGTAGCGTCCTGAGTGGAACCAACTTGTCCTCTTGGTTCTCCACTCAGGTGCGTATTTCCCTTGTACTCCTTACTCTCCAATCTGAACTTGTCCTCTTGGTTCTCCACTCAGCGTGCCACTGCGTGATCACTGACTGTTCATCCTTGTATAAAGGATCCGAGTTCTAGTCCTCTCCGCATTGACAGCACGCTTTAGCGCGTGATTTATCTCCGCGTTCGGGTTGAGTGTGCTCACCTGACGGTTCACCTTATACCTCACACTTGGACTCAACGTAGCGAGGTGTCATACCGCTACATTAGGACAAGTTCCTTCATACTCTCTTGAGCTCCACGCTCACCAGTTTTATCACTTTCCCTTATAGGTGGTTGACGACCATCAGTCCTTTGTATTACCCACCTCACTCTTTGCCTGGGGACCTCCGCACGCAGAATCTGTGCATTCGTGGTACAACTCTAGTGTCCGTAAAATCGGCATAGATTGTGCTTGCCTTTATTGGGTCTATCTGGTCATCAGTAGACGCCTCTGGGTACTGGCTGCAGAACTGGTCACCACGCCAGATAAGCTGCAGTTAGACGTTGAGCCAGCCAGGCCTAGCCTGCGACAGCTGTACGCGTAGTAACCAGAAAAGTTTGAGAGCGCTTCGGCGTGAGAGGCAGCCAACAGGTCGAGAAGACTGAGGCAGACAGCCTTGTGGCTCTATACATACCCTTACATCATTCCTGAGTTTTCTGTTATCACCGCAGCCTCGCGCAGTGTGAAACAATCACTGTGTATTGGTCTCGCTTGATCAGATCTCTCCTATCATCCTCGAGTTAGCGTTGCGCGCTCGTTGTATCCCGTCGTCTAAATCCACCAACACATATCTCCAAACTGCCTCGCATACTTGCGAACGTCCGCACCCGCCTTCGTCGTCTCTTTAGGAGGAGACAAGCTTCCATCACACCACCCCAGACTACAGCCTCTGCTTCGGCATCGCTGCACGTGCACCAGGACACCCAGTCTGAACAAGACCGGATCCCCTCCCCGGTGTACGCCTCACCATCACCTACAGCCTCAGTAAATTCATTCCACTCCGCCCACTCCTCCTCCCAAGCAACACTCGCCCAGTCAGGCGAAAGTTTCATTGACGAAGACGGTGTCAACATCCGTTACCAAGGGTTCCAACTAGAACTACCCCCTCGTAACCTCGCCGAGCAATACGTGCAGGCAATCTACCACGACCAAGAAATCCGATACGGACTACTAGACCTCTACGGCCTAGAAATCCCCGTTCTCGGAACAAACTTCACAGTCCCGCAGCTGATAGCGTTCGCTGCAGACCTCATCCCTCGTCTCGAATCGCCTCCCAACCCCCTCATCTCCCACGCAAGGGAAGACGAAGAACGTGGCTCCCAAGAAAGGGAAACAGACAGCTCGTCTAGCACAAGCTCAGTATCCCAGCGGAGCTCGCTCGAAATTCGCCCTCCCTCCTCCAACTAAAAGAGAAAAGGAGTTCATATCTCGGATCCAAGACTGGGACGAGATCTCGCCAGACGAACAACTCCTTCTGTTGGAAGAATTCCGTCGGGCACAAGAGGAAGCAGAAAGAAAGGAGAGACAAAAGAAATTAGACGAGATGTCACAACCAAGCGGAAGCACCCTCCCCGCCGCCGTACCACCTTCACCACTCCCCCCTCCCACAGTCCAGGATTGCCTGGACCTCATCAACCACCTCGGCATCGCCGTCGGTAACCTTGCGCAACAAGTCACAGCCCTGACAGCGCAGGTAGCCTCGGCAACCGCCACTCGCCCCGGAAACGGAAAGAACAAGGAAATAGTGGCCCGCCCCAAAGCTTGGGATGGGAAAGGCTCCTCCTCGGATGCCCGTCATTTCCTTGCCGCCTTCCACAACTGGGCAGGATCATTAGGGGACGCCATGAACACATGGCATGCAGTGGACAGCAAGTGGTACGCAGACGAGCATAGGTGGATCGCTGCCGCCCTCAACCTGATGGAAGGGGACGCCAAAACCTGGGCACTCCCGTACCTGGAGTCCGCCAACCAAGGGACTATTCCCTTTGGAGGAAACTGGTCGGACTTCGTCAAGGAGTTTAACCGCAGGTTCAGCCCCCTAGACGTCCAAGACATAGCTCGAGAGGAGCTAAAGAAAACAAGACAGGGTAAAAAGACGGTTGCTGAATATGCATCCATATTCGAGCAGTACTCTGGACAGACCGGGTGGTCCATCATCGACCTCCGCACCCGTTTCTACGATGGCCTCACAGACGAGATCAAGGATCTCCTCGCCATCACAGACAAGCCCCACAACACATACGACGAGCTCAAGCAGAGCGCGCAAGTCATTGATCAACGACTGCGCCAACGCCAGAGCGAGAAGAAAGGGAAATCTTCATCGTCATCACCACACACCACCTCCAACCCTGACGCCATGCAAGTCGACGCCACGCGTCAGCAAGGCAACAGAGCGAAAGAGGAGATCTTCAAAACACGGGGCGAGTTTCAAGCATGGATGAGAGGAAAATGCTACGGGTGTGGTTCGAAAGAACACACAAAGAAGGATGGAAACCATGAGCGCGACGTCTGCAACTGGTGCCAAAGAGCAGGGCACCGAGCAAACGTCTGCCAGAACAAGAGAATGGGGAAACCGGCTAAAGCAAAAGCTGCAGCAACAACGGAGTCCCCCAGCCCACCATCGTCGTCTAATACTGCGGCAGCGGCCGCCACAAGCACTTCCCCCGCCCAGACGTCCCAGGCAGACGTGGCGAAGTTGTTGGGAATGTTGGAAAAGCAGCAAGAACAGCTGGATGCGTTCAAAGCGGCTTTTTAGATCAGGGGTCGCGTATAGCTGCGACCGGCCCCTCTACAGTAGATGACTCGGCTTCATGTAGTTGTAATATATGCTTACGCTCTCGCCTCGTTTCGGACTCACCTTCTGTAATTCATACGACTCATGCCTGTAAGTTAGATAGTAGTGTTAGTTCAGCTTCTTGTTTTCCTGATTCTATTACATCTACATCTGCCTCGGAGATGAACAATAGTAGTGTTTCTTTTGCTCCACTTTCTTCAGAAGCAATGCCGCACGTGATGATTTCTGATGCAGCACTGTCTTCTACTATTATCCCCGAAACAAAAGATAAAAAATCACATTTTCATATTTCTGTGTATTTAAAGGGACGTCATCGTACTGTAAAAGTAGCAGCAATGGTAGACTCTGGGGCAACTTCGTTGTTCCTGGACAAAAAGTACGCTGACCGCCACAAAATGTTGCAGGTTCCTCTTGCGAGTCCCATCACCCTATACAATATAGACGGGACTCTCAACGAAGCCGGTAGTATCACCCATAAAGTCAGACTCTCTCTGAAAGTCGGCCCTAGTGAAGAAAGTTATGACTTCTTAGTCACTTCACTCGGCCCAGAGAACGTCATCTTGGGACTACCATGGCTTAGGCAAAGGAACCCGCAAATAGACTGGCAGGAAGGCACTATGCGCCTCAACTCAACCGCTGAAAAAGCGCAACCAGAGTTGGAGGTAGAGGTGACGTGCATTATGGCGAACCGGATGGAACGCCGCCGTCTCCTTGCGGAGAAAGTGCTAGACACGGTCCAAGACGAAGTTTTCTGTTTGGCAGGCTTCACCTACTCTCAGCAGATCGCCGAGAAAGCCACCGCCTCCAAACCTAAGAAAACCTTCGAAGAAATGGTACCAAAGCACTACAGAGACTTCGCGAAAGTTTTCTCTGAGGAGGAATCCCAGAGGCTCCCTGAGCATCAACCGTGGGATCATGCTATAGACCTCGAGCCAGATGCCGTTAAACACTGGAGGGTCAAAACGTATCCCATGTCCCCAAGCGAGCAAGTGGAACTCGACAAATTCCTGCAAGAGCACATCTCAAAAGGATACCTGGTCCCATCCAAGTCACCGATGGCCTCACCAGTATTCTTCATTAAGAAAAAGGACGGCAAACTCCGTCTAGTGCAGGACTATCGTCGTCTTAATAAAATCACCATTAAAAACCGATATCCACTACCACTCGCCGCTGATATCATAAACCGGTTGAAAGGAGCAAAGGTATTCACCAAGTTCGACGTAAGATGGGGGTATCACAACATCCGGATCAAACCCGGAGATGAATGGAAGGGTGCAATAATCACCAATCGCGGACTGTACGAGCCAAAGGTCATGTACTTCGGAATGACCAACAGTCCAGCCACCTTCCAAGCCCTCATGAACGCCGTCTTCGCCGATCTAATCGCAGCAGGAGAGGTTGCAGTATACATGGATGACATCCTCATCTATAGTAACTCCCTGGAGCACCATCGCAAAATTGTACGCGAAGTGCTCAGGAGACTGCAAGAACATGACCTCTATCTCAAACCTGAGAAATGCGACTTTGAAAGGCAGGAAATGGAGTACCTGGGAATGATAATCCGTCCCGGAGAAGTGCAGATGGACCCTGGCAAGGTCGCTGCAGTAAGGGAGTGGCCTACACCCACAACGCTCAGAGAAGTCAGAGCATTTATTGGGTTCGCCAACTTCTATCGTCGATTCATCAAGGATTTCGCGGCTATCGCCCGACCCTTGCATGACCTCACGAAGAAGGACACTCCATGGCATTGGCATTCTGAACAGCAGAAGGCTTTCGACCACTTGAAGGAAAGCTTCGTACGAGAACCTATTCTCAAAGTGTACGACCCACAGCTTCCAACAAGAGTCGAAACCGATGCTTCAGGATTTGCTACTGGTGGCATACTCACTCAGAAGTATCCTGATGGTCTCTGGCACCCTGTTGCGTATCGCTCGCAGTCTATGAGCAAAGAAGAACGCAACTACGAAATCTACGACAGAGAGATGCTCGGCTTAATCCGCGCCTTAGAGGACTGGAGACACTTCCTCGAAGGCATCTCCTTTGAAGTGATCACCGACCATAAGAACATGGAATGGTGGGCAAGCATGAAAGACTTAAACCGTCGACAGGCCCGATGGGCCCTGTATTTAAGTCGCTTCGCCTTCAAAATCACTTACAAAAAGGGAGATTCTATGCAAGCCGACGCATTGAGCAGATTCTCGAGAGACCACATCAGAGATAACGAGGATAACCGCCAGGTTCAGGTGTTACAACCTAAACACTTCCTCAATGCCGCTCAAGCACACTTCCGCCCAGAAGTGGACTCCCTAGGGAATCGCATAAGACTCGCCTCCATTCGAGAAGCAGAAGTTATAGAGGGTCTCAAAAGTTTACAAAAGACCGCTCCAAAAGCTCTCATGGACGGAGTCGCGATGTGGGAGGAAGATGACGGCCTAGTTTACCACAGGGGGAAACTGTACGTTCCCAATGACCGGACGTTAAGACGAGATGTGGTTAAGTCATGCCACGACTCCATCACCACCGGTCACCCTGGTAAGAACGGCACCATCGAGCTAGTCAGTCGCTACTACTGGTGGCCACGCATGGCAGGCTTCATCAGCTCATACGTAGAAGGATGCGATCGATGCCAACGCTATCGCAAAGATCTACACCCCAAAGCCATAATTCAGCCACAGGAAGTACCTGAGGGACCATGGCAGATAGTCGGAGTCGATCTAATCGGCCCCCTGCCCATGTCACGTGGAAAGGATATGATCCTCAACATAGTGGATCACTATACAAAACAGATCCATCTATTTCCAGTGACGTCCCAAATCACGGCTGATGGGGTAGCATCCATCTACTTCGAGCAAGTCTTCCCTTTGCACGGGATCCCCAAGAAAATCATCAGTGACAGGGGCCCCCAGTTTGCTGCAAGGAGCATGCGGGCACTATATAAGCGACTAGGGATAGACGCAGGTCTCACTACCGCCTATCACCCTCAGGCTAACGGACAGGTAGAGCGCAAAAATCAGGAAGTAGAAGTCTACTTGCGCTTGTTCATTAGTAAGAGGCAGGATGATTGGGCAGACCTGCTCCCTACAGCGGAATTCGTGGTCAATAGTAGACTCAACTCAGCCACGGGGCACACCCCCTTTGAACTACTATATGGCTATACGCCTGACTTCACCATTCCCGCTGGTAGGCCTACCGGTATCCCAACGCTCGATAAGCGTCTACAGCACTTAGTTTCCACAAGAAAGGATGCAGAGGCAGCTCTACGCCTAAGTAAAAGGCGAATGCAAACAGACGTTGAACAAAGACACAAGCCATATGTCTTCAACGTCGGGGATAAAGTCTGGTTGCAAGCAAAGCAAATAAAGATACACCAGCAGTCGTCCAAACTGGGCCCTAAGCAGTTAGGCCCATTTGAAGTCACTGAAGTCAAAAGTGACGTCGACTACAAGCTTGCACTCCCCCCTGCATTACGGATCCATGATGTATTTCATGTAGACCGCCTCTCCCCTTATAAGGGAAACGAAGTCAATGGGCTTATGCCACCTCCACCTGAACCCATCACAGTCGAAGGGGAAGAAGAGTACGAAGTTGACCACATCAGAGACTCAAAACTCTTCGGTCGTACTCTTAAGTACCTAGTTCGCTGGAAGGGCTACGGTGAAGGCGAGGACACCTGGGAGCCAGCTAAGAACCTAGCGCACGCCCCGGACAAAGTCAAGGAGTTCCACTCCTTAAATCCGGGTGCACCTAGAAAAATAGCAGCACTCATCTACGCGTCCTTGCCTTGGCAAGCATCTCATATGTACACAGAGGCCAACGCGGACGTCGACCCTTAAGAAGGGGGGTGATGTCATGGACGCGTATATTATTTTCCCTATTTTTCTGTATTTTTACGGAATTATCTGGGGAAGATATAAAGGGCCGAAGTACGAGATATCGTTAGTCACATGCCGCCATCATGTGCACCTCTGAGCACGTGACCCTGGGATAGTTGCACCCTTAAAGGGACAACCTAATCCGGTCACATTTCCATTTACGTACGGACTCACACGATTGGTAGATAAGGAAGGAACCTTCTAGATAGTTCTAGACTTCGCTTAGTAGTTTACGCTTACTCGCTGTATTAGGTTTTACTCAGCAAGATAAGGCATCGCGTCAGCGCCATGACTAGTGCATCAGTCAGCACAATAGATAGCGCTATTATTAGACACGACGCGTCAGCTCCTGAGTCATGGAGTCTTACTGTACACTTAGTAATAGTGTTTAGACTCAGTTCAAGCTCAGCCACAGTAGCGTATATAAACCCTCCTGTAGCGTCCTGAGTGGAACCAACTTGTCCTCTTGGTTCTCCACTCAGGTGCGTATTTCCCTTGTACTCCTTACTCTCCAATCTGAACTTGTCCTCTTGGTTCTCCACTCAGCGTGCCACTGCGTGATCACTGACTGTTCATCCTTGTATAAAGGATCCGAGTTCTAGTCCTCTCCGCATTGACAGCACGCTTTAGCGCGTGATTTATCTCCGCGTTCGGGTTGAGTGTGCTCACCTGACGGTTCACCTTATACCTCACACTTGGACTCAACGTAGCGAGGTGTCATACCGCTACAGTAACTCCCTGGAGCACCACCGCAAAATCGTACGCGAAGTGCTCAGGAGATTACAAGAACACGACCTCTATCTCAAACCTGAGAAATGCGACTTTGAAAGGCAGGAAATGGAGTATCTTGGGATGATTATCCGCCCCGGAGAAGTGCAGATGGACCCTGGCAAGGTCGCTGCAGTAAGGGAGTGGCCTACACCCACAACGCTCAGAGAGGTTAGAGCGTTTATCGGGTTCGCCAACTTCTATCGTCGATTCATCAAGGACTTCGCGGCTATCGCCCGACCCTTGCATGACCTCACGAAGAAGGACACTCCATGGCATTGGCATTCTGAACAGCAGAAGGCTTTCGACCACTTGAAGGAGAGCTTCGTACAAGAACCCATTCTCAAAGTGTACGACCCACAGCTTCCAACAAGAGTCGAAACCGACGCTTCAGGATTTGCTACTGGTGGTATACTTACTCAAAAGTATCCTGATGGTCTCTGGCACCCCGTTGCGTATCGCTCGCAGTCTATGAGCAAAGAAGAACGCAACTACGAAATCTACGACAGAGAAATGCTCGGCTTAATCCGTGCCTTAGAGGACTGGAGACATTTCCTCGAAGGCATCTCCTTTGAAGTGATCACCGACCATAAGAACATGGAATGGTGGGCAAGCATGAAAGACTTAAACCGCCGACAGGCCCGATGGGCCCTGTATTTAAGTCGCTTCGCCTTCAAAATCACTTACAAAAAGGGAGACTCCATGCAAGCCGATGCATTAAGTAGATTTTCGAAAGACCACATCAGAGACAACGAGGATAACCGCCAGGTTCAGGTTTTACAACCTAAGCACTTCCTCAATGCCGCCCAAGCACACTTCCGCCCAGAAGTGGACTCCCTAGGGAATCGCATAAGACTCGCATCCATTCGAGAAGCAGAAGTAATAGAAGGTCTTAAAAGCCTACAAAAAACTGCTCCAAAAGCTCTCATGGACGGAGTCGCGATGTGGGAGGAAGATGACGGCCTAGTCTACCACAGGGGGAAACTGTATGTTCCCAACGACCGGACATTAAGACGAGACGTGGTCAAGTCATGCCACGACTCTGTCACCACCGGTCACCCTGGTAAGAACGGCACCATCGAGCTAGTCAGCCGCTACTATTGGTGGCCACGCATGGCAGGCTTCATAAGCTCATACATAGAAGGATGCGATCGATGTCAACGCTACCGCAAAGATCTACACCCCAAAGCCATAATTCAGCCACAGGAAGTACCTGAGGGACCATGGCAGATAGTCGGAGTCGATCTAATCGGCCCCCTGCCCATGTCACGTGGAAAGGATATGATCCTCAACATAGTGGATCACTATACAAAACAGATCCATCTATTTCCAGTGACGTCCCAAATCACGGCTGATGGGGTAGCATCCATCTACTTCGAGCAAGTCTTCCCTTTGCACGGGATCCCCAAGAAAATCATCAGTGACAGGGGCCCCCAGTTTGCTGCAAGGAGCATGCGGGCACTATATAAGCGACTAGGGATAGACGCAGGTCTTACTACCGCCTATCACCCTCAGGCTAATGGACAGGTAGAGCGCAAAAATCAAGAAGTAGAAGTCTACTTGCGCTTGTTCATTAGTAAGAGACAGGATGATTGGGCAGACCTGCTCCCTACAGCGGAATTCGTGGTCAATAGTAGACTCAACTCAGCCACGGGGCACACCCCCTTTGAACTACTATATGGCTATACGCCTGACTTCACCATTCCCGCTGGTAGGCCTACCGGTATCCCAACGCTCGATAAGCGTCTACAGCACTTAGTTTCCACAAGAAGGGATGCAGAGGCAGCTCTACGCCTAAGTAAAAGGCGAATGCAAACAGACGTTGAACAAAGACACAAGCCATACGTCTTCAACGTCGGGGATAAAGTCTGGTTGCAAGCGAAGCAAATAAAGATACACCAGCAGTCGTCCAAACTGGGCCCTAAACAGTTAGGCCCATTTGAAGTCACTGAAGTTAAAAGTGACGTCGACTACAAACTTGCACTCCCCCCTGCATTACGGATCCATGATGTATTTCATGTAGACCGCCTCTCCCCTTATAAGGGAAACGAAGTCAATGGGCTTATGCCACCTCCACCTGAACCCATCACAGTCGAAGGGGAAGAAGAGTACGAAGTTGACCACATCAGAGACTCGAAACTCTTCGGTCGTACTCTCAAGTACCTAGTTCGCTGGAAGGGCTACGGTGAAGGCGAGGACACTTGGGAGCCAGCTAAGAACCTAGCGCATGCCCCAGACAAAGTCAAGGAGTTCCACTCCTTAAATCCGGGTGCACCTAGAAAAATAGCAGCACTCATCTACGCGTCCTTGCCTTGGCAAGCATCTCATATGTACACAGAGGCCAACGCGGACGTCGACCCTTAAGAAGGGGGGTGATGTCATGGACGCGTATATTATTTTCCCTATTTTTCTGTATTTTTACGGAATTATCTGGTGAAGATATAAAGGGCCGAAGTACGAGATATTGTTAGTCACATGCTGCCATCATGTGCACCTTTGAGCACGTGACCCTGGGATAGTTGCACCCTTAACGGGACAACCTAATCCGGTCACATTTCCATTTACGTACGGACTCACACGATTGGTAGATAAGGAAGGAACCTTCTAGATAGTTCTAGACTTCGCTTAGTAGTTTACGCTTACTCGCTGTATTAGGTTTTACTCAGCAAGATAAGGCATCGCGTCAGCGCCATGACTAGTGCATCAGTCAGCACAATAGATAGCGCTATTATTAGACACGACGCGTCAGCTCCTGAGTCATGGAGTCTTACTGTACACTTAGTAATAGTGTTTAGACTCAGTTCAAGCTCAGCCACAGTAGCGTATATAAACCCTCCTGTAGAGTCCTGAGTGGAACCAACTTGTCCTCTTGGTTCTCCACTCAGGTGCGTATCCCCCTTGTATTCCTTACTCTCCAATCTAAACTTGTCCTCTTGGTTCTCCACTCAGCGTACCACAGCGTGATCACTGACGTCTTGAGTTCTTGTATAAAGACTCTGAGTTATTCGTCCACTCCGCTGTGACTGTGCGTTAGCGCGTGATTTATCTCCGCGCCAAGCTTGGGTGTGCTCACCAGATGGTTCACTCACAGTTTACACTTGAGCTTGACGTAGCGAGGTTGTCATACCGCTACAGTCAGTGATAGTGAGTATTGAGTCGTATCCCTGTGACGGCGGTAACTTCGTGATGAAGTCCATGGCTACAACCTCGAAGGGATCTGCGTCTGGGTCGGTTGTGATAGGAAATAGGTGTGGTTTTTGTCGGTGGGGGTTGATCTTGTTGGCTTGGCAGGTAGCACAACCCTTGACGTATTCTTCAACGTCTTTGCGCATGTTGGGCCACCAGTAGTCTCGTCGCAGAAGTTCATAGGTGTTTGCGATTCCGGGGTGTCCCATGGCAGGTGTGTCGTGGAAAAAGGTGATTACCCCCCGCTTAAGATCGTTATCCCCGATAACGACAAGAGCGTCTCCCTTCCACCATAGCCCTCCATGCTTTTTCAGGTTGTGTGGCTCGACCCATCGTAGGATCTGTGCTTCGTCGAGGTTTTGCGCAATCTGGGTCCAAATGTCCATGTCGTGCATTGACATTTCGGTGGCTCGGATGAAGCGGTCCGCGGGAAGAACAACGACATTATTATTATCTTCGTCGCTCGGTAGGTAATCAGCTCGTCGAGACAGGGCGTCCGCTCGTCCATTCCTAATTCCTGATACGTGCTTCAGTACGAAGTCGTATTCTGATAGTTCTAGGAATTCGCGCGCCACTCGTCGACTGATCTTTCGTGGTTCTTTCCAGTACTGGAGGTTGGCGTGGTCAGTGTGTATGATGATTTTGTGGGGGGATCCGACAAGGTATGTGCGCCAGGCACGCAGGGCTTTTACCACCGCAAGCAATTCTCGATCGTAGATGTCGTAATTCCGCTCAGCTTGGGATAGTGATTCTGAATGGAACGCTACTGGATGGAGTTTTTGATCGTTCCCTAGTTGGTTGAGGACTGCGCCGATAGCAACGTTGGACGCATCCACTTCCACTTCGAATGGTTTTGCCAAGTCAGGGGAGAGGAGGACGGGCTCTTGACATATCTGGTCTTTGACACGTTCGAACGCACGTTGCTGTTCCACTCCCCAATGCCATGGGGTGTCCTTCTTTGTGAGGTCGTGGAGGGGGCGTGTGAGTGTTGAAAACCCTTTGATAAATCGGCGGTAGAAGTTGCAGAAGCCGATGAAGGCGCGTACTTCCTTGAGGTTCATCTGTAAAAGTGGGACCTGTCAAAAGCTGTCAGAGACCGGTCGGGACCAGTCGCCGACAGCTTTTGACAGGTCCCACTTTTACAGATGTTCTTCGGGGGTTGCCACTCGCGAATACCTCGTACTTTTACAGGGTCCATTTGCAGCTTCCCATGCCCGATGATGAGTCCTAGGTACTCTGTCTCGCGTACCTCAAACTCGCATTTCTCCGGTTTGATGTATAGGTCATTTTCTTCGCAAATGGTTAAGACCTGGTGGACTCTTCCTCGATGGCGCATGAGGTCGTTGACGGTCGCAATTAAGATGTCGTCCATGTATACGATCACCTCGTTCGTTAGCACTGGTCCTCGGAACGTGAAGTCCATCATCGCTTGGAACGTTGCGGGGGAATTTGTGAGTCCGAAGTACATCACGAGTGGTTCGAAAGCTCCTTTGTTTGTCTTAAAGGCGGCCTTCCATTCGTGTCCCTCGTCTATGCGAATGTTGTTGTACCCCCAACGGATATCCAGCTTAGTGAAGAGTCGTGCGTCTCGGATTTTGTCGATGAGTTCAGGGATTAATGGTAATGGGTAGTGGTTGCGGATGGTGACTTCGTTCAGTCGTCTGTAATCTTGCACAGGTCTGAGCTTCCCGTCTTTCTTCTTTATGAAGAAGAATGGTGACACATATGGGGACTTCGATGGTCGGATGTATCCTCTTTCCAACTGTTCAGCGAGGAATATGTCTAGGGCTTTGTCCTCCTCTTGCGTCAGTGGGTACACTTTACAGTCCATCGATGCAGGCGCATTAGGTGTTAGGTCGATGGCATGGTCCCATGGTCGTTTTGGCGGGAAACGATGCGACGCTTCCTCGCTGAACACCTTACGATATCGCCGGTATTCTGGTGGGACCATCTCTTCGAAGGTGCGCACCTCTCGCTTGGCTGCTTCTTGTTGCGCCAGTTCCGACGCCGTTATAGTCTTTTGCAGCAGTGCCACACATGGCTCCTGTTTGTCGTCCGCGATCTGTTCCCACGCCTCCTCATCGAGTTGGTACGTCTCCAACGCCCGTATGGATGCTTCTATGGGCGTGGCTTCGTCTGATGATTGGAGGCTGGATATGACTACCGGTTGTGTCACGGTACGAGAGGAATGGACACTTACTGTACGGATATGACCCCTCAGTAAGCAGTAATGTGTCATGGACTTAGTATATCAGTCAGCGGTCGTAGTATCACATGTTAGATGCTATGACTCATTCCTAGTAGTAGTCGTAATAGGGTTCGAGCTACTTACGCTACTAGTCGTTTCGGATTCAAGAGGAGCTTTAAAGTATCCTCTCACATGTATAAATAGTGGCTCGATAAGACCAAGATAAGCCATCTTGGTCTTCTTCAATCACCACTTTCTCTTCGTCTCTTCTGCGTGCGATTCGCTTGTCTCTCTCGAGCAAGTCATCTTCATCAATTATCAGATTACCTAGTGGCGCGACTTGCCCTAGTGTACACTCCGATCACGTGCCCCAGAAGCGCCGTGTATCCCGTGATCAAGTCACGTGACTCCTGAAGAACATTTCGCTAAGTCGTAAACGCCCTTTCGAAGTCCAAGTTGGACTGACGCCAGTGGTGGCGTTACATTAAGACCAAGATCTACCCATCGTGGCGTTTACAACTTGAGACCAGTGGAGAAATTTCAAACCTACTCCCTCGAACGAAGGGGAGACCGCAACGTCCCAGTACAATTCCTAGGAGCAGCTAGGTGGAGAGAATATAGAGGGGAAACAGGATACTTCGTAGACTTCGCATCGGGCCCAACCCGGTACCGCCCCGTTGAGTTCAATTTTGACCATCTGTGTTGGGTTGAAATTACTTGGAACCCCATGAATAACCGCTACGACGCAGTACGACCTGCAGGAAGGAACTACAACTGTGACATCGACTCAAGGAATCTACCCACGCGCGCAGAGTGGGGACGCATAGATGGACAACCGGAAGAGGAACCAAGCACCTCTGAACCCAGAACCCCCGCACCGTCGGAAACTAGCGGAGACGACGAGGAGACAAACGACGAAGAATCAGAGGTTGGGGACATAATACAAACAGCTGAGTCCCTACGTATAAATGAACCAGAAAACATCGAAGTACACCCCCCCGCAGAAATGGCCACCGCAACAATCACCGAAGTCGACACGGCTGTCGAAGAAGCCCGAAGAATCACTGAAGAAGCCGAGGCATACTTACACCCCATCAACCCCACAACCGGGCACCGCATGATGGCCGATGACGCCACCATATTCAGAGCAGTAGGACCGGACGTACCCGACCCACCACCGGGAGCAGGCAGACCAGCGCCACCAAGAAGACCTGGGGGAAGCTTCAGTCAAGGACCGCCAGGAGGCGGAAGACCACCACACGGGGGTAGGCAACCCCAATTCGGAGGAGGAGGTGGAGGAGATCCCTTCGGAGGAGGACCACCCCCGCCACCACCAGCTGCAGGACCCGCTCCGGGAGCACCACACGGAGCAGACAAACTCATAGGAGAACCCCCAAGCATATTCGACGGAAACCGAGATGAGTACGAGTCGTTCCTCACGCAGTGGCACATTTACTGGGGGCAAAACTCAGAAGCGCCAATCATGACCAATGTCTATCGACGATGCCTATTGTTCCTAGGATTCGTCAAAGGACCACGAGTATCTAATTGGACGCTCGGATTCCTCCAATGGCTCAACAACGAACTGCACCACGGACGCAACAGATACGACCCATTCCTATGGGATACATTAACGGCGGGATTTTCTGACCGCTTCTCGAACGTCCTAGAACAGGAGCAAGCGCAAGCCACCCTAGCAAAGGGATTTAAAATGATTGGGGATGATATTGATTCGTACATCACCAACTTCGAACAACTAGCACGGAAGGCTGACTACCGCCTCAACGACCACCAAACGCTGGACCGATTCACAGCGGGCCTTCCAAAAGCCCTTTTTACAAAAATATACGAGCTGGATGACCCTCAAACCTTCAATGAATGGAAGGAGGCGGCGCTGCGACGACAAAAACAATACATCCATTTACGCGCTCGCCTAGGACTCAACACAACGCCCCGCAGCGCACCACCACCGTGACCACAGCAAAACCGCGGATACGCCCCGCAGTGGGCACCGCCCAGGCTCCAACCACCACGCTATGATCCAAACGCCATGGACACATCGGCAGACAGAACCCGCGCACGCCTCGCGGAAGTAGGAGACCCAAACCGAGGCAATTACCAGAGACTGCCATTCCCACCGAGAGGAGGACTAGGACAAAATCGAGGAGGCGGACCACGCCAGGATATGAGGGAAGTCATCTGCTACAACTGTAACAATCCTGGCCACTTCTCACGAGAATGTACACGCCCCAGAAAACCAAGGCAACCCCTCCCACCACGCGCAAGCACGAGTCGAAGCATGGACACCGACTACTACAGTCAAGAGCCAGCGACAGTGCGTCGCGCGGAGGCTACACCAGAAGAGCTAGCCAAAGGGTGGATGGAAACGCTTAGAGGAGCTAGCGACAAGGTGAAAGACCTCGTATTCAAAGATCTCTGGACCCAAGAGGGTTTTCAGGATGCCTAAACCCATCGGCCTGGGTGAGGGCAGTTAATTGTAACTCTGTAATCATGACTCGCTACCGTTCGCTCAGAATCCCAGTCTCGATTCGCACCAGTTACTCCATGGCCGATATAAGAGGGCTCGTAGACTCTGGAGCCACCGACAACTTCATAAGACCCACGTTCGCTAAACGCATGGGCCTCGGGCTACAAGCCCTTGAGAAACCCAAAAAGATCTGGAACATAGACAACACGGAAAACAAAGCTGGGTCTATCACACACTTCATTGATCTGGACATCCAAACCAATAACGTCTCTAAGACTATGAGGTTCCTCGTCACCGACATAGGAAACGAAGATCTCGTCCTCGGATATCCCTGGCTAGCGACCTACGAACCAACTATCAGTTGGGCGCACGCCACCATTCACGAAGGAGCCCTTCCAGTAGTGCTTCGATCAATCAACCCCACAGAGACGTAAACCACCATTGCCAGTGCAATGACCCAAGACGAAGCCAAAGATATTGTCCAAGAACTCGAAGAGGAATGCTGGATACGTACCACAGCCACCGAACTAGCCATTGCAGCTAACCAAAACACCGTCGTGGAAGCCCTCCCAGAACCATATCAGTGCTTCGCGAAAATCTTCAGTGAAGAAGCATCCCACCGATTCCCACTGTCACGACCTTGGGATCATGCAATTGACTTCAAGCCAGGTACACCCCCCAGTATCGACTGCAAAGTCTACCCAATGTTGCAAGACGAAGACGGACAACTACGCGAATGGCTAGACGAACAACTCAAACTAGGCTACATCCGACCTTCAAAATCACCCTACACCTCATCATTCTTTTTCATCAAGAAAAAGGACGGAAAGCTGAGACCAGTACAAGACTACCGGCGAATCAACGCCTGCACGGTGCGCAACCAGTACCCACTACCCCTCATGTCAGAACTCATCAACGATCTCGGAGATGGACACATATTCACCAAACTCGACATCCGCTGGGGATACAACAACATACGGATCAAGGTAGGCGATGAACACAAAGCCGCGTTCAAAACGAAATACGGATTATTCGAGCCCCTCGTCATGTACTTCGGACTCACAAATTCACCAGCAACGTTCCAAAACATGATGAACGACATTCTGGGCGACACAATCCGCATCTTCGCAGCATTGGGCACAATCATCCACGTCTACATGGACGACATCGGTATCGTGACACTTGAACACGCAGGACTCCAGGCACACATAGACGCAGTATGCGCAGTACTCCAAGTCGCAATGGACCACGACCTCTACTTTAAACCGTCCAAATGCACCTTCCACCAACCGCGAATGGATTACCTGGGGGTAATCCTTGAAAAGGGGGTAACTCGCATGGACCCCGTAAAAATTGCTGGCATACGCGACTGGCCCACACCCACGAAGGTACGCGACGTACGCTCCTTTTTGGGATTCTGCAATTTTTACCGCCTCTTCATTCGCGGTTTCGCCACGCACGCACGAGCCCTCAACAAACTTACATGCAAAGACACAGAGTGGACATGGGGCAAAGACGAAGACACCGCCTTCCAAAGCCTCAAACGCCTAGTCACCAGCGAACCGGTGCTCGCACACCCCACACTAACGGACCAGTTCGAACTCGAAGTAGATGCATCCGGATACGCAGTAGGCGCAGTGCTTCTACAAAAGAAACAAGACGGGAAACGACACCCCATCGGATATTTCTCAGCCACCCTGAATGAAGCCGAACGCAACTACGACATCTACGACCTAGAACTCTTAGCCATCGTCAAAGCACTGCGACACTGGAGACCGTTCCTGGCAGGATCCCCACACAAAATCAAGATCTTCTCGGACCACCTAAACCTCACGCACTGGAAATCCCCACAAAAGATAAGTCGCCGTGTAGCTCGAGAAGTACTGGAACTCACGGAATACGACTTCGAGATCCACCACATCAAAGGAACCAACAACGGCCGTGCAGACGCCTTATCACGGAGACCCGATTACGACAGAGGAGAGAGAGACAATGAAGGAGTTGTCGTCCTACCAGAAGCCATATTCGCGCGAAACCTCACCACTCAACACCTGGAAGCCCAGGATCAAGACGAGAATATCATACGCCCATGGGTTGACCCCCACAAACTCAAGAAAGTCGATGGAGTCTGGTACCACCAAGGCGCACGAGTCATCACCGGAGGACCAGAGGAAGTCCGTACCATCATAGCCAACCATCACGACCCCCCAGTCTACGGCCACCCCGGAATCAAACGGACGGCGAGAATCATCGAATGAAGTCACTGGTGGCCAAACATGTTGAAACAAGTAACAGAATACGTCCAAGGATGCGCGGAATGCCAACGACACAAAGTCAACAACCACCCAACGAAAGCCCCACTAGTACCCATCACACCAAAACCCGACGCTAAGCCGTTCGAGACAATCGCACTCGACTTCATCACTAAACTGCCGGTATCACAGGGGCACGACGCCATTCTTACCATGACCGACCACGACTGTACCAAGGCGTCGATCTTCATTCCCTGCAACGAGGAAATATCAGCAGAAGAAACTGCTGCCCTGTACGTAACTCACGTATTCCGAAGGTTCGGACTACCAGCAAAAATCATCAGCGACTGCGACCCATGCTTTGCATCAAAATTCACACGAGAACTATGCCGAATTCTCGGCATCTATCAAAACATCTCCACAGCATATCACCCCCGAACAGACGGACAATCAGAGTGCACCAATCAATGGCTGGAACAGTATCTCCGGTTCTGGACCAATGAGCGCCAAGATAACTGGGCGCAATTCCTACCTATGGCAGAATTCACGCACAACAATTGGCCACACGAAGCCACAAGGAAGTCCCCATTTTCGCTCTTAATGGGATACGACCCCCGCGCTGATTGGATCGATAAGCCCTCACCCATTCCCCAGGTACTCACGAGACTCCAGAAATTCCGAGACGCACGGAAAGAAGCTCAGACCCTTATCAAAAAGGCACAATCCTTGTGGATCAAACACCGAGATACGCCCAAGTATCAAGTAGGAGACCAAGTATGGTTAGAAGGACGACACCTCCGAACCAATCAACCGACGGCCAAGCTCGCGGCACGACGGCACAGACCATTCCAAATCACACGAGTCTTATCACCGGTCAATTATCAACTCCAACTTCCCACGCAATGGAGCATCCACCCCGTATTCCACATCAACCTGCTCACACCTTATCGTGAGACGCCCATGCATGGGAAGAACTTCCAACGCCCACCACCAGATCTAGTGGATGGAGAAGAGGAATATGAAGTGGAGCGTATTCTAGACTCCAGGCGATTCGGCCGGAACAAGAGACTGCAGTACCTCGTGAAATGGAAGGGATACCCAGACTTGGAGAACCAGTGGGTCAACAAGGATGACGTATTCGCTGACGAAGCCATAGCGGAGTACGAGCGGAGTTCAACCGCAGCCAGGATACATATAAACCGGACAAACGACGCTAAGTCACCCCCATCCCTTCACACTGGACTCCTCACTCAACCAACAATGTCTCTTTCCTCTACCACCTCTTCCACCCCTCTCTCTGCCCGCCTCGTCGACAGCCTCACCCACGAAGAACTCCGAGAGGCCCTCACCAACGCGCAGTCTATTATCGACGTCGAAGAGCCCGACCAACCCGCCACCTACTGGCTCATCAACGACCGAGGGGACCGCCTCAACACCGCGCCGTACATGGAGGCCGAAATTACTCGGCTTCGCGCAGCTGTCGGACTCTTTGCGAGTCCCTCACTTCGACCTCTCCCAATCTGAGTCAAGCAGCAAGAAGACGAAGAAAACGCCAGCCACGCTGCGATGGCAGGAGTGGATGAAGAACCGACCCTGGAGACCGCACGCGGATCAGTGGAGGCATCAACAGCTGGCGGCAGCAACGGCACGACGAGCGTGCATCCTCATCCGACGCCAACAGCACATCGCGACACTGAGAGAGCAGTGTACGAGGCAGTAGAAGGGACGCTAAAGGAATGGTACCCAGTTGAGCAGCCCTACCTCATCACGGCCACCGACTCTGACGACCCCCGTGAAACCCCGTATGCCTGCGACACCATGGGGCGACCCTTATATCGCGCCGGGGTCGTCGTCGACACCGAAGCCCAAACACTCCCCGCCGTCCGCCTCCGCTACTTGGGAGGCAACACCCGCACCGCCCCGCACGGCTACAAACACAATCGAGGGGACGATTTCGTCCATTACCCCATCACCGACGCGCAGGGGGTGACGCGTCAGGCAACCTTCGTCCAGGTGGTCACCGGCCCTGACCCCCTCGTGCTAGGCCTCGTCGACGACAGCGACAAGGTCTACAGCCGACCCCTGTACACAGAGCCACAAGTACGCGAGGTGGGGAAACCCCATTACGCCCCCGAGGACCTGTACGCCCTCATCGGCAGACATAGCAACCAGCACAGGATGGATCGAGCGTTGAACGAGTTGAGGGACGTAGGACTCAAAGCCGAGGTAACTCGTTTCCGCGCCTACCGACACGAAGCCGAGAGGATGGAGCAGAGGCTTCACGCCCTGGCACAGGCGCTCGGGGGGGTGCAAGCGGAACTCGCCCGCTGCAAGTTCCGCCTCGAGATGGCTAATGTGTTGGATCGGATTACAGAGCGACAAGAAGCTTGGGTAGGAGGGATAGGCCCCACTCGGCGCCGTGGGCGTCGCGGCTGAAAAGGGGGTGGTGTCACGGTACGAGAGGAACGGACTCTTACTGTACGGATATGACCCCTCAGTAAGCAGTAATGTGTCATGGACTTAGTATATCAGTCAGCGGTCGTAGTATCACATGTTAGATGCTATGACTCATTCCTAGTAGTAGTCGTAATAGGGTTCAAGCTACTTACGCTACTAGTCGTTTCGGATTCAAGAGGAGCTTTAAAGTATCCTCTCACATGTATAAATAGTGGCTCGATAAGACCAAGATAAGCCATCTTGGTCTTCTTCAATCACCACTTTCTCTTCGTCTCTTCTGCGTGCGATTCGCTTGTCTCTCTCGAGCAAGTCATCTTCATCAATTATCAGATTACCTAGTGGCGTGACTTGCCCTAGTGTACACTCCGATCATGTGCCCCAGAAGCGCCGTGTATCCCGTGATCAAGTCACATGACTCCTGAAGAACATTTCGCTAAGTCGTAAATGCCCTTTCGAAGTCCAAGTCGGACTGACGCCAGTGGTGGCGTTACAGGTTGGAATTCCTCATTCAGCGTTGCTTCACCCCACTTCACAAGTGGTTCAAACGCTGAAAACCATGGGTAGCCTAGTATGACTTCGTCCCTTCCCAAGTTCGTTACTAGGAAACGAAGTGTTTTGGTGTCATTTCCGGTGCGGACGTTCAGGTTGGTGTATTGGGTAATCGCCCCGTCTTGGTTATGAGTTCCGTCCACATTCCAAATGTGTATCGGTTGTGAGACGTCACGTGTTCCGATCTGCAGCCGTTTCAAAAGTGAGGCGCAGATAAAATTGTCCGTTGCTCCTGAATCTAGGAGTACTTGTCGTTCGGCCGTCGCGTGTGCAGATTTAAAGAGTACTGGGATTCGCATGGATCGATATCTGCTATGGTACACGTTTACATTGAGTGCTCTAGCCCAGGCCGTCGGGTTCAAGCGTCGAGAAAATCCTCTTTTGCGAACAACTTCTCCACCATAAGATCTCGTACTTCTGGGGGTTGTGCCCTCATCGCAGCGATCTGTGCTTCAGCCTGTTCTTCCGCCGAAAGTACGCGGTTAGACCGTATGGCGACAGTAGTGACGGCGGGAGCTGGTATGGCCGGGGGAGTGGGGATGGAAGTTGGTTGGGTGGTCGTGGAGGAAGTAGCAAGTCGAGTGCCTTTTTGTGGGCAATTACGCGAGATGTGCCCTGCAGCACGACATCTAAAACAACGCCCCTCCTTCTGAAGTTGAATTCGGTCTGTGTCGGTGAGAGCCACGGAGGCTCGGGCGCGTCCAACATCCATGGCGTTTGGGTCGCGATTCTTGTTGAGGGCTTGTACCCACTGTTCGCGGTTATGCCCTCCCTTCTTCTGACGCGGGGTTCGGTTCTTGCCAAGTCGGTCCTTTAAGACCAGGTACTCAGCTTGTTGTAATCGAGCGGCCCGCTTCCAGTCTTCCCACGTGACTGGATGCTGGAAGCGGATGGCGTGAATTACTAACTGGTTTGGGAGTCCATCCTGGAACAACTCCAGTGTCGTAGCTTCATCTGGGCCGTATCCGGCCTTCGTGGTTAGGTTCTCGAACTGAGCAATGTAGGAGTCAATGTCTTCTCCTTTCATTGCTATCGTCTGCAAGGCTTTGCGGGCCTTCGTCTGTTCTGCAGTGTCGGTATATGCCTGTAAGAATCGGGTTTCTACCTCATTCCAGAGGTTATTTTGGGTTCGTAGGACTCCTGCCGCTATCTGGTCATCAAGCCATCTCATCTGCTCGTCGACCCAGTCGTCGACGAGTGGCCCTCAGATGTAGGATAGGAAGGCCATGGCTTGTTGTCCTGGTACTGCCAGCAGGTCCACCATCGGTGTAACGCCACCACTGGCGTTAGTCCGACTTGGACACGAAAGGACGTTCACGACTTAGCAGGATATTTCTTCGAGGTCACGTGACCTATTCACGGGACACACGGCTCTCACGGGCACGTGATCTGAGCGCACACTAGGGCAAGTCGTGCCACTAGGCAATTCCGTCAATCGATGAAGACGACTTGCTCGAGAGAGACAAGCGAATCGCGTGTAGAAGAGACGAGAAAGAAGTGGTGATTGAAGAAGACCAAGATGGCGTATCTTGGTCTTATCGAGCCACTATTTATACATGGATGAGGTAGCTTTAAAGCTCCTCTCGAATCCGTACGACTAGTAGCATAAGTAGCTCAAACCCTACTACAGCTGTCCTAAGAATGAGTCATGCCCTATTGGCATGTGATTCTACTGTCCCTGCTGACTGACGCGATTGTCCATGACACATTACTACTTACGAACGAGGTCATAACTGTAAGTAAGAGTCCACTTCTCCCGTACCGTAACAGTCGGATTCATTCCACAGTATAGTTTGAAGGCACGTAAGAATGCCTTGCTTTTTTCTTGATTCCCGTCAAACTTGGGCGGGGGGTTTCCTCCCAGGCGGCCATTGCCCCCAGGGACTGGTGTGAGTCCTCCGGCCAGTGCCGGTCCACCTCCGCCACCGCCACCGCTGCCGCCACCTCCACCACCACCACCGCCGGGAGTTCCCCCGGCAGGGGCTCCACTTCCGCTGGGTACTCCTCCTCCACTAGTGAGGGTGGTACTCGCAGATGCTTGTCCTTGCTGGGCCATTGCGTAGGACGGGAATGCTGAGGTAGGTAGGTTGGCTGTTGGCACGGGTACGCTTGGGGATGGTGCGTCAGAGGGGTCGATATTGATGCCCGAAGGGCTAGAGGGTCCTAGGGGTCCGGTGTTTAGGGAGAGGGGTACTGGTCCTGTCGTGTACCACGCTCCTTCGTTTGGGGAGTATTCGATAAAGGCCCAGAGGCGTCTGTCTTCAAGGTAGTGGACCTGTCGGTATGATCGTGTCGAGGGGTCAAAGATAAAGTATCCTTCGACTCCATTGTGTTCTGCCCAGACCGCGGTCCCTTTTACTCTGTCCGATAAGTCGTCGGAGCTAAGGCGGTCGATGTATTCGGGCCTAAACTTGGTTCTACTGCGACTGGACGTCGCCACTGTGAGAGACTTGACTTAATGTAACGCCACCACAGGGGCGTTAAGTACGACGTGTACTTCAACAAGTCAACGGGATCGGCAAGGCGCGAACCGGTTAAGGTTCAGTTCGATGGTGAATAAGTATCACTTGGTCTCCCAGGGACACAAGGATAGTAGCGGAAAGTCGAGGCTCAAGCGAAAAGGCGAGCTAAAGGGGGACTCAAACGCAACGGCGAGTCAAAGTCGTTCGTGAGGCAGAGACAATTGTGGTATTACACAAGAAGTCAAGTCTACCGTACAAGCTAGGTAGGGCGTGGCTTATATACTAGTACAGGGTGTTTGTAAGGTACAAACACATGGCGCGATCCTGAGGTACTGGCCCCAGCGAGCTAATAAGGAAGTGTTAAGGGGAAGTCCATAAGAAGTACAAGGGAATCCCGCGGGGGCACGCGGGACTCAAATGACATCAGCGGGTCCTAGGAGTCATAAGTCTGACTTCTCTATGGTCATGGGGTTGATGCGAGATAAGAGTCGGAGAATGAATCGGAACGGGTCATGGGTAAAAGTACACGCGAACACGAGACGAGGTGAGAAGGAGGGCAGAACATGTTGTACAGTAGGGTGAAACTCGTAACAGAAATGTTGTGATTCTCTGGTTAAGAAGAATCTATGTATCCGGAAGACAATGTCTTCAAGCGTCGCTCGATATACCTTCCATAGTATTAATGGAATTTTCAGGCTTGTCTCAAGGCCAAGTTTGTTGCCTTGTGACTTAGTTGGATGAGTAAAACTCAAGTCCTAACTGACTTCTGAATTTTTCGAACTTAATATGCCCTAGGTTCTTGGTAAACATATCTGCAGGATTTTCTGAACCATCTATGAAGAATAGTTCTATTTTCTTGTCCTTCACTACTTCTCTTATGTAGTGATAGTGTATATCAATATGTTTAATACGCTTCTCTTGGACAGGGTTTGAGGCCATGAAGATGGACCCCTGATTATCACTGCAGAGTGGTATCGGGCTTAGTTTGATGCCAAGCTCAGTAAAGAGTGACTTTATCCAAACTAATTGTCTGCTAGTATCCGACAGCGACATATATTCAGCTTCAGTGGAAGATAATGCGACTGTCTTTTGCGCTCTAGAATTCCAACTGAATATCCCATTAGCCAGTTTAACCATATAACCTGTGGTAGATCGCCTATTATCTGGGTTTGAAGCCCAGTCAGAGTCTGCATAGGCAATTAAGCCTCCATTTGATCTTCCATCATACACCAAAGAGTATGAAGAAGTCCTGAGCAAATAGCGACAGATATAGAGTGCTCTGTTTAAATGGTCCTCTGAGGGGTTTGCAGCGAATTGTGATAGTTTAACGACTGCATAGGCAATGTCAGGGCGAGTCCCAAGCATTATGTATAGGAGTGAACCTATAACTTGCTGGTATTTGCTCCTGACGCTTGGGTTGACTGGTGAATTATTAGGTACAGGTTGGTGATGAACAGTGCACATAAAGGACTATACTCACAGTGACTGGGTAGACTGTGGTGAGATATAGAAGGTGACTGGAAGCAGCAACAGAGTAATCTTGCAGGTGAAGCAGATGGGGTGTCTGGCACACAACAGATGAGGAACTGGTGTTTATACAGGAATAGGGAACATACCTGGCACACAACAGATGAGGAACTGGTGTGGTGCCAGAGCGTACAGGGTACTCTACTTATACTATACAGAGGGGTGACACTAGTACAACAGAGGTAACACAGAGTCACACAATACAAGGAGCGTTGTTCTATAGAGGGACACAAAGGAGTGTGCAGAAGGAGAACAAGAGCGCAAAGAACAAGAAAAGGCTAGACTATGATATCATAGTGACATCACAATAAAGATAAAACAAAGGAAGTGAGTACAAGGACGAAATACAATAGGGGTCCAGAGGAGTCCATGATGTCATTGTACAGTGATATCATAGATAAGAAAGTCCGAGATTGTAAAGATCATAATAATCTAATCTACATAAGTCCAATATATCTTATCTAGAGCAGTCCGTTATCTGCGTGTCCATTGAGCCGCTAAGTGCGCACAGGTCACTTATCAACAGTTGGTACCCTTCAGGAAGTGGAGTCGCAGTTGCTTTCGCATCTATGAGTCCAAAGCGTTGCAGCACCTTTTCTAAGTAAGTGGTTTGATCTAAAAAGATCTTTCCATGTTTCCGCTGAATGCGCATACGCAAGAATTCCTTTGCATCACCTAAGTCACGACATTCCCAAGCCTTCATGAACCTATTTGTTACGTTTCAGATCGATCGGCGCCTCGGGCCGGGAAGTGGACACTGACGCGTCAGCTATGACACCACCGTCAGCAGTATATCGTCATGGACTTGTAGGATCAGTCAGCTGGGTAAGCTCCGGCACATGTGATTGTACGATAACGGATCGGATCTCGGAATGACTCGTAGTGACTCATACTAGGATAGCGGTACTAGGGTTCACGGTACTTACGCTATTGGCTAGTAGTATTCAAGCGGCACTTCAAAGCCCGCGTGTATCTGTATAAGTAGAGCAGTGCGAAGACCAAGAATGGCATCTTGGTCTTCTTCCAATACCACCACCTTCTACTCGTCTTTACTAAGAGGCTCCCCCTCTTAAGTGAGTCGTCCGGCATATCCCCCTTAGACCAGGGATCCCTGTGACTTATCCTTGCCTGTCCCTTCGCAGATCAGTGGACTTCCCTGCAGACGTCGCAGCCTATCAAGTACATCTGTATCGCAACGACCGCGTGGCCTCTCCGTACCACTCCTTCTTCATCATCGACAGTACCTCGTGGGCCAACACCAAGTATATCGACGCAGTCCCTCCAGGCGTGATCCAACTAGAAGACCTCCACGCCTACTTTGGGAGAGACAAAAGCCTTCAACCTCATCCTGCTTTCTATCCTCAGACCTTTGCTAACCGTAACTTCCGACTCTTAAGGATCGCCACACGTCAAGAGGCCTAAGTCAGGCATACGTCCGTGGTAGATGTTACACTATTCTTAAGTTCATTTAAAAGGGCTTTGTCCAATCCCATAAAGATCACATCATCAACATAGACAATGATCACTACAAGGGCGCCACTCTTTCCTCTATGGGTAAAGAGTCCTGAGTCAGATAGTAGCCTTTTGCAGCCCATCGCAGCCATGGACTTATCCAGCGCTTTCCACCATGCTAGAGCAGCTTGTTTAAGTCCATAAATGGCGCGTTTTAGTCGCAGTACTTTATTTTCATGCCCTTTGGCTTTGAAGCCCTCAGGTTGTTCCATGTATAGCTCTTCATCAAGCTCTCCATATAGGAAGGCAGTTTTAACATCTAGTCCAGTGATGTGCCAATCCTCTAGCGCTGCAAGCGTGAACATCATTCGGACAGTCTCAAAGCGCACTACTGGTGAGAATATTTCATCATAGTCAACGCCTTCAACCTGAGAAAAGCCTTTGGCAACAAGCCGGGCTTTCTTGCGACCATCAGTCTTTTGATCAAAGACCCATCTGTTTTTTTATTATTTTCCTCCCTTTAGGGGGTTCCACAAGCTCAAAGACATTACGTCTGCGAAGTGCCTCTAGTTCCTCGCGACAAGCAGTCTTCCATTCCTTTTGTTGTGCTGCAGGCATGCGCATTATATCTTTATAGGTCCACTCCCGTATATTAGAAGTGTCCAGTGGTTCCAGATCATTGGATGGAACTGCCTTGGCAAGCAGATGATCTAGGAATTTTACTCCCCCTTCCTGAGCAAGGCGTGACAATAAATCATCTACTTCATCCTCTGAGGGTTCTGGCGGAGCTTC
This sequence comes from Lactarius akahatsu, assembly GCA_021524915.1. Taxonomy (NCBI): domain Eukaryota; kingdom Fungi; phylum Basidiomycota; class Agaricomycetes; order Russulales; family Russulaceae; genus Lactarius; species Lactarius akahatsu. The sequence continues at coordinate 27,078 of JAKELL010000016.1, read as the reverse complement.
ACTCTCAGCAGGTGGAGGGTCAGGGTTTGTCTCAGGAAATCCTCCTGGAATCTGCTGATGAACAGCGCACATGAAGGGACTATACTCACAGTGACAAAGTAGACTGTGGTGAGATACAGAGAGTGGCTGGAAGCAGCAACAGAGTGATATCAAGCAAGTGAAGCAGATGTGGAGTCTGGCACACAACAGATGAGAACTGATGTTTATACAAGAGAGAGAAACATACCTGGCACACAACAGATGAGAACTGATGTGGACCAGGAGCGTACAAGCTATACTACTTATACAAAAATACAGAGTGACGCAGGTAACAGTTGGTCACAGTAAATACAAGATGCATTGTTCTACAAGTGGACAAAGGAGTGTACTGTTCTGGAGAACAAGGCGTATAGAACAAGGAAAGTCTGGAACATGATATCATAGTGACATCATAATAAAGATAACAACAAGGATCAGAGTACAAGGACGAAATACAAGGGGAGTCCAGAGGAGTCCATGATGTCATTGTACAGTGATGTCATAGATAAGAAAGTCCGAGATTGTAAAGATCATATACAGTATAATCTAATCTACATAAGTCCAATATATCTTATCTAAAGCAGTCCGTTATCTGCATGTCCATTGAGCCGCTAGATGCGCTCAGGTCACTTATCAACATCTCCCCGTGATCAGCAATCTAGGACTAGCACAAGCCCATGTCTATGTTGTGTTGCTGCAGCAGGACTCGCGCAAGTGACTTGGTGAAGCCGTCCGCAACCATTTCCGCAGTAGGGGTTCTAATGAGGGTGATGGTCCCCCTTTCGATGTACTCCCTAATGACATGATGCCTAATGGCAATGTGCTTTGATCGCCTCCCAGTGACAGGGTTCAAGGCCAAGTCAATGGCACCCTTATTGTCACCATGCAGTGGGATGGGGTCGTCGACCTCGTACCCGAGTTCCTCAAGGAAGCTCTGATACCATGCGGCTTGGTTGGCCGCGTCGGTCATGGCCATGTATTCCGCCTCTGTAGTGTTTTGGGCTACAGTCTTTTGCTTTCGCGAAGACCAGCTTATTGCACCATTGGCTAATAAGAACACATAACCGGAAGTGGAGTGTCTATCATCTACCTGGTCACCCAGGGAAGAATCAGAGTAGCCATGAAGGCCATCTCCACTGGCGCCATCATAAACTATACACATGTCCACAGTTCCCACTAGGTAGGACAGAATGTATTGCGCAAGCCGTAGATGTTGTGGTGAAGGATTTGCTGCATACTGCGCCAAACGTGATACAGCAAAGGAAATGTCTGGCCTAGTGCCAATCTGAACGTACAGCAGACTACCAATGAGTGATTGATAGTGCGTAATGTCAGAGGCAGTAGCCTGACCCGTATATTTATGAAGGTGCTCATCAGCACCAGCGGGTAAGGGTGTGGAGTGTGGAGTGGCATTAGACATGCCAAAGCGTTCAAGGACATCCTTGACATAGCCAGACTGATCTATTTCGATGCATCTGAGGGAGCGGTCGTGCACAATGCGCATACCAAGATATGATTCTATCTCCCTGAGGTCTGTCATCTCATAGCGTTCAGAGAGATCTGACTTTAAACGCTTAATCCTCTCCAAAGAGGCACCCAAAATTGTGATGTCGTCAATGTAAACGATAACGAAGAGTGGTCCATCCCCCTCTCTGTCACGAACCTGTAAACTTGGGTCGTGACTCGAGCGTCTAAGACCAGTCCGCGCTGGCCCGGTCTTATGTAATCAATTTCCTAAAGGGGAAATCCGAAGTCGGAGTTCCAAATTCGTACTCCGACGGTCACGTGACCGGTCACGTGATTATCCTATGTTTATCAAGTCACCTGACGACTGAAAGTCGTACCACTCTTTGGATTAATCCTATTGGACTGCGGAGCAGTCACACCACTATGGCGCAATCTTGCGCAATCGACTGCGGAGCAGTCGTACGATACCTACGATTATTCTGATTGGTTGTTATACTTAGAACCCTTCCAGAACCTTCCATTGCGCAGCACTTGTTACGGTTTCACCCGTAACTGTCCCCCCGAACACCCCTGCATGACCTCGGAACACTGCCATGAAGCGATCACGTGCTGAAGAAGCCGAAGAAGAGGTTGTAGTTATGGGATATGGGGCTTGGAACGCCCAACAACCAGCTAAGTCACGTGACCTCCCTGCCTACCATGGATACGCTCAGCAACCCTGGGAGTAGATCACGTGATCTTACGTCAAAAACGCCCGTCACGTGACCCTGGCACGTGACCTGGCTAGACTTGCACCAGAAGGGTCCAGATGAGCTTGTGCCTGGACCGGTCTCGACTGCCTCATGTTTGTGATGACTCGTATGTGCCTGATCGATTGTGCCTTGATTCTGATGGATTGTACACGTTCGTGTTCTGATTGGATGGAAGCAGCGCTCATACAGCTGCGGATGCTTATCTCTGACTCATACCTTTGCGCCTTACTGCCATTGGTGGATTGTTATCTTTGACTCGACTATGACTCATTCCTAGGATCCGGATATTAGGGTTTCGGAGTTCCAAGCTGGGGTTCAAACCTCCTTGGACATGTATATAGACTGGGGCTTATGGTCGCTGAAGACCTAAGCTTGACTTCTTGGATTATACCACCCATTGTAGTGCCACTTCTGCGCTGTCTTGCCAGTTGTGTGCTGATAGCTACCCTTGGTGCCTATACATCTGTTGAATCGTCCTTAGCTGAGGGATCGCCGTGAGGCCCCTATCCTTTCCTTTCCGCTTCACTCTTGCCGTTCAAGGAACGTGCTATATCATTCTCCCTTGGTTGTGCTGTCTTGCCGACCATTCATTCATATCGACTTCAACTTGCTCTCTTCATCGCCCTTTGCATCCCTTGGGCCACCCTACTACGTCTCATCATCGAGCTAGTACAAGATCGAGCACGTGACTTCGACATATCCCGGTGATCGTTGGGTCGTTTCGAAAGCCTTGTCCGCAGTACAAGAAGGAACGTCCGGTGGAACGTTACAGCACTGGTGGGAAGGAGTAAGCCTCCCCTAAAGTACGCACAGACCATGTACCCAGGTATATAAGCTAGAGCAATAGAACAGACAGTCCCTCAGACTGTCCACTTGTGACTCCCACTTGGATAACATCCTAGCGCCTTTCTTCGCTATCTATCATAGCTTGGATTCGCAACCTCCTCGTTATCCTCGTTCTAGCCAAGTTTCTCCAAGTTTTCCCCGACGTCTTCATCGTTCCTCGCGTTCCTCGTCAGCCAAGTGTCTTGCAAGAACACTCTGAGTGAGTGTTCATCACACTTGGACAGTCTCCTTATCTGACTTGGATGCTCCTTGATAGTGTCTGATTTCGGAGACGATTTCGGTCACTGGGACGGTGATTCCAGTTCGTACTACACCTCGTGGGAGCCCCAGTATCGTGGCCCCCCTCGTTGTCGCCTCTCCCCCTCCTCGCCTCTCACATTTCCCTTGTCTCCGGTGGGGTTGAACACCCCCCTCGCCCAAGTCGAGCAAGTCGCTCTCCCCCAAGGTCCGGCTGCTTTCGTAGCGCCCTCGTCCCCGGTCTCCTCTCGCCCCCCAACACCGCGCCCGGCTACCCCCCTCTCGTACACGGAGGCCTCCCCTGACGTCGAGTTCGTTCTACTCGACGAAAATTATAACCCGGTTTCCTCTCACCCCTCGTCCCCGTCCCCGGATTTTGACATCCGGTCTCAAGTAGCCGTTCGATCCGGCGCCCCTCGTACTCGCTCCCCGTCCCCCGAACTTGTGTACCCTGACCCGGTACAAGTTTTCCAGTCCCCCTTGATCGGGCCATCGTCGCCCCTCTCTGATCTCCCGTCCCCCTCGGTCTGCCTCATCTCGCCTCGCCCCCGGTCCTCGTCGCTCCCTGCTCGCCCCGCCACTCCTGACTCGCCCATCAACTACAATCGAGTAGCAGAAGGCGTACCACGTGTTGACACCCCCGACAACGACCTCCCCCACGAGAACCAAGAAAACATCCCCCCTGCTTTGCCCATCGTCCGCCCCCCGTCTTGCATCAACGTTACCACTGGCCCGCACCCCCACCAGTTCATCAACGTTCAGACACCTCAGGGAGAAGAGTGGAGACCAATCTCGGAGTTCTATCAGGTCTCACTAACACAGCTCCCCTCCCTTGATCACCTCCTCGCATACCCTCCTAACTTCCCCGGCGTCACCCCTTTCCGCTTCCGGTCCCCTCATTACATACAGCTCTACCCTCGTCACCGCCCCCTCGCCCTCGCTCTTGGGATTCCCCCCCTATACGCCTGCTCCCAAGCCATTCTTGACCTTCCAAGCCAAGACCTCCCTCTCGGCTCCATCAAGTACAATTTCCGGGAAGGTATCCGTCGGGCTTTCGCCCCTTTAAACCAAGTAATTCGGCAGGCGTACGTCGGAACTCTAGTCACCCTTGAGCTCCAAGATTTTCTGGACGGTAGGATCATCTCCACGTACGGATACTTGGCCTTTTGGCAGGACCAGATCTTTGTAATCGATCAGGGGTATCATTTCGAGGACGCCGTTAGAACCAGCCCCTCTCTCCTTTCATATTGTTTCACGCCTCGACTCCCCACTGACCCCTTCCTGTATATCTCTACCCACTTAGATCAACAGGAACTATAACTATTTACTTTACAAGTAAGTAGTTGTAGTCAGATTGGTCATTGGTAGAAAAATAAAAGGGGTTTAGTGTCACATTTTCGTCCGACTCAAATCTCGGAACAAGAGCAAATTAATCGCTCTCAAGCACTCTTTGAAACCCACAGAGAAAGACAACTCCAGTTTTACTATCCTTCCAGCACTCTCGTTAACCTCGCCCACTCCAACACAGTAGAAGTTTGGAGTGACAGTACCCTTCTCCTTAGAGACCTCGACACTATACTTCCGTTTGGAAGAGTACTCACCCTAGTCGAGTTTCAAGACTTTGTCACCAGCAAGCTAGATAGGCTTAGCAACCTCGCGCAAGAACAACTCCTGTACTGGCACTTATCCAAGACACTCACAGTCCACGGCACCCCCATCGAATCGACCCTCTTGTGGAACAAAGACGACTATCTTTGGTTTGTCCACATCACCCCTAGAAGACAGCGCATCATAGAAAAGCTCCTAAACGGAGAAAGACAATACTTCCTTGAACGGTTTCGATTGGACTACGAACAAGTCCAAATATCCTTCCAAGAGATTTGACTAGAATCTACCCAACTCGGACCACGCCTAGTTATCACTGAAGGTCGCGAATATACCTTCAAGTGGGGAAACTACTGGGAAACAACCCTTGAAAACCCGGACATCAACATTGTCAACCCCAGGATCTTCCACCTTCCCCCAGACACCCCCGACGATCACGACTTTGTCACACACCTTGACATCCAAGAGAACGGAGACGAGCCTCTCCCATCAAGCAATCCACCAAGTCCAAGTCCAAGTCCCCCTACACCATTCACAGATACTGATAGCGGTTGGGGAGAACCTGCCAACCAGTGGATCAGTAACGGTGTCTGTTGGTGTAGTAAAGAAGTCTGTACTTGTGGTTACAGACCAGATACCCCACCTACTCCACCTAGTGTAGTATTGTGGGCTCCAGGCCAAGACTACCTACCTTCTAGAGAAAGAATATAGAAGGTTCCTTGTTTAAACCACCCTGGCAGAAAGCGCACTCGATTGGGCTATCACCCTGGCATCTCAACAAGTATCCCAATGTCACAGAAGCCGAAGACAACGAACCCAGTTTATAAGAAGGGATACGCCTATTCCCTCTCCAGAAGAGCACCCTCCAGTAATCCCTAATAGAGACATTAGGAGAGTAAATCAAGCAACAAGTACACATCCAAGTAACCCAGTTCAAGCGACCCCCACGTATCCAAGTTATCACGAGCTTCCCCCAGTCGTTCGTCAACCCTCCACTAGTAGTGAAGAAGGACAATTCCTAGCAACCCAACCCACGTATTACCACCTCCCAGAAGTACCCTTCATATCAAGAACACTACCCACGAGAAACCCTAGAGAGTTACAGACCTTCAAGCAGCACTGTCAACTCATATTCCAGAGACACGGAGTTCCCTTAAACCTCCAGCACACAGTCAACAACATCCGCGACATCACCACAGACCCAGTAGGGTTCCAAGGACTCTTGTGGAGATCTAGTGTCTTAATATCGCATTACGGGATATTTGAAGAATATTGTTGGATTCGATCTAGCCAACGACCAAGTGCAACTCACAGGATAACACTACAACCAGGGTATAAAATCTTTTACGCCTGGGACTCAGACGGTTGGACCGTATCAAGACTACAAAGACGCTCTAGTGAATGAGCAATCAACCAGGCCAAAACACTAGAGATCTTACCCCTGAAGAACTAGCAAGAGTCCCCATCTACTTCAAGAACCCCTTCTTCTCCCTTGACGATAATCTAATCCACGTTATCTGGAACACAGAAGAACTCACGAGCCCAAACGGGAAGTTCCCGTGGAAATTCTTTGGGACAGACGACACTGTCAGCAAAGACGATTTTGAAGACGCTTACCCAGGATATAGCAAATTTGACAAAGGATCGTACGATCACCACAATCTCACAGCCAAGTACAACGGAAAGGAAGTCCGTTGGTCGACCAAACGAGAACTTTGGGTCTACAAGAATAACAGAAGAGTAGTCTTCCCAGACTCTGACCAAGAAGGATCAGACTTATCTCCGCCGCCAAGTACAGACCAAGAAAATTCAGAGACAGAACAGGCAGAAGTATCAGGCCTCCTAGACAAAACCACCAAGACCGTCGCCTCGGTACTAGCTAGTTTATCAGGAACACACACCCCCCAGTCACCATCAGCAGGAAAGCTACCAGGCGCACTCCCAAGTACCCCAGGACCATCCAGTCAACCAAGTTACCCACTGTTCACACCAAGACAACCAAAGCTTTTTGGTACCAAGAGTCAATCCCCTTCTCCACCACTGACACCCCCAGTAACAAGCACCATGGCTTCAGGAGGAGGCGCCAAGTTATTAGGAACACCCCCAGAGCCATTCGATGGCAAACAAGACAAGGCAGAAGCCTTTTGGAGTAGTGTTGAAAACTACTACTATCTCAATGAATCCACATATACCAACGAAGGCAAGCGAGTATCGGCTGCCTTAACGCACTTCAAGATTGGCACCCCAGCAGGAGATTGGGCCCAAGATCAGCAGACCAAAGCCCTCACAGCCACGCCCATAGACTTTGGCACCTGGAACGATTTTAGAGACGCGTTCAAGAAACACTTCATTCCGTCACACACCAAGTTAGAATCAACCAACCTCATGTACTCCTGTCGTATGGGAAATCGACCCTTCAATGATTGGTACCAAGAATGGTCCACGTACGCATCCAGATCAGGTGCAAACAAAGAAACCAAGATGTTCGCCTTTAGAAAGGCACTCCCTGCAGCTCTACACCAGAAGATTATTGGTGTATCACCACAACCCACAACCCTAGACAAATTGGTCGAACTAGCAAGAGAATTCGACCGCGTATGGCGTCTCTACAGTAACCCAGCATTCACAGGACAAAGACTTCAAGGGCCAAGAAATAGGGCCATGTACGCCGAAGAAGACGGCGCTCACGTCAACGCCACCACAGCCACGAGTATAAGACCTCAGCAAGCAGGCAGAATAACCAAGGAAGAAAAAATCGACGCTTCAAGGAGAAGCTCTGTTTTTATTGCGGAAAGCCGAACCACCGAGCCAAGGACTGCCGGACCAGGAATAGCTCCCAACGACAAGGACAAGGGAATGGAAGACCCAGTAATCAGCGGTCAGACTTTAGGGCACGCGTGACCCTAACTCAAGAAGAATCCTACGAGGATCCCCCCAAAGATCACCCTGCCCAGATAGCGGCAATGTACCACAGTCCCCCAGCACACATCACGATTCCACGCCCTCAATCAGCCCCCCTTCCAGAGGATTTTTGAACTACCCTACTGAAGCACTGTCAGTTAGGGCTTTACAAGTGGCCAACCATAGTTTTACCCAAGGATACTCATTGCTAGAGACGTTAGATTCTGAGCCTGTACCCGGTGATACGATACGGAATAGACGATCACCCTCAATTACGCTCAGAATCACTCTAGTAGGCAAGAAAACCGGTCGAGAAATCAGTGCACGGGCTTTACTAGACAGCGGCGCAGAAGGAATCATCATAGATCAAGACTTTGCCAAGAGGAATAACCTAACTCTCAGAACCCTAGTTAACCCACTTCCAGTACGGAATGTGGATGGAACATTGAACAAACAAGGATCAGTTCGATATACTACGATCCAGACAATCCGGATAAAGACTTCCGATGGAGAATACCACGACGAATGTGTTGAACTCTACGTAACCACGCTAGGCGACCACGATATTATTCTAGGAACAGACTGGCTCAAAGCACACAACCCAGAAGTTAACTGGGCCACACCACAACTCGCCTTCACAAGATGCCCCAAGACCTGCACACTATCCACCAAGTCCCTAGTTATTACAGCCAAGAAGCCGCAGACGCGAGCAACCACGATCAATGTTTTACAAACCACGGAAGAGTACCAAGTCGCAGGTGAACCTGCCTTTAGTCAAGAAGCCATGGAGCCGTTCCTGTACCTACACCAAGAAACCAAGGAAGAAGATATACTCATTAGAGCCAAGACCACCACGAGCACAGAAATTGCAGCTAGAACAGCACCCAAGACATCCACGGAACACATCCCAGCCCAGTTTTCACAGTACGCTAAGGTATTTAGTGAGACAGCCTCCCAAAGACTACCACAGCACCAGCCATGGGACCATGCCATAGAATTGAAACCCGGAGCCACCATGAAGAATTGCTCCATCTACCGTCTTATGCCCAAAGAATCAGAAGCATTGAAGATTTATATCACGGATCACCTACAAAGGGGATATATTCGCCCTTCCAAGTCACCCATGGCCAGCCCCTTCTTCTTTATAGATAAGAAAGACGGCAAGTTACGCCCAGTACAAGATTATTGAGCATTAAACGATATTACGATCAAGAACGCCGCCCCATTGCCATTAATCCCCGAGCTCATTGATAAACTACGCGGCGCAAGATGGTTCACCAAGTTAGATATCCGATGGGGCTACAACAATATAAGAGTCCGCAAAGGCGACGAGTACAAAGCTGCTTTCAAGACACCCCTCGGACTATATGAACCCACAGTCATGACATTCGGCCTCTGCAACGCCCCTGCCACGTTTCAAACATTCATGAACACCATCTTCAAAGACCTGATAGATGAAGGACACGTTGTCATCTATCTTGATGATATCCTGATATTTGCAGAGGACCTCCCCACATTAACCAGGCTCACCCACGAAGTACTATCACGCCTAGCAAAATACGACCTCTACTTGAAACCAGAGAAATGCTCTTTTGCCCAGACATCCATAGAATACCTCAGACTCGTTATATCCGAAGGACAAATTACCATGGACCCAGCCAAGGTGGCAGGAATACGAGACTGGCCACCTCCTAAGACGGTCAAACAAGTTCAAGCCTTCCTAGGATTTTGCAACTTCTATCGACGCTTCATCAAGGACTTTTCTACCATTGCACGCCCCTTGTTTGACTTAACCAAGAAAGAAGTACCCTTCCTATGGACCCCAGAAGCATCCACAGCCTTTCAGACACTCATCACAGCTTTCACCACTGCACCTGTCCTTGCCCTACCAGACCACGAGAAGCCTTTCCGCTTAATCACGGACGCTAGTGACTTTGCCACTGGCGCCATCTTAGAACAACCCGATGCACTCAACCGTTGGCACCCCATCGCGTACCACTCCAAGTCTCTACAGCCTGCCGAACGGAACTATGAAATCCATGATAAAGAACTCCTTGCTATCATCCGCGCCCTGGAAATTTTTCGCCACTACCTTGAAGGACGCGAAGACACCCTCGAAATTTGGTCGGACCATGGAAATTTGGTCTATTTCTCCACGAAACAGAAACTGACGCGGCGCCAAGCACGATGGGCCCTCTTCCTCTCGCGTTTCAAGTTCACCATTGTCCACAAACCCGGTACCCAAAATAAGTCAGATGCCCTGTCCAGGTGTCCAGACCTTAAAGAGGGGATAGCTCACGAAGAAAATGATCGTGCTTCTGGATAACAAATTTTTCGCAATCCATGCAGTCCGACCCACAACAATCACAGTCCAAGGGAACACCACGTTATGACAACAAATCAAGAACACTCAAGAATACGACAAAGAAGTTAGCCTTGCCTTAGAAACCCTTCTAAAGAATGGCCCTAGATCCCTCACAAAGGGCTTAGAAGATTGGAACTTAGAAGATGGAATCATCCTGTACAAAGGACAAGTATACGTCCCCAAGAATGAAGATCTCCGAAGAGAAATAGTCAAGCAATACCATGACCATCTTGCCACAGGACACCCTGGAAGATGGAAGACCTACGAACTAATTTCACGAGAATTCTGGTGGCCAGGCATGTCCACCTTTGTCAAGAGCTATGTGGACGGATGTGCCACTTGCCAAGCAACAAAAGTTAAACCAAGAAACCAAGTACCCCTGCAACCAAATCAAGTCCCTAACAAAATTTGGGAAATAATCACCATGGACTTCATCACGGACCTCCCCACGTCACAAGGATACGACTCACTATTCGTCGTAGTGGATCGTCTCAGTAAAGCAACGATAATTGCTCCATGTAACAAGACCATCACTGCCGAAGAAACATCCAAGTTATACCTAGAACAAGTCTGGAGACGAACAGGTCTGCCACACCAAGTTATATCCGATAGAGGACCACAATTTGCTTCCAAAGTAATGCAAGAAGTTTGGAGCAAACTAGGCGTCAAGTCAACCATGTCTACAGCATTCCATCCACAAACAGATGGAGAAACAGAACGTGTCAACCAGGAACTAGAACAATACCTACGCGTCTTTTGTAATTTCCAAGTCGACAACTGGGTAGAACTAATACCCTTCATGGAATTCGCGCACAATGCAAGACAACACAGCGCCACAGGAAAACCACCCTTCGAGATCTGGTACGGTTACAAACCAGAATTCATTCCACCAGTCAACTTTGCGTCCAAAATACCCACAGTAGAAGAACGCCTTCATTCCCTAGAACAAATTCGCATTGAAGTATCCGCTGCACTAAAGGTAGCAGCCGAAGTCATGAAAAATACCCATGTATCCACAGCCACCTACGTACCCCAACCAGGCGACCAAGTTTGGTTAGAAGGAACCAATATCCACACCACACACCCCAAGGCCAAACTAGCCCCTAGACGACACGGACCATTCAAAGTCATATCCGCGTGGGGAGTTAATTGTAAACTCCAGTTACCCAAAGCCTGGAAGATCCATCCAGTGTTCCACATATCCCTTGTATCCCCCTACAATGAAACCACAGCCCATGGACCCAATTTCACCAGACCACCCCCAGAAATAGTCCAAGGAGAGGACGAGCACTATGAAGTAGAAACGGTCCTCCAATCAAGGCTCTCTCCGAACAAGAGAGGCATACAATACCTAGTGAAGTGGAAAGGATACCCTTCTTCAGAAAACTCCTGGCTCCCAGCCTCACAAATGAAACACGCCCAGGACCTCGTTCGACAATTTCACCACAAGAATCCACGAGCACCCAAACTCAGAACCTTGATGGTTGCTGAACGGCGCAGCAACCCCTTAAAGAGGGGATACTGTCACAAACCTGTAAACTTGGGTCGTGACTCGAGCGTCTAAGACCGGTCCGCGCTGGCCCGGTCTTATGTAATCAATTTCCTAAAGGGGAAATCCGAAGTCGGAGTTCCAAATTCGTACTCCGACGGTCACGTGATTATCCTATGTTTATCAAGTCACCTGACGACTGAAAGTCGTACCACTCTTTGGATTAATCCTATTGGACTGCGGAGCAGTCGTACGATACCTACGATTATTCTGATTGGTTGTTATACTTAGAACCCTTCCAGAACCTTCCATTGCGCAGCACTGGTGGGAAGGAGTAAGCCTCCCCTAAAGTACGCACAGACCATGTACCCAGGTATATAAGCTAGAGCAATAGAACGGACAGTCCCTCAGACTGTCCACTTGTGACTCCCACTTGGATAACATCCTAGCGCCTTTCTTCGCTATCTATCATAGCTTGGATTCGCAACCTCCTCGTTATCCTCGTTCTAGCCAAGTTTCTCCAAGTTTTCCCCGACGTCTTCATCGTTCCTCGCGTTCCTCGTCAGCCAAGTGTCTTGCAAGAACACTCTGAGTGAGTGTTCATCACAGCCAAAGGGTGGATGGAAACGCTTAGGGGAGCTAGCGACGAGGTGAAAGACCTCGTATTCAAAGACCTCTGGATCCAAGAGGGTTTTCAGGACGCCTAAACCCATCGGCCTGGGTGAGGGCAGTTAATTGTAACTCTGTAATCATGACTCGCTATCGTTCTCTCAGAATCCCAGTCTCGATTCGCACCAGTTACTCCATGGCCGATATAAAAGGGCTCGTAGACTCCGGAGCCACCGACAACTTTATAAGACCCACATTCGCTAAACGCATGGGCCTTGGGCTACAAACCCTTAAGAAACCCAAAAAGATTTGGAACATAGACAACATGGAAAACAAAGCTGGGTCTATCACACACTTCATCGATCTAGACGTCCAAACCAATAACGTCTCTAAGATTATGAGGTTCCTCGTCACTGACATCGGAAACGAGGACCTCGTCCTCGGATACCCCTGGCTAGCAACCTACAAACCAACTATCAGCTGGGCACACGCCACCATCCACGAAGGGGCCCTTCCAGTAGTGCTTCGATCAATTAACCCCACGGAAACACAAACCACCATCGCCAGTGCAATGACCCAAGACGAAGCAGAAAATATCGTCCAGGAACTCGAAGAGGAATGCCAGATACGTACCACAGCCACCGAACTAGCCATTGCAGCCAACCAAAACACCGTCGTAGAAGCCCTCCCAGAACCATATCAACGCTTTGCAAAGATCTTCAGCGAAGAGGCGTCCCACCGATTCCCACCATCACGACCTTGGGACCACGCAATCGACCTCAAACCAGGCACACCCCCCAGCATCGACTGCAAAGTCTACCCAATGTCACAGGACGAGGACAGACAACTACGCGAATGGTTAGACGAACAGCTCAAACTAGGCTACATCCGACCCTCAAAGTCACCCTACGCCTCGTTGTTCTTCTTCATCAAGAAAAAGGATGGAAAGCTAAGACCAGTACAAGACTACCGGCGAATTAACGCCTGCACGGTGCGCAACCAATACCCGCTACCTCTTATGTCGGAACTCATCAACGACCTCGGAAACGGACACATATTCACCAAACTCGACGTCCGCTGGGGATACAACAACGTGCGAATCAAAGAGGGCGATGAACACAAAGCCGCGTTCAAAACGAAATACGGACTCTTCGAACCCCTCGTCATGTACTTTGGACTTACAAACTCACCGGCAACGTTCCAGAACATGATGAACGACATCCTGGGCGACACAATTCGAGCATTTGCGGCAATGGGAACGATTATCCGTGTCTACATGGACGACATCGGAATCGCAATGCTCGAACACGCAGGCCTTCAAGTGCACATCGACGCCGTCTGCGCAGTACTTCAAGTAGCACTGGACCATGACTTGTACTTCAAACCGTCCAAGTGTACCTTCCACCAACCGCGAATGGATTACCTGGGTGTAACGCCACCACTGGCGTTAGTCCGACTTGGACACGAAAGGGCGTTCACGACTTAGCAAAATATCTCTTCGAGGTCACGTGACCTGGTTACGGGATACACGGCGCTTATGGGCACGTGATCTGAGCGTACACTAGGGCAGGTTGTGCCACTAGGTAATCCGACAATCGATGAAGACGACTTGCTCTGAAGGAGACAAGCGAAGCACGCGTAAAGAGAGAGATGAGAGTGGTGAATTGAAGAAGACCAAGATGGCGAATCTTGGTCTCTCTAGGCTACTATTTATACATATACGAGGCAGCTTTAAAGCTCCTCTCCAATCCGTACGACGAATAGCTAAAGTAGCTTGAACCCTACTATCGCTATCCTAGTTATGAGTCATGCCACATCGGCATGTGATTCTTAGTACGCGCTGACTGATCCCCTAGTCCATGACACATTGCGACTTACTAACGTGGTCATATCCGTATAGTAAGCGTCCGTTCCCTCGACCGTGACACTGGGGGTAATTCTTGAAAAGGGGGTGACTCGCATGGACCCCGTAAAAATTGCTGGTATACGCGACTGGCCCACACCCACGAAGGTACGAGACGTACGCTCCTTTTTGGGCTTCTGCAATTTTTACCGCCTCTTCATTCGCGGTTTCGCCACATATGCATGAGCCCTCAACAAACTCACACGCAAAGACGCAGAGTGGACGTGGGGCAAAGATGAAGAAACGGCCTTCCAAACCCTCAAACACCTAGTCACAAGCGAACCGGTACTCGCACATCCCACACTGACAGACCAATTCGAACTTGAAGTAGACGCATCAGGATACGCAATAGGCGCAGTACTCCTACAGAAAAAGCAAGACGGGAAAAGACACCCCCTCGGTTACTTCTCGGCCACCCTAAACAAAGCGGAACGCAACTATGACATCTATGACTTGGAACTTCTGGCGATTGTCAAGGCACTGCGACACTGGAGACCATTCCTGGCAGGCTCACCGCACAAAATCAAAATCTTCTCCGACCACCTCAACCTTACACACTGGAAGACACCGCAGAAGATAAGTTGCTGAGTAGCCCGAGAAGTTTTAGAACTCATGGAATACGACTTCAAGATCCACCACATCAAAGGGACTAACAACGGACGCGCAGATGCGCTATCGCGAAGACCCGACTATGACCGGGGGGAAAGGGACAACGAAGGAGTCGTCGTCTTACCCGAAAAGGTATTCGTGCGAACCATCACCACGCAATCGCCGGAAACCCACAAACAAGACGAAGGCATTCTACGACCATGGGTAGACCCACACAAGCTCAAGAAGGTCAACGGAGTCTGGTACCACCAAGGTGCACGAGTAATCACCGGAGGACCGGAAGAAGTCCGCACCGTCATCGCCAACCACCACGACCTCCCAGTCTACGGTCACCCCGGAATCAAGTGAACGGCAAGAATCATCGAGCGAAGTCACTGGTGGCCGAACATGCTGAAACAAATAACGGAGTACATTCAAGGCTGTGCGGAATGCCAACGCCACAAAGTCAACAACCGCCCGACGAGAGCCCCACTAGTACCCATTACGCCGACACCCAACGCTAAGCCATTCGAAGTCATCGCTCTTGACTTCATCACTAAATTGCCGGAGTCACAGGGATACAACTCGATCCTCACCGTAACCGACCACGACTGCACCAAAGCATCCATGTTCATCCCCTGCAACGAAGAAATATCCGCGGAAGAAACCGCTGCACTGTACGTCACCCATGTGTTTCGGAGATTCGGATTACCGGCAAAAATTATTAGCGATCGCGATCCGAGATTTGCATCAAAGTTCACACGCGAATTATGCCGAATCCTCGGCATCTACCAAAACATTTCCACGGCATATCACCCCCGGACGGACGGACAGTCAGAGCGCACCAATCAGTGGCTAGAACAATATCTGAGGTTCTGGACCAATGAGCGTCAAGATAACTGGGCGCGATTCCTACCAATGGCAGAGTTCGCGCATAACAACTGGCCACACGAGGCGACAAGGAAGTCCCCGTTTTCACTCATGATGGGATATGACCCATGCGCTGACTGGATCGACAAGCCGTCACCCATCCCACAGGTACTCACACGACTCCAACAATTCCGAGAAGCACGGAAAGAAGCCCAAAACCTCATCAAGAAGGCACAATCGCTATGGGTCAAACCCCGAGATACGCCTAGATATCAAATTGGAGATCAAGTCTGGTTGGAAGGACGACACCTCCGAACCAATCAACCGACTGCCAAGCTGGCGGCACGACGACACGGTCCATTTAAGATCACACGAGTACTCTCACCGGTCAATTATCAATTGGAACTTCCCACACAGTGGAGCATCCACCCCGTGTTTCACATCGACTTACTCACGCCCTATCGAGAAACGCTCATGCATGGGGAAAACTTTCAGCGCCCACCGCTGGACCTAGTGGATGGAGAAGAGGAGTATGAAGTGGAGCGAATTCTAGACTCAAGGCGCTTCGGCCAGAGCAAAAGACTCCAATACCTCGTGAAATGGAAAGGATACCCAGACTCGGAGAACCAGTGGGTCAACCAAAGTGACGTATTCGCCGATGAAGCCATAGCGGAGTACAAATGGAGTTCAAGAACCGCCAAAATGCATATAAGCCAAGCAGACGACGCTAAGTCCTCCCCATCCTATCACACTGGACAACTCACTCAATCCGAAATGTCTCTTCCCACTTCCTCCTCTTCCCCCAATCTCGCTTCCCGTCTCGTCGATGGCCTCACCCATGAAGAGTTGCGCGAAGCCCTCAACAATGTCCAAACCGTCGTCGACCTCGAAGAACCCGTCGAACCCGTCGCCCACTGGCTCACCAACCCCCAGGGGGAGCGCCTCAACACAGCACCCTACACCGAAGCCGAAATTACTCGGCTTCGTACAGCTGTCGGACTCTTTGCGAGTCCCCCACTTCGATCTGGCCCCGTGCGGGTCGAAGTCAGGCAAGAAGAAGATGCCCGCGACGCTGAGGTGGCAGGAGTGGATGAGGAACCGGGATTGGAAGGAGCCCGCGGAAGATTGGAGGCATCGACAGCTGGCAGTAGCCGCAGCACGGAGGGCCATCATCTACCACAGACGCCGACAACACACCGAGACGCTGAAAGAGCAGTGTACGAAGTGGTCGAGGGGAGTTTGAGGGAATGGTACCCAGTTGAGCAACCATACCTCATTACAGCCACCGACTCTGACGACCCCCACGAAACCCCCTATGCGTGCGACTCCACGGGTCGCCCCATATATTGCAGAGGCGTGGTCGTCGACACCCACAACAGTACCACACCAGCCGTCCGCCTCCGATACCTGGGAGGAACATCGCGAGTCGCACCGCACGGCTTCAAACACAACCGGGGGGACGATTTCGTCCACTACCCCATCACCGACCCCCAGGGGGTAACCCGCCAAGCCACCTATGTCCAAGTCATAGGCGGGCTGGACCCCCTCGTCCTCGGACTCGTAGACGACAGCGACAAGGTATACAGCCGCCCCTTGTATGCTGAACCCCACGTTCGCGAGAACGGCAAGCCCCACTACGCCCCAGAAGACCTATTCGCCCTCGTCGGAGGGCACAGTAACCAACATCGAGTGGATCGCGCCGTGAATGAGCTGAGGGACATAGGGGTCAAAGCTGAGTTGACTCGATTCCGCGCCTATCGACACGAGGCTGAAAGGATGGAGCAGCGGCTTCACGCCCTGGCTCAAGTGTTGGGGGGCGTTCAGTCGGAACTGGCTCGGTGTAAGTTCCGACTGGAGATGGCGAACGTGCTCGATCGAATCACGGAGAGACAGGAAGCTTGGGTTGGAGGGATAGGCCCCACTCGGCGCCGTGGGCGTCGCAGCTGAAAAGGGGGTGGTGTCACGGTACGCAAGAAACGGACTCTTACTATACGGATATGACCCCTTAGTAAGTAGTAATGTGTCATGGACTTAACGCATCAGTCAGCGGTCGTAGTATCACATGCTAAATACTATGACTCATTCCTAGTAGTAGCTGTAGTAGGGTTCGAGCTACTTACGCTACTTGTCGTCTCGGCTTTCAGGAGGAGCTTTAAAGCGTCCTCTCATATGTATAAATAGTGGCTCGATAAGACCAAGATAAGCCATCTTGGTCTTCTTCAATCACCACTCTTTTCTCGTCTTATCCACGCGTGTTTCGCGTGCCCCCTCGCGCAAGTCGTCTTTATCAATCCGGATACCTAGTGGCACGACTTGCCCTAGTGTACAGTCAGACCACGTGCCAGATAAGCGCCGTGTATCTCGTGATTAGGTCACGTGACCTTGAGGGAACCTTTCGCTAAGTCGTAAACGCCCTTTTGCAGTCCAAGTCGGACTAACGCCAGTGGTGGCGTTACATTGGGAACGTACAGTTTCCCTCGATGGTAAACTAGGCCGTCATCTTCCTCCCACATCACGACTCTGTCCATGAGAGCTTTTGGAGTGGTCTTTTGTAAACTTTTAAGACCCTCTATGACTTCTGCTTCTCGAATGGAGGCGAGTCTTATGCGATTCCCTAGGGAGTCCACTTCTGGGCGGAAGTGTGCTTGGGCGGCATTGAGGAAATGCTTAGGTTGTAACACCTGAACCTGGCGGTTATCCTCGTTGTCTCTGATGTGGTCTTTTGAGAATCTACTTAATGCATCGGCTTGCATGGAGTCTCCTTTCTTGTAAGTGATTTTGAAGGCGAAGTGACTTAAGTATAGGGCCCAGCGGGCCTGTCGTCTGTTTAAGTCTTTCATGCTTGCCCACCATTCCATGTTTTTATGGTCGGTGATTACTTCAAAGGAGATACCTTCGAGGAAATGTCTCCAGTCCTCTAGGGCACGAATTAAGCTGAGCATTTCTCTGTCGTAGATTTCATAGTTGCGTTCTTCTTTGCTCATAGACTGTGAGCGATACGCAATGGGGTGCCAAAGACCATCAGGATATTTTTGAGTGAGTATACCGCCAGTAGCAAATCCTGAAGCGTCAGTTTCGACTCTTGTTGGAAGCTGTGGGTCGTACACTTTGAGAATCAGTTCTCGTACGAAGCTTTCCTTCAAGTGGTCGAAAGCTTTCTGCTGTTCAGAATGCCAATGCCATGGAGTGTCCTTCTTCGTGAGGTCATGCAAGGGTTGGGCGATAGCCGTGAAGTCCTTGATGAATCGACGATAGAAGTTGGCGAACCCAATGAACGCTCTGACTTCTCTAAGCGTTGTGGGTGTAGGCCACTCCCTTACTGCAGCGACCTTGCCAGGGTCCATCTGCACTTCTCCAGGACGGATTATCATCCCTAGGTACTCCATTTCCTGCCTTTCGAAGTCGCATTTCTCAGGTTTGAGATAGAGGTTGTGTTCTTGCAATCTCTTTAGCACCTCGCGTACGATTTTGCGGTGGTGTTCCAGAGAGTTGCTGTAGATGAGGATGTCATCCATGTATACTGCGACTTCTCCTGCTGCGATTAGATCGGCAAAGACGGTGTTCATGAGGGCTTGGAAGGTGGCTGGGCTATTGGTCATACCGAAATACATGACTTTTGGTTCATATAACCCGCGGTTGGTGATTATAGCACCTTTCCATTCATCTCCGGGTTTGATCCGGATGTTGTGGTAGCCCCATCTTACGTCGAATTTAGTGAATACCTTTGCTCCTTTTAACCGGTTTATGATGTCGGCGGCGAGCGGTAGTGGATATCGATTCTTAATAGTGATTTTATTAAGACGACGGTAGTCCTGCACTAGACGGAGCTTGCCGTCCTTTTTTTTGATAAAGAATACTGGTGAGGCCATCGGTGACTTAGATGGGACCAGGTATCCTTTTGAGATGTGCTCTTGCAGGAATTTGTCGAGTTCCACTTGCTCGCTTGGCGACATAGGATACGTTTTGACCCTCCAGTGTTTAACGGCATCTGGTTCAAGGTCTATTGCGTGATCCCACGATTGGTGCTCAGGGAGCCTCTGGGATTCCTCCTCAGAGAAAACTTTCGCGAAGTCTCTGTAGTGCTCTGGTACCATCTCTTCAAAGGTTTTCTTAGGTTTGGAGGCGGTAGCTTTCTCGGCGATTTGCTGAGAGTATGTGAAGCCTGCCAAACAGAAAACTTCATCTTGGACCGTATTGAGCACTTTCTCCGCAAGGAGACAGCGGCATTCCATCCGGTTTGCCATGATGCGCGTCACCTCTACCTCCAACTCTGGTGGCGCTGTTTCAGCGGTCGAGTTGAGGCGCATAGTGCCTTCCTGCCTGTAACGCCACCACTGGCGTTAGTCCGACTTGGACATGAGAGGGCGTTCACGACTTAGCGGAATATCTCTTCGAGGTCACGTGACCTGATCACGGGATACACGGCGCTTATGGGCACGTGATCCAGGCGTACACTAGGGCAAGTCGTGCCACTAGGTAATCCGACAATCGATGAAGACGACTTGCTCAGAAAGAGACAAGCGAAGCACGCGTGAAGAGTTAGATGGAAGTGGTGAATTGAAGAAGACCAAGATGGCGAATCTTGGTCTTATCGAACCACTATTTATACATATGTGAGGCAGCTTTAAAGCTCCTCCCGAATCCGTGCGACGAATAGTGTATGTAGCTCGAACCCTACTACAACTATCCTAGTGTTGACTCATGCCTTGATGGCATGTGATTGTGCTACGCGCTGACTGATTTCCTTGTCCATGACTCATTACTACTTACTACCGTGGTCATATCCGTTTAGTAAGTGTCCATTCCCGCGGCCGTGACATCACCCCCTTTTCAGCTGCGATGTCCACGGCGCCGAGTGGGGCCGATACCTCCCACCCAAGCCTCCTGCCTCTCCGTAACCCGATCCAACACGTTAGCCATCTCGAGGCAGAACTTACAGCGGGCGAGTTCCGCCTGCACCCCTCCAAGCGCCTGTGCTAGGGCGTGGAGCCTCTGCTCCATCCGCTCGGCCTCGTGCCGGTAAGCGCGGAAGCAGGTCACCTCGGCCTTGAGCCCCACGTCCCTCAACTCGTTCAGCGCCCGGTCCATCCTGTGCTGATTGCTGTGTCCGCTGACGAGGGCGTATAGGTCTTCGGGGGCGTAGTGGGGCTTCCCCGCTTCGCGCACCTGAGGCTCCGCGTATAGGGGCCGGCTGTAGACCTTGTCGCTGTCGTCGACGAGGCCCAGTACGAGGGGGTCGGGGCCGGCGACTACCTGGACGAAGGTTGCCTGGCGCATTACTCCCTGCGCGTCGGTGATGGGGTAGTGGACGAAATCGTCCCCCCGATTGTGATTGTAGCCATGTGGGGCGGTGCGGGTGTTGCCTCCTAGGTAGTGAAGGCGAACGGTGGGGAGTGTTCGGTCCTCGGTGTTGACGACGACTCCGGCGCGGTACAAGGGTTGCCCCGTGGTGTCGCAGGCGTATGGGGTTTCGCGGGGGTCGTCAGAGTCGGTGGCCGTGATAAGGTAAGGCTGCTCAACTGGGTACCACTCCCTTAACGTTCCTTCTACCGCCTCGTACACTGCTCTCTCAGCGTCGCGGTGTGTTGTCGGCGTCGAATGAGGATGCACGCTCGTCGTGCCGCTGCTGCCGCCAGCTGTTGCTGCCTCCACTGGTCCGCGTGCGGTCTCCAGGGTCGGTTCTTCATCCACTCCTGCCACCGCAGCGTGGCTGGCGTCTTCTTCGTCCTCTTGCTGCTTGACTCGGACTGGGAGAGGTTGAAGTGGGGGACTCGCAAAGAGTCCAACAGCTGCGCGAAGCTGAGTAATCTCGGCCTCCGTGTACGGCGCGGTGTTGAGACGGTCCCCACGGCTGTTGGTGAGCCAGTAGGTGGCGGGTTGGTCGGGTTCTTCGACGTCAATGATGGACTGCACATGGGTGAGGGCCTCTCGGAGTTCTTCATGGGTGAGGCTGTCGATGAGACGGGCAGCGAGAGGGGCGGTAGAGGTGGTAGTGGAAAAGGACATTGCTGGTTGAGTAGAGAATCCAGTGTGAGGGGATGGGGTTGACTTAGCGTCGCTCATCCGGTTTATATGTGTTCTGGCGGTGGTTGAACTCCGCTCGTACTCCGCTATGGCTTCATCAGCGAATACGTCATCCTTGTTGACCCACTGGTTCTCCGAGTCCGGGTACCCCTTCCATTTCACGAGGTATTGCAATTTCTTGCTCCAGCCGAATCTCCTGGAGTCTAGAATGTGTTCCACTTCATACTCCTCTTCCCCATCCACTAGATCCGGTGGTGGGCGTTGGAAGTTTTCCCCATGTAGGGGCGTCTCGCGATAAGGTGTGAGTAAATCGATGTGGAACACGGGGTGAATACTCCACTGTGTGGGAAGTTCCAGTTGATAATTGACCGGTGATAGGACGCGCGTGATTTTGAATGGGCCATGCCGTCGTGCTGCCAGCTTAACAGTTGGTTGATTGGTTCGCAGATGTCGTCCTTCTAGCCATACTTGATCCCCGACTTGGTACTTGGGTGTATTCCGATGTTTGACCCATAGTGATTGTGCCTTTTTGATGAGGTTCTGAGCTTCTTTCCGTGCTTCTCGGAATTGCTGAAGCCGCGTGAGTACCTGTGGGATAGGGGATGGTTTGTCGATCCAATCAGCGCGTGGGTCGTATCCCATCATGAGTGAGAAGGGGGACTTCTTTGTCGCTTCGTGTGGCCAGTTGTTATGCGCGAACTCCGCCATTGGCAGGAATCGCGCCCAATTATCTTGATGCTCGTTGGTCCAGAACCTCAGATATTGTTCCAGCCACTGATTGGTTCTTTCCGATTGTCCGTCGGTTCGGGGGTGGTACGCCGTGGAGATATTTTGGTAGATGCCGAGGATTCGGCACAGTTCGCGTGTGAACTTTGATGCGAATCTCGGATCTCGGTCGCTAATGATTTTCGCGGGTAATCCGAATCTCCAAAATACATGAGTGACGTACAGTGCAGCGGTTTCTTCTGCGGATATTTCCTCGTTGCAGGGGATGAACACTGATGCTTTGGTGCAGTCGTGGTCGGTTATGGTGAGGATCGAATCGTATCCCTGTGACTCCGGTAATTTAGTAATGAAGTCAAGGGCGATGACCTCGAATGGCTTAGCATCAGGTATCGGTGTGATGGGTACTAGTGGGGCTCGTGTCGGGCGGTTGTTGACCTTGTGGCGTTGACATTCCGCACAGCCTTGAACGTATTCCGTTATTTGTTTTAGCATATTCGGCCACCAGTGACTTCGCTCGATGATTTTCGCCGTTCGTTTGATTCCTGGGTGGCCGTGTATTGGGGGGTCGTGGTGGTTGGCGATGATGATGCGGATTTCTGCCGGTCCTCCGGTAACTACTCGTGCGCCTTGGTGGTACCAGACTCCGTTGATTTTCTTGAGCTTGTGTGGGTCTACCCAGGGTCGTAGAATGTTTTTCGTCTTGCTCGTGGGTTTCCGGCAATTGCGTGGTGACGGTTCGCACGAATACCTTCTCAGGTAAGACGACGACTCCTTCGTGTCCCTTTCTCCTCGGTCGTAGTCGGGTCTTCGCGATAGAGCATCTGCGCGTCCGTTGTTAGTCCCTTTGATTGTGGTGGATCTCGAAAATCGTATTCCATGAGTTCTAGGACTTCTCGGGGCCTACTCGGCGACTTATCTTCTGTGGTGTCTTCCAGTGTGTAAGGTTGAGGTGGTCGGAGAAAGATTTTGATTTTGTGTGGTGAGCCTGCCAGGAACGGTCTCCAGTGTCGCAGTGCCTTGACAATCGCCAGGAGTTTCCAAGTCATAGATGTCGTAGTTGCGTTCCGCTTTGTTTAGGGTGGCCGAGAAGTAACCGAGGGGGTGTCTTTTCCCGTCTTGCTTCTTCTGTAGGAGCACTGCACCTACTGCGTATCCCGATGCGTCTACTTCGAGTTCGAATTGGTCTGTCAGCGTGGGATGTGCGAGTACCGGTTCGCTTGTGACTAGGCGTTTGAGGGTTTGGAAGGCCGTTTCTTCGTCTTTGCCCCCGTCCATTCTGCGTCTTTGCGTGTGAGTTTGTTGAGGGCTCGTGCGTATGTGGCGAAAACCGCGAATGAAGAGGCGGTAAAATTGCAGAAGCCCAGAAAGGAGCGTACGTCTCGTACCTTCGTGGGTGTGGGCCAGTCGCGTATACCAGCAATTTTTACGGGGTCCATGCGAGTCACCCCCTTTTCAAGAATTACCCCCCAGGTAATCCATTCGCGGTTGGTGGAAGGTACACTTGGACGGTTTGAAGTATAGGTCATGGTCCAGTGCTACTTGAAGTACTGTGGCAGACGGCGTCGATGTGCGCTTGAAGGCCCGCATGTTCACGCATTGCGATTCCGATGTCGTCCATGTAGAACGCGGATAATCGTTCCCATTGCCACAAAGACTCGGATTGTGTCGCCTAAGATGTCGTTCATCATGTTCTGGAACGTTGCTGGTGAGTTTGTGAGTCCGAAGTACATGCACAAGTGGCTCAAAAAGTCCGTATTTTGTTTTGAAGGCTGCTTTGTATTCGTCCCCTTCCTTGATGTGTATATTGTTGTATCCCCATCGGACATCGAGTTTGGTGAATATGTGCCCGTCTCCCAGGTCGTTGATGAGTTCCGACATGAGGGGGTAGGGGGTATTGGTTTGCGCACCGTTACATGTGTTAATCCTTCGATAGTCTTGTACTGGTCGTAGTTTGCCATCCTTCTTTTTGATGAAGAAGAATGACGAGGCGTATGGCGATTTCGATGGGCAAATGTATCCTAGTCTGAGTTGCTCGTCTAGCCATTCGCGCAGTTGTCCGTCTTCATCCTGTGACATTGGGTAGATTTTACAGTCGATGCTTGGAGGTGTGCCTGGTTTAAAGTCGATTGCGTGGTCCCATGGTCGCGACGGTGGAAATCGGTGTGAGGCTTCTTCGCTAAGATCTTTGCAAAGCGCTGGTATGGTTTGGGGAGAGTTGCCACAACGGTGTTTTTGGTTAGCGGCTAGGCGAGCTCGGTAGCCTGGTAGTATCTGGCATTTCTTCCTCAGCTCTCGGACTGCGTCTTCGCTTCTTCTTGGGTCATTGCTTAAGCGATGGTGGTTTGCGTTTCTGTGGGGTTGATCGATCGGAGCACTACCGGAAGGGCCTTCTTCGTGAATGGTAGGTGTGCCCAGCTGATAGTCGGTTCGTAGGTGGCTAGCCATGGGTATCCGAGGACTAGGTCTTCGTTTCCTATGTCGGTGACTAGAAATCTCATGATTTTTGAAACACGTTGGTCTGGACATCTAGGTCTATGAAATGCGTAATAGACCCAGCTTGTTTTCCGTATTGTCAATGTTCCATATTTTCTTTGGTTTTTCAAGGGTTTGTAGCCCGAGGCCCTGTGTTTGGCAAACGCGGGTCGTATGAAGTTGTCGGTGGCTCCTGAGTCGACGAGCCCTTTGATGTCGGCCATGGAGTAACTGGTGCGAATCGAGACTGGAATTCGTAACAAACGGTAGCGAGTCATGATTACAGAGTTACAATTGACTGCCCTCACCCAGGCCGTTGGGTTTTAGGGCGTCCTGAAACCCTCTTGGGTCCAGAGATCTTTGAATACGAGGTCCTTGACCTCGTCGCTAGCTCCCCTTAGTGTTTCCATCCATCCCTTGGCTTGTTCTTTCGGCAGTGGTTTCTGTACGGCGTGCGGTTGCGGGTTCTGGTAGTAGTCGGTTTCTATGCTGCGACTTGTACTTGCGCGTGGTTGGAATTGTTGCCTTGGTTTTCTAGGGTGTGTGCAGTCGCGTGAGAAGTGGCCTGGGTTGTTTACAGTTGTAGCATATTACTTCCCTCATGTCGCGGCATGGTCCGCTTCCTCGATTCTGCCCCGGCCCTCCCCTTGGTGGGAGGGGTGGTCGCTGGTTCCCGCGGTTTGGGTCGCCTACCTCTGCGAGGCGTGCGCGTGTTCTATCCGCTGATGTGTCCATGGCGTTTGGATCGTAGCGCGGAGGTGGAAACCTGGGTGGTGCCCATTGCGGGGCGTATCCACGGTTTTGTTGAGGTCGTGGTGTTGGGGTGTTGCGAGGCGTGGTGGTGAGCCCTAGGCGCGCGCGTAGGTGGATGTATTGCTTTTGCCTGCGCAGTGCTGCCTCCTTCCACTCATTGAAGGTTTGCGGGTCGTTAACTCGTAGATTTTGGTGAACAGGGCTCTCGGGAGGCCCGCCGTGAATCGGTCCAACGTTTGGCGGTCGTTGAGGCGATAGTCAGCCTTCCGTGCCAACTGTTCGAAATTGGTGACGTACGAGTCAATATCGTCGCCAATCATTTAAATCCCTTGGCCAGTGTGGCCTGCGCTTGCTCTTGTTCGAGTACGTTCGAGAAGCGGTCGGAGAATCCCCAGTCAAGGTATCCCATAGGAATGGGTCGTATCGGCTGCGTCCTTGATGTAGCTCGTTGTTGAGCCACTGGAGAAATCCGAGCGTCCAGTTGGACACTCGTGGGCCTTTGATAAAACCTAAGAAAACAGGCATCGCCGGTAGACATTGGTCAATCGGCGCTTCTGAATTCTGTCCCCAGTATATGTGCCACTGTGTGAGGAAGGATTCGTACTCATCTCTGTTTCCATCGAATATAGTCGGGGTTTCTCCTACTAGCTTGTCCGACCCGTGTGGTGCTCCTGGGCTGGTCCCTCTGCGGCGGTGGCGGGGGTGGTGGTCCTCCTCCGAAGGGATCCCCTCCGCCTCCTCCTCCGAATTGAGGCTGTCTTCTTCCGTGTGGCGGTCTTCCACCTCCTGGTGGTCCTTGACCGAAGGGGCCTCCCGGTCTTCTAGGTGCTGGGGGTCCTCCTGGCCCGGTGGTGGGTCAGGAACATCTGGGCCTACTGCTCTGAAAATGGCTGCGTCGTCGCGGTCATGCGGTGTCCTGTAGTTGGGTTGATGGGGCGTAGGTAGGATTCGGCTCTTCGGTGATTCTTCTGGCTTCTTCAAGGGCCAGGTCTTCTTGAGTAATTGTTGCGGTTGCCATGTCTGGGTGGGTGGACTTCGATATTTTCGGGTTCGTTGATACGTAGGGACTCAGCTTTGTATTATTTCTCCCACTTCGGATTCTTCATCGTTGTCAGTCTCTTCGTCGTCTCCACTAGTTTCGGATGGTGCGGGGGTTCTTGGTTCGGATGTACTGGGTTCTTCTTCGGGTTGTCCGTCTATGCGTCCCCACTCTTCACGTGTGGGTAGGTTTCTTGCGTCGATATCGCAGTTGTAGTTTCTTCCTGCGGGTCGTACTGCGTCGTATCGGTTGTCTACGGGTTCCAAGTAATCTAACCCAGCACAAATTGTCAAAGTTGAACTCAACGGGGCGGTATCGGGTTGGCCCCGACGCAAAGTCCACGAAGTATCCTGTTTCTCTCGGTATTCTCTCCACCTAGCGGCTCCTAGGAATTGTGTTGGTACGTTGCGGTCT